>CM076579.1:534889414-536089414 GCA_034641835.2 Pinus albicaulis
GCGGAAAGAGTATGGCTAGTAGTGTGTCTAGATTCTAAAGGCGATAATTTACATGCGTAAGTACACTTATTACCATTTTCATACATTATTCATCATTGCTCAAATGAAGCTAACACAGATATTGCTGTAAGCATTCCATTGTATGTAAATTGTGCTTTATCTACATGAGGCTCCTTAACAAACTAGTTGTCTATTTGAAGGTGGGAGGTTCAAGTGGTTCTCCAAGTGACACAGCAAGCACAATGATGCAAAAATTCTGGGATTCGACTCTGACATTAGAGCCACCGGATATTGATGAGGATGGTCAGAGGTATGATTAGATATATATTTTCTGCTATGCCTGTGAAGTTTGAATTCAAAGGTTTACTGCTTACTTGAGACGGGGCTTTATCAACTGGTTAAGCATTATTTGGCAATACCATGCTTGTTATATTGGTGTGCAGTGATTTCTCTCCAAGGCAGTCAGTTGATGGTACAAAATCAGTAAAATCAGGATATCCATTGTTAGGTCTTGCGAATACATTTGATTATAAGTTGCGTGATTCCAAGGGGCATATACATCGTTTCAACTGTGGTATGAACTGAACTTCATAGAATTCCACTTTTACTGATTATCCATTTGGGTTCTGGAAGTTGAGACTATTTTTGTAAAAAGGCGATACAATGTAGATACTGATGTCTAGTGTTGTTTTGGTGATAGGATTCGAGAGCTTAACAGAGCTTGCTTCTGTTGTTGTTCAACGAATAGGAGATGATATTGATCAACTCCAGCCACTTCAGATTTTGGTACTTAGTTATCAAATTTAGTTTTAGAAAGCTTCCTGATAGTGACCAAATCTTATGTATTAGAACATTAAGTTTTCAACATGATATATTTACATACAATTTTATTTGATGCTTTATGATGGCAGTATGAAGATGATGAAGGTGATAAGGTCATACTCTCCACTGATAGTGACCTTATTGTAGTTGTAAATCATGCCAGGCAAGCAGGTTTGAAGGTATTTCCCCCTCTCCAAAAAAGCTGTTAGTATTCGATAAGATATATTAGCTGTGTTGCATGGATGTAGTACATATGAAACCTTACTGCTTTAATGATTTAATTGTATCATCCAGCACAATTCT
The DNA here is from genome assembly GCA_034641835.2 of Pinus albicaulis. Lineage (NCBI taxonomy): Eukaryota > Viridiplantae > Streptophyta > Pinopsida > Pinales > Pinaceae > Pinus > Pinus albicaulis. Next base: position 534,890,540 of record CM076579.1, read on the forward strand.
AGTCATACTTCTATCAAGGTAGTATTGTGTTGTTTATATATGTGTTAAGGTCTCACTTTATCTCAATATTGCCTACTGTTTTCCCCTTTACTGTTCTCTTAATGTTTGCTTGTTTCTATGAAATAATTAATGTAGGGCTTGTGGCTCAGTAACCATGGTAATCTGGCCTACTGTTCTCCTTTTTTACTTTTTTATTTTAACATGTCAAAGCACGTATTGCATTATGGTTTTTATTCATCATAATGTATTGAAGATGTCTCCTATAACAAACATTTGAGATATGGGGCTATAATATTTACCAATTTTGTAGATGCTATGTGAGAAGCGGGGGCTCTTCCTTGAAATGGATGACATCATTTGAGGCTTGGGGTTTATGATTTTAAAGGGAGTCATGGAAGATCACAGTGACAAGATCTGGGATCGCTTTGTTGTTGAGGTAATGCCATAGTTGCAAAGACCTTTCATTCCATGTAAAGCTTCCTCTTTTGTTTGTGTTTGGTTGCTTGAACAGACCATAGACTTCAAGAATTGGCATTGTGATTTATAATGAGAACAGAGTATGCAATTTATTTGAAGGCTGCGTGTGTTTCTAGAGACCAAACAAATTGCATGGTTGATGCTTAATAACTATCACTTGGAGATTGTTCTTGGGAATTTTATTGAGTAGGGTTGTAGACCATAATATATTCTAGATATATTCTAGAACAGAACATCGTCATTATTTTCAATGATTAAAGTTAAAATCCCTTTTCGTTCCCAATAATATCTTTAAGTTTCTGAGGATAGGTGGCTTCTGACGCAAGAAAAACATGAAACTAGGTGAGAACATGAGCCATGTATTATTTTTTTCACATTTCTCCAAAGAAGAAATTTGTCTTGGATGTTGAAACTTGAGATCTATGGAAAATAAAGAGGATAGGATTAGTTCCTATCTGAAATATCACAATAAATCTGCATTAAAAAGAATAAATAAAAATAAAAATTGAAGTATTAGCACATTTGAGATTAGATGGGAAATGGACTGATTTGAACTTTATTACTGTCAGGTAGTCTGTCCAGCCTATGGGACTTGTAACAAGGGTTTCTAGAGTGAAACTTCATGAGTTCTTGCATTGGTGATTTCAGAAGGGAATCTAGTAGGACTATTGTATAAATCAAAAGGTTAAAGGTCCTGTAGTTTGTCCTCTTTAGGGTGCTTGCTAGACCTGGAATTTGTTATGAGAAACACTGTATACCACTTTCTTAGATGGTTGTAGGTGAGGCATCTAAGAATGGGATGGTTGTCAGTATGGTCATTGTCTGATTTTCACAATCGTAAGCCCATTTTCTTGATTCATACGTTGGCCATTTCTATCTACCAAATTTAATTTTAAGTTATGCAAATTTGTCCTATTCGTCGGTTTTCAATATTCACTTTCAGTTCCACCCCTCAGCAGCCCTACCTATGTCAGCACATGTCTGTTTACAAAGGAATAAGAGATTAGGAAATAGGTATCTTGCCAAACACCCGGTCTGGTGTTTTTGCTAAGGATTCATATATAGAAGTATGAAGTCTTGACTTTGAAGTATTCTTGTACTTTGCTGCCTAACTTTATGTTTTTTGCTGATGCAAGGGATTTGCATTTTTTCTAGAAATTTCCTTTTAGGTTGCCATTGTCTACGTGCTTTAATGAATGCCATCCATTCAACCATTTGCAGTTCTGATTTTCCAGGTCCCAACTATTGTTTGTCAATTTCTGTTAATATTTCCTGCTAGGTTATTTGTTTAATATCATATAGTGTTAGATGATGTCACAGATGATAGGAATCTCCACAGTTCGCCATGAATTCCTAAGGTTCTCCACGAGTGTCTCATACTTTCTGCATTGTACCATTTAATCCCAGTCAACTGCCTCATCTTCTGGGTCCTGATTGTGGTTTTCTTTTAGTTTTATTGATTGGATCTACAACCTTTGGGAGAGTTTTGGTACCTCAAATAAATTATTTAATAGTTAATACCTAGTTTGGTGACTGGTCAGATTGATGAGAAACTTCACTGAGGTATCCTTCTTCGGTGCGATCACAAATTCGCAAATTCCATTAGGAGAAAAACTCATGCATATTACAGGTCACTGTAATACAAATGTACACTGCAGAAGAAGTTGATTTAGATGAGGCTAGTTTCATGGAATGGGCAACTTGTGAAATTAAATTATATTGGTAGAAAAATGGATGTTCTAACTTCTATGTGACAATGGATAATGTCGGAGATGATGTCGTCGACATGAAATGTACTGGTTATGTAGCTGAGAATGATGTCACGGTTAATGTCTTAGGTGATGTTCTTCAGTATAAGTGCCCTCCTGTATTGATGCCCTTCTTGGCATTGGTGTAGCCTATAAATGAGACTTCATGTACAGATGTTCTCTTGTTAAAATTATGATGGCTTTGACAAATATTAATTGCTGCACTTATGACACCTTGTATGGTTGTTTTATCAGTTGCAATAATGATGTCTTGTACATTCACCATCTCATTCTCCTTAATAATAATGTCTTCAATTGACGTGGTCCTTTCAATTAGGGTGTCTTGAATGGATGCCTTTTTATCTATGAGAATGATGCTTTCTAGGGAGGTTCTCTGAGCTACAATTTCTGCATGGAATTATTTAATGGGAAATAACATGGCTACAAATTCTGCATAGACTGTCAATTGGAGAAAACTCGTGTTCAAATTTCCTTGAACCTAGCAACCTGGCAATTTACTACCTAGCAGATTACAGATCTGCTGAGGAGGAGGTAGCACCTAAATTATTCACTTCAGAACATATTGTTTTAAATTATTCACTTCAGAACAGAGACCAATCATAAGAATATTCGTATTTTGTGCAGGCCTGCAATCCATGACTGAGGAGGAATTGACAGCAAACAATAAACCACATTGCTCAGAGGCATTCAACAAAATTGGCAGATCTTTGGTGTTTTTTCTCAAATTCACCCGACTGTTCAGACGTTGGCTGATTCTTCTTACATGTATGTTCAAACGCATCTCCCAAAATATATAGCCATCTAGAAGGTAATGACTCTTTGAGCCCTTTGAAAATACACCACATAATAATCTCTGCCCAATTGTTTGAGTTGCTTATCAACTCACCAATGTCTGGTCCAAACAAGTTTCCTTCAAGGATCAAATTAATTTCCTCTTTTCAAATAGATTTTAGAAGCATTTGAACAGATTCTGGAGTTGTTGCTTCTGACCATACATTTAAATGTCTCAAATTGATTGATTTATATGTATTTGCATCCATTTAAAGGTCTCAAATTGCTTGATTTATATGTATTTTCACCCATTTAAAGGTCTCAAATTGCTTGATTTAAAGTTCTCTTCCTCATATGATGTACTATTTTGAATATTCTATTCTTTGCATATCAAACATTATAAAGCCTCTTGCACACACATCTCTTTTATTTGAACATAATTCCGATAATCATTGCATTCATGAAGAAAGGATATATTCATGTGAAACCCTGTCCAGCTGCTTCTCTTGGCTAATGCCATCACCTACATCCCATAGAGAATCCGACAATTGAATGTTGACTTGACCAAAGGCATTGCTTACTTCCTGCTAAGATTGAACAAGAGAATCAAAATCTCTCCTTCCGGGGGTCATTACTCTGTGCTTTGAACTTGAAGTTTGCCTCTTTTCCCTTCTCTTCTATCCCGAGACTCCAAAAACTTGCTGCAGTCCATCCTTTCTGTCTCCTCTGCCCACTGAAATTTCAAAAGCACTTCATCCTCGCCCTTATATGCTCCTTCAGTTTGAAATCCAAAATTATCATTTCCACTATTCTTGTTTTCTGTATTTACTTCTGTTGAATTTGTATTTTGTGCTAGGTTACGAGTATATTGTTTTAAATTATTCACTTCAGAACAGAGACCAATCATAAGAATATTCTTATTTTGTGCTGGCCTGCAATCCATGACTGAGGAGGAATTGACAGCAAACAATAAACCACATTGCTCAGAGGCATTCAACAAAATTGGCAGATCTTTGGTGTTTTTTCTCAAATTCACCCGACTGTTCAGACGTTGGCTGATTCTTCTTACCTATATTTTCAAACCCATCTCCCAAAATATATAGCCATTTAGAAGGTAATGACTCTTTGAGCTCTTTGAAAATACACCACATAATAATCTCTGCCCAATTGTTTGAGCTTCTTATCAACTCACCAATGTCTGGTCCAAACAAGTTTCCTTCAAGGATCAAACTAATTTCCTCTTTTCAAATAGAGTTTAGAAGCATTTGCACAGATTCTGGAGTTGTTGCTTCTGACCATATATTTAAAGGTCTCAAATTGCTTGATTTATATGTATTTGCACCCATTTGAACTGAAATCTATATTGTGCAAAGTTGTTTCAAGCTCAAAAGTATTATCCTGCCTATAGAAGCCTGAACCCCAATAATCCTTGCAGTGGCCACTTTCACCAAGTAGAATATGTGCTTCATAAACATCATCAAACCTCAAACCTCAATTTCCCTTCCAAGTTTTTCTCTATAACAATTTTTGTGAGTCCTGCTTGCCGGACACTAGTTACAAACTTTCTTTCACTTGAAAATTCACAACAATTGAATTTAAATTAGCCTCACATGGGTTGTATTTTAGTTTTAGTATATTTCGCTTGATTATTTCTTTATACAATCTCCCCACTTTTCTTATCCATGTTCTGACGTTCCTTTGCACCTCTTGGTGCAATTGCTAGTTATAAGAATATTTAAGATTCTGGATCTATTGATCTGAGATGGATATTGCAATATAAATCTGAAAGATTCATGAGATTACTTCATGTTTGATCAGTTTTTTTTAATGATAAATGTTATCTTGCAGGAAAATTTCAAAATTTGAAGTCATATTAATTCAGTACATTGATGCAAATTCATACGCTGGTGCGATGTATATGATGGCAATTTCATTTTTTTACAGTTACTTTTAGTTTAATTATCTCATTTAGCTCGATGCTTTCCATATATTTAACTAAACCTTTCTTGCTTAACAAGACTTTGTCATTTCCATGTTTTAGTGAAACTGTTTATGGTTTGATACTCTCATACAACCTTTATCAAGTTACATGCACCCTCATTCGAAAAAAAAAAAGAATTTTGCTTGCCATGACTAAGTTTCTTTGTCATTGTTAACTTAAGAAAGTCTATTAGCTAAGAAACTAGTTTCAAGGTTATGGCATAACTTGTCATATAAATTGAACAGAATTTATATCCAAAATGTTAACTTGTAAACTACTTAGCTGGTTTTAGGCTTTCCATTTAAAATCTACTTCAGTTTGAACTTTGAACAAGTTGTTCCATAGACTTGAATATTAAGAGATTTTGGTGTAAGGATTAAAAATTAGCTCGTAAGGCCTCTCAGTTATTCATTTGTTTTATCTAATATAACATTTACTATTAAATTAGAACCACTCGGCACAAATACGTCATAGATCAAGATCGTACTTTGTAGAGTGTCGTAGAATAAAAATAGGAGCAAGGACACTGAGTTCTTTCGGTTTTCCTGGTTCTTATTCCTTTTGCAACTTTAGGGGCAATTGCTAGTTTAAAGTATAATTCTTTAAAGGGTGCTAGCTCAATGGAAGAGCACCTGCCTTACAAGCAGGAGGTTGGTGGTTCGATTCCATCGTGCCCTGATATTCATATATATGGAATGACGAAGATCAGTTTTTGGTGACGGATGCTCTTTGGACCATCACCAATGAGTTTATGGTGAGACTTTTCGACCCTCACCAAAATATGAAATGGTGATGGTCAACGAACGCCACCATATATATGCATCAATAGTGACGACCATTAAAGGTCCGTCACCATAAATCGTTGTTGTTTATATGAAATGGTGAGGGTCACTGTTTGTCATTATAGTCATTATTCGTGACGGACCTTGATGTCATCAATGCGTTTATGGTGACGGTCAATGAACGTCGCCATATATATGCACCAATAGTGACGGCCATGAAAGGTCCATCACAAAAAATCGTTGTTGTTCATATGAAATGGTGACGGTCATTATCCGTCATTGTAATTAATATTCGTGACGGACCTTGAATGTCACCACAACACATACTTTCGGCGACGCCACCTTTGGTGACGTTCAGTTTTTTGGTGACGGAGGCTATTGTCCGTCACCATTGCTCATATGAAATGGTGACGGTCGCTATCCGTCACTATAAATCATTATTGGTGATGGACCGTGAATGTCACCACAACACCTATACTTTCGGCGACGCCACCTTTGGTGACGTTCAATTTTTTGGTGACGGAGGCTATTGTCCGTCACCATTGCTCATATGAAATGGTGACGGTCACTATCCGTCACTATAAATTATTATTGGTGACGGACCTTGAATGTCACCACAACACCTATACTTTCGGCGATGCCACCTTTGGTGACGTTCAGTTTTTGGTGACGAAGGCTCTTTTGACCCTCACCAATGAGCTTTTGGTGACCATTTTCGCCCCTCACCAATGTGTTTTTTTCTTGTAGTGGTTACTACTACATCACAAATGCACCTTGCTTGCATTTCATATTCCATTATAGAGCCCTACCCTGCAGGGTCATATATAACTCTACCAATACCGTGGCATAATTGTTCCTCCATGAATTCTAAAGTGCATTGTAGAGGACTAGTGTTGCTCTACATCCTCCTCACCTTAGTTAGAAATAGAGGCAGATGTAGGGAATACTTTCTTGATTGGGTCATCATCATATTATGGTGACTTTGAACCAATTCAAATCCTTGGGGTCATGGTTGTTGTACCACAATTTTCATGCCAACTGCAACACTCACTAAACTGTATATGTTTTCACTTTAAATAATTGATAGGCGTTGAGATGTTTATCATATAATTATGTATCTAACGCAAGATAAGATATATTCTCATATTGATTAAGATATGACTTATCTGGTTTAGACCAGGCTAGAACCTCATATGGTAAGGAATATGAAAATCCTCTTCTAAGCCCTACGCGGGTTTAATAGTTTCAATATAAATAATAATCCATCACTCAAGGGTTTGTTTTAAAAGGCATTCCTACCCCATAAATGTCATATTGGTTGTAAAGGAGGGGGACTACCTTTTTATAGCTGAAATCTAATCAATATAGAGGTCTTTGTTCATATTATGTAATCTACACTCACCTCCACCTTGATCTCTTTGGGCTTGAACCTCATGGAAACCGGAATAGTGAGATCGAGAATTCAGAAGCTTAATTGATTTTGGGACATATTGAGAATATCAACCCCAAATAGGGAGAGTCCTTACCCTCATGTGCCCTTTAAATCCATGTCAGTAGGTATGATCCAATAGTTGGCACACTCGATGCTAGTTTCAGTCTCTCTTTACCTCTACCTATACCGCTACATAACCTTAGGAAATGTTCTAACCTATATTTTATCAAATTACGATCAATGCATTACTTACAATCACCCATTGTAATCCTCTGTGAATGATTCCTGCAAATGGATCAACTTCTCAAAAGCAAGTGGCACAATCATAAGGTTAGCATAATTGAATGATTCCTCCTAAATCCATTGTGACTGCCTTAATGGAAGGGTCAACCCAATCCCAATGAGGATAATTCTTATCCCACACACAAATAAGCATATAAATGAGAGTGAATACAGAACACCTCAGTCTTGAAATAGAGGAAGATGTAGGGATGAATTTCTTGACTAGGTCATCATCATATTATGGTGACTTTGAACCAATAAAAATCCTTGGGGTCATGGTTGTTGTACCATGAGTTTCGTGTGAACCGCATCACTCACCGAACTATATATGTTTTGACTCTAAATCATTGATAAGAGCTGATCTTTTTGTCTTGTAATTATGTATATAATGCTAGTTGAGATATATTCTCATACTGATTAAGATATGTCTTACTTGGTTCAGATCAAGCTAAAACATTAGATGGTAAGGAATATATAAAAACCTCATTTTGGCCCTACACAGGTTCAATAGTTTCAATATAAAGAATAATCCATCACTTAGGGGTTCGTTTTATAAGGCCTTCTTTCCCCCTAATTATAATATTGGTTGTAAATAAGGGGGAGTAGCTTATTTTAGCTAACATATAATAAATATATAGGTCGTCATTCATATTTTGTAATCTACGCCCACCTCACACACGATCTCTTTGTGCTTGAACCCATGGATACAGGAATAATGAGATCGAGAAGTCAGAAGCTTAATTGAGTTTGGGACATATTGAGACTATCCACCCCAAATAGGGAGAGTCCTTACCCTCACGTGTGCTTTAACTCCATGCCAGTAGGTGTGATCCAAGATTTGGAACACTTGATGTTAGTTTCAATTTCTCTCTTCCTTGACCTAGACCACTACAAAACCTTGGGAAATGTTCTTACCTCTATTGGATCACATGACAATCAATGCATTACTTACAATCATCCATTGTAAACCTATGTCAAGGATTTCTGCAATTCGATCAACTTCTCAAAATATGGTGGTGAAATTATAAGGTAAGCATAATTGAATGATTCCCCCTAAAATCCATTGTGACCATCATACTGGAAGGGCCCACCCAATCCCAATGAGGATAATTCTTACCCGCATACACAAAAACATATAAATGAGAGATACTACTGAACATGCCCAACCTATGGATAATTTCAAATTTACGCCATCCTTAACGAAATTAACATCAACTAACAACCAACATAGGTAAGTCTGTAAAAGATATGTGTCGAATGCAATATCCACCAATATTCGGCTTTCATTGAAATAAAATCCCAACTAATCCCCATATTTACCTTGGGCCTAAGAAATATAAATGAATTCGGCAAGGCATTAAATTATTAAAACCTAACTTACAAATAATAGTCTTTCATAATTGACCTAAAGATGTTATAATAATTATTCCATAGTTAAAGTGTTTTCACTAATTTTCTCCCTACCCTCCCCTTGAACTTAAGGCAAGTGTTATAAAGACAACAACAAATAATCTATGTTGGAAAGGTTATAGAACTTGTCAATTTGTACGTGATTTATCTTTATCTTCTACCTTTGAATGGAATTTTGTTTACAATTTTTTTATCTTCAATGATTTTTTATATGTCACAACCTTCTCTAATTTATGCCTTATGTCATTTCCTTTGCAACATCTGGTGTAATTGCTAGTTTAACATCAATGACAACTATAGTTCATGAGAACTAAGCTCCTTGTTTTAATAGTTTTAAAAATTATGTTTATTTTTTCCAACCAACTATCTGATGTAATTGAACCATTTAGACAATGTTGTTATTTTTAGATGTTAATATGTAAATCTCAACAATGATAAAAAATTTATCATACTTAAAAAAAAATTTATCGTGAAGTAAATCCCTTGGAAATTCATTTAATGGTCATACTTAGCTGAAAATATATAGAAAAATAGAAGTGTAATTTAATTTAATGGTGTTTCTCATGAGAAATGATTATGTGAATGCTTTAATATCAAATCAAAATGAAACTAGGACCAAAAAAATTATATGAATATTTTTAACATTAAGAAAAAATGAAATTCAACTTTATATATTTTAAATTAATTTTATTAATATATCTAAACTGGATTTAGATTTTCCATTAATATTTTTACACTCTATTTCTCTTCACATTTAATTATTTTTGAGATTCAACAAGAAGATTCAGCACCCACAGTAGTGCATTAAGCACCTACACTAGGGTGGGGCCCATAGGTCTATTTTTGGGTGCATGTCTATTTTTACTATCCCTTAATTTAGATGCAAATTAAACTGTAATCTATTCTTAATGTGGACTTGAGATAGTTAACTGAAGTGGAAAAATCAGTTACCTAGTGAATTTTGAGTTAGAGGTTGGTTGGTGGGACATGCAGAGTAATTCTAGTTATCACAGAGTTCGAAGTGTAGTCGTGCATGAGTTGGTGCAAGTTGTAAATTAGTTTAAGTCAGTTAAGTGAGTTAAACTCAATTGTGCTAGTTGTAACTGAAGATACACTAGTGAGAGATCTAGTGAATTAAATATTAAATAATTTACAATCAATGATCTCACATGCAACTGAGGATTTACTAATATTAGTTGCATTCGTGTCAGATCCAGTGGAGACCCAGTTGATTTCTAGGTGAAAGGGAAATTGACTATCAGTTGTGACATTATTCGCTAGCACACATGCAAGTAAACACACATTGGATGTGCCCATGATACTTGCACAGTGAAGGCATGAAATATTGCATCAATTCAGGGATTACATTTAGCAGGGATTGCGCAATGAAGGCGGGTTGTCTGGAAGTAGTGAATTGGGATTTGCCAATTTTTGTATGACAGTGTGAGACAATTAGTTGATGTACGGAGAGCTCTTGTGAGAATATTATTGTATGTAATTTTTTCATGATCCATGACATAATATACAATAGAATATAGTGGGGTTTTAGTTGTAAGCTTTCCCCGGGAAATTATCTGTGTTGTGTTTCAATGATCTTTCTTCATGTTCATGTGATTAGCGATTGTGGTTTTAATTCCGCAAAAGATTTGTAGAAGCGATTAAATATTTAACTTTAGCACATTGTTAGATCGTGTGAATCCAAGATATAAATTCTTAAGGTATAATTTATACATTGTATCAAAGCACAAAAAATTGCAAAATTGAAGCAGGAGATGAGTTTTTGACTGGATAGAATTCAAATTTGCAGAAAGACTTTCTTCGTGCTACAGTTGATTCAAGATTGAAATGGATTTCAATGGCTTGAGTTTAGAGTATGCACTCGAGGGAATCTCAAACTACATTTCTTAGAAAGATAGGATGGAGGAGACAATGGCTTGAAAGAATTCATTGAAAAAGATGTTCCTAAGCCAGATGTTGCAGATGCTACCAATATTGATGCATGGCAAAAGAAAGTGGCAAAGGCGAGGAGGATCCTGTTAGAGGGAGTACGAGACCACATATTCTCAAGCCTCCATGGGAAAGCCACACCATATGCTGTGTGGAAGGCTTTGAAGGATCTATTCCAAAGCAGTAGTGACCATAGGAAATTGGTGCTCAAAGAAAAACTTAGGAAGATCAAGACGGAAAAGGGCAACACCATTCCAAAGTATCTCAAAAAGTTTTTCCAACGTCGAGATGAACTGGGGAGTGTGGGAATAAAAATCATTGATTATGATTTTATGAGATTGGATCTCCTAAGAATTCCTAAGAGTTGGCATAGTTATGAAGACTATGTCAACAGACGGGAAAAATTGCTGGAATGGGAACGACTATGGTCGGATCTGGTGCAGGAGGAGTTCAAAAGAAACACCAGAGATGGCTCTTCATCAAATCATGATGATTAATAGAATTTTTCTTTGGCTTCCAAGGCGAAGAAGGGGAAGGGGAAGAAATTCCATTCTAAATCTGAGTCTAAATGCAAGAAGCAGGACATGTCCAAGGTGAAGTGTTTTCACTGTAACGAACATGGGCATTTCACTACTAATTGTCCACAAAAGAAGAAGAACAAGAAGGTTGTTGGATCTGCAGCTAGTGAGGCCCTTGCCTTGAAATTTGAGCCTGAATTATCCTTTATTTCATGCATGATTTCAAGTGCATTGGGATCGGTGTGGTATTTGGATAATGGCACTTCCTTTCACATGACGGGAGATAAGGAACTTTTCAGTGACTTGGAGGAGAAAGATATCCAGAAGCATATTGATATGGGCAATGATGGACGATATAGTGATACCGAGATTGGTACCATTACCTTTCAAATAGAGTTAGGTAAACCATTTCAATTAAAAGATGTGATGCATGTATCAGGCCTGAAGAAAAATTTGGTCTTAGTCGCAATGTTGGAGGACAGAGGATATGACGTTGTTTTTAGTGATGGAAAAGCTTTCCTGCGACATAAAAAAATGGGTCAAGCCAAGAGGATAGGAATTTGAGTTAAGAACATCTACAAGCTAGAGGTAGATGGCTATGCTACCATGATGGGCAAGGCAGAGAAATTGGTGAGCCGGGATGAGGGTGAATTATGGCACAGGTGATTGGGTCATCTTCATCATGGAGCCTTGAAAGTCATGCAACAAATTTCTACTGGACTTCCAATGGGAACACTTGCTCAGTTATATCAGTGCAGGGGTTGCACCATGGGGAAGTATGTAAAGTCCACGTTTCATGAGAAGGATAATCGTGCTTCGAGGATCCTTGGGAGAGTTCACACAAACGTGTGTGGACCATTCTCGGTTGCTTCAACAACAAAACATAAGTACTATGTAATATTTGTTGATGATTTTTCTCGTAAATTTTGGATCTTCTTCATGCGGAAGAAAGATCAAACGTCCTCTAAGTTCTATGAGTTTAAGGAATTCGTGGAGCAAGATTCGGGGAAGCAAGTGAAGGCTCTTAGGAGCGATAATGGTGGAGAATACATCTATAACGAATTCAAGAACTTCTGCAGCAAAGAAGGAATTCTAAGAGAACTTATAGTGCCTCATAACACACAGTAGAATGGGATCATGTAGAGGAAGAACAGAACGATCGTGGGTGCAGCACGAGCGATGTTGCATGATAAGGGCCTACCAAATACATTTGTGGGCGGAAGCATGCAACACTACATTTTATGTGCAAAATTTTTTTCCTCATAGAGTACTTGGCATGAGTACACCTAAAGAAGATTCCATTGGTAAGAAACTGGATGTTTCACACTTTAATATTTTTGGCTCATCTGTTTATGTGCATGTGACCAAGGACACTATGAAGAAGCTGGAACCGACCGCTGAAGTTGGGATTTGTGTGGAGTACACAGAAACACCCCATAATTATCGTATGTATTTTCCAAATAATAGAATGGCTGTTGTGTGACAGGATATAAAATTTGATGAGGGGAAATCCATTCGATTGTTCCTTTAGAGAGAGATGGATTTTCATGTAGAGGAGGAACTCCTGGTTCCCAAACACGAGTCTCAAGATGTGGATCAGCCACGTGAGGAGGTTCATGAAGTGGAGGAAATAAATAATGTAGAGACATCCATCAGAAATGGCAGAAAGTGCACCACGCAAGCTGATAGGTTGAGACTTGAAGCTACATAGAATGTAGGAGCCCCTACTTCACAGTGCAGACAAAGAAAGTCTCCTGACCGATTTACTAGATACATGGCTCTTATGAGAAAATGTATTGTGGATGAACCATATTCCTTTCAGGAAGGAGTGAAGAAACCTACTTGGGTTGATGCAATGGTGGATGAGTATGAATCCATTGTCAAAAAAAATGCATGGGAAATTGTCCCAAGAGCGGTTAACAAATCAATGGTAGGTTTGAGATGGATCTACAAGGTAAATAAAGCTGTTGATGGGAGTGTGTAGAAATACAAGGCCAGATTTATGGCCCGAGGCTTCTCACAGATCGAGGAGATAGATTATGATGAGACCTTTGCACCTATCGCAAGGTACTCTTCCATAAGATCCATCCTTGCACTCTTAGCGCAGATGGGTTGGCGCATTCATCAGATGGATGTGAAAACTGCCTTTCTCAATGGGATCAGTGAGGAAGAGGTGTACATAGAGAAGGTTAAAGGTTTTGAGAACTTCAACAGTGATTTGCATGTGTGCAAACTCAAAAGAGCGTTGTATGGGCTGAAACAAGCACCATGTGCTTGTTACACTCAGATAGATAACTATTTCACTGGACTAGGCTTCACCAAAATGGAAGCAGATGAAAACCTGTACCAGATTGTGGTTGAGGGTAAGCTATTGATCATTTTTCTTTATGTTTATGATCTAATTTTGACTAGTGATGAGCAGCTGATACACTCGTGCAAGGAGAATCTTACAAGGGAGTTCGAAATGAAGGATATGGGTCTCCTTCATTATTTCCTTGGATTGGAAATATGACAGCGGGATGGTGAAGTTTTTATGTTTCAAGGAAAGTATGCAAAGGAGATACTAGGTAAGTTTAACATGGAAAGCTGCAAACCCATGGATACTCCTCTTCTAGGAAACTGGATGAAAGAGGATGCTACTTCTAGAGAGGTAGTTGATGTTATTGTCTATCGATAGTTAGTGGGTTCGCTAATGTATCTAGTGAACATGAGACCGGACATTTTCTATGCGGTTAACCAGCTGATTCAAGCTATGGTTAAGCCTACCAAGCTCTTTTAGAAGCCGGGGAAGCATGTCCTGAGATACCTAAGGGGAACATCAAAGTATGGTCTATGGTACGGAACAATGGATGGAGTGAAGTTGCATGGCTTCATAGATGCAGATTGGGTTGGAATTCCATCAGACAAAAAGAGCAGCGAGAAGTAGAGATCCGTGGAACTCAGTTAAACGGAAGTGGAATACATGGTAGAAAGCCAAGATGCATGTGAGGCTATCTGGATGAGAAATATCTTGGTTGGTTTTTTTGGTTCTCAGATGGATCCGACATTGATTCATTGTGATAATCAGAGTTGCATTAAACTCTCGATTAATCCTATGTTTCATGATAGGTCCAAGAATATAGATATCTGGTACCATCATCTCATATATTTTGTTCAGAGGAGGATCATGTTGCTTCAATACATTCCCACAAAATATTAGGATGCAGATATTCCGACGAAGGCACTCACCAAGAGTAAATTCGAATACCATAGAGACAGGATCAGGGTGAAGGATAATCCCTTTATTTTTCAGAGGGAGTGTTGAGATTCAATAAGAATATTCAACACCCACACTAGGGCATTAAGCACCTGGTTGCATTAAATACCTACACTAGGGTGGGGCCCACAAGTCTATTTTTGGGTGCATGTCTATTTTTATTATCCCTTAATTTAGATGGAAATTAAACTATAATCTATTAAATGTGGACTTGAAATATTTAACTGAAGTGGAAAAATCAGTTAGCTAGTGAATTTCAAGTTAGAGGTTGGTTGGGGGGACATGTAGAGTAATTCTAGTTGTAACAGAGTTCGAAGTGCAGTGGTGCATGAGTTGGTGCAAGTTGTAAATCAGTTTAACTAAATTAAGTGAGTTAAACTCAGTTGTGCTAGTTGTAGCTAAAGATACACTAGTGAGAGATCTAGTGAATTAAATATTAATTAATTCATAATCAGTGATCTCACATGAAACTGAGGATTTACTAATATTAGTTGCATGCATGTCAGATCCAGTGGGGACCTAGTTGAGTTCTAGGTGAAAGGGAAGTTGACTATCAATTGTGACATTATCCGCTTGCACACATGCAAGTAAACACACATTGGATGTGCCCATTATACTTGCGCAATCAAGGCAGGCAGGATTGCATTCAGCAAGGATTGCGCAGTCAAGGCAAGTTGTCTGGAGGCAGTAAATTGGCTAAGGGATTTTCCAATTTTTGTATGACAGTGTGAGATAATTAGCTGATGTACTAAGGGCTCTTGTGAGAAGAGTTTTATATGTAATTGTTTCATGATCCATGACATAATATACAATAGAAGATAGTGGGGTTTTTAGATGTAAGCTTTCCCTGGGAAATTATCTGTGTTGTGTGTGATTGATATTTCTTCATGTTCATGTGATTAGCGATTGTATTTTTAATTCCACAAAAGATTTGTAGAAGCGATTCAGTATTTAACTTTAGCACATTGTTAGATCGGGTGAATCCAAGATATACATGCTTGTTGTATCATTTCTACAATTACATTGAATTTCTTCGTTATAATCATTATTTTTATGAAATCTTTCTTTTCACATTTAATTATGATGAGTGACCTCTTCTGTCTCTTTAGGGAATATGTTAAGCATCAATGAAAGATTTAGAAAAACAATTTTAAAGAGGGGTGTTATAATCAATGTTCTATAAACATAATAATGGTATCAGTTGTATTAATTTCTACAAAATTTACATATTACTTAGATAAGGTTTTTACTCAATGAATTTATAACATGATAGTTTGTTTTTTTCTTTTTTAAATCCGATCAAAATTTATATTTATAGTCCAAAGAAAATATTGTTACAATTGATAATCTTTCAATCATGATGGTAACCATGTCAACCATATCCAAAAACTATTTACATCATAGAATCAATTTTATTGATAAAGCTTCCAAAAAAGTAGCTATGATATTTGAAACTATAAAACTGGGAACCAAACATTCAAGAACGTGATAGTGATAGTCTGGGAATAACAAAGTGTAGCGAGACACCATGAAATTTGAAGAGCTAAGGAAAATAAAAAACAAAAGATCAACATGGGAGGTCATTCATCTAAAATGATTACTGGTTGTTCAAGAGAAGAAACTCCATTGCTCATATTGATCGGGACCGCATTGATAACACCTTCTCCATTCTAAGATGCACTGGAGTATGAATCAGAATTCAAAGCTATTTATCGCTCAATTTTGTTCAGATGCACAACAATTTCATACCAAATATATCTCATGATCCTTTTCATTATTTCCTGACCCAATAAAATCTTATAGTTATCCACTTGTTTATCATGTAACACCATGTGCATTAAGGTATCCATATGTCTGTGTTGATAGAGGGAGTGCATAAAGTAAAGTAAATGCTTCCTCCATTTACTTGGTTCTGGGACCTATTTGGTATTTCCAACAATCACTTCCGAGTTAGAGTGATACATCCTATCCCAAAATTCCTTGGCCTCCAAAGTCATGATCTCCTTTCAAACCTCAAATGAAATAGCATCAAATAAATTGGCCACAGTTTTCCAACCATATAGACGACGTTGCCTGGAGGATGAGGCCCCTGATGAGCCTCCCTAACCACTGATTAAACATTGTCACAGCACCATGACAACCCGAAACCTGCATACAAACTCCACCAAGAATCTGTATAATTGACCTCGGAGAACCCTAGAATGGGCAATGGGGAATGACCAGACCACCATTTTCCAACACTTCTGAGATAAACCAACTACAACTTGTGCATATTCTATTTGTGTAATATAAAACACATCATCCATGTAACAACCATAGGAAATATTAGAAATTGATTGAATAATCCACCACTTGAGTTGCATATGGGTTAACAGAGTGACCCCCTAGGGTGAAAAATGAATCCCTTAAAATTTCACACACATATTAATTTAAAACTAAATGGATAAATAACCATGCTACCAAGTGACTTCCCCCAAAAATATATAATTAAATGACAACCTTGAAGGTTCTGGGGATTGAAAATAAGAAAAGGGGATAAAAATTACCAACTCGAAGGACGACCCCATCGATGAGTTATGTAGGAAGCACACAAAGAACATTTGTTACCCTTACTCAACTCAAGAAAGATACCAACTTTGGTGATAGAACAACAAGTCAGATCACAACCCAAAACACTACCAAAGACACAACCCACTACCACATAGTTAAAAAAAATACCTTATACAACAAAATTTGTCAGGGATGTAATATATTACGACATGAAATACTGACTGTCGTTGGCAACTGACAGTGCAAATGTACCGCAGGAAAATAACACAAAAATTTGTGAGGATTATATATTACCTAGGGGATGAGGATATCAAACCCAAACTGTGACACAATAGGAGTTGTACCTTCAAATTTCAAACAAGAAAACTAGAATGAAATTATTCATGGAGATCAAGTAATGGTGTATACAAAACCAAAGTGAGACTGAGCAAGAATAGGAACCCAAGTATACCTCACAAGACTAAATGTTGAGTTGTACCACCTTGAAACCAATTCTGCTATGTGCCACCTTTGGACACCATGGATGTAGTTATATAATGATGTTTTCGAGACCAGGAATTCCTTCGGTTCGAAAATAGCTTGAAGCCAAACATACAACCCTTTTGAAACGCTTGACATGCCTCTACAATTCTCATGCCCGAGAAAAACCATGATATGGTGATCATAAATTTTCTTCAATCACTTATCAGAAGCAAGCCACCCTTCCTCTAATCGCCTCTATCGTGATCGTTTTATTTGTAATGTATTTAAGTTTTTAATTTTACTAAATAATAATAAATAATTTAAAAAAATATATTAAATTTTATTTTTAATATAAACTTTTTTTATTTTTATTTTTTTATGTGTGGTTCATAGACACTAGATATTGGTGGTCTCCACATCTATAGAAACTATTCAGGCATATCCACCCAAAGGGATCACTTCCCATTGGCCCATTAAAAAATCCTAATGCTAAGAGTGTCGAGAATAATTGACCTTATAACCTCCTATTAGCAAGGTGCTTTAACAAAGGGAACTCGATCGATTCAGCTAATCCATGGGGCTAATTTTTTGGCACATTTATATAGGTATTACAACTAAAACTTTAAGATACTTAAGATAGAAATTTTTATCAATCCATGTCCTATGCAGAGTTTATTTTTGTCAAACAATGTTGATGAGGATGATTCATTAACTAGGTAACATGCAATATCCACTACCTCTACCCAAAATTATTATTCAAATATAACGCCACTAAGCATGGTTTTTTCCATTTCCATCAAAAACCTAATCATCCTCTCTACAACCCCATTTTGTTGAGATCTGTATGAAGTAGTTTTTTTCTTTTCTATTCTACACTTATTACATGATTCTTTGAATTCATTCATGTAGAACTATACATCAGTATTTGTCCTCAACACCTTTATTTTATTATCTGCTTGATTCTCCATAAGAGACTTAAAATCTTTCAATTTACTAAGGATAGACTTAAACTCTTTAAATTTATTGAATACGCTACATTTCTTTTGAAGGAAATAAATCCATGTGTTCCTAAAGAAATCATCAATGAATGAAACATAGTACTCAAATTTACCTAATGATGGAATATACATAAGTCCAAACACATCGCTTTGTACCAAATCTAATATTCTCTTTGCTCTTGTAGCACAAAATGAGAATATTACCGAGTTATGTGTACCATATATGTAGCATTCATAGACATCTAAATTAGGGGTGTAATCATACATATCTTCAACCATACTACTACCACGAAATGCTTGAATGCCCTTTTCTCTAATATGTCCCAGTCTTGGATGCCATGGCATTGTCTTTTCTCCAAATATAGTAGGGGTTTTGTCTCATTTTCACCCTCATGATTATATAACTATTTCTCCCATCCATGATAGTGCTTCCCAAAAACTTGTACACATTTCTAATATGAATTCCCCCATAATATTCATCACTCAAACAATTTTTTAGGTTTCCATTTCAAACAAAATTTGTATACCTACATAACTCATCTTACTTATAAATCAAGTTTCTAGCGAGATATGGAATGTAAAAAACTCTAGGAAGTGTTATAATTCTTCCGTCCTTGAACAACAACTTGATTTTTCCTCATACTCTAATTATGGCTATCAAGTCATCTCCTAGGAAAATTCCATCTCCATTATATTCTTCATTTTACAAATAAATTCCATATGGAGAGCCATATGAGAAGAAGTACACAAGTTAATCAACCATATATCATGATCAAAATTTATATTTGAAGAAGTGAAATGCACAGTTGCTCCTTCCTCCAAGGAGATATTTCCTTCTATGGAAGGAAATTATAATATTCCTTCCCTTTCTCAACATTTTTAAATATACAATCCTTCCTGTAATGCCCAATTTTACCACATTTACAAAGTTTCCTTAAATATTTTATTGGAGATTTATATGTACCTATAGATTTAGATTTCCTTCTTGAGGACCTTTCTTTTTTGTTCTTGGAAATGACATCTTACAAGTAAGGCATCCATGCTTTGACTATCCACGGTTTTTGACATCATTCCTTCTAATAAAAGGGATGAAGCCACATCATCATGTTTTAATGTGGTTACATTACTCCCAACAACCACAACTAGACTATTTCATGAATGTAGCAAAGAAGAAAATAAACTAATGCACTTATATTCATCATAAATTTTAACATAAAAAAAAACAACAATTGACTTACCATAGTATTAAAAGCATTAAGATATTATCTCATAGAGGCTTTATCATCCATCCTTAGGAGGTACAAATTATATTGAAGGAAACGTTTTGTTTACTAGGGACTTAGAATGATACAAAGTTCCTAACTTATATCATAATTCATTGGCTATAGTTTCTCCTTAAACATTTAATAACATTGAATCTAAATGACAACCATATTGTACATTTTTCCTTCCTATCCAACTTCTTCTAGTCTTCCATCAATATTCATGTAGGTGTAGTACCAAGATCCATAGTGACCCATTGTTCTTTATCTACAAAAAGGTCCTCCATATTGAGCTTCCACAACTCAAAAATTTACCCATTAAATTTTGCAATCTTTATTTTAGAACCATTTGTCATACTCTTTCAACAAAAGAATCACCATTGTAAGGCTCCACTAAATTCAGGTTTATAGCATACCCAAGATAAACTTGCTCTATCAAAATGTGAGCCAAACCCTCAGCGATAAATGTGTCCCCCTAAAGCCAATAAATTCATTATCGTACCAAATGTAACTTTTAAACCTTTAAAGTGAATGCATTCATAAATAGAAAAATGACATAGAAAACACATATATCATGCAAAAAAAATAAACACCATGAGTCACCTTGGAAACCCTTAACTAAGAAAAATATCGCATGTTTAGATCCACACCTTTAACTTCCATTTGATTAACTTCACCATTTATAATACAAAATATATGATTTTCTAGCATCTGAAGCCTTAATATGTTAAGCCATATTATGTTTCTTTACTAGAAATATATTATAATGGATTGAAAACCATTAGTTAAAAAACACCAAAAACAACCCCTCTACAACCAACCTCTTGTGTGTAATGTGTAGTGTGTGTGACTAATTTTACAAAGAATATAACACACTCAACATTTGCATATTAAATATATATGATGTACATGTTGCATCTATTTCAACAATAATTATACAACCACATTAGAAAATATAGAATTAATGCAAGAGATCATGTGTTTATAATAATTGGCAGTTTCCGGATGTACCACAGGTAGATGACGAAGAAAAGACATGGAAGAAGAACAAAAGCAAACAGAAACAGAAAATCAGTAAGGTACACATGAGAAGGATGAAGAAATAATGGATGACAAAGTGGAAACCAAGGGGAAGACACCTTCGCCTTCTATTGCGGACGTTAATTAGGATGTGTAGATTGGTGATCAAGGTTTCATGGGCACCAAACGTGCACATGTCTCTGACAGTTCAGACTCCGAAAAAGATGTCCAACTCTCTCCCAGCATGGACTTGGCCATCGTACACTCTGCTCCTTCACTGGATGGCTGGCAAAAAGTTCAAAAGAAAAAAGGCAAAAAAGATAAGTCCAGTATTTCTGGAAAAGTGTAATGTGGCATCATTCGATGTACATGCCCTGGTTTTATACAGGGTGTTATCTCTCATGTGGAATGCTTCGACATATACGATGTAACTTTTTGTTATCATTAATAAAAAGTCTGTTTTTTTCTTGAGTAAAAAAATTATAATTGGTTGTTTTATCATTGGCATCTATGCAAATAATTAAAACAATAAATTTTCACAATAATACACGCAATCACTAGAAATGCAAAAAAAAAAAAAAAACTCATAATTTTTTTAAAGAGAAAAAAACAGTATTAATCACATTTAGAGAAACTTACAAATTAAACAATGTAAGTATGTATATGATAGGCATGTTGACTCACAACCATATAGTCCATGTCATGGTAAACGTTATGGGAAATTCACATCATACTAATACCATGTATGGAAGTTGCGATAAAGCAATATGCATATTACTCTTTCCATGATATTGAGTATCTAAGAAACCATCGATATTTTTCCCTAATTGCATTTATATTAACAAACAATTGATACAAGTACACTAAAACAACATAATTAATATATGTTTATAATAATTATAATGGGTAATTAATATATATATATATATATATGTTTATAATAATTATAATGGGTAATTATAATAATTAATATATGTTTATAATGGGTGATTTCAACATCGGCATCCATTTAAACAATCAAAGCATCAAATCTCTATTCTAATATTTGCGATCACTAGACACACCTAGACATGCAAGAGTTACAACGTAATTTTTCCCAAAAGAAACTTATTACCGTTAATGTTCTATTACCCTTAATGTTCTATTACCGTTAATGTAAAATGTAGCTCATAGACAATCCGTATATTTTCCTTTCCGTCGTACTAAGTTTTGAAACAATCATCTTATACTATAATATAAAATCTACATTGCAAAGCTATATAATCTACTTAACAATTATAAGTGCACCATGTGAATCACCAAGAAGGACCAAATTACAATGTACTACTATGTATAATCAATAATAGAGCAATTGATAACAAATTAGAATATAAAATAATCATAGTTGTGTTGGGACATGCATCAAAAATCTGCTTTATTTTGACATTGATGTTATAATAAAAAAATCGTTGAAAGCACACCCTATTCATACCTCATTTTTTAATTTCAAAATAGAATTTGTCTTACCTTTTCATTGATGGGTAAAAATAGAAGGTAAATTTGTTTTGCTTTTTTTAATTGAGGGGTAAAAATAAATTTTATATTTTAAATGATTTTTTTATATGGAACCAGTAACATTTTTAGCCAAGTGAAATACTATATTGGTGTATGAGAGGGATTTATTTCTCTACAAAGATTTGATTAGTAAAGTTTATAAAAATATACATATTCTATATTTTTAATGTTCACTTATAAATTTTTAGATAAATATATCCTTTTAATTTTATTTTAAAAAATTAGATAAAAGAAGGTTCTTGCTTCTTTTGGTAGTTATTGGATCAGCTATTCATGTCAATATAGGGCTTGAAATTTATGTTAAATCAATTTATTACCATATGACATGGTCTAATTGATTATGCAAGGAATTATGAAAATACAATATAATTATAATTCAGAAATAAAATTAGAAGACATTAAATTGAAATACAAAATGTACTTATAACTGTCATGACCTACAGCTGCAAAACATTACTTACTTGTGGGCTAAAACAAAAATATTTTCCACTAACACCACCATTAGAAAGATCACCCCCAATGGAGAGAAATAGATAATATGTCCATGAATGAGGAGTAAACACATCTCTCACAGTAGCCTTGAGAACATCCACCCATAATTCCCATGAATACATGTTACTGTAAGCCTAAGTCTCCTCCTCTTCTAGTCCATGAAAAATATGAATTCCTTTCATGCTTGCAGACATCATGTCCACCACTTATCCATACAAGTCATGAGCTTGACCATTGATTGAATGCCCATTTCCTCTCACCACCACAATGAGATGATCAGACATATTTGTTGTTCTACCTAGCATCTCACCCAAAAATCTCTTATTGTGCAGGATTGACACCCCAAATAGAGAGCCGAAGCATATCCCCACACTACAAGGAAAAGACCCTCTAGTGGATGTTTTTGAGGAACCCCTAATAAAAATACCCTAGACGTTCGTTTCTAGCGAAGGTTACTAGAGGAGGTTGGCGGGCAGGGGTTTTTGCGGATGTTTTTCGTCCAGTGTGCTTACAGTAGTAAACCACACTGGTGCACTCAACAAGAGAAAGCACTGGTGTGCACAAAACGTTGGCACACCAGACACCATGCGCTCCGTACACACCCGCTCAGTGCATCTTATTACTGTAGCACACCGGTGCATCATAAAAAAACATGCCAAAACCAAAACCGCCTGGTGCGATATTAAGAAACTGCACTGGGGCACCCATAAAAGCCCCGTGCACTAGAACAGGGTTAAATAAAAAAATATATATGGCCAAAAACCGCATTATTCACTTTTCTCAGTGCTCCAGAGCTCTCAAGCACTGGTGCAATTTATCCTTGTCTGAGCCACCCTGACATCGGTGCTCCCATTGCACCCATTGCACGCACTGCTTTTGTGCATTGCCCACCAATCTCCAGCTTGAATTTTTCAAAATGGTGGGCAAATTTTATTTTACAAATTCTACAGCCAATATGCCTCCTCGACGGCCAAATGTACAAGTACTTTTCTTGTTTTTCCATAACTTTTTTTTTTCTAAGTTAGACTATTGCTATTATATCATACACAACAAAATATTACATATCTCTTCCTCTAGGCTTGGCAAGCCAATTCCGGAGGGAAGTATCAAGAGTTTGAAACTAGAGAATGGACTGTCCTAGTTGGGGAAACTAGTCCACTAGTAGCACAAAAATAACGCTACCCTAAATGGGAAACCAACATGCGCATTATTGAAATTTAAACTGAAGCCTAAAATTAAAGTCTTCCGAAACATGCATAAGCTAGAGATCATTTCGAAAAAACTGGTAAAAAGGAAGAGTCCCCTACAAATGAGGCTAATGAAGACCTTCATTCTTCTTGCTAGAGATGGGTTCTTCCTCCTCAATCCTGCAAACATAGAAGGAACCATCATCCTCCTTGCGCAACGCGTGGGTGGTAGCATGAATCCGTGGCAACCCTGGAGTGTCTAGCTAATTGGAGGTGGCCACAAGTTGACTGTTGTCCTCAACCTTGTATTCAACATCACTATTAGAGTTGCGCCCATTGCTCAAACCCGAGTTGCTACTGGTGTAGTGGATGCTGTTGGAGGCACTTTACACAGGGAGAGCCTTCATCTTTCGAGGGATGAAGGTCGGCTCGGGCGGGATGGTCGACTTACACAGACATTTTTTGGGGCAAGTGCTTGAGGAGGCCGGAGGGGATATAGGGAGCTGCAGAGATAATTGAGCAGAGAGATTGACAGGGTCGAGCCTGCATGGTTCCTCCCAGCAACAGAGAGATTCAGTTCCCTTCCAATGGCTTGCGAAAGCAGTGGTCTGCAAGGAAGTCCTCAGCCTCTAGCTCTGCGACATCGCATACGGTGACGTCGAGGCATGACAGGCAGAGGAGCGGAAGTGCAGGACCATGAGGGATTACTCGATAACACTGGAGAGGAGTTGCCTCCACCAGAAAACGCCAAGGGGAGACTGTGACAGGGCTGAGAAGGGCCAAGAGCCAGAAGTGGAGAGGCCAAACGGGAAGCATGCAGAGATAGCAGGAGCAAGAGCCGAATGGAGTTTTAATGGACGCGGGAGGCGAGCTTAATAGCCATGGTGATGAACTCGAGAGCTCTAACTGATCTGCAGTGGGAGGACGTCGAATTGAAGGTGGCGGAGTGTGAATTCATTACAAGCTTGCAACATTTATCGCTGGGCGGCCGACCATGTGTGGGCACGTGGGATGGACAGTTGTCCCTCCACATGGCACCTAGGTGGCCTCTCTGGTTACTGCATAACACCTGCATCCAGGTGGTGAAGGTCTTTGTGCACCAGGAGGGTGCAATCCTGTTTGAGAGCTTCATCATTAAGGGATTGAAGAGAACATGTGGAGAGAGGATCATTGTGAGTGACTCCTTTGTTGGCTAGGAGGTTAGCAACAACATTGGTCGTTCTTATGATGTGTTTGAAGGCTACTACAGAGTGGTTGTGGAGCCAGTGTTCCAAGAGCCTGAAGCGAGTTTCTAGTCGCCAACTCATAGTGAACTTTGAAGCAGAGGATCCGGCCTGGAGATGCTTGGCAACTTTTATGATGACCTAGGAGTCTCCTTCTATTTCCAGAGGGAAGAAGTTGTTTTCTTGGGCTAAGAGGAGCCCCTGAAATAGTCCCTCTATCTCGGCTGAATTATTGGTGTTCCATCCCATGGAACCAAAGAAGATCAAGAGAGCATTGCCTTTCGAGTTTCTGATGATCCCACGAAAACCTGCTTCCCCTGGATTTCCTTTGGACACACCATCAAAGTTGAGCTTAAATAAGTCTGGAGGGGGAGGAGACCAAGAACAGGGGGAGCTTGTGGAGTGGTTTGAAGGGGGCTCTGTGATCGGAAACGAGTGAAGCGAGAGATTCCAGTTGGACCATATGATTTTCTCGCTTGTTTTTCCATAATTAAGCCTTTTAGCAGATTAGGATTTCAAATAACCTTAAAATTAGATATTTAAAAGAAAGAAAAAAAATTTCGCACAGTGCGCTCAAGCCATGCGACTCGCACTGACTCACGGTGCTGCCTGTAAATTTACAGGCCACACCGCCAGCGGTGCTAACGGTATCGGAACCAATTATGGGGCAGTACAGATAGGCGCACCGTATTATTTTAAAAAAATTTAAAAAGTGTGGTGCGGTATTTTACCCGACCGCACCATTGAAAATGTGGAATAGCAGCAACACGGTGCGTTGATAGAAATTTACGCACCAAGGCAGGTAATTTTGTTAGCGCACCGCATTCCGCATTTTGACAGGGTCAATGGTGCGGCCTGATAAACCGGTGCTAATGGTATACACACCGGTTCCAGGGCGGTAACGACGACACACCATGTTATTTTAATTTTTTTTTAAAAGTGCAGTGCGGTCGGTTACCCGACCACACCGTTGACCAATTCAAATATCGGCAACGCGGTGCATTGACTTAAGTATCCACCCCGGGATGGGTATTTTTTTTCAGCGCACTGCTTTACTTATTTCGACAGGGTCAATACTGCGGCCTGGTAAATGACCGCACCGTTGACTATGTAATGATGGCAGGAGGTCAGTCCACTAACTTAAATATACGCCCCGAGGCGTAGATTTTAGTTAGCACACTACACTCTTGACACTGTACATAGTGAACGGTGTGCTACAAATTTTCTGGAGCACCGCCTATCAGGTGCATCGTCTCCGGTGCGCTTATAAAACGACGCACCAGTACCGATGCATGACTATTTTTTTGATGCACCGACTATTTTTTTTTGTTTTTCCAAAAAAAATTATATATGTATATTTCTAAATACATGTCTCATTTAATAAAAAAATTGTATTTAATATGTCAATATTTCAGAGACGTGAAAGGAGAGAAGAGGGGGAACAACAACAAGAACAGGCGGAGCAATATAACATGGTTTTTCTGTGGGAGGCACAATAGAGGGAGAGAGATGCGTACCCTCACCCTATTACAACAGCTACCCAGGGGCTCCTAAGGTAGGTAGGCCTTCTCAAGTTCTATGAGGAGGCTACTTCCCTAAAGGGCCATGGTTTGTTTTTGAGACATCTCATCTGAAGGTGGAATGCCCACCAACAGGATTTCCAGGTTGGTCATAACCAATGGTACATGCCCACTGAGGAGGATATATAATTCATTACAGGGCTATCGAGGAGAGGGGTGGATTTTCCCTCATTCCTAGAGGTTCCATTTGACTATGTAGTAGGGATTCATTTAGTGTACTCTTAGAGATACATTGGAGCATCAGTATTGTCTCTTGTAGATTTTCATGTCGCTAGAGGTCAGTTACGTATTGGTGCATTTGGTAGCGAGGAGGTGTAGTGCCTCTCACTTTTCATTTCGACCATTTCACACAAGACCAGTGACGGGCAATGGATTAGTTGCTTGCTTCTATATTATGTTGATTCTTTAGTACAGGAGCCATGACTTTTCAGGTGGTTTGCCATTTTTTTTGCGGCAGTTCTATACAACCTTAGATAGATGTCGTGCTCCTGCACAAGGGAGGGTCAACTTCCCTTTTTCTATTAGAAATGAAATAACTCAGAAATAGATTGTAGAAAACATAGATACATAACCAGACAAAACAATGGTGGAAAAGAGGCTTCAGCCTCATGGCATTCTCGTCATTCTCTCTTATTAAAAAAATTTAGTTTACAATTTAAATGGATGAGAGAAAATTTCTAAGATAGTCTGTGCTATCTTAGACTCCTTTGGTTGAGATAATTTCTCACCAAAAACCCACCAAGATAGGAGTTACTAAACAAACTCCAATATTTGAGGAACAACCCAAGAGTTAGGCACATATTCCTAACTAGGAATAATTAATTAATTAATTTATTATTTTGGATTTATTATTGTTATTTTATAGAGGCTAACATTCCCCCCCTTCAAAGAAAAATCCAAAATAAGAACGAGGAACCATCTTCCAAGTTCTCATGTTGATCCTCAAAAAAAACATTGCCTGAAAAACCGCCAAAGCTGGATGCTGAAAAACTGCAATCTGAAGAGACCATGAGTCAGATGTATGTCTGATTCATGTCTAAATTTCTCTTGGCAATTCCATAAAGTGCCAAGTTTCAAAAGGATCCATCTGTCCTTTGCATGAAAGCAGCATCCTTTGTCCACTGACAAAATTTGTTCAAAGCCCACTGGCTAATGATGTCAAAAACAACTCACTATTGCTTTTGCTGTGCTGAAAACTGTTCACTGCTTCTTTGCTGTCGACTGCCCACTGGAAAATTTGTTGATGCCCACTGGAAAATTGGTTGATGCCCACTGGAAAATTTTTTGATGATGCCCACTGGCTGTTGAAGATGCCCACTGGCTGCTTTTGCTGGTTTTGTCGAGACTTTCAGTCTGAAAATCACTGTCAACCTCATTGGCATTTTCCCCCCTTTGTCAGCTGAAAGGAGAGAAACTTCTCTGGAAAATATTGCTGAACTCCCCCTTTAGGTGTAGGATATTTGGTGTACTCCCAAATTCTTTGCATGAGAGTACCATAATATTTTCACTGTTGGTTACTATGTGTGATTGTGTGATTGTAGAGCGAGACAATGCGGTAATTTGTGGATGACCATTTCCAAGGGTTGATCCATTCATAATGTATCTTCAATCTGGCTGATTTTTGTTGATTGCGACATTTTTTTGAGGAATGATTGGGCTTGCCACAATGGCGACAAGGATGGAGATCAAAACACTGATTTTCCATATGACCGATTCTTTGACAATGAGAACATCTCGGTTGGACTTCAACTTCAGGTTGCATACAATTCTATTTGTCTGCAACTTTGGGTTGTGTGCATTGCTGGGTGTCTGTAACTTTCTTAGAATCTGCTGAGGTGAGTTGTGCAAGAAATCCTCCACTGACGAACTTAATTGGCTTGGAATAATCTGGGATATGTAAGTTGGTGTCATCAGTGACATATCCTAAGCCGTGTCGATTCTTGTTATTCTGAATTTCTTCCCAGGGCTTGATGATGGGCTTGGAAGAAATTGGAACTGGAACAACTTTGACACTTGAAGTTGTTTGAATGAATGACTTATCATCTGGATGGTTCAAAGACTTGAAAGGATCACTCTTTTCTTGGAATTCAATCCTTTGAATTTGTGACTCGAGCTAAAGAAACACAATGGTTTCATGTGTTTGTTATAGATGCTGTGAAAGATCAGCAAGGGTTTCTTTGCTGATGTGCACCATGTCTTCATCACTGGAGATGATCAATCTGTGAAGAATTTTTAACAACTGAATATGCTGCGCCATCTGAACATGCGCACTTGAAATCAGGCTCTCTTGTCGGAGATGTCGTGCTTTGAAACTTTGACACTTGAATCACAGGGTCGCTTGCAATGCGGCTTGAATGGCACGCTCGCTTGATTTTTTGCTTACTGCGCTTGCTTGGAACACTTGCTAGAATTGTAGAATTTCCTCGCTTAAACTCTGGAATTCATGCTCGCTTGATGATGATCGCGTTTGTTTAAGCGCTCACTTGACTTACTTGATGACTTCACGCTCACTTGAATGAATAGCCATGCTCTCTTGATGTCGATCTCAACTTGCTTGATTTGATGTTAGAGTTGAACTTGTTTGTTTGCTACAATAAAATTCACTATGGCTTGCTTGAAAGTTTGAACTTTGTATTGTCTTGATGCAAATTGCTTGAATGAATACTCACGCTCGCTTTCAGATGTAAACTTGTTGCTTGTTTGCTTTAGAAATTCGTGCACTCACTTGATTTTGCGTAAAGGAAGGGTGTCGAACACTGTCGAAAATGCACCCAAGAAAGCTTACAATGATTTTAATGATTCACTTTAAAAACAATGAATTCACTTGTCCTCTTAAAAATTCATTAACAATGAATTTTTAATGATTCACTTAAAACAATGAATTTGATTACAAGTTCTGAAATGGATTTGCAGGAACGCTGATGTAGACTTTGCTTTGAAATGCATTAACTTGACTAAGTGAATTTGATTGTTGATGTAGAATGCTGATGTAGACAATCTTTGATTATATGTTGTAGTGGCGCAAATGCATGTGTTGATCTTGCAGCTATTTCGTTACATGTGTTGTGCTTGCTGATATTGAACTTTATGTATGTGATATTAAATGAAATCATTGATGTGTCACAACTAGACACAAATTAAAAAGCAACAACATGAAGCCATAAAAAAACATGCGCCATCACAAACACACATGGTGTACCTAAGATCCCCTTATTCAATTTCGGGCGGATCTAGGACACAATCACCACAAATAATATGTCTTTATTGAGTATGGAGATCATAAACCTTTCATCTTTTACAATATTAGTATTAAAGCTTTCTCAAACAATGATAATTTCACGCTTGCAAGTTTTGGAAACAAATTTCGTCAAAAAACTGACTCAACCTCCTACAACAACAAGCTTTCATTTGATCAGTCCAAATTTACAAAAAAAAAGTGAATGTCTATCACTCCACAAAATCACTTATTGCTCCAAGATTACAACAACAATAATTTCACCTTGTTTCTCCAAGTTACAACTTAATTCAATCTGCACCCTTATGAAAAAACAAAAATCTTCTTCGATCCAATGCACTTCTCTTCCAAAAACTTTGATGGCTTAGAAGTGAAGATACCGCAATCACGAGTCAAAACTTACCTTGGCACTATTTCCTTTTTCTTTGCTTAGAATTTTTTTAGGCACATTTGTAATCATTTCATAAAGTCATCTCTAATTCCATAAAATTCATGGACAAAAAAAACATATAATACTCACTCCACTCATTATCTCTCCTCCCACTTATTATCTCTCATGAGCTCACTTCACTCATACGTATCCTCATGAAATTTAAACGGCATAGCTTTTTAAAAATTCTTACATGCCTCTTTTAAATTAAATGACTTTAGGAAATTTATGAAATCACATGTTACCTTATATATTTTATAGTTTATGCGTGGAAAATAATAATAAGGATCTATAACCATTCACGACCTCTCCGTTGGCGTTGTCTTCTGCGTTCAAGATTTTTTCTTATGCTAAATGACTCGTGCCACAACATCTCAACTTCAATGCTCTAACATTGTCGTGGATCTTATATTATATGGTTCCCTTTGGCTGGCGCTGATAAATATTATACTTAATCGCTGCAATCAACGGTGTCACTTGCTTCAAAGGACGCAGAAGTGGATAGATCACACATTTTCTGCACAGAGAGCAAGGGTTCAAAGTTCCTCTTCACGGCTTCAGAAAATTATTGTGGTGGCTTACGCCACATTTCGACGACCAAGTGCAACTATGTTTCATACCGGCGGCTCTTCCAAGATTGATTCTTCTACGGTGTAGTTACAAGTACTCCATGAAAGCTTCTTCATTAACGCAACCTCACGATGTCTATTACACAGCCACTCCGCTATCGGAATATGATACTATTGGAACATGCGTAAAAGCAGCTCTTGTCTACCTTGGCACCCATGACAACGGAAAAATTATATTGTTTTGTCCTTCAAAAGATGGTGAAAAGGGCCCTGATTTTAGGAACAATTTGTAGAACTCTCGACCATAATCTCAATTTACCATCGTGGAAGGGAAAGTATAACTTCAATAAAGTGCCATCATACACAGGGACATTGGATATATAGAATCGACCAGTAAGAATTCAAGCCAAAATAGATCTCCCCCTAATATCTGATATTTCTGCAAAAACAACACAACGATCAAAACAAATATATTGTCAATACCCCGATTCAGAATGCACTCCAACCATCATATGTGCGTCATCATATGTGCGTCTAGGTGTTTGTCCTCTCAAATTGAAAGGCCCAGCACTGGTGAATGGATCAGTATCATCGAATGAGGTAAAACCTCTGAAGATCACCATTCCAAACCATCAGGAGTGTGTTCACCATGGCTTTTCAGCCAAAGCAAAGCCCGACCAATATGCAGAAGTTGTTTTCCTTTGCATAAACAATAACTCTAGGCAGTGCTTGACCCAGCTATCAATTCTGAATACATCCACCGTAGGTTGATAACCACGCACCAATATTGTAAGAAAGGAGAGGACTTCGAGGACAACTTGACAGCCAAGAATTCATGAAGGGGTCGACTCATTCAAGCTTCAAATTATGCCAAAATAAAAACGTCGGCACAATTTTTGACACCGTATCTCTCCTCCCAGGAACAAATATGCCCGTGTTTGATGTCGAACACAGCGATGAAAGTTGCAGGAACCAAAGGTCAACCTCTCACTCACATAGATTCGATCAAGCAAGAGATCCTCCTTTTCGTTCATTCCAACATTTGGTCACATTGAGACATGATGCCAGATTCACCAACGACATAAAGAACTCTGACTTTTAATCATGCGATTGTGGGTTTCCAACGCGCTAATAATCAAATAGAAATACATCTAACAGTTTACGGATTCAATAATCAAATAGAAATACATCTAACAGTTTACGGATTCATTGAAGTCATTGAAGCCAACGACTACAGCAGAATTAACACATAACTGATTGGAAAACCCACACTTAACGGCACACAGGGCTCCATAGGTGGCTTCACTCAAACACAGATTTATTCAGCAAACATTCATGCAGATTGGACGACTTCACACAACACATAATTGAGTATTTAAAAACCTCACATATGCCAAACATCACCATATGCTTCCATTGTGAATTGAAAACAAATATCACGCATAACAACTCATAGATACGGGGAACCAATACCCTGATCGCAGATTACTCAAAACATTAGAAACCACGATCCCGGACTTCAAATGAATCAACAACAAAAAAACTCCGACCATCTCCAAATCAACAGCAAAAAATTTCTCATTGGCCTTTTCCTTGGCCACTTCTCTTTCGATCTCACTGTTCTACACTCCATGATTAAATGGTCGTCTCCACAGTGCATCAGTCAGGTCTCACTCTTAAGTGCATCAGTCAGGTCTCACTCTTAATCACAGACACACAATCCATCTGCAATCTGGTCCAGCAATGGAGATGCGACACGCAAGCCACATCACACAATACTATTTTTATTTCTAGGCACTCACATGAGGAGGGAGAGGCCCATAATCATAATGCTCTGATACCACATATTAGAAATGAAATAACTCAGAAATAGATTGCAGAAAACACAGATACAGAACCGGACAAAACAATGGCGAAAAAGAGGCTTCAGCCTCATGCCATTCTCGTCATTCTCTCTTATTAAAAGAATTTAGTTTACAATTTAAATAGATGAGAGAAAATGTCTAAGATAGTCCATGCTATCTTAGACTCCTCTGGTTGAGACAATTTCTCACCAAAAACCCACCAAGATAGGAGTTACTAAACAAACTCCAATATTTGAGAAACAACCCAAGAGTTAGGAACATATTCCTAACTTGGAATATTTAATTTATTTATTTATTATTTTGGATTTATTATTGTTATTTGAGAGAGGATGACATTTGCTTCAAAGATTTTTTGTTTATTTTTTGAGAGGCTTCCAGAGATGAGGTGTAATTTTTTTGGCAGCCTCATAGGCCGATGTTCGAGGCAAGAATGCACATGTGGGGGCAGATGATGCCCAAGAGGAGCGACACTGTGTTTCGAACGAGGATATCGAATGATGCACTGGAGTTGTTAGCCAGTGTTGACGAGCATCCCTTCATTATGGTCCCTTTTCCTTATGCGGGTTTGGATTGGTGAGGGTGTGCGAACATCCTCTTCACAGCTGATGAGCCGCCAGATGATAGAGGTAATATTATTGTTTTATTTAAATTTATTTTAAGATGTTCTTTAACTTGTTTTTATTAAATTGTGTAATGAAATTTTCTAATTATTGTTGTGTACTTGTATATATTTTGCAGACATTGGGTCTTTTGATGGTGAGGACATGCCGTCACCACCACATGATCCAGGCCGTGTGGAGTACCATGATTACGTTCAGGGCCAGCTTGATAGTAAATACAGAATGGAGTTGGGCGACCAACTCACTACATTGATTTTTGAGGAGGGAATCATGCCCGCTCATATGAGAGACATACTGGCCGATGGTAGGCTATTACAAATGTGGAGAGGTATTCCGTGTGACATGTACAGACTGAAGCGACATGTCGTAGGAGCTACAACCTTGGTTATGTGACTGAGGAGGACCGTTGCACATTATAGGTGTAGTCGAGATGCAGCACGTGATCGACAATCCACAAGCAGCAACTCATCATCTCATGATCGTTCACCTCACGCCGCACCAGATGAGTAGCTTCCACTAGCATCTAGTAGCAGTGATCATGGAGATCAGGGTGGACGATCAGCCATGTCCAGTCAGCGGCCTGCAGCATCCATCAATACTCATGATCATGAGTAGGCTGGACCATCGACCATCGAGGCTGCACCATTCACTGAGCAGGCCTCGACTAGTACTACTATATTTGATGTTGTACCACTAGCTGATCCATGACATTTATATTACAGTTATATATTTTTGACATTATATATATATATATATATATATAGTCCATGTATTTTATGTTCATGTTGCAGTTGTACTTAATTTACATGTTGGTGATCATCATGATATGTATATTGTTAGGTCATGTTAGATATGTTCATTTAATGTTCAACTTACAGATAGATATGTATGTGATAGCATGATTTATTTGACATGAGATGTATATTTGTTGTTTAATGTGTTGTGATGATGTTAATATATCATGTTAATTGTGTTATGTTAGATGATAATGATCACGATGATGTTAGCAATTTTGAATGTGTTTTTTAGTCAAATATGATGTGTGTACGATGTTTATCATGAACGTGATGTTTATTAATTAATTCAATATTAAATTATCATGATATTGTAAAATTTTTATAATATTTGTAATTGTAATTGTAATTGTATGTAAAATTATAAAATTGTAATATTATAAAATTCTAATTCTAATTGTATGTAAAATATTTGTAAAATTTTAATTGTATTAATGTGAAATAATTTTATTAAAAATTTTAAATTTGTAAATTTGTAAATTTTTAAATAATTATAAAATAATAAATCTAGAATAATATGAATTATTGTAACATAATAAAATTTAGAAAATAATGCAAATAAATTCATGTACTTTAGAATTATCATTATTTTATTATGATCTTAGATACAAAAAAAATGAACTAATTTATACAGTACGCCATTTTTTTTGAGATCAACATAATTGTAAATTATCAAGTGAAATATTGATTTTAACTTTAACACAATGCAAGTTACCAATTAATTCAAAATACATATATATTATAATGTTTCGAAAAACCCATCTTAAATCGTATAAATATTGATGAAATAACACATGTACCATATCACTCTCGGTTCTCATGATCACCCTCATTATCTTCCAACTCACATGGCATGATAACACTATTGTTCTCAAAAATATGTTTTGATCTAGGGTCATGTGTCAATGCAAACCATCAATCCCTATCCAACACATCTGGGTAAAAAAACACCTGGTTGCAGTGTTTGGGGAAAATATAAGGCTCCTTAGCTTCATCCCACATCTTTCTAGAGTTCATACATGTCAGCCTACTATCACGATCTTCCTTTACATTATTCCGATCAAATGTGTCCCACCACTTGCACCTAAAAATAACACATTGGAAAGAAGAGAAATCCACTTCTATGATATCTTGTATCTTTTCGATGTAACCTAACGTCCCTTGTAGTAGGTTTTGATCATGGTGGCTAGATCAACTAGATTGATCGAACTCGACTTTCACTCCACAATATTGTGTGATGTTTCCAGCATCGGCATTTTCTGTGTGAAAATGGTGTCCATATGCCCACATAGATGGGAACAAATGCACCTATTATAAAATAGTTAAAAAAATCATATTGTCATGTGTCTTATAATAACCCAATAGTTAAAATATGAAATATAGATGTCTTATAAGTTTAAAATTTACATATTAATTAAAAATATTATTACCAAGTTGTTGCACCCAATCCCTATGTTTAGCGCATCATCTTCAGCACGTGGGTAACGACCAGTTGCACCGTATTTCTCTCTGACTTAGTCAGCAACCCAACTGTTGGGGCGTATTTTTGGCATATTTTCTTTTAAATGGTCAAGCTAAGGCACACATCTACCATTTAACTGTCTGAATTATTTCCTGCCACTCTCCCATTTCATCCTCTTTTGTTCGTAAAATGTGACCCACGGTTGTGTCGCTTCAGAATTGTAAAGAATGAATTTATTAATTGCTTCAATTTCTGCATTCGCTGATGAAATCAAACTGACATTTTATATTACTTAGAGATCAAAATATACATTATGTCGAAGTTCAACATGAATATTAACTTTGTGTAAATTTGAAAAATTATATGCCGCTTACTCTTTATCAAGTGCTTTTTTCCACTCGTTTGGAGAAACTCCCCTTCTCTTTTGTCTTCATCCCTTTCATCGTCCCAAATCACTGCACCTGGTCTGTTGTTGATCTACTTGATGTACTCATTGGCATAATAGA
This sequence comes from Pinus albicaulis, assembly GCA_034641835.2. NCBI lineage: Eukaryota > Viridiplantae > Streptophyta > Pinopsida > Pinales > Pinaceae > Pinus > Pinus albicaulis. The sequence continues at coordinate 534,926,974 of CM076579.1, forward strand.
AAGACTCATATGATATGTACCCCTCTGCCATAGACCCCTCGGGTTTTGCCCTTTATCGAACAAAACCTTTCAATTTCTTCATGTACCTCTCTAAGAAGAACATCCAATGACAAGAAACCACCCCAACTAATTCAACCTCATTTACTAGGTGGATTAGAAGATGAACATGTAAGTCCATGAAACTCATCGGCAGTTCCTTCTCAAACATACAAACAATCTCAACTATCTCTTAACACCACCGTGGTATGCTAGCCACATGAATCTCCTTTGACGTGATCCAATGTATAAATGTAGATAATTTAGATATGACACGTCCTAGGTCTTGAGGGAATTCATGTTTCACACACCCACGCATGAACAAAGGATAATGACACTAAAAATTTATAAACACGTGCAATAATATACAAAATTAGTTATGTTTTATGATCCCCGCATGGGATAAAATTTATTAATATAAAAAATAATAAAATCATGCTTTTGACATTATACGTACTCTTAGAAGATTTAAATGGTCATGCGATTTCAACCCCGACAAATGGTCATCCATGGTGAAGTAGCGCCGTAGTGAAGACCTGTATGAAGTTGGCACCCTCACACCCATTATAACTTCCTTTGCCAAAGAAATATCATCTTTTTTAAAAATCCATGGGACATCACCTTCTTTGAAAAACCATGAATTAGAGGGACCAACGCTTCCCTCTGATCCCGTACTTTCTAGTTGTCTTGGCCAATGTTTCTTTTTAGTTTTTGAAGTAATAAGATCTTTCCTAATAGCCAATATGTCACTTTGTTTCGATGATATGTTCCTCCATAAAGAAGATGAAACATTTTTAAATATATGCATGGGATATAATAAGTGAGTAATCTTAAGATGCTCCCAATATGGGAGGTTATAAAAGATAGATTTCATTTTCATCCCAATGGGAAATTTCTCAACATAGGTGTCGAAGAATTCTGGATCATCGAACATAGGCTCCCCATTTGAATCGAACATTTCTATGAACCCCTTCTCCTTCTCTCTCTCATATTCTCTAAACCTTTCAACTGGTGTCGTTATTGGAGGGCTTTGGGTTCTTTCTCGTTTACCATTGAAAGTGGATGCTGCTCTTCTGTAAGGGTGCTCTTCTGGGTGGAATACCCTGGAGCAATCATACACTGGCTTTCATAGGTCCTTGGACCATCTAGCTTGCAGAGAAGGTCCACAACATTTACATCCAAATACCCTTTTGTTACAAGACCCGCGAGATTATTGGATACAATTAATATGCATGGCACGTTAAATAATATCATGAAGATCAGAACAAATATTACAACAAATTAAATAAGTAATATTTGAAAGAATATTGTTACATATATAAACAAATCAATAAATTAAACATGTAATTTACCAGAGAAAACTCTTAAGCCTGGATAATCATGTGTCATGTAAGCACATATGCCATACAACATAAAACTCCTCTCTACTGCGATGGGTCTTGATACATCGTATACATTTATCCCATCCCATAATTCCTTCAATTCATCTACCAATGGTTGTAAGTAGATATCCATATTCTTCACTTGTCTTCTACCAGGGACTATGATAGCGAACATAAGATGTTCATTCTTCACGGACAACCATGGGGGGATATTTTTATTGATCACTACTACAGTCCAAACATAATAGTTGGTGTTCTAGAGGGAATATGGGTTGACACCATCCATTGCTATGCTGAGTCATAGACTTCGTACTTCATCCTTGAATTTTTCTAGCCATGTATCCTCTATATGCTTCATGGCTATTGAATCAGTTGGGATTCACATAACTCCCAACTCACTTTTGTGTGAGGCATGCCATCCCTGAAACATAGCTAATTCTTTGCAACGAAAGAGCCTTTGAATCCTTGGGATTATAGGCATGTACCTCAATATCTTAAAAGGAGGACTAGTACGTGATCTACCCTTCTTTTTTTATTTATCATACTTGTCATGCCCACATTTTGAACACAACTCTTTGTCTACATATTCTCCTCTATATAGAATACAATCATTTGGACATGCATGATGTGATATGTACTCAACACCCAACATTTTCAACAATTTCTTTACCTATTCGCAGCTACCGGGTAGGACATTATCACTCGGAAGAACCTTATTTTTGAATAACCTGTAGTTGGTGATCATGGAAAAATATATTAATAAATGTACATTAATTTCGATATAATTATTAACATTCATAAAATTTACCATTGTAATGTTCATTGCAGTGTCTTGATTATATTTCAAATTTATATAAAGGAATAGTTTATGGTAACTTACCACAAAAGTTTCGAGAAACATGCATTTGACAAGCCAAACTTTTCTTTCAAGTTGTACAGTAGCATCACTTTCCCCAACTGGGTAGACTTTGACTGACCCCCAGGTCCAAAGAGAGGGGTGGTGGAATCAAATTTAAGGCTTTCGAAAAAGGTTTCAGCGATATGAGCATGATCCCCTAGCTGATCATTGTTTTGGAATGCATCTAACAACATTGTCTCCATGGCGGTCGTATCCCTTAATTAATCATCCATACCAACCTCTATTTGATTGCCTCCATTGCTAGCTTGTGAATAACTACTATTACTATAGTCATTCCTAACTGGTGACTCTAGACATAGTGGGAATTGAATCGGTGGTTGATTCAACCATTCTTGGTATCATTTCTCTCTGATTTTTTCTGTTAATTCTGTCTTCTCTTGATTTGACATTGTCGTGGGATGCAACGAAAGATGGTAGGTAGGTTACTCATCATCACTAGAATCCTAATAATTAAAAAATATATATATTTGAACATGATTAGTACAAAATATATGATATCAATTAGTAACCACGTTGACAATATTGCATGATTATAAATTGGTTTTACGTTTAAATAATTACATTAATCAATATACCAAACAATTATAATTATTACCATCGTTGTCCCAGGATTGTGGCTAGAAGATGCAATATTGTTACAATTGGCAGGGTGAAGTAGCTGTCCATTTTCATCTACCAAATGCGCCTTGCAGTATGCAGATCCTGATAAGAGCTTCCGACATTTTGGAGTTGTTTGAATATTTTGTGCATCTGAACTTGATGTTGAATCTGCATCATGAACGTGCAAATTTGTATACATTATAAATTTAATTAAGTTGTGCATGATTGACATGGATAAAAAACATAAATTCAAATAGATAATGAAAAAATAAATTAAATCTGAAGTAAATATTACGTCTCGAGATGGATAGGGAGAACTCTGCGATGGAATTTGAGAAATATTATAGAACGAATTGGATTTTGAAGAATTGTCCATTCGATATAATTATAATATTTTCTCCCTGCATTTGAGAAAAATCAACAATAATTTTGGTGCACACACCTAAAAGTAATTTCGATGCCTTAAAAATGGACTTCTTGTTATCAGTGCCATTTTATAAACTGATGTTTTTTTATAAACAGATGCACCGATGTCGTTTTATAAACAGACACAATGATTTTGTTTTATAAACAGAACCACCCGTGTAGTGCGATTACGTGACACACCAATGATGAATAACCGCAAATAAAAAAATCGCAACTATATTTTCTTTAAGTGAAAAAAAATGGTAAATTGAAAAATGGGCGAAAAAATATTTTCGAAAATCCAATTTCATAAAACATTTCTTTAAATACTAAACACTTTTCATTATTTCACTATTTTTGCAAAAAATTCCGGCCAAAGATTTGCAGGAGACATACCTGGAGCAAACAGAGCACAAGAGCACTGTGGAGCAGGGAAATACATTCGAACAAAAGTATTCAGACAACCAGAATTCCAAACCTCTGGTGATGCAAACCCTGTAGCATAGAATTTCAAACGATCTCGTGATTAAAATTTATTGTTTTTTTTACTTTTTCTGCAGTTGTTTATGCAGTAAAAGAAAAAAATCAAAGTTTATTATTCTTTTTTACTTTTTTTCTAGAGTTTTTTTTTACTTTTTATGCAATTTTCAGAAATAAATAATAATAAAATCCATTTTCAGACATAAACCCTAGATCTCCCCTTTCTTCTCCCTCTTTCTATGATTTCAGAATTAGGACTTTTCAATTTAGTTTTATAGGGTATATATTGCTATTTACAGGCGTAAGACATCCAACCCATGGGATGATTTGCATAGTCGAATCCAAATCCATGTCGGCCTTTTCGTGAAATTAAAAATAAAAACAGAATTTTTTTTTCATCGGTGCGCTAGGCGTAACCTAGCGCACCTGTGCCTTTTAATACACAGACGCACTGGTATGGTGTTATTATGTGACGCATCGGTGACAAATAACAACAAATAAAAAAAAGCGCAATTATATTTTCTTTAAGTGAAAAAAAACAGTAAATTGAAAAATGGGCGACAAAATATTTTTGAAAATTTAATTTCATAAAACATTTCTTTAAATACTAAACATTTTTCATTATTTCACATCTTTTGCAAAAAATTTCAGCCAGAGATTTGCAGAAGACATACCTGGAGCAAAAAAAGCACTTGAGCATTGTGGAGTAGGGAAATACATTCGAACAAAAGTATTTAGACAATCAGAATTCCAAACCTCTAGTGATTCAAACCCTATAGCATAGAATTTCAAATGATTGCGTGATTAAAGATTATTGTTTTTTTTTTACATTTTCTGCGGTTTTTTTTACGTAGTAAAAGAAAAAAAATCAAAGTTTATTGTTTTTTTTACTTTTTCTGCAGTTTTCAGAAACAAAATAAAAAACAAAATCCATTTTTAGAAACAAACCCTAAATTATTTTTGTTTCTGCCCTTTCTTCTCCCTCTTTCTGCGATTTCAAAATTAGGGTTTTTCAATTTAGATTTATAGGGTTTGTATTGCTAAATATATGTGTAAGACGTCCAACCCACGAGATGACTTGCATAGTCGGATCCCAATCCATGTTGTCCCTCCATGAAATTAAAAAAAAAAACATATTTTGTTTCATCGATGCAAACGGCGTAACATAGCGCACCGGTGCACTGTATTATCCCAGTGCACCAGAAAAGTACTATGATAAAAAATTTAAAAAAAAAAAAAAAAATTGTGCACCATATGTAAAATATGGCACCGGTGTGCTATTTCATTATGGTGCACCTCGAACATGCTATTTTGCAAACAAAAAAAAAATCCATTTTAGAAATAAACCCTAGATTCTTTTTGTTTCTGCCCTTTCTTCTCCCTCTTTTTGTGATTTCAAAATTAGGGCTTTTCAATTTAGATTTATAGGGGTTGTATTGCTAAATATAGGTCTAAGACATCCAACCCATGGGACGACTTGCATAGTCGGATCCCAATCCATGTCGACCCTTGCGAGAATTTTAAAAAACATATTTTTTTTCATCGGTGCATCTGGCATAACCTAGAGCACTAGTGCGTTGTATTATCCCAGCGCACCACGTAATCACTGTGATAAAAAATAAAAAAAAACAAAATATTTTTTTCTGTGTGCCATATGTAAAATATGTTGCCGGTCCGTTATTTCATTATGGCGCACTGTTAACATGTTGTTTCACCCAAAAAAAAAAAAAAAATCCATTTTAGAAAGAAACCCTACATTCTTTTTGTTTCTGCCCTTTCTTCTCCCTCTTTCTGTGATTTCAGAATTAGGCCTTTTCATTCTAGATTTATAGGGTTTCTATTGCTAAATATAGGCCTAAGACATCCGATCGATGGGACGACTTGCATAGTCGAACCCCAATCCATGTCGGTCCTTGCGTAATTTAAAAAAAACATTCTTTTTTTCATCGGTGCACCCAACGTAACCTAGCACACTAGTGCGTTGTATTGTACAAGCGCACCGTGCAAGTAGTGTGAAAAAAAATTTAAAAAAAAATTATTTTTTTATCAATACGCCATACATAAAATATGGCACCGGTTTATGCTACAAAAACTAACACTCGATGATTTTTATTATTTTTTCTGTGTTAATTGGTGCGTTGATTAACATGTAACACACTGGTGCTCCTTGTTGACATTAAGCATCGTACAGTCTATTATACGATTTGTACAGTGCGTTTATAATACATCCACACACCGACGTCAGTGCATACAGAATAAATGGCGCACTCGTTTCTTGAGATTTTTGTTTTACCTGAAAATTTGACAATTTATTTATAAATATATTAATGAATAATATGGTACAGATTTCATATTGATAAAGAAATGACTGATAAGAGATCAAGTAACAAAAATACTGATAACACATCAAGAAAAGCAAAAAATGCAAGTTCTTTCTAAATTCTTTACAAAAAATATTATTTTTGAACTATATGTAAGTTTAACTAATATGTATTGTTTACTGTATATCATACAGAGCCATAAAATGATGAAGCTCGATATCATTATTTCTGTTCTAGGACCAGAAGAGCATAAAATCTTGATGGAAAAATTGCAAAAGGATGAATGAGGTGAATGAAAAATTACTATCAATCCAATATAGTTTTCTTTTTTTTAATTTTCATTAATAATATACTTAAAATTATATATAACATGTGTCAAACAATCTATTAATTCACATATGTTTAATGTTCTACATGGACCAACAACTCAAAAAATGAATGTTTTTCTAAGAAAAGAAAAAAAATAGAACATGCAAATGAAAATGAATTTCTCCTTAGCTCATCTGGAGTGGTGTTGGAGGTTAATGAAAGGGGAAAAAACTTTTACAAAAGTTTGAGGAATCTAGTGGAATGAATGTATAGAAATTCTTTCCACTTACAATAAAAAAACCAATCCAATGATTCCAAGAACCAAATTTTATCTAAACTACAGAAAGAGTTTCCAGAGAATTGGTCAATAAGACATGTGAGACTTTTAATAGCAAAAACGTACAAAAAAAAATAAGGAATGAAAAAGTAATATTCCTTTAAATGTTTGTCAAGAATTATTTATAAATATCATTTTTGTTATATTTACTTTTCATATATCAATATGAAAATTAAATAGCTTATTGTCATGTTACATTTTCAAGAAGATTATAAAAATCTCAAAAGATGAATGAGCTGATATCAGAAATATGCCAGTAGGAATGTCCAAAAAGGTATACAAGGAGATGGTCAAAGAAATGGACAAAATTGCATCGCAGGAGGAGCCATATCAACAACAACATGCTTCAAATGTAATATGTAATCATTGAATTTTTCGATCATTATGTACAATAAATAAACAATTTAGCATTAAATATTAATTTTCAAGTATTTTCTTGCAGAAAATAAAAGAAAATGGAACCCATTCAACACATAAAACAGGACGACAAAGAAGAAAAGGGTTGATATCTAAGTTTGTGAGTAATTGTTACTTCCTTATAACAACATAACTAGATTTCATTTTTTTTATTTTTTAAGTTGTTTTACAAAAATCATCATTGAATGTCTTCAAACATGTGTTAACATACAAAGAAGAACCATTAGAGGAACTGATCGAAATTGGGTTAAATATGGGTTGTGAGTATATGTTGGCATATCAAAGATTAATTGTGGAATTTGTAAGCATCTAACGATCTTGTTTTACTTAGCTCTATCTATAATTAATTAGAAAAAAAAATATTTTATATTAAATATATGATTTGTTATGGGATATAAAACTTGCAAGAAACAAAGTATGGAACTGCGCCAACAGATGAAATCTTGAAAGATGGCATGTTACATGGTTTTGAAAGAATGTGTATATTTTTTTAGTCAATTGTTGCAATGGTACGTCATTTCTTTTCGATTTGCATTGATGTATATTATTTAATATTGCAATTTTCATTATTATTACCAATGTATATACACTCATTACAGTTTATTTTTATATTTGTATATGGAAGGTGAAGAAGAAGAAAAAAATAAACACAGTAAACAAAACATTCCTGAAAATAACCCAAGTCATGGAAGTAGCTCTAGCAGTGACAACAGTTCAAGCAAAGAATGATGATCACTATGTTTGGATATCAAAGCAAGACGTTGTATTTTTTGAAATATTTTCGTGTGAAATCAGATATTTTGTTTAATGTAATGGACATAGTGTCCCAATTGAAAGACGAAGGGATACCAATAACTGTCCCATTTTGTATGACAAAGACTGTCTTATATATATATTATGTTTTAATTTATTCTATTGCATTCTCCATTGTCGTTCTCAAATGTACTAATAAAAACTTAATTCATATCGATATTGTTATAAGATATATATGTGTCAACTTTTGATGAATAATGAATTTTTAAAAATCACAATAATTATGATATGATATAACAAATTAATACAAACATCACATCAAATGCATTAATAAAAATTTAATTAATATGAATATTGTCATAAGATGTGTCGGCTTTTGATAAACAATGAATTTAAAGCAATCACAATAATTGCACTGTCACAGGTCGATATTTCTAAAAAATACAAAATGAAAACTGATGCGTCTCAGTTACTGTACACTGGTCTATTTGTATTATGAAGCACACCGGTGCATTTCTACGACCAATGGGCACCGCACAAATACCAAAACCAATTAAAAATATCAGTGTGTTTGTGCGGTATTATGCATCGGTGCGTTTATGTGGAATTATGCACTTTTGTATTTGTTTCCGGGAAGTGAATAGTGATGAAAACAGGTGTAGGCAACTGCTGACAGGTTCTAGACTGTTCGGCTGCAAGTTTCTTAGCAATGTGGTAGTTGAAAATCTTCGATAGTTGGCTTTGACGTTCTTTGCATGGGAACACTGGTCACAGCACGGGATAATGAAAATGACGTATATTTCCTTGTTTTATTCACAAAGTCAAAGTTGGTGGGGTTTTTTATTTTTTGGGTGGATGACGTAAGCAGGAAAGGCTGTTTTTCATAGGCGGAGGGCGGTAAGTAGAATGTATCGCACCGCTTTTAGGGATAGGTAGTTTTCAACCGAGAGCCAGCAATTCCATACATTTTGCGACGCGTGACGAGGCACTGTTTGGAAAACCGTTGTGCGATCCCACGTTAATGTTCGGTCGTGAGGGGTGCTGCGATATGGATGACAACCATTGGATGTGGAGGGGTTGATCGGACGACTATCGGGGAGGCGAGATGACAAGGGATTAACAGGGCAGGCCCAATACAATTTAAGATTTTTTAATCATATCGGGAGGAGTATGATTGGTGGGATAAGTTATTAATTAACCATGAGAGTTCATTAATCCTTTTTTAATGCGGCGGGGAGTTGGAGCTCTTAATTAGTTGGATATTTAACTAATTAATCCCAATTAACACAGTATTATGGTTATATTTCAACCAAGGAGCGGGATATATAATATTTGGGAGTTTTATATAGTTAAAGTAATACGAGAAACGGGTTGATCTACATAGGGAATTAAATAATAAAGTTAAGAGTTAATATGTGAAAATGAATTAAAAGTGTTAAGTATAAAAACATTAGGATTATGTGTTTAACTTATGCTTGAATGAAAAGGGTTTTTTATGGAATCATGTGTAATTTTCCCAAGTAAAATAATATTTTACTTAGAAAACGAATTATGGAAGTAAAATGAATGACTTATGGATGGGTTTAAGTACTTAGGCTTTTTAAATTATTAGGTCGAGGGTCCGGTCCCTCCAAAAGTCAAGGAAATGCCTTGAGCCCCTCTAATTTTCAAATGCCTTAGTACTTAGGGGAAATTAGCAAAAATTTTAGGGAAAAATGAAAAGGGAAGTTAATTATTTGACCTTGTTTTACTTGAAACTCTTCCAGTGTAATGTCTGCCTTGCATTTGTGATGAAAGTAAATATTAACACATTCAGAGCCATTATTCATCACATATAATTCTGCAACATCATCTACCTACCCTACCTACTTTAACCTGCCATTTTTTCTTCTTTATTAGGGTGCACTTAGACTGGCAAACCCTTATCACACTTTCCTTTCTTTTACTTGTAGAAATCTATCTAAGTCTAACCTTATTACATCCAAGGGCTCAGATTAAACTGTTGAGCTCCTTTTATTTACTCTACCTATCTACTTATCTGCCAAGATTAAACAGTTTGGTTAGATTTTATTCTCTATCTCTAAAACATAAAATTCAAATATGAACAAGCCAATCTTAAACTGTTTGACTGTTGATCAATTGTGGCATAAAATACAAGTTGCACACAATTTGTTTATTTACATAAGATCAAAAAGTAGTGGCATTTAGAATTGCACACTTTCCTTGGCCTTTCTTTTGGTGGGGTTCATTTTTTCACTTTTTTTGCCATTTTTATTCTTTTCACCCTTTGATTTTTCTTTTAGGTATACGCTCTTTACACTTTTTTTTTTTTTTTTTTTTTTTTTGACAATATGGAAAACCTTTGCAACAAGAAAAAGTTATGAACATATTACATAGCCCATCAAGTCAATCATGATAAATGACATCTATTGGTATAGGAGCATAACACTGGCTCCACTTGGGGATGGCTTTTCCTGGTGAAAAGTTAAGAATAGCAGGTCAGTTGTCCTCAAAATGATTTTGACTAAACTATTGAATTTTCTTCTGCTTGTTGTTTTATTGTATGTATGACAGTAATACTTTTGAAGCTTATGGCCTTATCTTCGGGCTTCAACTCCAGCAAGTTACTATCCAATCAAAACTTGTAACATTACACATGATATAGTATGTACATGTTAAAAATCAGGAAACATTAAAAAATAGGATCAAAGTAATGTTTCAACATTCGACCATTAACTGGCCCATCTTCAGTTTCTGTACCATCCAAGTTTTTCAAAAAATAAGTATTTTTTCCTTGTAAGGCATGGATAATATAAGGTCCTTTCCATAGGAAGTCAAACTTCCAATGTTTTCCCTTATCCTCTCTTCTGGAATCCCATCTTAACACTTTATTTCTAAGTTGGAAATCTTCTGCCTTGGTTCTTTTATCAAATATCTTCTTTAGTTTCTCCTGCAATACTTGGGATCTCTGATATACTTCCTCTTTGGTCTATTGCAGATTGATGGTCTGATTTATCCTCCTTTGAATATCATTAGGTTCGACCTGAGCTTCTTGAAGTAATTTCATTATAGGAACTCCTAAAGATGAAGAAAATACAGCCTCCATGCCATAGACTAACTCATAAAGACTGGCCCCAATAGATTTTTTGGTGGTGAGTCTGTCTGCCCATAGTGCATTTGTAAGTTTCTTGTGCCAATTTTTCTTGTTTTCCTCCAATAATTTCTTAATAATATTAATGAGACTCTTGTTGGAGGACTCAGACAGTCCATTACCTTGAGGGTAATAGGCTGTGGAATGACTTAAGGTGATATGATATTTGTTACAGAAACTTATCATTTTCTTGGATTTAAAGGCAGCAACATTATCAGTTATGATTTTATCAGGACAGCCAAATCTAGATAATATGTTGGTTTCTAAGAATCCTATGATCACGGTGTCATTGGCTTGTCTGGAAGGAATTGCCTCTATTCATTTGGTAAAATAATCTGTGGTAGTGAGGATCCATTTGTGTTGGCCAGAAGTGGGAGGATGGATTTCTCCAATGAAGTCCAGGCCCCATTGTTGGAAGGGTTTTTCTGTGGAAATTGGTTTCAGGGGTAAAGGTAATAGTTTTCTCTTGCCCTAAAAAATTTGACATTTATGGCAAGTAGTGACAAATTTCTTTACATCAGAGAAAAAGGTTGGCTAATAAAATCTAGCCCTTAGGATCTTCTTTGTATTTGACTTCCAGTAAAGGTGTCCACCACAGTCTCCTGCATGAAATTCATGGAGAGCCTTGTTAGCTTCATCTTTTAATAAACAATTCAATAGAATACCTTCATGATTTTTCCAAAAAATAACATTATCTAAAATACAAAACTTTGAATATGTCATCTTTAAAAACCTTTTCTTTTTTCTGGATAACCCTGGAGGATCTTGCAGGTTTAACAGTACATAAATGATATCAGCATACCAAGGTGAGTCTAAGAAAGCCTGACTGATTTGTGGAGTCACCATCTCCTGTTCGTTATCCAGTTCATTAATATCCAGGGCTTGACAATTTGTTTCTGTCATGAGTTTGGCCAATCCCTGTCCTTTTATAAGCTTTGTAGGTTTTATTTCAATATCATACTCTAATATGGTAGCAATCCATTTACCTCTTTTGCCCTCAATTCCATCCTGAGTTAGGATGTCTTTGACGACAGCATTTGGTACATAGGCTATCACATGGGAATACAATATGTAGATTCTAAAGTCTTTAATGGCTTTTACAAGTGCAAAAGCTTGTTTTTCCATGATGTTGTATTTTAATGATGCATCTATTAGTGCTTTACTAAAAAAGGTTATAGGTTTCTCACATCCTTGATCATCCTTTTTTAATAAAACAACTGCTATAGTGTGTTCTAATGCAAATGAAAATATTATGAAGTCTCTATCAAATTGTGGACTGGTAAGGACCGGTGTTCTGGTCAAAACCATTTTAATTTCTTCAAATGCTTGTTTGGCTTCTACTGTCCATTTAACACTCGAATCCTTTATTAGCATGTTATTAAGCAATCTAATTAGTTTAGCTAAGCTAGATATGAATCTTCTCAAAAAATTGATTTTTCTTAGGAAAGCTTGAAGTTCTTTGACATTTCTAGGGTGAGGTATCTGCAGTATAGCTTCTATTCTAGCAGAATCAATTCTTATGTCATCTTTGGAGATGATATGGTCCAAGATTTTACCTTCTTCTAGACCAAACAAGGACTTCTTTGGATTCAAAGAGATACCATATTTTCTGCATTTTATGAATACTTTTCTGAGATGGTCTAAATGTTGCTGATCTGATTTAGAAAAAATAGTTAAATCATCCAGATATATAACAAGAAAATCATGAATTTCTTTTGCGAATGTGATGTACATTGCTCTTTGGAAGGTTGCTCCTACATTTTTAAGTCCAAATGGCATTTTAATGTATTTGAATGTGCCCCATGGTGTTGTAAAAGTTGTTTTTTTCTGGTCATCAGGATGAACCAGAATTTGGTTGTATCCTGAGAACCCATCTAGAAGAGAAATCCTAGAAGCACCTACTACCCTTTGTAAAATGTGATCCATTTTGGGTAAGGGTAATTATCCTTCGAAGAAACCTTATTTACATTTCTTAAATCAACACATAATCTGATCTCTCTGGTTTTCTTCCTAGTAGGTACTAAATTAGACACCCACTCTAAAAACCTAATGGGAGCAATTATCCCTGCTTCATACATTCGTTTGCTTTCTTTTTCAATTAAGGGCAGCAGTACAGGGCTAATTCTTCTGAGTTTCTGTTTGAATGGTTTCTGATTTTCTTTCAGAGGTATTGTATGCTAAATTATAGAGCTGCATATGATTTCAAGTCTTCATAACTCCAGGCAAAGACATCCTGGAATTCTCTCACTAGTTCAACATATTTTAGTTTTTGGTCAGGAGGCAAAGATTTAGATAAATTTATCATTTTAGGATTTTCTTCAATCCCCAAGTTATATTCCTCAATATCTGCTTTTAATGGTTCCAACTTGGGTTTCTTTGGAATATCGTTAGAATAAAAAAGATCTTCCAGAGGAGTTAATCCTTCAGGAAAATGATGGTCTTTTAAATTAATGACCCCAGAATCTTCTTCAATAATCTCATCAACATCCATTTGTTTAAGGTCCTGCATTTATTTTTTGGTGAACTTTGTTGGATTAAGCATTTGAATTTCATTTTCTTCTGAAATGTCTGTTTCTTTCTCATTTTTTTGATCAAATTCAATGACTGTATCTTCATCTATGTTACTGTTAGAAAATTCTTTCTCTAAATTTAGGAAATGATTAATTTGATCATCATTTGCAAACACTTGCCAGTTCTTGAAATTATTAGGTATGGCTGGTCTGTGTCTAATCTCAGCTGTGAACTGATGATTAGGTTCAAATGGTAATTTACAAGTGCTAGCAAACATTGCTAGACTATGGGCGTGCAAATTTTGTTTTCTTGGGATTTTAGCAAGCTGAGCTTGTAGAAAAGTATTGAGTATCTCTACAACTTCTCCTTTGTATTCTCTCAATCTGGGATTGTTTGTTAGAAAGTGTCCTTTGATTTGTTGAAGGATTAAATCAGAATCTCCTATGACAGATACTCTAATTGCCCCTAATCTTTTGAAAAGCTTAAGACCTAGCAAAAGAGCTTCATATTCTGCCATATTATTGGTGCACTTAAAGTTTAATCTATAGGCATGGCCTTCAGCATGATCATTTTCAAGGTTGTGCACCCAAACTCCAACTCCTGCTCCTAATTTGTTAACTGAACCATCAAATTCTAAATGCCAAATAATTTCATGTTCATAATTGGTATCAGGAGTTTCAGGAACTTTTTTAGCAGTGAGATTTGGTTTTTTACTTTCTTCTGGTTTCTCTTGGGTATCTTATGTTTCATTGTTCTCGGAGATTTCATGTATTTGAACACTAGATTTTTCATTTGTAATTTCTTGTGGTTCTGCTGTTGGAACTTTTAACTTAGTGGGAGGATCAATTTCAGCATTATAAAGAATAAATGAGTCCATATCAGAGTGTACTGAGTAGATGGGAAAATTTTCGGGTTTCTCCTGACTACTGACTACATATTTCATTAAATTTTCTCTGTATAGTTTCTTTGAGTGTCTGAATACTAAAATAGTAGCCTATGACATGTCCAATTGAAAAGATCCTTGAATATTTGCACCCCAAGATCTGGCCAATAACATGTCCATCAAAATTGTTTTTGCAGGATATTGAACTAATGAAACACACAAGTCTTTGATTAATCCTAAACATCTCACCTGATTTGAATCAAAATAAAAGAAATCTTTGTATGGCCTGGTGATATCTAGGTTTAATTTCTCCATTACAGACTTGGGCATTAGATTGTGAGATGCCCCAGAATCAAGCATGGCATTATGAAGTATTTTATCATGTATGTTTAAACTCACATAGAATGGAGGAGTTCCTCCATTAACTGGTTTTCCATTTACTTCGGGGCCAAAGAGTAATTTAGCTTGGTCATCAAAAAGGTTTACTGAGTCTTCACTTCCAGTGATCTTGAGTGATCTATTGATTTGACTTCAGTAGACATCATGTTTAGCTAATTCAGACAATGGAACAACTATTTTTAATTTTCCTACTTCAGCCTCCAGATTAAAAGGTTTTTCAGTCTTAGTTCTTGTATTTTGGAAAGTTGGATTATCTTTATCTTCTATGTTCTCGGTATTTTTCTCTTTCTTAGGAGTGGGGTTGTGGGCTGAAGTTGTTTTTGAATCAATTTCTGGAGGTTCCTCTACATTTCCTTTGAAGGAAGAGTATTGGAAATTTTTCTGTTATTCAGTTGATTATTGGATACATCTTCAATAGTTGGATTAGCAGGATTAGGATCTGATCTAGAAAGAATATGTACAAGGGTAGTATTGGTTTTACCTTTGAGAGGTTGTTTTCTAGCTTTCTGTTTATTTGTTTCAGGGACATCAATTCTTCTACTCCTAAGATTATATTGCTTGTGGACTTCATAAATGGTTGTATCATATCCCTCCTTGAAGTCAAATGATTCTCCTGAATGAGTTTGGAATTGTTTGAGAATGTGAACTTCTTGATCCTCTTGGGTCAAGAAAACTTCTTGTTCATTATTGCGTCTAGATAAGTTGTTTATTTGAGTATCTTCTGTCGGTTTATCAGAATTTGAGGCTTCAGCATAATTTTCCTGGAATGGGGGCCTAATGTTTTGGTCAGGACCAGTCTTTCCAGTGTTTTGGTTTTGGTTCTTTCTGAAATTTGGATTTCTCCCAGTATTACTCGGTTGACCATCCCAAGGAGATTTCCTTTCAATTGTTTCTACTCTATATCCTAGCCTTTCCATCCCTTTAATAATAGCATCCATTTTTTGTTCAAAAGCTGAGGGTTCTTCTTTTAAAGGTATCCTCCTTTCACTTCTAGCTTTAGCTCGTTTAGATATTAAGTTGGCTTCAACACTAACAGCTATACTTTTCATATCTTCTAAAGTCCGAGGAGATATTTCCCTAAGATGGTACGCCATATAAAAATCAAATCCATCAGGGAATTTAATTAATGCTAAATCTGGAGGAGGTATAAGGTTTTGGGGAATAGCATTGTAAACATTATTGAACCTAGTGCAGTAATCCTACATAGTTTCTTGTGTTCCTCTCTTCAGGTTTTCATATTCTGATAAGATTTGGAGAGGATATTTCTTCTTTTCCCGTCTGTTTAAAAATGTTCTATAAAGAGCTTCTGGGTCAGCGATATTGTTTGCAAGAAGGGCTCTAAACCAGGTTCTAACTTCTCCAGTGATACTTTGAACAAATATTCTCATTCTTACATCATCGGCATCTATTTCATAAATTTCAAAGTAATCGGTCATCTTTTTAGTATGTTGTTGTGCAGTGTAGGTACCAGAACCATCAAAGGGAGTGATTTTACTTTGGTATTCTTGGGGCATAGCCCCTGGATTGCCTGGCAATACCAAAGGAGCATATCTGTTTGCCATTGCAGGAGGTAGTGATGAAATAACATTTGAGGTTGGTCTGGGAGTGATGGATGGAGGAGTAGAAGGGGTGGTTTGAGGTTGAGATGTTTGAGTAAATGTTGATGAACTTGGAGAGGCTAAAGTGATCACAGAAAGATTTGGTGTTCCTTCACAGGAAAGTTCAGATTGTACGGAGTTTCACAAATGTTTTCAAGATGTGAAGTAACAAATTCAAGTTGTAAATCTTCAATAAATAATGGGTATCGAACCAAGTGGGACAACTCAGATTCAGAAAAATTTACAAATAAAGAGGTTTCAAATTTCTCATCAAAAGGTTCGTCCTCAAGGTAAATCCACTTTACAGGACATGATATTGATCTATAGAGAGGCCGAGAACTACCAGAACTTTCTTGGCTCTCCTGTCTCCTAATAATTCTGGGGATCAAATTCGTATTTTCAAACACAGGCAATGGATTTGGATCAGGATTAGCCCTGGTGTAATGAGTCCTTTCTGAAGCCAGGTTTCTAGGTGATTTTTTTTTTTTTTTTGGTTTTTTGTCTAAATGGAATGAACAATACAACTTCAACAATTTCTTTAAGAGGTTTTAGATATTGGATTTAGATTTTCTTAAAGATTTATTTGACTAGAAGAACTGATCAAGTGTTTGAAACCAGATGTTCAGTTCATAAACTAGATCGGAGATAGACTGAAGCAACATTTATTTACTTATGCAATTGCAGAGCAAGAGCATTTCAAAGGCTACCTGGCTAACTTCAGGCTCCATCTGTGGTTTATAAAATAAACAATAGTAACAAGCAAATTATTCAGATCCCTAGTGGAGTCGCCACTATGTTATCACTCAGATTTTCCTTGAAGTTGTTGGGAAGAGGAAAGAGGTCCAAGGTAACCACAAACCAACTTGTAGGTACAGAATCTAGCCAATCTGTACCCAGACAGGGCTCTCTCTTTAAGTTTTAGCTTTGTTTTTTAAAGATATTAGGCTAGTTATGAAAGTTTATGGATTTTTATTTTGTTTGGGTGATGGAATTCAATAGCAGAGGGATAGGACTGAGTAATTTAAGCCATTGGGCTAATGGAATCAAAGAAGATAGCTTAACTAGATTTAATTTCTTAACAAGGGATGGTTTCACAGGGCAAGGTAATCAAATAGGGAACAATTAAAGATCTAAAATGGATGAAGGGAAATTAAGAATCCTTCAACATATTCGAAAGAGGGAACTTGAATGATTATTAATAAAGAGAAATTAATAATTCTTTATCAAATAATCAAAATGAATAAACTAGAAAACAGGAGTAATTAAGAATTCACTGTTCATACTAGTTCAGAAGAAAACATTAACAATAACAACGATTGAAAACAGATTGCACTTAAGAAATTTCTGAATTATTATTTTTCGTTTATCATTCAAATATGAAACATAGATGGTATAATAAACAAATATAAAAATTTTAGAACAAATGAGATAGAAGACTTATTGATCCTTTGTCTGACTCAAGAATCCTGTGAAAAGTCCTTTGTATCAATTATTTATCCAACTAGCCATGCGAAATTTGTCCAACAGCACTTTATTCCAAAATATTCAGTATTACAGCAATGTCTAAGAATCCACCCCTCAATACTCTAATTTAGGGAGTATTTATACAAAAAAATTATCAAAAATATCTCCTAATAGAGTGAGATATATTTTAGGATGACTCATGAATACGTTACAAGAAAAATAGAGACAAATGGTCTCATAGATAAGAGAAAAGGTAACTGATGTTGTGTTGTTCCTATTTTTATGAATGTACTGGAGGCAGGCCCTATGATTTGGCTTGCTGCTGTCTTCTTTGGTAACTCTATGATGGCTGCTCAGTTTTTACTGATACTCTTTACCTGTACTAATACACTTTGACCTGTTTGATCTCTGTTTATCCTTTTTATCATTACTTACTGTAATAAATAATCAAAATTTATTCAAGGATATTTTTACAAAATATCTAACATCTCTTCCCACTATTGTGCTTCTGGTATTCTGGTTCTTTGAAGCTTCCTTAGGGTCTCATTAGTTTCTGTATATCTGAAAAAAGTAGGCTGAAATGGAAATAAGTGCTTTACCTCATGTTCGAGATAAAACAAATTTTACAGACTGTCATGAAGAATTTTGCCTGTAGGCAATGCTTTTGCTGTTGATGAACTTGTCGATGAACTGGCCTAGTTGTCTGCATATTTGTTCAATTTCTCAACGTAGCTTTGATGACTCATTAGTTTATCATGAGAAACTAAAGGACTCGGCAATATTTACTCTGCAAAATATCCAATCTCTTTGTAAAAGCATTGATTTCTTCCTGCATATCATGGCATCTTCTTTCTAAATTTTGCATCAGAGTTCTTTTAGTAAAAACCTTTTTTACCTCCAAAATTGTCCATGTTCTGTCTTGGATGCCCAACTCTTCAAGTTGATATTTGTTCTTGGTATTTAAAAATTGTATGAGCTCATTGGCTTCTTTAAGCATATTTCCTAATTCTTCTCTTGCCTTTTGAACTTCTTCTAGAGCCAGTTTCACTAAATCATTTTTCTCATACATTATTTGGATTGATGGCCAGACATCATTTATTGATTGAGTGATGTTGGTCCAAAGAATTTCTTTGATTTATTTCAAAGGTTTCTCCAATGTGAGATCCCTTTCTAATGATTTCACCAATTTTTCTAATCTGTTAATCTCTCTTGTCTTTTCTGCAACACTTATCTTTGAGAGATCATACTTTTGTTCCAAGGAGGTAAATTTTACCTTCGTTTTCTGAAGTTCTGTCACTTGGAGTTTCAATTCCTCCATTGATTTTATTAATTCCTCAGTTCTTAAATTGGAAGTGTTGCTCTGTGCTAATCCTGCTGATTGACCTGTTGTTGTTGTACCTGTAATCACTTCTGTCACAGATGCTGAGATGTTTGGTGCTACTGTTGTCACGTTGGGAAGCTAAGAGGTCAACTCTCCCTATTTGTCCTTTAATGCTTTTTCAAGTTCATTTTCAGTTTCATTCAGTTGCTCATTAAGTTTCAAGAGCAAATCCATCAATTACTCTTCAGAGTTTTGCTTTATTATCTCTGTAGTCTGTGGATGCCTTGAAGGTGACAATTTTAGCTGTTTCCTTAGTGTTGCAATATCATCATATTTCTTTTTAATCAAGGCTTTTGTAGCCTTAATATCTTTAGGATTATGACCCAATCCAATAATTATTTCTTCCAATGTTTTTATTATGTTGTCCTTAGCCTAGGAGGAAGCTTTTTCAAAATGCAATTCAGCAGTTGTATTATCCAAGGAATTATGTAATCTTTGGGCCATCATTGACTTAGCAGTCAAGGTTGAATAAATCATCTCTTCAGTTTGCTTATGTAGTTCAATCTGATCCAGAAGATGAATATCCTTTGCCATGATTTCAAAATTGGTTCTAACATAATCTGCTGCTTTTTGTGGCTGCTGCACTTTAGGCTTGAAATGGCTCATCACCATTTTACCTTCCTGGATGTCATAAGCTGACATCAGTCTTTGTTGATTTTTGGGAGCCATCTTCAAATATTGATTATAAAATTGAAGTATTAATGGATCATTTCTAGTTTTTATATTTATGAATGTCTTCTTAATATCCCATGCATCCTTCAATGGTGGTCTAAAATATGATACTTCTGCACTTTGCCGTCTTTGTAGCTTTTTTCTCTGTGAGTCAGTGGATGTCCCACTGATTGTGAATGTTTATTGGCTGTCTAATTCTTCTTCTGAGAAAGGATTTAATCTTTGCTTTTGATGCCAGGTTTTTCTGAAGGTCCACTGATAGGGGTAGTTGTTTCTGCATCTCTCTATTTTCTTCATTGAGAGGATTTTGCAAGATTGAAATTTCTGCCACA
Organism: Pinus albicaulis; assembly: GCA_034641835.2. NCBI lineage: Eukaryota > Viridiplantae > Streptophyta > Pinopsida > Pinales > Pinaceae > Pinus > Pinus albicaulis. The sequence continues at coordinate 534,947,324 of CM076579.1, forward strand.
TTGATCTGAGTGGGAGAAGTCTGTATTTGGGCTTGTTTCTTGGAAGTTTCAGACCGTTCTGACATTGTGAATTCCTCTGTGACCTGTGTATCACTCTCCTTTTCCTTCGCTTTGGATGTTACTGTGGATGGTGCACTGGTTTCTTGAAAAATTTGTTGAGAGGTTCCAGCAGAGGAAGAACCAATTCCTGGTCTTTGTACCTGCCCAAAAGAATCCAGGTCAAGTATTTTCTCAAGATCTTTCATAACATTCTCAACATTGACCTGTTCACTATCTTGTTCTACTAAGGTCCCTTCCATCCATTCACCCATATTTGCAAATTGTTCAATCTTTGGAATCCTATGGTGAAGGTATGGTGACAATTTATTTTTCATTCTCCTATCACATATAAAGTTGTTAGGATCATAAGGTACCCAGCAGAATCTTTTTTGCAATTTGAGATAGTCTTCTAGAATTCTTTCTGCTTCCTTCCCTGCATCCCTAGTATTACAGACAAAAGGGCCTAATTGGCTCTTGATTCTGAGTTGAGATTTCTTCTTGGCATTACAAAAATGGACTATGTCTGAATTTATCATTTGTCTGAAATATTCTAAGGAAAAGAGTCTCATTGGAACATACTTTGGTAGCTTGAAAGGACATAGCTCGCACCCATATATTCTAATTTCTGTATGATTCTGATATAGGTACCAATCACCTATCCTGTATTTCTTGGAAAGTTGGAGGATTTTCTTCATATCATTATTGACTCTAGGAGGGGAAACTCCTGTTAATAAGGTGGTTGCAGGGTGCACAAATAGGTCAATGAACTCATTGTAAGAATAAGGAGACTCAAAGGAATTATGGAAGATTGCAGACCAGAAGATTACAGACCTTGGATTTCCTTTGATGTCAAGTTTCTTGACAGGGAAGGGGAAATTCTCTGACTGATAATAGAGCATGAGATGGCATATAATAGTGGAGTATTTGAAAACTCTTTCATCTTCTAGTCTCATGAACTGATCATGAATTTTATCAGAAATGTAGGAGGCAAAGTCATATTTGACAGCAGGGGGTTGTCCAGGAGTAAAAATTGACAACAACACTAGGGTTAACTTATCAACATATTCACTAGTGTTAAAACCCATTACAGAAGATATCATATTTAATATGAGTCTGCCCATATCTGTGAAAAAAGTATATCCATAAGGAGGTGGGCCTTTGGGTTGATGTTCTGGTAGCATGAAAGTCTGACATAGATTATTCAACTCTTCTTGGGATAAATTTGTGGATTTTTCAAGTAAATCTCCCATGGAAAGGGGAGTCAGGGCTTGACCAGGATGAAACTATAAAATTTCATTGATGGATTGAGCAGTTATTGGGAAAAGAATGGTTTTACTTAGGGACATGACTAATCGTTGATTAGGATCATAATTGGCATGGCAGTGATAAATTATTTCAGGAAAAACATGAACTGAGGGTAAAAAATGCATAGGAAGATTATATTCCCATAGTCCAAGAATATCAGAGCCAGTTAGGTAATTATCTCTGCATTAGCAAAAGATTATAAGAGGATTTTCTCTAAGGATGAGGTCTTTTATCTAGAAATCCCTATCCGCTAGAGGCAGATAGTCTAAATCTTTATGAGGGGCATTCAGAGGTGCAACATTCAAAGCCACAGGGGTTTCTATTTCTGGTTCTTGTGGATTCAGAAAGGAATTTGGGTTTTTGATGGAAAATGGGCACAATTACAAGTTTGGGAACTTGTGGAGTGAAATAAAGACCAAATTGTACTGTTTTTTAGTCTTTTTCTGTGGAATTAGAGTAAAAAACCAAGAATTGCAGGGTTCGACGGGAATAGGATAAATACCTGTTTCCGGGAAGTGAATAGTGATGAAAACAAGTGTAGGCAACTGCTGACAGGTTTTGGACTATTCGGCTGCAAGTTTCTTAGCAAGGTGGTAGTTGAAAATCTTCGACAGTTGGCTTTGACGTTCTTTGCATGGGAACACTGGTCGCAGCATGGGATAATGAAAATGACGTGTATTTCCTTGTTTTATTCACAAATTCAAAGTTAGCGGGGTTTTTTATTTTTTGGGTTGATGACGTAAGAAGGAAAGGTTGTTTTGTCATAAGCGGATAGCAGTAAGCGGAATGTATCACACCACTTTTGGGAATAGGCGTTTTTCAACCGAGAGCCAGTGATTCCATACATCTTGCGATGCGTGGCGACGCACTGTTTGGAAAACCGTTGTACGATTGCACGTTAATGTTCAGTCGTGAGGGGTGTTGCGATATGGATGACAACCGTTGGATGTGGAGGGGTTGATCGGACGACTATCGGGGAGGCAAGATGACAGGGGATTAATAGGGCGGGCCCAATACAAATTAATATTTTTTAATCATATCGGGAGGAGTATGATTGGTGGGATAAGTTATTAATTAACCATGATAGTTCATTAATCCTTTTTTAATGCGACAGGGAGTTGGAGCTCTTAATTAGTTGGAGATTTAACTAATTAATCCCAATTAACATAGTATTATGGTTATATTTCAACTAAGGGGCGGGATATATAATATTTGGGAGTTTTATATAGTTAAAGTAATATGGGAAACAGGTTGATCTACATAGGGAATTAAATAATAAAGTTAAGAGTTAATATGTGAAAATGAATGAAAAGCGTTAAGTATAAAAACATTAGGATTATGTGTTTAACTTATGCTTGAATGAAAAGGGTTGTTTATGGAATCATGTGTAATTTTCCTAAGTAAAATAAGATTTTACTTAGGAAAATAATTATGGAAGTAAAATGAATGACTTATGGATGGTTTTAAGTACTTAGGCTTTTTAAATTATTAGGTCGAGGGTCCGGTCCCTCCAAAAGTCAAGGAAATGCCTTGAGCCCCTCTAATTTTCAAATGCCTTAGTAATTAGGGGAAATTAGTAAAATTTTTAGGGAAAACTGAGAAGGGAAGTTAATTATTTGACCTTGTTTTGCTTGAAATTCTTCCAGTGTAATGTCTTCCTTGCACTTGTGATGAAAGTAAATATTAACACATTCAGAGCCATTATTCATCACATGTAATTCTGCAACATCATCTACCTACCCTACCTACTTTAACCTACCATTTTTTCTTCTTTATTAGGGTGCACTTAGACTGGCAAACCCTTATCACACTTTCTTTTTTTTTACATGTAAAAATCTATCTAAGTCTAACCTTATTACATCCAAGGGCTCAGATTAAACTGTTGAGCTCCTTTTATTTACTCTACCTATCTATTTATCTGCCAAGATTAAACAGTTTGGTTAGATTTTATTCTCTATCTCTAAAACATAAAATTCAAATATGAACAAGCCAAGCTTAAATTGTTTGACTATTGATCAATTGTGGCATAAAATACAAGTTGCACACAATTTGTTTATTTACATAATAGCAAAAAGTAGTGGCATTTAGACTTGCACACTTTCCTTGGCCTTTCTTTTGGTGGGGTTCATTTTTTCACTTTTTTGGCCATTTTTATTCTTTTCACCCTTTGATTTTTCTTTTAAGGTATACCCTCTTTACATTTTTTTTAATTTTTTTGATTTTTTTTTTTTTTTTTTGACAATATGGAAAACCTTTGCAACAAGAAAAAGATATGGACATATTACATAGCCCATCAAGTCAATCATGATAAATGACACCTGTTGGTATAGGAGCATAACACACTGTAAAAATACTGATACCAATTATAAATCTCAATGCGTTTGTGTGACATTGCACACCAATGCGTTTCTATAAATATAAGCACTGGTGCGTTGAGACGACCTATGGGCACCGCACAAATCCCAAGACCAATTAGAATGGCCTCGTGCATTGTATCATCAACATTGCACCCGGTGTGATTTTATACCTTGACGGCCCGGTGTGTTCTCCTTCGACCATCCCGTACCACCTTCTAGATGTACGCACCGGTGCGTTCAAGCCTGAGCACCACACTGATGAAAAAACATCCGTAATAAGCTCCAGCCACCCATTTTTTTTAGTTGTGTTGAATTTCCGTTAAAAGCTCTGCCAAAATATCCGTAACCATAAACGGGTGTTGTAGAAAATGTTTTTTTGAAAATTTTGGCCAATTTTATAACACTAAAAACCTCCTTTATAACCTCCGCTAGAGGGTCTTTTCCTTGTAGTGTCATTCGGGGTTGAATCAATAGTTTACCAAACCAGAAAGACAGATTTTAAAAACTTGGATATATATATATATATATATATATATATATATATTCTTTGGGAATGGAGTTTGGACTTCATTTTTTCCAAAACCTAGAGCTGGCAGGAGAAGAGAGTTATAAGTAAGGGAAAGTGGCCACATAACCCTATGTCAAAAAAAAAATATCAACATAGTTGATTGTGATGTAGAAGGTTGGGTGGGAAGTTTTTTTTCTAGTGGGACTCCCAATAATAAAAATTTATTAATTCAAACTATGGTTAGAGAAGTGAAACCATGATCAACCTTGTATTTCCAATTCTTTAGGTATTATGATGTTGTAGGAATCCCCTAGATAGCTTTCAACTACTTTATTTCAGCTCTATGAAGATCCCAAGGGTGTTTATGCCACGAGCCACTGTCTACAATTTAATAAAAGGGAGGTGCCTAATACTTGGAATTAATTGAGAAATGGGTATTATTATAGAATGTATTATTATTAGATGTTTTTTGTGATTGTGGTGTCTCATTCAAGTTGTGGGATTTATTTAGGATGCAGATCCCATTTATGAGAAAATTTTTCTAACTCCTTAATAGATTTGTAATTTCTTAAATGTATGTGATTTCTTGCCGATGAATGTAGAAATGTCATATTCAAGCACTCTCATGGTGAGTTAGTCTCACTTGAGAGTTGATTTCTTAATTCATATTTGTTATTACATGTTTTTTCAAATTGGTATCAGTTTGTCATGTGAGATTTGGGTGAGGTTAGACTACAGTTGTGAATGCAGAGAGGCTCGTGAGGGTTCGGTAGGTTGATATTGTCGTGTAGATTACCTTTGAGAAGAGACTGAGAATATAAAATGGTGTGTTGACAAGGCATTGATGCATATTTGTTGAGCATTGTTGTTGTGCTTGAGAAAGTGTGATGATTGTGAATATGATGAGGGTCTCTGCCTGAATAGTGTTGTTATGAAGATGCATCCCATATCTCTATTGGATCACATCAATCTGTACACACCATTTACTAAAATCATAATTTAAAGGACTGTAAGTATTGCCCCACCCACAGGTCTGAAAGTAAGTCGAGGCTGATTGGAAGTTGCATTCGAGGCCTCTTGAAGGTTTTGTTTGTTGAACTATGTTTGTTTAAGAGTTGATTGGTAGATCAAATCTCGGTTGGTAGATTGGATGTTAGATTATGTCTTTGGAGGAAGGTCGTATACATATCCTCATCTCTTGTGTGAGTTTAGCCATGTGTCTTGGTGTTAGAGGGTGATATTGACACCAAGAGAAGTTTGGCGTTGCAAATATATCAAGGTCCTGACGTGATTAATGAAATTTTATCTTGGTATCGACTGATGGAGGCTTGCCCGATTGTTGCAAACGAAGGCCAAGTTGTGTCAAGCTGAAAAAACTTGTGAAGTCCATCAAGTGTGGGAGAACATGGAGCTTATGCTATTGTGTTGTTGCTGAGGCGGTATTCCTATAGCCTGAAGGATTTTTTCCGTCGGTGAAGTTTTGGTGTCTAAACTGGTAGACATAAACACTATTTGTAAACCAAAGTTGAAAGTACAAGGAGGTTTCAAGAGAGAATATGTGGTTTTTCTAGTCTGTGTTGAACAGTCCATCATTCACAGTCCAGTCTAGAGCTTAAAGGGTTTGTTAGTGTTGTTCTTAGGAAACAATAAAGGAGAAAAAAATACAAATATATAACAGAATGAAAAATTGAAACACACAAAGGTAAACACACAAATTTATGCGGTAAAACCTTGACAGGGTGTCAAGGAAACCTCCATGGGGCAAGGAATTGGAAACTTTATTAATCAATGATAATTCTCCTTGATTACAAGCCTCTCGGGCCATCCAATTTAACATGGGCTATTTCGTTACATAACTGACTCTTCAGTTAAAACTGTTTGTTCAGAAAATTCCAATTAATTACAATTAGTTTTCATATTTTAACAAACTCCACCTTGACAACAATTTTCCTAATCCCTTGTCCATGCCCATTCATCATCTCTTCTGCAAGCCAAGAGAAGTAAGACACCATCCCAGCTTCTTTACTGTAACTGGCTTCATGAATATGTTTGCATGCTTTTCCTGTGTAAAAACCTTCTTGAGAACTACTTTGTCACCTTCAATTACATGTTTCACAAAGTGATACCTTACATCGATGTGCTTGGTCTTGCTGTGATAGGCTAGATTTATATCCAAATGAATAACACTTTGACTGTCACATAACACATTCACTTTCTCCTGCATCCTTCCAATCTCATCAAGCAGACCTTTTAACCAGCTTTCCTCTTTCCAGGCATCTGAAGTAGTTATATACTCTGCTTCAGTAGTGGAAAAAGCAATTGTCTCTTTAATATTTGACATCCAGCTAATTGCTCCACCTGCAAGAGTAAAAACATAACCTGTAGTAGACCTCCTTTTTTCCAAATCACCTGCATAATCAACATCCACATATCCGCAGACTGAACCTTCATGACCATCAAAGCTGATGCAATGGTCACTTGTGCCTCTCAAATACTGAAGCACCCATTTCACTGCTCGCCAATGTTTTTCTCCTGGATTTTCCATGAACTTGCTGACAACTCCAACTGCATGTGAAATGTCAGGGCTTGTAGATACCATCGCATACATTAAGTTTCCTATTGCATTGGCATATGGTAAACGAGACATATACTTATTTTCTTCATTAATTCTAGGACTTAAATCCAAAAAAAGCTTAAAATGGGAAGCTAAAGGAACATCAATAGGTTTAACATTGTTCATACCAAACTTTTCAAGTACTTTCTCCACATACTTCTGTTGTGATAACCAAAGATTACCATTCTTCCTATATCTGTGTATCTCCATTCCCAAGATATTTTTTTCCACTCCAAGATCCTTCAAATCAAATGTCCTAGAAAGTTGATCCTTTAACCTATTGATTTCTTCCATGCTTTTGCTTGCAATAAGCATATCATCAACATACAACACCAAGATAATGAATATGCCATTGAAACTTTTGAATTATACACAATGATCATACTCACTTCTGATAAAATTATGGCTCACCATGAAGGAATCAAGCTTCTTGTACCATTGCTTGGACAACTGGCTCAAGCCATACAATGATTTCCTGATCTTGCAAACTAATCTTCTGTTGTGACCTTGTATAAAACCTTTTGGTTGATCCATATATATCTCTTCATCCGAATTAACATGAAGAAAATTTGTTTTAACATCTAACTATTCTAACTAAAGATCAAGTAATCCAGTTAGTGCTAACACAGTACAAATAGAAAAAAATTTAACCACTGGTGAAAAAATATGATGAAAATCAATACCTTCAACCTAAGAATACCCTTTTGCAACCAACCTTGCCTTATATCTATCAATACTTCCATCAACTTTTCTCTTAAAATTGAAGACCCATTTGCACCCAACAACACTTATCCCTTCAAGAAGTTCTACAAGATCCCAGGTATTGTTCTTGGCTAAGGAATACATTTCTTCTTCCATATCCTTTTTCCATATCTCGCTATATGCATCATTTACTGCTTCCTGATAACAAGAAGGTTCTCCATCTTTAGTAATCAATGCAAAAGATGAAGTAGAATATTTATATCTTTTAGGTGTTTTTCTTTCCCTTGTAGACCTTCTTAGAGTGATTGCCTATTGAATTGGTTTTGGAATTTCTCCATTTTCCTTTTCTTCTTCACCTTTTTCATCAGAAGTCTCTCCTTCCTTTTGACTTTCTTGAAAAGGTTTAGCCTCCAATTGAATTTTCTGATATGGCGATACCTGCTCCTGTTAAAATTTTTCAACATCTGATTTTAGAAGAGAAGATTCATCAAATGTTACATCTCGACTAATGACTATCTTCTGTGAAGAAGGATCCCATAACCTATATACTTTCACTGCATAATCATACCCAACAAAGACACAAAATTTTGATTTTGGATCTAACTTTGAAAGTTGATTTCTAGGAATAAGAGCATAGGAATTACAACAAAAAATATTTAAATAAGAATAATCACAAGACTGACCTGACCAAACTTCTTCAGGAATTTTATATTTTATGGCAACCGAAGGTGATCTGTTAACTAAATAACAAGAAGTAGATACTGATTTTTCCCACAACTCCTTTGGCAGGTTAGCATTTCTAATCATGCTTCTCGATCTTTCCATAAGAGTCTAATTCATCTGTTCAACAACACCATTTTTTTGAGGAGTATAAACAACAATTTTATGTCTAACAATCTCTTCATCCTTACAAAATTGTTCAAATTGTAAAGAAGTAATTCATCGCCATTGTCAATTCTTAAACATTTAATTGATTTATCTATTTTATTTTCCACCATAGCTCTAATTGTTTAAAAAAATTAAATACATCAGCTTTATTTTTCAATATATAGACCCAAAATTTCCAGGAGAAATCATCAATAAATTTTAAGAAATATAATGCACCACCATAAGACACAGTAAGAGATGGTCCCCACAAATCAGAATGAATGTAACTAAAATTTGTTTACTATTATGATTACCAGTCTTGAACCTTTGTTTGCATTGTTTTCCATACACACAATGTTTACAAAAATCCAACTTCAAGGATTTCAAATTAGAAAGCAACTTGTGGTTCATCAATACCTAACGACCTTTCTCACTCATGTGACCCAACCACTGATGCCATAGACAAGAACCTTATTCTTATTTTTATGATACGATCGTTGCTTCACTAACTTGAGTGCTTCCTTTGAGTCTGTACAAATTTCTGACCTTTTCAACCTTCATAACAACCAAGGCTCCTTTTGAGACTTTCAGCACTCCATTCTGACCTGTAAATTTATACCCATTCGAATCCAAAACTCCCAAGGAAATCAAGTTTTTCTTTACTTCAAGTACATGCCTAACATCAGATAATGTTTTAACTGTATCATCATACATTTTATTTTTTGCATTTCTCATCCCAACAGTCTGACAAGATGCATTATTTCCCATAAACACGGAACTACCATTTACAACTTCATAAGAAGTGAACCAACTTCTGTGTGGACTCATGTGATGAGAAGCACTAGAGTCTAACATACAATTTTTAGATTCTTGAGAGACATTAAAAATAGGTGGAGCTTTAGCAGTTAAAACTTCATCAATCATACCTGAATCAACCTAATTTGTTTCCTTATTCTGGTTTTTTGACTCCTGTTTCCAATAGTCTTTCTTGAGGTATCCAATTTTTTTGCAGTACCAACACTTGGATTTACACTTCTTTCCGCCCTTTGATTTTGATCTAGAAGAACCCCTTGCTTTCTCCCCTCTTTCCTTGAACCGACCTATGGCTACAATGGCTTTTGGTGCAAATTTTTCAATGTTGGATTTCTTTCTTACTTCTTCAAATAACAGAGCACCCACAACTGATTCTAATTTCAAATAATCAATAGTTCTCAAACTAATTGAAGTTACAAATTGGCCCCATGAATTGGGCAGAGAACACAAAAAATGGTTATAGCCTCGTCTTCTTCTTGAATTTTAACTTCCATATTTGACAACCAACAAATAAGTATATTAAAAATATTTAAATGTTCTGCAACGTTTGTAGCCTCCTTCATCTGAAGACTATGCAATTGTATTTTCAAATAAATTCTACTGGTCAATGATTTAGCAATATACAAAGTTTCCAGTTTTCCCCACAAACCTTTAGTTGTACTCTCTTCAACAATATCAAAGAGAACTTCATCTACCAAGCATAACATAATGGTACTGAGGGCTCGGGCATCCAAATCCTCCCAGTTCAAATCTATCATACTTGCAGGTTTTTCTTTACCTCGTCTAATGCTTTGTGCAACCCTTGTTGCACCAGAAAACCCCTAACTTTCAGTTTCCACAATGTGAAATTGTTCTTCCAGGTGAATTTCTCCACCTCGAACTTTGCATTCGTCATTTTAGCCATTTCTTCTTACAAATCTTCCTGGTTTTCCTTTCTTTCTTAAATTTCCAACTAGGTTTTATTTGATTACAAAGAGTTTCACTTTCAACTAGAGTTTCTCTAGAGATTCTCTAAAATTCTTTCCTTAAGAAAAAATGGTATTGATTCTGTTCCCTTTTAAAAAATTCACCAAATTTCCAGAAAAAGAAAAAAAAAAAGAGTCCATGTTCCTTTACACCATTCTTTTTAAACCCTCTTCAAAATACAACATTGATTTTCTGAAACTTTTTTCAAATTTTTTTTTCTTGATTTAAAGAACATTAGCAAAACTTTGTTTCAGAAAAAATAGTAAATTTATTCTTAGAAAAAAATTGTACACGACTCCTTTATTTCACTGTTTTCTGCTTTTTTGAATGCTGCAATAAACACCAGTGGAACTTCTTCAGACATTCAGCAGCCAACTCCTTCAAAAATTCAGCGGCCGACAAGTCTGCAATTCTCGGGCTCTTCTCTCAATGGCAGGGTTTGGCTCTCCCAACGATGGCGGACAGAGCGATGGCAAACAGAGCAGTGTTTTCTGCTACGGCTCTCATGCGGTGGAATGACTTCCCTCGATGGTGGATAGCGTCGTGTTTTCTATTAGCCTTTCCTTTTTCTTTTTCCCAGTGGCCGAGCTCTTCCTCGGCTTTTTCAATTTCGATGGCCCAGTAGTGCAACACTCCTCTTTTTTGTTTTATTTAAAATAAAAATAAAAATAAAAGACAACGGCGGCTTGTCAAAGACTTGAAAACAACTACATCTTGTTTTTACAGTCTCTCCATGTAAAAAAAATGATGGCAGGCAGGGTCTTCACTAATTACTGCCTTCTTTGAATTTTACCTTCTATTGGATGAAGTTCTCCAGTCTCCTCTCAGGCTCTGATACCATTTGTTGTTCTGGGGAAACAATAAAGGATAAAGAAATACAAATATATAATTGAATGACAAACTGAAACACACAAAGATAAACACACAAATTTACGTGTTAAAACCTTGACAGGGTGTCAAGGAAACCTCCACAGGGCAAGGGATTGGAAACTTTATTATTCAATGATAATTCTCTTTGATTACAAGCCTCTTAGATCATTCAATTTAACCTGGGCTATTTCGTTACATAAACTTCAGTTAAAATTGTGTTCGATAAATTCCATTTAATCACAATTAGTTGTCATATTTTAACACTTAGAAAATAATTCGGCAATGCTATTGATATTATAGAGTGGGATGTGGAAAGCGTTATGGTTGGTGCGCCACTGGCTGGTTCTAAAAATGTTGTTCTGTGCAGAGATGGTTGTGCCCACCAGTAGTGAAGTTTTTCGGAAGTCCTAAATAAAAAATGAGTGCAAACGTTGTTGTTGCAGCATGTCCCTATCTTAGCGAGGCTTAAGGAAAAGATGAAAGAAAAGCTACAAGGAGAAGAATTCACGTCTAGGTTTGGGAATGATACTGGCAAGGTTCCTAGATGGTTTATGAGAGCGTTGACATCACATTCACGGTCTCTCGACTTGTGACTTAATTGTGGCGTGGAATGAGACCTGTGCATGGAATGAGATATGTACACTGTTCGTTGTGCTGGAGAGACCTGATTTTGGAACATAACTGCTGGGAGAATGCATTAAGTTATGCTCGGAGGTGTGATGCAAAAGGGCTACACTGTTGACTCTGAAATAGATTCGATCAACCATGGTTACAATTGTCATGGTGCTTGAAAAATTGCAATGTGTTGGTTGCAATAACGTTGGGGTGACTTCATGAGAATTTGTTGGGTCACTTCCATGGCACACCTCTCATTTCTCGACTTTTGATTTTGGACTGGTGTAGGGTTTGTAGATTCATTTTTGTATATATATCATGTATGTGTGCAATTTGATATTTATGGAATTGGTTTGGTTGTTGGGATGTTCCACTGATGGACGAGGTTGTTTTAAGGAGATCCTGTAGTTGGAGAGAGTTGTTTAAGAGTTGTATATGTTGTGTGATATAGTGGAGCCCTAATGTGTGGGTGGAGCTTCATGGAGAAGTGTGGATCTCCCACACTAAAACTTTGAAATGTGTAATTATCAATAATGAGCGTGGAATTTGGGGAGCTGCATAGAGCTGAGGGATACCATATTTCTAGAGTAAAGAAAGGAGTCACACCATTTGCGTTGGAGTATGAGACATAAAACACTTATGTGTTGTAGACTTGAAATCAACATGGAAAACAAAAATCGGTGGATTGCTTGAGCGAATCCCTAGTGGAGGTGGATACCACGAGTTGAGACTGCCCCCCTTTGTTGAGAAGGTCATCATCGAATTGAGACCGAATCATAGAAATTAATTATGGATGTGAGCTAACTACCATAGCCGACTAGAGCTAATTGGTCCGATGACTAAGTCTAGTGTGGATGCAAGAGGAGCTTGTAGCCTTGACGTTGTATGTTTTATATCATGTCCCTATTGAAGAACATGCCACTTAGAGAACATGCGCATTAAGTCTGAAGTCTGAGCTTGGGGAAGTTGTGAGGCCGAGCAGTGGAGTGCATGCCTGCTTGTATATTTCGATCAATTTTTTTTTTTTTTGAGACTTGCAAGTGACACATAGTGGGAGTGTTGTAGAGTGCACTGAAAACAGATTATTTTTTGGTTGTCTCAAAGATACACACTCCTTCAGTAGGATCCTATCGAGAATACTTTACATAGCATAAACTATGTATCAATCCATTTCTCTCATTTGAAATTGGTCTACATTTGTTGAAGTGGAGGATCGTTGAAATCATTTTGTTCATTTTTATGTGGTGAAAAGGGCATTGAAGCATTGGAACGCTAGGTGGGACATGAACCCACAATCACCCTATGGTGTGAAGCATGTGAGGAAGAAGATTGTGAAATGCTACCAAGTAGAGGGTCGAGTGGTTAAGACATGGTGAAGATATTGTGATGTGATCATATGCTTCATATTAGGATTTTGTAGGTTTGAGCCATGGTAACATCATGAACAGTCAAAGCCGAAAGGAGAATTTGATTATGTGTTCCTGTGTGTGTTGATTGTAGGAACAACTAGTGCGTTGAGATCGCCAGTCATTGTTGAGGTGATCATCATTGATTTGAGTCATTATTGGTTATCTGTGAGCTGACTAGTGTGAGTATATTTGGAGTTGTTGGAGCATTGTCATTCCATGAACAAATCTGTATGTCTGTGAAGGAGGAAGAGACCTACGGGTGATCCAGTGTTGTAAGCCACTTATCACGAGGACATTGTTTGAAAATGTGATTAATTGTTCGAGAAGAGGGCTGCCTGTAAGTTCGATACTTACGAAAATCTTGGGAAGTTTATTTGTATGCAATGCCTATGGAGGCAATGCAGTTGGCTCATATTTTAAGCACTTGTTGAATGCATCGAAGTAAGTTGAAGTTGTGACTTGTGCTTCCATTGATATCAAGAGTCGATTTTTACCAAGTAACCAGTTTTATTGTTGTTTCACCTATTCATATCATGCATTTTTTAAAGGAGAAGGATATTATGCGTAGGAAAAGTAAAATAAAACAATTTTGAAGAGAATTTAAATAGTTTAGGAGAAAGTATCATGAGACTGAGGTGGCATATGAAATGTCAAATACAGATTTGAACTAGCCAGAAATGGAATGCAGTGAGATAGATTAAGATGAAGATGTTTTGGAAAGTATTCATGTTTTTGAATGTGCCACAACTTATGAACCACTATATGATTAGGAAAACTTTTCAAGAGAAGGTTGGTTACAAAAACTGTAAGAGAAGAAACTAATAGATTTTGTTAAGTGGAAAATTTTAATGTGTAGATATTAGCAGTGATAAGGAATAAATAACAAAGTTTGAAGAAGAGATACAATTCATTAAAACCTGGATGGAAACACCATGTATTCATAAAACCTGCACAAAAGTCACAACTACATATGAAACTACATATGAAGAATCAATGAATGTTTAAGACTACATGAACAATGAAGAAAATGAAGAGGTTGATAACATTCTAATGCATTGGAATATAAAAGAGATCATTATTATAAGCTAATGTAGCAACAGTCTACAGAACAAGGTATTGAAGAATGTAATGATAAAGCATAACATCCCACTTATGTATGCATTGAAGAATCTACAACTATTGAAGACAAAACCTAGCCTCTAGAACTAGATGAAATATTGCAAATAATGAGAAGAAGACCACGACCTAGTTACATCATGCAGTTGAAGAAATTAAGTAAGACGTATCATTATTTAATAGCAAGAAAAGTAAAAATGAAATTGTAAGACCTGGCTAAGACTAAGACTAAGAGGTATTATGATCAATTACTCCAGTAGACTTGGAGTTAATGGAGAAATGGAGATTATTCTAGAATGTATCATTATTAGATGTTTTTCGTGATTGTGGTGTCTTAGTCAAGTTGTGGGGTTTAGTTAGGATGCAGATCCTATTTAAGAGGAAGTTTTTCTAACTCCTCAATAGATTTTTAATTCCTTAAATGTATGTGCTTTGTTGCTAGTAAATGTTGAAGTGCCCTGTGCAAGCACTCTAATGGTGATCCGATTTAAATTTTACCAAAATAATTTATATATATATATATATATATATATATATATATATATACGAGATATATACGTTCAGCCATTGGAGTGATAACTATTTTCCATTCTGAATTTAAATATGTATTACTATTCCACACTAGTTGTAATGCTAGAATTCCAAAACACTAGAGAAGATTGTTGGAATTACTCCCAACCACCGCCATGAATAAATGTGGCAGCAGCCCACACTTCTTTCAATTTTTTTTGCAGGGAAGGACAAGCCTCAAGTTTCAAATCCGAAGGCGTTTTCATGAAATCCACGCAAAAAATCAAACAGAGTACCCGAGCCGCACACTCTATGTTTTATTTCTTACCTGCCGCATTTACTTACTATTGCTCGCAAGTTCATGCTCGTAACTTTTTTGTTTTAACTCTTAAGACCTTCGCATAAGTTGTTTCCCCACCGATATCGCAGGGCCCACCTCAACCTCCACCGCATTTGCAAAACCATGAAATCCTTTGTATTCTATCATTTCCTTTGTTTTGTGCATTTCGCACTTACCACACCTTACCGCATCGTCGCCCACACTTCACAAGTTTTAAGCTTTAACCTTAAGCCCTCACCAAATGTTAAATCTCCGCTGATGCAATCTGGCAGGACCCACCTCAAACCTTTACCATATTATATTTCCGCTTTATACCTTACCTTTCGTATTCCACACTTACCATAAGTTTTTAGCGCCCACGGCCCGTACTTCAACACATTTTATGTTTTAACCTTTTCCACCACTCATAGTGCGTACTTCGAAAAATTCATGACTTACCTTTTAAATTCGCTCGCACGTTATTTTATTTTGTTTGCGATGTGATCAAAAAATGGGCACGTGGCAAGCTCAAGAGGATAGCGCAAAATCACACATCGCAAAGCTCAAGAGATAACAGACAAGCGCCAGCAAGTTATTGTTTTGAAGTTGCAATGTGATGTGCCATGTCACATCGCATAGCATATCGCAAGATTTAATTTTTTCCCGTATCGCGCATATGTTAAAAGTTGTGATCGTCGATGTGCGATTTGAGATGGAGTGTCAGATGCGATGTGGTTTCAGAAGTGGAACCCATAAAATTTCAAGTCTACCAGTTTATGGTTCATACATTTTTTTTCGTTTAGAAAGAGCAGATCACAGGCAGAAGGACGATTGGTTATTGAACGTCTGATTCAGTAATGAATCACATTAAAGTTTCAGTCTTCGACTATTTTTGTATAAACACCATGTAATTTCATTTTTTGAATGTAATGGAATAGAAAATGAAATGTGTTCCTCTCCTGTGTTTACATTGTCTTTCTGTGAATTTTAATTTCCATAGTAATTTTTCATTCTCTATGTTGTCGAGGGAACACATTCCTCTGTGTTTATGTTCATTCAATATTTCCAACATGGTATTAGAGCAGGTATAGGCTCTGAGTGAAAGAACTAGCTCTCTTTACTGAAAAAGTTGTAAGATTTTTTATAGAAGCAGAAGTCTCTAGCAGTGAGAAAGCTTTTATAGCAGTAAGAAATTTATTTTGTTACACATTCAATATGGAAGCAGTAGGCACAAGCTTGAAAAATCCCCAACTACCACAGTTCAATGATAATAATTATGATTATTGGGCCATTACAATGAAGGCCCTATTTGCTTCACAAGATATTTGGGAGCTGGTGGATAATGGTTTCCAAGAACTAGCAAATGCAGCAGCACTTAACGCTTTGACACAAGCACAAAGAGATTTGTTGAGAGAAAATAGGAAGAAGGACTCCAAAGCCCTCTTATATATATTTCAAGCAATACATGAGAGTATTTTCCCAAGGATTGCAGAAGAAAAAAAGTCTAAGGAGGCGTGGGATACCATCCAGATGGCTTACCAAGGTATGGCAAAGGTGAAGACATCAAAACTTCAAATGTTGAGGAGAGATTTTGAAACCCTCTGTATGAAAGAGTCTGATAACATAGACTCATTATTCACACATGTGATTAGGTTGGTTACCCAAATCAGGTCTCATGGAGAGACACTTGAGGAAAGAAGAATAGTGGAGAAAGTGTTAATAATTCTACCATTAAGATTTGATTCCATAGTAGTGGCCATAGAAGAGACAAGGGATCTCTCACAGTTTTTAGTGGATGAAATTCATGCATCACTCATGTCTCATGAGCACATATTGAATAGAGAAACAAACTCCTCATTGGATCATGCATTCAAGACACAAATTTCTTTTGGTCGAGGTAGAGGTCGAGGAAGATCAAACTAATGAGGAACAGGAAGAAGCCCACACAGAGGTGGAAGAAGCAGCCCTACAAGCACAAGTGGAAGGGGCAGCAACCAGAATCCAAGTGAAGGCTCAAACCAAAATCAAGCACAAGGATAGAAGCATGATAAATCTCAAGTCCAATGTCATTATTGAAAAAAGTATGGGCCTTGTGCCAATGAATGTAGAAAGAAGCAAAATTACATGGGTAATAAACCTAGTGTAAATTTTACAAAAGAAAATCAGAACCATGGTAATGTGCTTTTAAATTGTAATGTAGCACAAGAAAAACAAGAAGATGTATGGTTCTTAGATTCAGGTTGTAGTAACCATATAACTGGAAACATAGAAATGTTTGCCAATCTGGATGAGAGTGTAAATCTGAAGTGACAATGGGGATTGATAGCAAGGTCTCTATCATGAGGAAAGGAAGAGTAAAAATATTAACAAAGAAGGGAGAGAAGAAGTTTGTGCCAGATGTATATTATGTACCTGGCCTGAAATGTAACCTTCTAAGCATTGGACAGCTCGTGAATAAGGGCTAAAATATGTTTTTTAAGAATGATGTGTTTACAATCATGGACATACCTCCAAGTAGACAGGTCATTGAAAAAGTGCATATGAAAAGAAATAGGATGTTTCCTCTCAATATCAGATCAGACTTGAAGGAAGGAGGTGTTGTAGCAGCTGTCACACAAGAATTCTTTCAAGAAGAAGTGAAACATGAGAACTGGTTATTGCATTTGAGATTTGGACATCTCAATTTCGGAGGTTTGAATTTGTTGCATAGAAAAGGGATGGTAAAGGGATTACCACTCATAGATAAACTAGACAGCCAATGTGAAGGTTGCATCTTGGGAAAACAACACAGAGAATCATTTCCAACAGGAAAGATTATAAGGGAAAAAGCACCCTTGGATATTGTCCACTTAGATTTGTGTAGACCAATGCAAACGCCATCATTAGTTGGCAATCATTATGTTTTGAGATTTATATATGATTACACAAGGAAGACATGGGTATATTTCCTAAAATAGAAAAATGAAGTGTTTGAATAGTTCTACCACTTCAAAGCTCTTGTTGAGAAGCAAATTGGACACTACATAAAAGTGTTTAGAACTGACAGAGGTGGAGAACATATCTCCAAATACTTCCTACGTTTCTGCATGGATCATGGAATACACAAGCAGTTTACCACAAGGTATACACCTCAGCAAAATGGTGTAGCAGAAAGAAAGAATAGGACCATCATGGACATGGTAAGAAGTATGTTGAAGGAAATTCATTTGCCAAATGAGTATTGGGCAAAAGCTATCAATTATGTAGCTTTTATTTTAAATAGATGTCCAACCAAAACTATTATGAACAGAGCTATAGAAGAAGCATGGAGTGGAGCAAAGAAATTTGTCACTCACATGAGAGTATTTGGATGTGTGGCATATGCACATGTCCTGGATCAGTTAAGGAAGAAGTTGGACAACAAGGGGGAGAAGTGCATATTTGTTAGATATTGTGATGAATCAAAGGCCTACAAGCTCTATAATCCATGAACCAAGAAGGTAATAATCAACAGAGATGTTCAGTTCATAGAAGAAGAAGCTTGGGATTGAAGTTTAGAGAATACAGTGAATGTGAAGACATGTATTTCACATGAAGATAAAGGGGAATTGATTGTAGAAAATAATTCCTCAACGGTGGCTCCTCCTCCACCTACACAAGCTCAATAGAGCACACCGCAAGAAAGCAATAGAAAAGAAGTGCATAAACAAGGAAGTGCTTCTCCAAACACACCACATGGATCAACAACTCCCTCAAGTTTAAGTGCAACTCCAAGCACAACTTCAACAAATACAAGAAGACCAAAACTCAGAAATTTAAGTGAAATTTATGAGCAAGAAGAAGTAAATTGTAATAATGGTCTGAATTCTTTATTTGCTTTATTTTTTCATGTTGATGACCCAATCCATTTTGAAGATGCATTAAAAGAAGAGAAGTGGATTGAAGAAATGAATGAAGAGGTAGGAGCAATAGAAAAGAATGACACATGGGAGTTAGTGAACCTCCCACAAGGAAAAGAAGTTATTGGAGTGAAATGGGCCTATAAGACCAAGAGCAACATTGAAGGCAAGATAGAAAGGCACAAAGTAAGGCTAGTTGTCTAAGGATACAAGTAGTAGCAAGGAAGAGATTATGAGGAAACCTTTGCACCAGTTGCAAGGATGGAGATAGTGCGGAAATTGTTGTCAATAGAAGCACCAAAAAAATGGAAATTTTATCAAATGGATGTGAAATCAACATTCTTGAATGGGGTGTTGAAAGAGGAGGTATATGTTGAACAACCTCCTGGCTATGATAGAAGGCCAAGAACACAAAGTGTGTAAGTTGAAGAAAGCTCTGTATGGGCTGAAGCAAGCACCAAGAGCATGGTACAATAGGATTTATGCTTACCTAATAGACAATGTGTTTGACAAGTGTGATGGTGAACCCACAGTCTACATCAAAGAAAATGACGGTAAAATTATTATTGTTGTTTTATATGTAGATGCTTTAATTTTCACAGGCAATGATGTTTCTCTCATTGCTGATTTTAAAGAAGTCATGAAAAGTGAATTTGAAATGATTGACTTGGGTTTGCTAAGATATTTTTGGGGCATAGAAGTAAATAAAAATGAAAGGGAATTTTTATTTCCCAAGAAAAGTATGTTGAAGAAGTTTTAAAGAGGTTCAATATTCAGAACAACAAAGCAGCAGCAAATCCAACTGTCATGGGGTTGAAGTTGAGAAAGGAGATTGCAACAAGAATGTTGATCCAACATTTTACAAGAGCATGGTTGGAAGTCTAATGTATTTGACTGCAACTAGGCCTGATATAATGTATGCAATAAGCTTGATATCCAGATTCATGGAGACACCCAAGGAGACACATTGGCAAGCAGGCAAGATAATATTGAGGTATGTAAATGGAACAAAGGAGTATGGTGTTCTATACTCCACATCTAATAATTTTAAGTTGATTGGTTACACTGACAGTGATTGGGCTAGAAGTGTAGACGATAGAAAGAGTACATCATGGTATGTCTTTCATTTGGGATTGGGAGCCATATCATGGACTTCCAAGAAACGGCCAATAGATTCATTATCAACAACAGACACTGAATATGTATCAGCAACAGTAGTAGCATGTCAAGCAGTTTGGATGAGAAGGATGCTAAGATATTTATTTCATGAGCAATACAAATGAACCGCAATTTATTGTGTTAACAGCTTAACAATTGCATTGTCAAAGAATTCTATTTTCCACAAGAGAACAAGGCATATTGATGCAAAGTATCATTTTATAAGGGAATTGATTAACAATGGTGAAATTGTTTTGCAACATTGCAGGTTAGAGGAACAGTTTGTTAATATCCTCACAAATCCATTAGGACAGAGAATTTTTGTTTATCTCAAACAGTTTCTGGGAATGATTGATGGTGGCAGTTATGATTAAGGGGGAGTGTTCAAATTACTCCCAACCACCACCATGAATAAATGTGGCAGCAGCCCATGCTTCTTTGAATTTTCTATGCAGGGAAGGACAAGCCTCAGGTTTCAAACCTGAAGTCGCTTTCATGAAATCCATGCAAAAAATCAAACAGAGTACTCGAGCCACACACTCTATGTTTTATTTCTTACCTGCCGCATTTACTTTCCATTTCCCATAACTTTGCGCCCACAACTTTTTTTTTTAACTCTTAAGCCCTTCGCATAAGTTGTTTCCCTGTCGATGCGATATCAGCAGGACCCTCCTCAACCTCCACCACATTTGCAAAATCATGAAATCCTTTGTATTCTGCCATTTCCTTTTTTTTGTGCATTTCTCACTTACCGTGCCTTACCACATTGCCGCATGCACTTCGCAAGTTTTAAGCTTTAACCTTAAGCCCTCACCAAATGTTAAATCTCTACCGATGCGATCCGGTGGGACCCACCTCAAACCTTTATCGTATTACATTTCCGCTTTATACCTTACCTTTTGTATTTTGCACTTATCATAATTTTTTAGCACCTGGAGCCCACACTTCACACATTTTATGTTTTAACCTTTTCCACCGCCCGTAGTGCGCACTTTAAAAAATTCATGACTTACCTTTTAAAGCTGCCCACAAGTTTTTTTTGTTTTTGTTTGCAATGCAATCGCAAAAGGGGCACATGGCAAGCTCAGGAGGATAGTGCAAAAGTGCATATCGCAAAGCTCAGGAGATAATGGATAAGCGCCCGCAAGTTATTGTTTTGAAGTTGCGATGCGATGTGCCATGTCACATCACATATCACAAGATTTAATTTTTTCTCGTATCGTGCATATGTTAAAAGTTGTGATCATCGATGTGCAATTTGCAATGGAAAGTCAAATGCGATGTGGTTTCAGAAGCAGAACCCATAAAATTTCAAGTCCAGTAGTTTATGGTTTTTATGTTGTTTTCGTGTAGAAACAACAAATCGCAGGCAAAGGGACGATTGATTGTTTAACGTCTAATTCAACAAAGAATCACATTAAAGTTTCAAGCTTTGACCATTTTTGTATAAACACCATGTAATTTGATTTTGTTAATGTGATGGAATAGAAAACAAAATTTGTTCCTCTCCTGTGTTTACGCTGTCTGTCTGTGAATTTTAATTTCCGTAGTAATTATGCATTCTCTGTTCCCAGGGGAATGCATTCCTCTGTGTTTATGTTCATTCAATATTTCCAACAAAGATTTCTATCAACTGAATTTCATATCACATTTTAAATCTTTGCATAATCTATTAAGTTCCAAGATATTGAAATATCATACTTTGGCTTAATAGCCAATATTTCTCAAGTGGAGTAGACATTGATATCAAACATAACACCTCAACAATATTTATAATGACGGGATTGTGAGAAAAATCCCATCACATCATTTTACAATTGTAATCTAATTCAATAGAAATTTCATATTTTCTTGGGAATATTCTTTACGCCACTATTTTATTCGAAACTATTGGGCTGCCTTGTCACATGAAAAAATAGAAGCTTCTCAACATTCTCAAGAAGACTATCTTGTAAGTATTTCACTATCCTCGCCTCATGAAAACATGTGATCTTGTATGGAGGTATTTTTTACCTTACCAACCACGCTAGCCATCATTTTCAGAAGCTCTCGCTTCACTAAAAATGCATATAACTTGGGTAAAGTATTCAACTATAGTAGTTGGAATATGTGCCTTTTTCAAAAAAGAAATAACATCCTTCAGATTCAACACCCATCATTATTCACAGTACCAAGAAATAAGAAATTTAGTTTCAAGTGCGTATGTTTCTCTAATATTTGACTTAGCACAAGACCATCTCTTATTAGGTATGGGTGAAATTACATCCTCAGTAACACCCTTCATAATTTGACAATGTGAATAATCCATAGTGCTGACAGCTCGCAAATGTAATGTTGGGTTCTATGGAAATGTTTTCTTCCTAACTTGGTGAATAATAATAGTAAATGAAACCAATTTTCTGAATACATATCTCTCACTTTGTTCTCTTTCAAAATATATAGTTCAATATATTCAGGGCATTATATATTTCACTATATAAAGGGAATTGATTCACACATACTTTTCTTTAGCACATTTTTTATTCTGCATACTAAAAATTTAAAATCTTATGTATTTGAAAATTTTAACTAAACTTAGATACAAAATGTTTTTTAAAGTTAGTAATTTTTTTAGAAAATATCCAATTACGAAAATAACTTGTGAAACAACAAGTGTATGAAGTGTGAGATGTGTGCAGAATAAAGGCTCTTCCACACAAACCCCTCTTCCTCGCATCCTTTATTCTTCACACTAAAAATATAAATCCTCTTAGCCAATAATTGATAAAGAAGCCCTTGCTTGATTAGATGATAATAACATAACTCACTCATTTAATAGAAAGTCTAGAAATTTCATTATTTCCCTTTGGCTCATAAATAACATTCATGAATTCATTCAATTTGAAGCGTCCGCTGAAATTATGCTATAAAATACATGTTGTTTGGATTTGGCATGAGATGGATAATATTTATCTCTATCTCATCACCACAGGATCTACTTGATGTACCATTAGATCAGCTCATCATAGATCTATTTTCCAGGTGAAATTATACTCTCTTTCCAATAAAGAAAGGGAAGAAAGGGTTGGTTTTTGTCTACTTTCTATCGGTTAGAATGATTCACATAGAGAAACTATATATAGACTAATTCATATACAATATTTAGATGAGGTACCACTGAGGAACCAGTTGTTATAGGAAATACCCCCATGCCACACTAGGTGAAAGAAAGAGCTAGGTTCCTTGTTCAGGGAGAGAAAGCTCATTGGTCATTTGTATTCCTGAATTTATGTGGCTATTGAGAGTGAAGGCTATTCTATGGAGGGTAAAGGATTGGAAAAGACCTAGCTAACCAGAAAATCTTACAAAAGAGCTAGAAGAGCTAAATATATTCATTATAAATAATTGGGTTGAAGATAATTGGAGAAGGTGAAAAAATCATCATAGAAAAAATAGCCTTTGATGTTGGTTATTTGGATTTAGCGATCGTAAGATTACATTGATCCTAAATTCAAGGGATACATAAATAACTAAAATGATCCCACATAGATTACATCTATATATATGGGCTATTCCAACAAAGGATAAAATAACAAGTACAATGATGGGGAATTAGGGTCTTATTGTTTAGACCAGAACAAAGAAGGAAATCAAAGTCCTGAACTCGACACTTTTTGTATAGTTTTATGGGCTTCTCTTCTCTAATATGATAAATAATAGCCTACCTAATATGATCTAGTTGTTTGATTATAAGTAAGTTATATAACAAGTATACACGCTTATGAAAAACATATCTGAATCGAAGTGATTCAAGTCAAAATCCTTCAACGGAAACTAACACAAAAATAGAGAATGTGTTTCCTCTTGGTTGAAGACCCATTTCATTGTAAAGTATAACACTATTTCACTATTTTCCATTAAGGTGGAGTATAAGGCACTTGTCATTGTTAGACGAGAAGCCATATGGCTAAGAATAATATGGTAAGGAAGCAATATATTCCTTCATCTCTCCTCTTCTTCCATTTTGACCAACATCAGTGAGTTTAGGGAGAGATCATTCACTCAATAGTAGGGAGAGGGCCACACCCCATCTTCCTTCTCTTCAACAGTGACCCCCTAGATCCTTATCTCTCAGATATTGGCTTCCCTGACTAGCTAAATAACTATCCAACTAAAGGATGGGAACTAATATCAATACCATGCTAGCAAACAAGCCTTGTTACTACCTAATCTGTTTTGATTTTTTGTAGCATCAGGAGGTATTCCTGCATGACAAAATGGGTCTCCAAGTCGCCCTAGAAATAATTAAAATTAAAAAAATTATTTTGGAGTGATTATTACAGAGTAATTTGTCACCCTGCTCACTTCTTGTCCCTAATCTTAAAGTTCCTTGTGACGAATCCTGTGCAATATTTCCACCTAGACAAAATACATATATACATCCTCTAAGGACTCAAAGAAAGATTCCTTTAAAGATCATTGAATAAACTTAGCTAAAGCCCTAAATTTATGGGTCAGTTCTTTTCTCGAGTTTCTTGTTCGTGCTAATGGTAGGTTAACAGTTCTACCCTATCATTGTCAGTGAGCTTTTGTGTTATGAAACTAGCACCCAAAATAGAAGAAAAGAGAGATCAATGCCTTAGAAATCATCCACTTTGAGGGGGCAAGCTCCTTTACATTACATAAATGAACAATTCTTGGATGACAAAAATGAAAAAACCTTCTTTCTATATAAGGAGTCCATGGGGTCATAATATAATCCTATTTGACCTAACAATAATAATGTAAGGGAACAACAATAAAAATATTGGGCTTTTATGGGGCACAATAATAACAATATGGGGACTACACGGGTACAATAATAACAATAAGGGGGCTACACTAACAACAATAAGGGACTATACTAGTAATATAGGGACCTAACATGCCCTCTCCTTCAAAAAAGTGTTGTCCTCAATGCTTGAGTAGCTCTGTATGCTTCTGCATAAAATTTTCATCCTCCCATGTGGAATCTTCAATGGGTAAGTTCTTCCACTTGATGAGATACACTGAAATTGATCGATTTCGTAGTTGTTGAGTTCTTATTTCTATTACTGCTTCAGGTTCCAATATTATTTTTCCTTCCTAATCAAAATTTGGCACCTATAACCTTCTTTAAGCATGAAACATGGAAAACTAGGTGCACTCAAGAAGAAGCATGAAGCTACAATTTGTATGCCATAGTACGAATCTTTTGCAACACCTTGTATGAACCATAGTAATTTGGTGATAATTTCTTATCCTTCTTAGCTTGCTTGAGAGAAATTTGTTTGTATGGTTGTAGCTGTAAAAATACCCAGTCTCCTACATCAAAACTTATCTTGTTGCGATGTTGATCTTCATGTTGTTTCATTCAATTTTGTGCCAAATTTAGGTTATCCTTTAAGAGTTGGGGAACTTGTTTTTGATGCTTGATATGATCCTTCACTACTTGAACCTTGGAATTTTCTCTTAAATATGATGTGTTGAAGTTTGCAACAAGAAACAGTGAAGGAGGCATCCTGAAACATCATCCTTGATCCTAGTTGGAAAATAATCACCTAAACTGGGTGGGGCCCACACAGGCTATTTTTAGGTGTATGTCTATTTTTAGACATGGTGAGAATATTCTATATGTAGCAGGAGGTTATTTGTAGATGGTTGGTCAAATGTGAAAAATAGATGAGATTCTATTTTTAGAAGATTGGGCGTGAAGAAATTATAACAATATGCATGTATATATCCGGACTCTCCTAATCTCACAATATTTATCTTCTTGCAAAATACATAATCCTTCCACTATAATTCTTGTAGAAATTTAATCAACAATTGCAAAACACATGAAGCAATAAAAACACACATGACACAGTTGTTTAACGGGAAAGCCTGAAGCTAAAAACCCCAACTATCATATATTATGTATCATGGAGATCATGTAACAATCTCATACAAAGCTTAGTACATCAAGCTGTCAGTATAATACAATCGTCACACACTAACATATAAGAAATCTGCAAATCCATGCACCAATCTCTACCCTCCTGCTAGCCTGCCTCCACTACATAATCCAAGCTGATTAAAAAGACCAATTAGATGCAATCCCAATCTCCTTGACTGCATTATTATCATTGGCAACTCCAATATATATATAGATGCAATTCATGCATCACTAGTAGTCACAACGGATAGTCCATCTTACCCTTTCACCTATCTCTGCACTGGGTCTCCATTGGATCTGACATGCACTGTAGTTAACTGCTATATTGTTCAGTTGATTAATGAGTTATTATTTGTGAATTAATTAACTAATTAATTCACTCCACTCTCACTAGTGTATCAATCAGTTAGACTAGATACAACTAGCTCAGTTGAGTCTAACTAAGTTAAACTGAATACAACTCCATAACTACTTCTTCCAACTATGTCATAACTCTGCCACTTGATTTCTAACTGATTCCTCCATGCAATAGCTCCAGTAAACCATTATAAATTGCATAATTCCTTATGTCAGCTGTTGTGCCACATATGTGCACTGAACTGAAGTGCTCCAAGAGAATAAGTTGTTGTTTAGAGTCTGATTATTATTAAGAGCTAATAATAATTGACATGCATCTATTTTTAGATTGATGATCTATAAATAGACTTCGCCCAATATTCTAAAAATAGAATCTCATCTATTTTTCACATTTGACCAACCATCTACAAATAACCTCCTACCACATATAGAATATGCTCGCCATGTCTAAAAATAGACATACACCTAAAAATAGCCTGTGTGGGCCCCACCTGGTTTAGGTGATTATTTTCCAACTAGGATCAAGGATGATGTTTCGGGATGCCTCCTTCACTATTTCTTGTTGCAATCTTCAACACTCCATCTCAACAAGAAAGGACTGTCTTTACATGTGACATGCAACTCCATGCATTCACCCTGCAACCTTTGCAAGCACCCTACAACTCCATGCATCTGCGCTGCAACTCTTGCTGCAACACTTCCGAAATTGAAAGGTTCCAAACAACTCAATCAATCTAATGTATCTACCATCAAAGTCTTATACTTTTTTTGATACCAATTGTGCATGTCTTCAAGAACCACTACGCTGTTGAACTCTGCACCCATGCACTCTGCACTTGCTATCAACTCTGAACCGCAATCCAGTATCCGACACTGTCACTTTGATTTGCCTGCATTAATCCAACTGATCATGCTACTGCTTCTTTGTGGGATCCTCGTAGCCAGGTTCAATTCATGAGATCCACACCATATCCATGAATCCTACCTAGAAATATCCTCTTGGGATTACTCATGCATGTCGCCCCACCTCTCACCTGGTGGTATAGCTGCATGCACTCCCTTTGCCCATCTGGCATGAAATTTCTCTACATGAATGGTTGCTCCCACTCCATGATCCTCATCTTGTGGTTGCTCCACATCCCGATGTTCACTATTATCTGCATGCAAATCTTTCTCCCTGTCAAGCTTCAATTGCATGGCTTTCTCACACTTCCCAATAGTAGGAAGCTCCGTAGAAATCCCTTCTACATCAAATCTATAAAGATTCTTCTGCATCTCCAGTTGGGGCTGCTCCACAACCTTCTGAGACTGCTTCTCAGGTTGCATGTTGAGAGGCTCCCTCTCAACCACCAATTCACTAACCTCTTATTTGCTCCTCAAAGCTTTGCATGCATTTTGTACCTCAGTGCATGTAGATTCTTGGCTCGCGCACATTGCAATTGTCCCGTCGTCGCAAAATTTTCTAACAAAAGAGTTGATTTTAAATCGACGATATCTCCCTCATCCGAGCTCCGATTCGACCGATTTTTTTTTCAATTTGGGTTTTTTTTCGCAAGGAATCCAAATATTCTATTTCATTCTGAAAATATTTCACCAAAAATTTCAGATATTCTTTGCAAACTCGCGCACCCAAAAAATTTCTGCTCTCATTCCATGTAGAAAATCTATAAGACAGCTCTGCTACCATGTAGAAATTATATACAATATTCATGTATATATCTGGACTCTCCTGATCTCACAATATTTATCTTCTTGCAAAATACAGAATCCTTCCACTATAATTCTTGTGGAAATTTAATCAACAATTGCAAAATACATGAAGCAATAAAAACAAACATAACACAGTTGTTTAACGGGAAAGCCTGAAGCTAAAAACCCAAACTATCATATATTATGTATCATGGAGATCATGTAACAATCTCATACAAAGCTTAGTACATCAATCTCTCAGTACAATGCAATCGTCACACACTAACATAGAAGAAATCTGAAAATCCATGCACCAATCTTTGCCCTCCTGCTAACCTGCCTCCACTATGCAATCCAAGCTGATTACAAAGACCAATTTGATGCAATCCCACTCTCCTTGACTGTGTTATTATCATTGGCAACTCCAATGTATATATAGATGCAATTCATGCATCACTAGTAGTCACAATGGATAGTCCATCTTACGCCTTCACCTATCTCTGTATTGGGTCTCCACTGGATCTGACATGCACTGTAGTTAACTGTTGTATTGTTCAATTGATTAATGAGTTATTATTTGTGAATTAATTCACTCCATTGTCACTAGTGTATCAATCAGTTAGACTAGATACAACTAGCTCAACTGAGTCTAACTAAGTTAAACTGAATACAACTCCATAACCATTTCTTCCAACTGTGTCATAACTCTGCCACTTGAGTTCCAACTGAGTCCTCCATGCAATAGCTCCAGTAAACCCTTAGGAATTGTGTAATTCTTTCTGTCAGCTGTTGTGCCACATCTGTGCACTGAATTGAAGTGCTCCAAGAGAATAAGTTGTTGTTTAGAGTCTGATTATTATTAAGAGCTAATAATAATCGACATGCATCTATTTTTAGATTGACGATCTATAAATAGACTTTGCTCAATATTCTAAAAATATAATCTCATCTATTTTTCACATTTGACCAACCATCTAGAAATAGCCTCCTACCACATATAGAATATGCTCACCATGTCTAAAAATAGACATACACCTAAAAATAGCCTTTGTGGGCCCCACCTAGTTTAGGTGATTATTTTCCAACTAGGATCAAGGATAATGTTTCAGGATGCCTCCTTCACTATTTCTTGTTGCAATATTCAACAGGGCGAAGTCTATTTATAGATCGTCGATTTAAAAATAGATGCATGTCGATTATTATTGGCTCTTAATAATAATCCGACAATAAAAAGCAACTTATTCTCTTCGAGCACTTTATTTCAGTGAAAATATTTGGAAAATCAGTGGGCTGAAGGAATTACGCAATTTCTAAGGTTTTACTGGAGTTCATGCATGGAGGACTCAGTTAGAACTAAAGTGGCAAAGTTATGACAGATTTGGAAGAGTAGTTCATGGAGCTGTATACACTAGTGAGAGTGGAGTGAATTAATTCACAAATAATAACTCATTAATCAACTGAACAATACAGTAGTTAACTACAATGCATGGCAGTTTCAGTGAAGACCAGTGGAGAGATATGTGAAAGGACAAGATAGACTATCTGTTGTAACTATAGTGATGCATTGATTGCATCACACGCACATTGGAGATGCCAATGAGGATTACACAGTCAATCCAAGAGTAATTTGAATTCATTTAGAGCTATTCTTCAGCAGGGATTACGTAGTGGAGGCAGGCTAGCAGGAGGCAAAGATCGGTGCATGGATTTGCAAGATTGGTCCTGATTACTGTATGACGATTGTATTGTATTGAGAGCTTGTGATAAGCTTTGTATGTTTGTATGAGATTGTCATATGATCTCCATGTTACATAATATATATTTTGGGTTTTCAGCTTCAGGCTTTCTCGTTAAACAACTGTGTTATGTGTGTTTTTATTGCTTCATGTGTTTTGCAATTGTTAATTAAATTTCCGCAAGAATTATAGTGGAAGGATTTTTTATTTAGCAAGAATATAAATATTGTTAGATCAGGAGAGTTCGGATATATACATGCATAGTGTATACTATTTTCTGCATGGTATCAGAGATGTGTTATAGATTTTCTACGTAGAATGAGAGTAGGAATTTTTGGGTGCACGAGTTTGCAGAGAATATCTAAAATTTTTGGGGAAATATTTTCAGAAAAAAATAGCATATTTGGATTCCTTGCGAAAAAATACCCAAATTGAAAAAAACAATAGGTCGAATCGGAGCTCGGATGAGGGAGATATTTCAATTTAAAATCAGCTCTTTTGTTAGAAAATTTTGTGATGACGGGACAATTACAATGTGCGCAAGCTAAGAATCTACATGCACTGAGGTACAAGATGCATGAAAAGATTTGAGGAGAAAATCAGAGGTTAGTGACTTGGTGGTTAAGAGGGAGCCTCTCAACATGTAGCGTGAGAAGCAGTCTCAGAATTTTGTGGAGCAAACACAACTGGAGATGTAGAAGAATCTTTATAGATTTGATGTAGATGGGATTTCTACGCAGCTTCCTACTGTTGGGAAGTGCAAGAAATACATGCAATTGAAGATTGAGAGGGATTAGGATTTTCATGCAGGTAAGAGTGAACCTCGGGATGTGGAGCAGCCACAAGATGAGGATCATGGAGTGGGAGAAACCACTCATGCAGAGAAATTTTGTGCCAGATGAGCAGAGGAAGTGCATGCAGCCATGCCACTAGGTGAGAGGTGGGGCGACATGCATGAGTAATCCCAAGAGGAGATTTCTGGGTAGGATTCATTGAGATGGTGTGGATCTCATGAATTGAACTTGGCTACGAGGTGCCCATAGAGCAGCAGTAGCATGATCAGCTGGATTGATGCAGGCAGATCAAAGTGACAGTGTCGGATACTGGAGCATGGTTCAATGTTGACAGCAAGTGCAGAGTGCATGGGTGCAGAGTTCAACAGTGCAGTGGTTCCTGAAGACATGTAGTAGCTTAGCAGGAGTCGAAGAATTTGATGACATATGCATTATACTGATTGAGTTGTTTGGAGCCTTTCAGTTTCTAAAGTGTTGCAGCAAGAGTTGCAGAGTAGATGCATGGAGTTGTAGGGTGCTTGCAAAGGTTGCAGGGTGAATGCATGGATTTGCATGTGCATGCAAAGATAGTCCTTTCTTGTTGAGAGGGAGTGTTGAATTTTGCAACAAGAAACAGTGAAGGAGGCATCCTGAAACATCATTCTTGATCCTAGTTGGAAAATAATCACCTAAACTAGGTGGGGCCCACACAAGCTATTTTTAGGTGTATGTCTATTTTTAGACATGGTGAGCATCTTCTATATGTAGCAGGAGGCTATTTGTATATGGTTGGTCAAATGTGAAAAATAGATGAGATTCTATTTTTAGAAGATTGGGCAAAGTCTATTTATAGATCGTCGATCTAAAAATATATGCATGTTGATTATTATTAGCTCTTAATAATAATCCGAAAATAACCAACAACTTATTCTCTTGGAGCACTTTATTTTAGTGAACATATTTTTCAAATCAGTGGGCTGAAGGAATTATACAATTCCTAAGGGTTTACTAGAGTTCATGCATGGAAGACTCAGTTATAACTAAAGTGGCAAAGTTATGACAGAGTTGGAAGAGTAGTTCATGGAGTTGTATTCAGTTTAAATCAGTTAGACTCAGTTGCGCTAGTTATATATAATCTAACTGAATGATACACTAGTGAGAGTGGAGTGAATTAATTAGTTAATTAATTCACAAATAATAACTCATTAATCAACTGAACAATACAGCAGTTAACTACAGTGCATGGCAGTTTCAGTGGAGACTAGTGGACAGATAGGTGAAAGGGCAAGATAGACTATCTATTGTGACTATAGTGATGCATTGATTGCATCACACACACACTGGAGATTCCAATGAGGATTGTGCAATCAATCCAAGAGTAATTCGAATTCATTCAGAGCTATTCTTCAACAGGGATTGCGT
Source organism: Pinus albicaulis (assembly GCA_034641835.2). Taxonomy (NCBI): domain Eukaryota; kingdom Viridiplantae; phylum Streptophyta; class Pinopsida; order Pinales; family Pinaceae; genus Pinus; species Pinus albicaulis. Next base: position 534,979,282 of record CM076579.1, read on the forward strand.
AGTGGAGGCAGGCTAGCAGGAGGCAAAGATCGGTGCATGGATTTGCAAGATTGGTCCTGATTACTGTATGATGATTGTACTGTACTGAGAGCTTGTGATAAGCTTTGTATGTTTGTATGAGATTGTCATATGATCTCCATGTTACATAATATATAGTTTTGGTTTTCAACTTCAGGCTTTCCCGTTAAACAACTGTGTTATGTGTGTTTTTATTGCTTCATGTGTTTTGCAATTGTTAATTAAATTTCCGCAAGAATTATAGTGGACGAATTATGTATTTAGCAAGAAGATAAATATTTTTAGATCATGAGAGTCTAGATATATACATGCATAGTGTATACTATTTTCTGCATGGTATCAGAGATGTGTTATAGATTTTCTACATGGAATGAGAGCAGGAATTTTTGGGTGCGCGAGTTTGTAGAGAATATATGAAATTTTTGGGGAAATATTTTCAGAAAAAAATAGCATATTTGGATTCCTTGCAAAAAAATACCCAAATTGAAAAAAACAATCGGTCGAATCAGAGCTCGGATGAGGGAGATATCATCAATTTAAAATTAGCTCTTTTGTTAGAAAATTGTGTGACGACGGGACAATTACAATGTGCGTGAGCTAAGAATCTACATGCACTAAGGTACAAGATGCATGAAAATATTTGAGGAGAAAAAAAGAGGTTAGTGACTTGGTGGTTAAGAGGGAGCCTCTCAACATGTAGCGTGAGAAGCAGTCTCAGAATATTGTGGAGCAAACACAACTGGAGATGTAGAAGAATCTTTATAGATTTGATGTAGATGGGATTTCTACGGAGCTTCCTACTATTGGGAAGTGCAAGAAAGACATGCAATTGAAGCTTGAGAGGGATTAGGATTTGCATGCAGGTAAGTGTGAACCTTGGGATATGGAGCAGCCACAAGATGAGGATCATGGAGTGGAAGCAACCACTCATGCAGAGAAATTTTGTGCCAGATGAGCAGAGGGAGTGCATGCAACTATGCCACTAGGTGAGAGGTGGGGCGACATGCATGAGTAATCCCAAGAGGATATTTCTGGGTAGGATTCATTGAGATGGTGTGGATCTCATGAATTGAACCTGGCTATGAGGTGCCCACAGAGCAGCAGTAGCATGATCAGTTGGATTGATGCAGGTAGATCAAAGTGACAGTGTCGGATACTGGAGTGCGGTTCAATGTTGATAGCAAGTGCAGAGTGCATGGGTGTAGAGTTCAACAGCGCAGTGGTTCCTGAAGACATGTAGTAGCTTAGCAGGAGTCGAAGACTTTGATGAAAGATGCATTATATTGATTGAGTTGTTTAGAGCCTTTCAGTTTCAAAAGTGTTGCAGCAAGAGTTGCAAAGCAGATGCATGGAGTTGTAGAGCGCTTGCAAAGGTTGCAGGGTGAATGCATGGAGTTGCATGTCGCATGCAAAGATATTCCTTTCTTTTTGAGAGGGAGTGTTGAATTTTGCAACAAGAAACAGTGAAGGAGGCATCCTGAAACATCATTCTTGATCCTAGTTGGAAAATAATCACCTAAACTAGGTGGGGCCCACACAAGCTATTTTTAGGTGTATGTCTATTTTTAGACATGGTGAGCATATTCTATATGTAGCAGGAGGCTATTTGTAGATGGTTGGTCAAATGTGAAAAATATATGAGATTATATTTTTAGAAGATTGGGCAAAGTCTATTTATAGATCTTCGATCTAAAAATAGATGCATGTTGATTATTATTAGCTCTTAATAATAATCCGACAATAACCAACAACTTATTCTCTTGGAGCACTTTATTTCAGTGAACAGATTTGGAAAATAAGTGGACCGAAGGAATTACGCAATTCCTAAGGGTTTACTGGATTTCATGCATGGAGGACTCAGTTAGAACTAAAGTGGAAAAGTTATGACAGAGTTGGAAGAGTATTTCATGGAGTTGTATTCAGTTTAACTCAGTTAGACTCAGTTGTGATAGTTGTCTCTAATCTAACTGAATGGTACACTAGTGAGAGTGGAGTGAATTAATTAGTTAATTAATTCACAAATAATAACTCATTAATCAACTGAACAATACACCAGTTAACTACAGTGCATGGAAGTTTCAATGGAGACTAGTGGAGAGATACGTGAAATGGCAAGATAGACTATCTGTTGTGACTATAGTGATGCATTGATTGCATCACACACACACTGGAGATGCCAATGAGGATTGTGCAATCAATCCAAGAGTAATTCGAATTCATTCAGAGCTATTCTTCAACAGGGATTGCGTAGTGGAGGTAGGCTAGCAGGAGGCAAAGATCGGTGCATGGATTTGCAAGATTGGTCCTGATTAGTGTATGATGATTGTACTGTACTGAGAGCTTGTGATAAGCTTTGAATGTTTGCATGAGATTTTCATATGATATCCATGTTACATAATATATATTTGGGGTTTTCAGCTTCAGGCTTTCCCATTAAACAACTATGTTATGTGTGTTTTTATTGCTTCATGTGTTTTGCAATTGTTAATTAAATTTCCGCAAGAATTATAGTGGAAGGATTTTGTATTTAGCAAGAAGATAAATATTGTTAGATTAGGAGAGTCCAGATATATACATGCATAGTGTATACTAATTTCTACATGATGTGATGGATAGTGGATGATATCCATAAAGTTCCATAGATGGGGTCATTTTTGTTGCAGTATGGAAGGAAGTGTTATACCACCAGTTAGCCAGAGGTAACCACTTGACCCATTGTGCATGTTTATCAGATACAAAACAACAAAGATATCCTTCCAAACATTTGTTCACTATATCAGTTTTCCCATCAGATTGAGGATGATAAGATGAGCTATGAGCTAGTTGAGTACCTAAACAAGAAAATTATTTTGTCCAAAAAATTTCAGTGAAAATGGGATCTCTGTCACTTACAATAATCTTTGGGTTTCCATGTATATTTTGAATTGTTTCCATAAATGCAGTAGAAAAATTAATTGCTTTAAATGGATGAGATAGTGCACAAAAGTGTGCATACTTGGTAATTCTATCAACTACCACCATAATGACACTCTTTCCTTTGGACTTAGTTAAACATGTGATAAACTCCATTGAAACCTCCTCCCAAAGTTGACTTGGAATGGATAAAGTTTGTAGCAGGCCCGGGGTCTTAATTGTCTCAACTTTATTTTGCTGGAAAACCAAACATTCCGCCACAAACTTTTGAATATCATATTTAAGGCCATCCAAAAAAAAATATTTCTTCACCCTGTGGTAATTTTTTAAAAATCATGAGTGTCCTCCTACAACAGAGGTGTGCAATTCCAAAAGAATCTTTTTTTTTAGTTGGGAATTCTTACAAAGATATAAGTGATCTTTGTACCATAAGGAATCATTTTTCCAACTAAATGTATCAAATGTACTGGGATCTTGCTGCAACTTTTGAATGAGTGTCCACACTTCTTCATCATTCTTCCATTCCTCCCTTGCTTCGGTTATCCAATCTGGATGGATAATAGAAATGGAACAAAGCAATTCTTCCACCTCCTCATCCTTTCTTGAGAGTGCATCTGCAGCAACATTTAGCTTCCCTTTTTTGTAGATGATTTCAAAGTCATAACCAAACATCTTTGTGACCCATTTTTGCTGCTCTTATGAGGATATTCTTTGTTCCAAAAAATATTTAAGAATATCATGATCATTTTTTACCTTTAAGTGTCTTCCCATTAGGTAAGGTCATCATTTCTTTAGTGCATGTAGTATTGCCAACATCTAGTTCTCATAAATAGATTTATGTAAATACTTTCCTTTGATTGGACAACTTTCAAAAGAAATGGGTCTTCCTTCTTGCATTAAAACAGCACCAATTCCATTTCCTGAGGCATTACATTCCACAATAAAGGTTTTTGTGAAGTCTGGCGTAGCTAAGACTAGTGCTAGGCACATTGCCTCTGTAAGATGTTCAAAGGCCTTAGTTGCTTTAGGAGTCCATGAAAATGCATATTTCCTCAATAATGTTGTTAGAGGTTCTATTATTCTCCCATAATTCGTAACAAACTTGTGATAATAACATGTTAACCCGAGAAATCCTCGCAACTGCTTTATGGTTGTGGGGACTTTCCATTCCTTAATGGCTTTAATTTTGTTAGGGTCTACCTTAACACCCTCCTAAGATACAATATGACCCAAATATTCCACCTCTTGTACTCCAATGAAACATTTGGAGGTTTTTGCATATAATTTTTTCTCCTCCAATAGTTTGAGCACCATTTCAACATGTTGAACATGATCCTTTTGTTAGTGTCTCCGTAGTTTGCAAGATTGGCAAGAAAAAACACTGCAGAGGCCAACATCAAAACCACTTTGTTGAACATGATCCTTTTATTAGTGTCTCCGTAGTTTGCAATATTGGCAAGAACAAACACTGTAGAGGCCAACTTCAAAACCACTTTGAAATCCTAGGATCTATCCCTCCTGGATTTAGAGAGGGATCTCTCTATATAAGTGTTTTCAAAAATATTTCTTTAAGGCTTATGATATGATATTAGGCTAGTTATGAAGTTCAAGGGTTTGTTTTGGTTTTGGTTGGGTAGAATATCACCAAAATGAAGGAAGTCTTTTGAAGGGTAAAGGTGTGAGTAGGTAGAAGATGGTTCAGCTGATGTGATAGGTAAGAAATAGTATCAATACATTGGGATATGGAGTCACAAAAGGATTTAATTGCACAACAAGTTTCAAAAGTGGTCCATGGGGCAAGTCATCTATGTCAAAGGATTCTTTAGATTGATTTTGTGATATGGAAACATAAAAAGTGTTGTGAAAGAACTAAACACACAATAAAAACAAAGGACAGCCTAAGATCAAGTAAGTACTTTTAAAATAGCCTGCTTTTGGCATGCACTTAATGGAAAGACACAAAAGTAACCTAAGATCAGGTAAGTGCTTTTAAACTAGCCTGCTTTTGATATACTTTTAAAGGAAAAACTTTAAAAAACAAAGAATAGCTTAAGATCAAGTAGAAATTTGAATCTAGCCTGCTTTCAGCATATTATTAAGGGAAAACATTCATGATAAACATAAAAAGTAGCCTAAGATCAGGTAAGTACTTTTAAACTAGCCTGCTTTTGACATAGTCTTAAGGGAAATTTTCAAAGAACTATTGGAGAAGAAACTAGAGGACGGGGCTAACCATAGACTTCTCTAATTCAACTTTACTTAGAAAACTTTACAAGAACATTCAAGGACAAAATCTCAAGTTTTACTCAACCAGACATGGACTCACCAACATTCCTGTACTGATTACACTCTATTGAATTATCCTCAAATACACAATTAGTAGAAAACATAAAGATAAAGATTAATCAGTGAGATTTAGGGTACTTGACAGTAAATCCTAATTTACATTTGTTGTTCTTTATCAGAGAAAGTGGACAATGTGGAAAACATGAGAAAAATGACAGTTACAGTACGAAAAACATCACCATTGACATAAACCAAGATCCCATAAATCAGCTTGTGTATTTGATGTTCAAACCAGTTACAATATTCAATTCTAGTGGGTCTTTTACAGCTTCAAACTTCTCATCTCAGCCTCTCTTTCTTCAATTACAATACAGAGCTTCAGCAGCCTCAAAGCTATTTACATTCAATGAGTATTCAACCAACAACAATAATGAACTCCTCATATGATATTTATAGGTATTTTGAGGAGGTGGAGTAAGAAGGAGGTCCATTTGTTTAATTAACACAGAGTAAATGCTTCTCGGCCTTTGGGAGGCAAAATGGAGAAGTTTTCTGATGTTTTAATTAATTTTTCATTAACTTTTATCTACTTCAGTCACTTTTGTTGACTTTGAAGGCTTTTGGTAGGCTGGCAATTAATTCTGAGCTGTCTTTGACAAATATCTCTGACTATGCATTCAATTTGTATTCTTTTAAGGAAATAGGCCTGCAGGTGGCATTTCTGATCTTTGGAGCATTAAAGGCTTCAGTTAATTTGGCTTGTAAAGCCTTCCTCCTGCTGATCTATCATAATTTATCACTTTTAAAACCCTGATTAGGCCTTGATATTGCTTTTGGGCCTTTATAATAATCTTCAAAGCTTTAAACTTTTCCTGCTGACTGCATTCACATTTAAACTGTGTTTTTAACATTAAAACTATAGGATTTAAACCTTTAATCCTTCAATCTTATGTATCAACCCTTTTAACTTTAATCATTTGCTGACTTTTCCCTTTTTTGTTGTGTACAAGTCGCTTTAGTATGTGGAGGGTTTCACTGAAATGCCAAATGGCCATGATCCATTTCTTATGACTTCGGCCCCTTTTGCTTTCGTTTTGGACCACGAGGATCGTCACCCTCAGCCCTATCCTCTTTACTGGACTGTGGGACGGCTTTAAGCCACAGAAATGCCATGAGACCTACACAAATCAACAAATTATTAAGAAATTCTGTGAATTTGGGTTAAAAATGCTTCAGGGGCTCTCTGAAGACGGAGGAGCATATGCAGAGAAGCGGGATATGTAGGTGGAGGAGGAAAAAACATGCGAAGGAGATTTTATGGAGAAAACCCGCAAAAACCGGGTTTAAAAGTGAATTTGGCGTGAAATATGGACTGGTGGTTTTGTGAAAACCATCGGCAGTTTTCGCGCAGCAAATGAGTGGTAAGCGATTTATTGTAAAACGAACGCGATTCATCATTGTGCGAAATGTGGCTTTTGCAAAACCAGCGTTCTCGCGTGATTTTGTATTGTTAAACCCCAGACGGAAGATTTACGTGAAACGCGATATCGACCATTGGATGAGGAGGGGCAGATCCAATGGTGGGGAGAGGAGTGCAATGGGAAAGGTGCGCGGGAGAGGTTTTAGTGGGAGCTAGGTGGCAAGCAGTGATTGGGTGTGGTGGTTGGGTAATGGGAGGTAGGCCCCGACGGGATTGGATGTCAAGAGCCGTTGGATTTCACAGTTCGACAGCAGGATTTGATCATAGGGGTGAAAGGATATAATTAAGTCGGAAGGATAGGGGAAGAAAGGGGAAGCATGGTGGTCGTTGATCTTTATAGATCAACGGCGGGGATGGGTTCGTGGAGTGAAGTGTAACCCTAAAAGGAGTGCCTCATACTCTACTATGTTACTTGTGCATTGAAAATTCAATTTATATGAATGTCCTTTAGAATGATTGTTTTTTGTATTGTAAAGCCATATTCCTGCACCTGCACTAGTTTTAATACATGACCCATCAAAGCTCATACTCCAGAGAGGACTAGTTTTAGATTTATCATTAATTTTCCTACTATCCTCTTTGTCTTGAGTGCCATTGTGTTGTTCTGTGGGATAGGCACTATGTTGATGAATATTTTGTTCAAATGAAGGTTCGGAGGCTTACTGTTTGTTTAATATTTGATCAATTTCTTCTTCTTTCAAAGGAGATATTTCTCTTTCAGCATAAACAGAAATACAACAGTCTTCTTTCTCTTGTGTTAATTAGTTTTGAGGTTGGATGACTTCTTGAGCCTCTTCTAAGGGATCTTTACTTGTGCTTGTAGAGAAACTTTGAGGATCTTCCATTGTTTCTTGATCTACTTATGATTCAAACAACTCCTCATGATTGTTATGATACTTAATTTGAATACAGGGTTCGTGAGTGGTCTCTTTTACATTATCAGGATGCCACTCTTCTTGTATAATCTGAAACGAGTTGTAACATAGAGGGAGAGTCCTTATATGTGTTGGTTGTCCTTCCACATCAGATTCTGTGTTTTCTAAGTTCCTATCTGTTTCCTCAAAGCACTGCTCACTATTAGTATTTTCATTTTGTGTGTAAAGATATCTTAACAGTAAAACACAAGTTATAGGTAGGCAATCAAGAATTTCTTGACAACCTTCCTCATCATCCTCTATAAAGTTTTGATCATCATACATGTCTTTCTCATTGTCTAGGTCTTGTAGTGGATGAGTTTGTTCCTGATCTGAAAAATGCATGGGCTGCTCTAGATCATCAATATTTAAATTAGCCTCACCTAGAAGGGATGATGAATCATTATTTATGCTGTCATGGATATCTTGAGGAATGTCCTTTATTCCTTGATTGATTTCTTCCTCAATTGATTCATCTAGATTCTTGAGATAGTTGTCTTGGGTATGAAATTCTTGAATGGTTGTTAACAGATCTTCAGGATGCATATTACCCAAATCCTCATCAATATCTAACAAGTATTGTATGATGTTTTGAGATTGATCACAACAATTTGCAGTCCATGATAAAGATGAAGGGTTTTCTTTATATTCTTTATAAAATGCTTGGTGCATGTCTCTTAAAGAAAACAAGCTCTTAGGTTCTAAACATTCATACCAATCCCTTTCCTTTCCTTCTAATGTTAACATGAACATTTTCATAAGGCAGTCTTCATGCCATTCAATATTTACCTTCCATACATGTATATGACATTTGATGAGATGTAACAATGGGTCATCAAACTTTTCACCTTGGAAAATAGGAAGGTTATCATCCCAACACACCTGGGGCATTTTATGTGGGAACCCAAGGATATGATCTCTACTCATTGGAGCATATCTCCTTTGTATCCTTGGTTCCATGTTTGCAAATCAGAAATGAGGTCACTATGTCTATTCAACCAGTTCAAATTTTTCTACCAGTGGAGTCATTTGGTCTATTGAAGGTTGTGGAGTCACCAGGTGGAAATGTTTAGCTCTTTTGGAGGTAAAATGTTCTATGGTCCACCACCATGATTTATTTAGATACCAATCTAAAAAATTTTGGGTATTCTGAGGTCTTAAGGTTGTACAAGATGTAATTCATTTCAGAATTTCCCAGTAGAGTCTTAGGAAAAACCAGGGGGACAGCAGGGCTACTGAATACCAATGGAGTTGCTAGGTGAAGGATTTTTACTTGTTTTTAAGGTTTGATTGTTGTTCACCATCAACAATCAATAATAACCAGTCTTGGTGACACCTGATTCATTTAGGAATGGGGGTCAGTTGAGTTGTGAAGTTATCTATTACTCAATAATCTCCCCAGTATGGTCACCACTCTGTTAATGTCTTCGTAGTTTGCAAGATTGGCAACAACAAATGCTGCAGAGGCCAACATCAAAACCACTTTGGAATCCTAGGATCAAGCCCTCCTGGATTCAGAGAGGGATCTCTCTAAGTGTTTTCAGAGATATTTCTTTAAGGCTTTTGATATGATATTAGGCTATTTATGAAGTTCAAGGGTTTTTTTTGGTCTTGGTTGGGTAGAATATCACCAAAATGAAGGAATTCTTTTGCAGGGTAAAGGTGTGAGTAGGTAGAATATGGTTCAGCTGATAGGATAGGTAAGAAACAGTATCAATCCATTGGGCTATGGAGTCACAAAAGGATTTAATTGCACTACAAGTTTCAAAAGTGGTCCATGGGGCAAGTCATCTATGTCAAAGGATTCTTTAGATTGATTTTGTGATATGGAAACATAAAAAGTGTTGTGAAAGAACTAAACACACAAGAAAAACAAAGGACAGCCTAAGATCAGGTAAGTACTTTTAAACTAGCCTGCTTTTGATATACTTTTAAGGGAAAAACATTATAAAACAAAGAATAGCTTAAGATCAAGTAGGAACTTTGAATCTAGCTTTCTTTCAGCATATTATTAAATGAAAACATTCATGATAAACATAAAAAGTAGCCTAAGATCAGGTAAGTACTTTTAAACTAGCCTGCTTTTGACATACTCTTAAGGAAACTTTTCAAAGCACTATTGGAGAAGAAACTAGAGGACAGGGCTATCCATAGAATTCTCTAATTCAACTTTTCTTAGAAAATTTTTCAAGAACATTCAAGGACAAAATCTCAAGTTTTACTCAACCAAACATGGACTAACCAACATTCCTAGACTGATTACACTCTATTGAATTATCCTCAAAAACACAATTAGCAGAAAACATAAAGATAAAGATTAATCAGTGAGATTTAGGGTACTTGACAGTAAATCCTAATCTATATTTGTTGTTCTTTATCAAAGAAAGTGGACAATGTGGAAAACATGAGAAAAATGACAATTACAGTAATAAAAACATCACCATTGACATAAACCAAGATCCCATAAATCAGCTTGTGTATTTGATGTTCAAACTAGTTACAATCTTCAAGTCCAGTGGGTCTTTTACAGCTTCAAACTTCTCATCTCAACCTATCTTTCTTCAATTAAAATACAGAGCTTCAGCAGCCTCAAAGCTATTTACATTCAATGAGTATTAAACCAACAACAATAATGAACTCCTCATATGATATTTATAGGTATTTTGAGGAGGTGGTGTAAGAAGGAGGTCCATTTGTTTAATTAACACAGAGTAAATGCTTCTCAGCCTTTGGGAGGCCAAATGGAGAAGTTTTTCGATGTTTTAACTCTGTTTTAATTAATTTTTCATTAACTTTTATCTACTTCAGTCTCTTTTGTTGACTTTGAAGGCTTTTGGTAGGCTGGCAATTAATTCTGAGCTGTCTTTGAAAAATATCTCTGACAGTGCATTCAATTTGTATTCTTTTGAGGAAATAGGCCTACAGGTGGCATTTCTAATCTTTGGAGCATTAAAGGCTTCAATTGATTTGGCTTTTAAAGCCTTCCTCCTGCTGATCTGTCATAATTTATCACTTTGAAAACCCTGATTAGGCCTTGATATTGCTTTTGGGCCTTTATAATCATCTTCGAAGCTTTAAACTTTTCCTACTGACTACATTCACCTTTCAAATGTGTCTTTAACATTAAAACTGTAGGATTTAAACCTTTAATCCTTCAATCTTATGTATCAACCCTTTTAACTTTAATCATTTACTGACTTTTCCCTTTTTTGTTGTGTACAAGTCGCTTTAGTACGCGGAGGGTTTCACTGAAATTCCAAATGGCCATGATCCATTTCTTCTGACGTGGAATTCATCCCTTCGACCCCTTTTGCTTTTGTTTTGGGCCACGAGGTTCGTCACCCTCGGCCCTATCCTCTTTACTGGACTGTGGGATGGCTTTAAGCCACAGAAACGCCATGACACCTACACAAATCAACAAATTATCAAGAAATCCTGCGAATTTGGGTTAAAACTACTTCAGGGGCTCTATGAAGGCGGAGAAGCATATGCATAGGAGCGGGATATGCAAGCGGAGGAGGAAAAATCATGTGGAGGAGGTTTTATGGAGAAAACCTACGAAAACTGTGTTTAAAAGTGAATTTGGTGCGAAATATGGAGTGAATTTTGCACGAAATATGGATTGTTGGTTTTGTGAAAACCACCGGCGGTTCTCACGCAACAAATGAGTGGTAAGAGGTTTATTGTGAAACAAGCGCGATTCAATCATTGTGCGACGGATGGCTTTTGAAAAACTAGCGGTCTCGCATGATTTTGGATCGTTAAACCCCGGACAAAAGATTTACGTGAAACACGATATCGACCGTTGGATGAGGAGGGGTAGATCCAATGGTGGGGAGAGGAGCGCAATGGGAAAGGTGCGCGAGCGAGGTTTTAGTGTGAGCTAGGTGGCAAGCAGTGATTGGGTGCAATGGCTGGGTAATGGGAGGTAGGCCCCAGCAGGATTGGATGTCGACAGCCATTAGATTTCACAGATCGACGACACGATTTGATCATAGGGGTGAAAGGATATAATTAATTCGGGAGGATAGGGGAAGAAAGGGGAAGCATGGTGGCCGCCGATCTTTATAGATCAACGGCAGGGATGGGTTCATGGAATGATAAGGCGAGGGAAAAAATATAAAGGGACGGGAGCTTTAAGAATAAGGAAGGGTAACGGTTCTGTGGGAGACATAAGAACCGAGGCTAAGGGAAGAGGGGCTGAGAGCGAAAGGTTTAGGCACCCAGTTGCAGGGCTAGGTCACATGACGGAAAAAAAGCTGGGGTTTTAAGCCCTCAGGGGCTTAAAAACCTATTTTTGAATAAAAAATAGCCGAACAAGGTTTTAGTGAGTTTTTTTAGTGTTCTGATAGGTACTATATGGGTTTTTTAAACCAAAAAGAGGGGGTTTTCATGGTTTAAAAGGATTTTTAGAAGGTTTTTTAGGGAAATGAAGGGTGAAGAGAAGGAAAAAAGGGATTTTTCAGAGGGAAATGGAGGATGAAAAAATGGAAAATGAGTGATATAGGCATTTTTATGAAGATGAAATGGGGGGAATGAAATGATGAAAATGGATCGTTTAGGAAACAGTTCTTTCTTCAGGAACAACAGGATTTTGGAGTTTTTGAAGTGAAACTATCAGGGAAATTGACTTTTTGGGAAAAGGGACACAAAGAGGCTGCAAGAATTCACAAATTTTGCAGGAAATTTGTTTCTTGCAGACTAAAGATTTTTTTTAGCCATCATTTGATGAAACAAAATTTACTGATGGCTAACAGTGGCTCCACTTGGGGATGGAAGCTCCCTGGAGGTGTCAAGAACTTCAGAGATTGATCTCTTGGATGTATACTTGTGCCTTTATCCATTGACCACCTTTCTTCTCTAATCATGTTGCTTAGAAAAGATGATCAGTATTTCATATCAACAAACAAATTTCTCCCAAACATTCTACCTACACAGCCTACTTTCCTAACATTTTTTCTTCATAAGGTGCACTTGGACTTGCAAACCTTTTGACATCAACATTTTATTGTTTTATTGAAAGTAGGAAACTAATCTAAATCTACCCTTATTTCTTCCATGAGTTCAGATTAAGTAGTTGAACTCATTAATTCTCTACCTAAGCTACTATCTGCCAGGATTAAACTATCAGGCAGATTTTATTCTATATTCTCTAAAACAAAAATTTAAACATATTCAAATTAGGATTAGACTATCTGATTTTTCATGGTGTCTATGGCTGTATGTACAAGTTGCACATAGACTTTATTTGCAGAAATTTAAAACAAAACTATGAAGGCTTAATATCTGAAAAACAAAAAACAACCTTCAATCTTTTTTCAGCTATGGATTTGATCTTTTAGAGCTATTATTTTTCTATTCTTTCTTGGTTCAGATTTTAAGCATGTTTGAACCTTTCCCTTCTTTTTCTTTGGCTCAGATTTTGGTCTGATTAGAGCCATTTCTTTCTATCCTAATCTAATCTACTGATAAGCCAAGATTAAATAGTTTGGAAAATTTGATTCACTAACCTATCAGTAGTAAATTGAAAACTATATAGTCATGATTAGCCTGTATGACTAAATAGCAGTGTTCTTTTGGTAGTGGAATTTAAGCTTGCACACTTTCAGATTTCTATTTTTTGGTATGGGGTTATACCTTTCTTCTTCTATGTCTACCCTCTTTTCTCCGTTCTATTGTTTTTGTATTTTTTCATTTTTCTTTTCCAAAAGCAAAAAAAAAAAAAAAAAAAACTAAATGCTTACAATCTAAGCTTTATTGACATTCCTATCTAACCTATTCTAACTTGGAAATCTCTGCTATTTTAAATGATACAATAATGCTAGTCCAGCCAGTTAAGCAGTGAGAAAAAGAAATAGAAAATTTGGCTGCTTGTCAGAGGTAACCATGGTATTCCTTGAATATTATTCTTCAAAACCAAAGCTATCACAGAAGGTGACAACTTCTTATGTATTTGGCTTTTTCAAAGGATTCATGTTTGACAATTTGAGCCAATTAGGACCTTCACACATTCTTCCATAGGATCAACAAACAAAATATGAGAACTATATTCCTTATGGCCCTCCATGATTGGTAGATTGTATGCTCCTAAGACATCAACTTTGAGGACTGTATCTTCAGTATGTTCCTTGGAAGCATCATCATCCTTCACCTGCAAATCAACAAGCAGTGAAATTTCTTCTTCCTCTAACTCTATGCTTGCTTCTGATGCGAATTCAGGTTCTTTGGATGACAGATTGATATCAACAATGGGAGAAGGTTCTTCTCAAAGAGATGATATATCCTCAATAGGAAAGTCTTCTATTTGTTTTTATCCCCTAAATAATTTCCAATACTTTTAATTGTTTGCGACAGCTGGTCTAAATTTTTCTTGAATGGTATATTGTTTGCTCTCACAAGGTCTCAGACATGTACTAGCAACAAGGGCTAATCCATTGGAAAAAATGTTTTGGTTTTAGGAACAAGGGTAAGTTGGAATTCTTCAAATGATTTTAACAAATCCATGGCATCATCCTTATAGGCTCTTATTCTGGGATGTTTAACCTTGCATTTCTCATTCACTTGCCTAAATACCAATTCTGCATTCCCATGAATTGTTATCCTCTGGTCTTCTAATTTCTTCAATAAGTGTAACCCTAAAAGGAGTGCCACATACTCTACTATGTTACTTGTGCATTGAAAATTCAATTTATATGAATGGCCTTTAGAATGATTGTTTTCTATATTGTAAAGCCATATTCCTACACCTACACTAGTTTTACTACATGACCCATCAAAGCTCATACTCCAAAGAGGACTAGTTTCATATTTATCATTAATTTTCCTACTATCCTCTTTGTCTTGAGTGCCATTGTGTTGTTCTGTGGGATAGGCACTATGTTGATGACTATTTTGTTCAAATCAAGGTTCGTAGGCTTGTTGTTTGTTTAATATTTGATCAATTTCTTCTTTTGTCAAAGGAGAGATTTCTCTTTCAGCATAAACAGAAAGACAACAGTCTTCTTTCTCTTGTGTTAACTAGTTTTGAAGCTGGATGACTTCTTGAGCCTCTTCTAAGGGATATTTACTTGTGCTTGCAGGGAAAATTTGAGGATCTTCCACTGTTTCCTGATCTACTTCTGATTCAAACAACTCTTCATGATTGTTATGATACTTAATTTGAATACAGGGTTTGTGAGTGGTCTCTTTTACATTATCAGGATGCCACTCTTCTTGTATAATCTGAAACGAGTTGTAACATAGAGGGAGAGTCCCTATATGTGTTTTTTGTCCTTCCACATCAGATTCTGCATTTTCTAAGTGGCTATCTGTTTCCTCAGAGCACTTCTTACTATTAGTATTTTCATTTTGTGTGTAAAGATCTCTTAATAGTAAAACACAAGTTATAGGTAGGCAATCAAAAATTTCTTGACAACCTTCCTCATCATCCTCTATAAATTTTTGATCATCATACATGTCTTGCTCATTGTTTGGGTCTTGTAGTGATTGAGTTTGTTCCTGATCTAAAAAATGCATGGGTTGCTCTAGATCATCAATATTTAAATTAGCCTCACCTAGAAGGGATGATGAATCATTATTTATGTTGTCATGGATATCTTGCGGAATGTCCTTTATTCCTTGATTGATTTCTTCCTCAATTGATTCATCTATATTCTTGAGATTGCTGTCTTGGATATGAAATTCTTGAATTGTTGTTAACAGATCTTCAGGATGCATATTACCCAAATCCTCGTCAATATCTAACAGATATTGTATGATTTTTTGAGATTGATCACAACAATTTGCAGTCCATGATAAAGATGAAGGGTTTTCTTTATATTCTTTATAAAATTCTTGGTGCATGTCTCTTAAAGAAAACAAGCTCTTAGGTTCTAACCATTCATACCAATCCCTTGCGTTTCCTTCTAATGTTAACATGAACATTTTCATAAGGTAGTATTCATGGCATTCAGTATTTACCTTCCATATATGTATATGACATTTGATGAGATGTAACAATGGGTCATCAAACTTTTCACCTTGGAAAACATGAAGGTTATCATCCCAACACACCTGGGGCATTTTATGTGGGAACCCAGGGATATGATCTCTACTCATTGAAGCATATCTCCTTTGTATCCTTGGTTCCATGTTTGCAAATCAGAAATGAGGTCACTATCTCTATTAAACCAGTTCAGATTTTTCTACCAGTGGAGTCATTTGGTCTATTGAAGGTTGTGGAGTCACCAGGTGGAAATTTTTAGCTCTTTTGGAGGTAAAATGTTCTATGGTCCACCACCATGATTTATTTAGACACCAATCTAAAAAAATTTGGGTCTTCTAAGGTCTTATGGTTGTACAAGATGTAATTCATTTCAGAATTTCCCAGTCGAGTCTTAGGAAAAACTAGGGGGTCAGTCTCCAGGTGAAGGATTTTTACTTGTTTTCAAGGTTTGATTGTTGTTCACCATCAACAATCAATAAGAACCAGTCTTGGTGACACCTGATTAATTTTGGAATAGGGGTTAGTTGAGTTGTGAAGTTATCTATTACTCAATAATCTCCCCAGTATGGTCGCCACTCTGTTAGTGTCTCCGTAGTTTGCAAGATTGGCAAGAACAAACGCTGCAGAGGCCAACATCAAAACCACTTTGGAATCCTAGGATCAAGCCCTCCTGGATTCATAGAGGGATCTCTCTAGGTGTTTTCAAAGATATTTCTTTAAGGCTTATGATATGATATTAGGCTAGTTATGAAGTTCAAGGGTTTGCTTTGGTTTTGGTTGGGTAGAATATCACCAAAATGAAGGAAGTCTTTTGAAGGGTAAAGGTTTGAGTAGGTAGAAGATGGTTCAGCTAATAGGATAGGTAAGAAACAGTATCAATCCATTGGGCTATGGAGTCACAAAAGGATTTAATTGCACAACAAGTTTCAAAAGTGGTCCATGGGGCAAGTCATCTATGTCAAAGTATTATTTAGATTGATTTTGTGATATGGAAACATAAAAAGTGTTGTGATAGAACCAAACACACAAGGAAAAAAAAGGACGGCCTAAGAGAAGGTAAGTACTTTTAAACTACCCTGCTTTTGGCATGCACTTAATGGAAAGACACAAAAGTAACCTAAGATCAGGTAAGTACTTTTAAACTAGCCTGCTTTTGATATAATTTTAAGGTAAAAACATTAAAAAACAAGGAATAGCTTAATATCAAGTAAGAAATTTGAATCTAGCATGCTTTCAGCATATTCTTAAAGGAAAACATTCATGGTAAACATAAAAATTAGCCTAAGATCAGGTAAGTACTTTTAAACTAGCCTGCTTTTGACATACTCTTAAGGAAACTTTTCAAAGCACTGTTGGAGAAAAAACTAGAGGACAGGGCTAACCATAGACTTCTCTAATTCAACTTTACTAAGCAAACTTTTCAATAACATTCAAGGACAAAATCTCAAGTTTTACTCAACCATACATGGACTCACCAACAATCCTGGACTGATTACACTCTATTGAATTATCCTCAAATACACAATTAGCAGAAAAAAAAGATAAAGATTAATCAGTGAGATTTAGGGTACTTGACAGTCAATCCTAATCTATATTTTTTGTTCTTTATCAGAGAAAGTGGACAACATGGAAAACATGAGAAAAATGACAGTTACAGTAAGAAAACCATCACCATTGACATAAACCAAAATCCCATAAATCAACTTGTGTATTTGATGTTCAAACCAGCTACAATCTTCAAGTCCAGTGGGTCTTTTACAGCTTCAAACTTCTCATCTCAGCCTATCTTTCTTCAATTGCATTACAGAGCTTCAGCAGCCTTAAAGATATTTACATTCAATGAGTATTCAACCAACAACAACAATGGACTCCTCATATGATATTTATAGGTATTTTGAGGAGGTGGAGTAAGAAGGAGGTCCATTTGTTTAATTAACACAGAGTAAATGCTTCTCAGCCTTTGGGAGGCCAAATGGAGAAGTTTTTTGATGTTTTAACTCTGATTTAATTAATTTTTCATTAACTTTTATCTACTTCAGTCACTTTTGTTGACTTTGAAGGCTTTTGGTAGGCTGGCAATTAATTCTGAGTTGTCTTTAACAAATATCTCTGACAGTTCATTCAATTTTTATTCTTTTGAGGAAATAGGCCTGCAGGTGGCATTTCTAATCTTTGAAGCATTAAAGGCTTCAATTAATTGTAATTTTAAAGCCTTCCTCCTACTGATTTTTCATAATTTATCACTTTTAAAACCCTGATCCGGCCTTGATATTTCTTTTGGGCCTTTAGAATCATCTTCGGAGCTTTAAACGTTTCCTACTGACTGCATTCACCTTTCAACTGTGATTTTAACATTAAAACTATAGGATTTAAACCTTTAATCCTTCAATCTTATGTATCAACCCTTTTAACTTTAATCATTTGCTGACTTTTCCCTTTTTTGTTGTGTACAAGTCACTTTAGTATGCGGAGGGTTTCACTGAAATTCCAAATGGCCATGATCCATTTCTTGTGACATGGAATTCAACCCTTCAACCCCTTTTGCTTTTGTTTTGGGCCACGAGGATCGTCACCCTCGGCCCTATCCTCTTTACTGGACTATGGGATGGCTTTAAGCCACAGAAACACCAAGAGACCTACACAAATCAACAAATTATCAAGAAATCCTATGAATTTGGGTTAAAACTGCTTCGGGGGCTCTGTGAAGGCAGAAAAGCATATGCATAGGAGCAGGATATGCAAGCAGAGGAGGAAAAAGCATGTGGAGGAGGTTTTATGGAGAAAACCTATGAAAACCGGGTTTAAAAGTGAATTTGGCGCGAAATATGGATTGGTGGTTTTGTGAAAACCGTTGGCAGTTCTCGCGCAGCAAATGAGTGGTAAGAGGTTTATTGTAAAACGAACGCGATTCAATCATTTCGTGATGCGTGGCTTTTGCAAAACCAGCGGTCTCGCATGATTTTGGATCTCTAAACCTCAGACGGAAGATTTACGCAAAACGCGATATCGACCATTGGATGAGGAGGGGCAGATCCAACGGTGGGGAGAGGAGCACGATGGGAAAGGTGCGCGGGTGAGGTTTTAGTGGGAGCCAGGTGGCAAGCAGCAATTGGGTGTGGTGGCTAGGTAATGGGAGGTAGACCTTGGCAGGATTGGATGTCGAGAGCCGTTGGATTTCATAGATTGACGGCGGGATTTTATCATAGGGGTGAAAGGATATAATTAATTCGGGATGATAGGGGAAGAAAGGGGAAGCATGGTGGACATTGATCTTTATAGATCAACTGTGGGAATGGGTTAGTGGAGTGATAAGGCGAGGGAAAAAATATAAAAGGACGAGAGCTTTAAGAATAAGGAAGGGGAACGATTCTGTGGGAGACAAAATAACCAAGGCTAAGGGAAGAGGGGCTGAGAGCAAAAGGTTTAGGTGCCCGGTTGCGAGGCTAGGTCACATGACAGAGAAAAAGCTGGGGTTTTAAGCCCTTAGGGGCTTAAAAACCTGGTTTTTAATAAAAGAGAGTGGAACAAGGTTTTAGTGAGTTTTTTGAGGTTTTTTAGTTTTTTGATAGGTAAAATAGGGGTTTTTTTAACCAAAAAGAGGGGGTTTTCATGGTTTAAAAGGATTTTTAGAAGGTTTTTTAGGGAAATGAAGGGTGAAGAGAAGGAAAAAAGGAATTTTTTAGAGGGAAATGGAGGATGAAAAAAGGGGAAGATGAGTGATATAGGTATTTTTATGAAGATGAAATGGGGGGAATGAAATGATGAAAATGGATCGTTTAGGAAATAGTTATTTCTTCGGGAACAACAGGATTTTGGAGGTTTTGAAGTGAAAATATCAGGGAAATTGACTTTTTGGGAAAAGGGACACAAAGAGGCTGCAAGAATTCACAAATTTTGGAGGAAATTTGTTTCTTGAAGACTAAATACTTGTTTTAGCCATCATTTGCTTAAACAAAATTTACTGATGGCTAACAGTGGCTCCACTTGGGGATGGCAGCTCCCTGGAGTTGTCAAGAACTTTATAGATTGATCTCTAGGATGTATACCTGTGCCTTTATCCATTGACCACCTTTCTTCTCTGATCATGCTGCTTAGAAAATATTATCAGTATTTCATATCAACAAACAAATTTCTCCCAAACATTCTACCTACACAGCCTACTTTCCTAACATTTTTTCTTCATAAGGTGCACTTGGACTTGCAAACCTTTTGACATCAACATTTTATTCTTTTATTGAAAGTAGGAAACTAATCTAAATCTACCCTTATTTCTTCCATGAGTTCAGATTAAGCAGTTGAACTCATTAATTCTCTACCTAAGCTACTATCTGCCAGGATTAAACTGTCTGGCAGATTTTATTCTCTATTCTCTAAAATAGAAATTTAAACATAGTCAAATCAGGATTAGACTATCTGATTTGCCATGGTGTCTATGGCTATATGTACAAGCTTCACATAGACTTTATTTGCAGAAATTTAAAACAAAATTGTGAAGGCTTACGATCTGAAAAAACAAAAAACAACCTTCAATCTTTTTTCAGCTCTGGATTTGATCTTTTAGAGCTGTTATTTTTCTATTCTTTCTTGGTTCAGATTTTAAGCATGTTTGTACCATTCCCTTCTTTTTCTTTAGCTCAGTGTTTGGTCTGATTAGAGCCATTTCTTTCTATCCTAATCTAATCTACTGATAAGCCAAGATTAAACAGTTTGGAAAATTTGATTCACTAACCTATCAGCAGTAAATTGAAAACTATATAGTCATGATTAGGTTGTATGACTAAATAGCAGTGTTCTTTTGGTAGTGGCATGTAAGCTTGCACACTTTCAGATTTCTCTTTTTTGGTCTGGGGCTGTACCTTTCTTCTTCTATGTCTGCCCTCTTTTCTATGTTCTATTGTTTTTGTATTTTTTCATTTTTCTTTTCCAAAAGAGAAAAAAAAAAACTAACTAAATGCTCATAGGCTAAGCTTTATTGACATTCCTATCTAACCTATTCTAACTTGGAAATCTCTGCTATTTTAAATGATACAATAATGCCAATGCAGCCAATTAAGCAGTGAGAAAAAGAAATAGAAAATTTGGCTGCTTGTCAGAGGTAACCATGGATTCCTTGAATATTATTTTTCAAAACCAAAGCTATCACAGAAAGTGACAGTTTCTTATGTATTTGGCTTTTTCAAAGGATCTAGTTTGAGAATTTGAGCCAATTAGGACCTCCACACATTCTTCCATAGGATCAACAAACAAAATATGAGAACTATCTTCCTTATGGCCTTCCATGATTGGTAGATTGTCTGCTCCTAAGACATCAGCTTTGAGGACTGCATCTTCAGTATGTTCCTTCGAAGCATCATCATCCTTCACCTGCAAATCAACAAGCAGTGAAATTTCTTCTCCCTCTAACTCTATGTTTGCTTCTGTAGCGAATTCAGGTTCTTTGGATGAAAGATTGATATCAGCAATGGGAGAAGGTTCTTCTCGAAAAGATGATATATCCTCAGTAGGACAGTCTTCTATTTGTTTTTCTCCCCTAAAGACTTTCCAATACTTTTCATTGTTTGGGACAGTTGGTCTGAATTTTTCTTGAATGGTATATTGTTGGCTCTCACAAGGTCTCAGACATGTACTAGCAACAAGGTCTAATCCATTGGCAAAAATGTTTTGTTTTTTAGGAACAAGGGTAAGTTGGAATTCTTCAAATGATTTTAACAAATCCATGGCATCATCCTTATAAGATTTAATTCTGGGATGTTTAACCATGCATTCCTCATTCACTTGCCTAATTACTAATTTTGCATTCCCATGAACTATTATCCTATGTGCTTCTAATTTCTTCAATAATTGTAACCCTAAAAGGAGTGCCTCATACTCTACTATGTTACTTCTGCATTGAAAATTCAATTTATATGAATGGCCTTTAGAATGATTTTTTTCTGTATTGTAAATCCATATTCCTGCACCAGCACTAGTTTTACTACATGACCCATCAAAGCTCATACTCCAAAGAGGACTAGTTTCATATTTATCATTAATTTTCCTACTATCCTCTTTGTCTTGAGTGCCATTGTGTTGTTCTGTGGGATAGGCACTATGTTGATGACTATTTTTTTCAAATGAAGGTTCAGAGGCTTGTTTTTTGTTTAATATTTGATCAATTTCTTCTTCTGTCAAAGGAGATATTTCTCTTTCAACATAAACAGAAATACAGTAGTCTTGTTTCTCTTATGTTAGCTAGTTTTGAGGCTGGATGACTTCTTGGGCCTCTTCTAAGGGATTTTTACTTGTGCTTGCAAGGAAACTTTGAGGATCTTCCACTATTTCCTTATCTACATCTGATTCAAACAACTCCTCATGATTGTTATGATACTTAATTTGAATACAAGGTTCGTGAGTGGTCTCTTTTACATTATCAGGATGCCACTCTTCTTGTATAATCTGAAATGAGTTGTAACATAGAGGGAGAGTCCCTATATGTGTTGGTTGTCCTTCCACATCAGATTCTGTGTTTTCTGAGTGGCTATTTGTTTCCTCAAAGCACTGCTCACTATTATTATTTTCATTTTGTGTGTAGAGATCTCTTAATAGTAAAACACAAGTTATAGGTAGGCAATCAGGAATTTCTTGAAAACCTTCCTCATCATCCTCTATAAATTTTTTATCATCATACATGTCTTGCTCATTGTATAGGTCTTGTAGTGATTGAGTTTGTTCCTGATCTGAAAAATGTATGGGTTGCTCTAGATCATCAATATTTAAATTAGCCTCACCTAGAAGGGATGATGAATCATTATTTATGTTGTCATGGATATCTTGAGGAATGTCCTTTATTCCTTGATTGATTTCTTCCTCAATTGATTCATCTAGATTCTTGAGATAGTTGTCTTGGGTATGAAATTCTTGAATGGCTGTTAACACATCTTCAGGATGCATATTACCCAAATCCTCATCAATATCTAACACGTATTTTATGATGTTTTGAGATTGATCACAACAATTTTCAGTCCATGATAAAGATGAAGGGTTTTATTTATATTCTTTATAAAATTCTTGGTGCATGTCTCTTAAACAAAACAAGCTCTTAGGTTCTAACCATTCATACCAATCCCTTGCCTTTCCTTCTAATGTTAACATGAACATTTTCATAAGCCAGTCTTCATGCCATTCAGTCTTTACCTACCATATATGTATATGACATTTGATGAGATGTAACAATGGGTCATCAAAATTTTCACCTTGGAAAATAGGAAGGTTATCATACCAACACACTTGGGGCATTTTATGTGGGAACCCAGGGATATGATCTCTACTCATTGGAGAATATCTCCTTTGTATCCTTGGTTCCATGTTTGCAAATCAGAAATGAGGTCACTATGTCTATTCAACCAGTTCAGATTTTTCTACCAGTGGAGTCATTTGTTCTATTGAAGGTTGTGGAGTCGCCAGGTGGAAAGTTTTAGCTCTTTTGGAGGTAAAATGTTCTATGGTCCACCACTATGATTTATTTAGATACAAATCTAAATTTTTTTGGGTCTTCTGAGGTCTTAATGTTGTACAAGATGTAATTCATTTCAGAATTTCCCAGTAGAGTCTTAGGAAAAACCAGGGGGTTAGCAGGGCTACTAAATACCAATGGAGTCTCCAGGTGAAGGAGTTTTACTTGTTTTCAAGGTTTGATTGTTGTTCACCTTCAAAAATCAATAATAACCAGTCTTGGTGAAACCTGATTCATTTAGGAATAGGGGTTAGTTGAGTTGTGAAGTTATCTATTACTCAATAATCTCCCCAGTATGGTCGCCACTCTGTTAGTGTCTCCGCAGTTTGCAATATTGGCAAGAACAAACGCTGCAGAGGCCAACATCAAAACCACTTTGGAATCCTAGGATTTATCCCTCCTGGATTTAGAGAGGGATATCTCTATACAAGTGTTTTCAAAGATATTTCTTTAAGGCTTATGATATGATATTAGTCTAGTTATGAAGTTCAAGGGTTTGTTTTGGTTTTGGTTGGGTAGAATATCACCAAAATGAAGGAATACTTTTGAAGGGTAAACGTGTGAGTAGGTAGAAGATTGTCCAGCTGATAGGATAGGTAAGAAACAGTATCAATCCATTGGGCTATGGAGTCACAAAAGTATTTAATTGCACAACAAGTTTCAAAAGTGGTCCATGGGGCAAGTCATCTATGTCAAAGGATTCTTTAGATTGATTTTTTGAAATGGAAACATAAAAAGTGTTGTGAAAGAACTAAACACACAAGAAAAACAAAGGACAACCTAAGATCAGGTAAGTATTTTTAAACTAGCCTGCTTTTGGCATGCACTTAATGGAAAGACATAAAGGTAACCTAAGATCAGGTAAGTACTTTTAAACTAGCCTGCTTTTGATATACTTTTAAGGGAAAAACATTAAAAAACAAAGAATAGCTTAAGATCAAGTAAGAACTTTGAATCTAGCCTTATTTCAGCATATTCTTAAAGGAAAACATTCATGATAAACATAAAAAGTAGCCTAAGATCAGGTAAGTACTTTTAAACTAGCCTGCTTTTGACATACTCTTAAGGAAACTTTTCAAAGCACTATTGAAGAAGAAACTAGAGGACAGGGCTAACCATAGACTTCTCTAATTCAACTTTACTTAGCAAACTTTTCAAATTCAAGGACAAAATCTCAAGTTTTACTCATCCAGACATGGACTCACCAACATTCTTGCACTGATTACACTCTATTGAATTATCCTCAAATACACAATTAGCAGAAAACATAAAGATAAAGATTAATCAGTGAGATTTAGGGTACTTTATAGTAAATCCTAATCTATATTTGTTTTTCTTTATTAGAGAAATTGGACAACGTGGAAAACATGAGAAAAATGACAATTACAGTAAGAAAAACATCACCATTGACATAAACCAAGATCCCATAAATCGGCTTGTGTATTTGATGTTCAAACCGGTTACAATCTTAAAGTCCAATGGGTCTTTTGCAACTTCAAACTTCTCATCTCAGCCTATATTTCTTCAATTACAATACAGAGCTTCAACAGCCTCAAAGCTATTTACATTCAATGAGTATTCAACCAACAACAATAATGAACTCCTCATATGATATTTATCGGTATTTTGAGGTGGTGGAGTAAGAAGGAGATCTATTTGTTTAATTAACAGAGTGTAAATGCTTCTCGACCTTTGGGAGGCCAAATGGAGAAGTTTTCCGACGTTTTAACTCTGTTTTAATTAATTTTTCATTAAATTTTATCTACTTCAGTCACTTTTGTTGACTTTGAAGGCTTTTGGTAGGCTGGCAATTAACTATGAGCTGTCTTTGACAAATCTCTCTGAATGTGCATTCAATTTGTATTCTTTTGAGGAAATAGGCCTACAGGTGGCATTTCTGATCTTTGGAGCATTAAAGGCTTCAGTTAATTTGGCTTGTAAAGCCTTCCTCCTGCTGATCTGTCATAATTTATCACTTTTAAAACCCTGATTAGGCCTTGGTATTGCTTTTGGGCCTTTATAATCATCTTCGGAGCTTTAAACTTTTCTTGCTGACTACATTCACCTTTAAACTGTGTTTTTAACATCAAAAATGTAGGATTTAAACCTTTAATCCTTCAATCTTATGTATCAACCCTTTTAACTTTAATCATTTGCTGATTTTTCCCTTTTTGGTTGTGTACAGGTGGCTTTAGTACGCGGAGGGTTTCATTGAAATGCCAAATGGCCATGATCCATTTCTTCTAATGTGGAATTCATCCCTTCGACCCCTTTTTCTTTTGTTTTGGGCCGCGAGGACCGTCACCCTTGGCCTTATCCTCTTTACTGGATTGTGGGATGGCTTTAAGCCACAGAAATGCCATGAGACCTGCATAAATCAACAAATTATCAAGAAACCCTGCGAAATTTGGGTTAAAACTGCCTCGGGGGCTCTGTGAAGGCAGAGGAGCATATGCAGAGGAGCGGGATATGCAGGCAGAGGAGGAAAAAGCATGCAGAGGAGGCTTTATGGAGAAAACCTACGAAAATCGGGTTTAAAAGTGAATTTGGCGCGAAATATGGAGTGAATTTGGCGCGAAATATGGACTAGTGGTTTTGTGAAAACCACCAGAGATTTTCACGCATAAAATGAGTGGTAAGAGGTTTATTGTAACATGAATTAAATTCAATCATTGCATGACCTGTGGCTTTTTCAAAACCAGCGGTCTCACGTGATTTTAGATCGTTAAACCCCAGACGGAAGATTTACGCGAAACGGGATATCGACTGTTGGATCAGGAGGGGCAGATCCAACGGTGGGGAGAGGAGCACGATGGGAAGGGTGCGCGGGCAAGGTTTTAGTGGGAGACGGTGGCAAGCAATGATTGGGTGCAGTGGCTGTGTAATGGGAGGTAGGCCCCGGTGGGATTGGATTTCGAGAGCCGTTGGATTTCACAGATTGGCGGCGGGATTTGATTATAGGGGTGAAAAGATATAATTAAGTCAGAAGGATGGGGGAAGAAAGGGGAAGAATGGTGGCCGTTCATCTTTATAGATCAACGGCGGGGATGGGTTCGTGGAGTGATAAGGTGGGGGAAAAAATATAAAGGGGTGGGAGCTTTAAGAATAAGGAAGGGGAACGGTTCTATGGGAGACAGAAGAACTAGGGCTAAGGGAAGAGGGTCTGAGAGCGAAAGTTTTAGGCACCCGGTTGTAGGGATAGGTCACATGAAAGAGAAAAAGCTGGGGTTTTAAGCCCTCAGGGGCTTAAAAAACTGTTTTTTAGTAAAAAAAGAGCGGAACAAGGTTTAAGTGAGTTTTTTGAGTTTTTTAGTGTTCCGATAGGTAAAATAGGGGTTTTTTAACCAAAAAGAGGGGGTTTTCATGGTTTAAAAGGATTTTTAGAAGGCTTTTTAGGGAAATGAAGGGTGCAGAGAAGGAAAAAATGGATTTTTCATAGGGA
Source organism: Pinus albicaulis (assembly GCA_034641835.2). Taxonomy (NCBI): domain Eukaryota; kingdom Viridiplantae; phylum Streptophyta; class Pinopsida; order Pinales; family Pinaceae; genus Pinus; species Pinus albicaulis. Next base: position 535,005,811 of record CM076579.1, read on the forward strand.
AATGGAGGATGAAAAAAGGGAAAAATGAGTGATATAAGCATTTTTATGAAGATGAAATGGGGGGAATGAAATGATGAAAATGGATCGTTTAGGAAACAGTTCTTTCTTCGGGAACATCAGGATTTTCGAGGTTTTGAAGTGAAAATATCATGGAAATGGACTTTTTGGGACAAGGGACACAAAGAGGCTGCAAGAAGTCACAAATTTTGTAGGAAATTTGTTTCTTGAAGACTAAAGACTTGTTGTAGCCATCATTTGCTGAAAAAAATTTACTGATGGCTAACACCTTCCATGACCTGATGTAGGTTAGTATATCATCAAAAAATACTAACAAAAATTTTCTAAGGAAGGGTTTGAAAATGGAATTCATCAACCCTTGAAATGTAGAAGGTGGATTGGTAAGGCCAAAAGGCATGACCAAAAATTCATAATGACCCTCATGAGTTCGAAATGTTGTTTTCGGAATATATTTAGTCTTCATTCTAATTTGATGATATCCTGAATGGAGATCCAACTTGGTAAAATAAATTGCTCCATGTAATTCATCCAATAATTCATCAAGCACATGAATGGGAAATTTATCTTTAATAGTGAGCTTATTGAGCTCCCTATAATATGGAAACATGCACCATGATCCATCCTTCTTGTGCACCAATACTGCTGGAGCAAAGAAAGAACTTTGACTAGGTTGAATTATACCAGCCTCTAACATTTCTGCAATCATATATTCAATTTCCCTCTTTTGTACATAAGGATATCTATAAGGCCTGATGTTTGGAGGAACGCTTCCTGGAATCAAATGAATAGCATGATCATGATCACGAATAGGTGGGATTCCTTTGGGATTTTCAAACACCTTGGAATGATTTTCAAATATTTTTTGGAGATGTGGATAAATAGATGATTTTGATGTTGGAACTTCAAGTGAGCATAATTGTGAAATTACACCTTATTGTTCTTTCTTCAGAATCTTTGTCATGAAATTAGAGCTTATTATCTTTCCCATCTTCCCAGTGATACCTCGTAATTCAACTTCATTTCCTTCCGAAAAAAATTCAAGAAAAGTTCTTGAAAATTAAAAGCTATTGTCCCCAAAGATTGTAACCATTGTACTCCTAGTACAACATCATCACCTCCCATTGGAATGGAAAGCATTGGACTATTCAATACATATTCCCCCATGGTTAGCTTGATATCATGGCATTTTCCAGAGAAATTTATAGCTCTTTCATTTTCAACCATCCCTTGACACTTTGGTGTTGGGTATAGGAAGAAATTCAATTCCATGGATGCCTTACAATGAATAAAATTATGGGTACTACCTGAATCAATCAACACTATCACATTTTTCTTCTTGATATGTCCTTCTATCTTGAGATTTTGAGGAGTGGTAATTCCCACCAATGCATTACAAGAGTTGGTTGGACTCATTTCTTCTTTCTCTAGAGTTGGTTCGTGGTGTATATCCTCTTATTTTTAAGTTTCTTGCTCATTTTATTCCTCCTTATCACAATCTATTTAAAATAATTTCTTCTCAACACACTTATGACCTTTAGTGTATTTTCTATCACCACTATAGCAAAGCCCTTTTTCTCTTTTTTCTTCCAATTGTTGTGGTGTCAACCTTGTAGGTTGTGGAATTCTAGGAGTAGCAACACTTCCATATTTATAGATGTGAGTGGTAGGCTTCATTGTCACCATAATTTTACTTTCAATTTTTCTTGCCAACCCGAATGCCTTCTCCAATGAATCAGGTTCCCAAAGGCGAACCTCATGTTGGATGTTATCCTTTAAATTCCCTATGAAGACATCAATCCTATGTTCCTCTGGAATATCAGTTACTGTTATATTCAATTTTTGGAAGTCCTCAATGTGCTTCACCATTGAACCCTTTTGTTTGAGATTTATCAATTGGCTAAAGAAGGTGTTGCTCTTTTTATCCTCATAATGTGCTATCATTTCCTCTGTAAAAATTTACCAAGTGACAATTTTTTTATGAGAGAAAATCCATCAATACCATACAAATGTATTTTGTTCTAAATATAAAGTTGTAATGCGTACCTTTTTTGTGTTTTCCACATTATAGAGATCAAAATATTGCTCCTACTGTGGTCACCATGTTATTGTATCCTTGCCATCAAAATTCCTCATATCGATCTTTGGAATATGGTAGGTATTCAATTCAACATTAGAGTTTATGAAATCATGATTAACATTTATTTTTTTCTCATCACGAGTTTCATCTACTACCTTTTCTCCATTAGGAATCATTTCTTGTATCAACTTTGTCAAACCTTCCTTCAAACCTTCCATGTCCACTTTTAGACCATTCTTCATGTCTTCCATGTTGTCTTTCATTATTTCATTGATCTTAGCTTCCATGTCATCCATATTAGCTTCCATGCCATCCATATTAGCTTCCATGCCATTCTTCAAACCATCCATCTTAGCTTCTGTGCCTTTCTTCAAACCATCCATCTTAGGTTTCACGCATTTCTTCAAACCATCTATATTAGCTTCCATGTCTTTCTTCAAAACTTTGATTTCATTTTTTGTTACTCTTTGCAAGAGCGAAATTTGGTGCACTTGGTCTTGTAATTTTGATACATCATATTTCACTTCTTCCTCTTCATGAATAATAGTAAAGTATTTTCAGGGCTTAGTGGGTGTTGAATTATTTTTAAGAGGCATTTTAGAACCCAATATTTATATATATGCTTCAATGTTCCCTTGGAATCACTTCAATCTAATTTTTCAAACAAGACTTATGCAATTTGAAAAAAATACACTTTTTTCTTGCTTTTGAGGAGCTCGATATTGAAACTGATGTATATTGGTGATTTTGAATCCCCAATATTTTATCTTCAGTCCTTTATTATCCCTCTGAATCTTCTTTCCAATGCCATAGGTCTGACCTGATTTGGATTTTTCAAGACAAAGTTATGCTCAATATCCCACAATGACCTAATATGGACTGGTTCAATAGAGAAAACTTGTATGGCATGCCACGTGTCACGATTTCCTCTTTCAGCTCTGAAATTGATAAAAATGAAACTAAATTCCGTGTACTTTCAACCACTTTTTACAAAATTCCAATCTAATTCTCAGAGAGAGAGTTATGATGATTTTACCAATGTCACCTCCTTGAGATGAAATTTGGGAGCTTGCAGAAACCCTAACTTCCACAGATCATATCTCTAAAAATATTACGAACCATGATCTGAATTTTTTACATGACATTCCTCTAGATTTCTTCGCAAAGGAATTTTATTTTTTGCTTCTGAAGCTTCATAAAAAATAAGTTATAGAAAAAATTCCACGATTACCTGTTTGAAGCAGCGAAACCCTAGAATCCAAAACTCTAATACCAAATGTTATGAAACTAGCTCCCAAAATAGAAGAAAAGAGATATCAAAGCCTTATAAATTAGCCAATTCGAGGGGGAAACCTCCTTTAAATTACATAAATGAAAATTTCTTGGAAGATACAGATTACAAAACCTCCTTCCTATATACAAGAGTTCATGGGGTCCCAATATAATCCTAGTCAACCTAACAATAATAATGTAAGCGCACAACAATAACAATAGTGGGATTTTATGGGGAACAATAATAAAAATATGGGGACTACAGGGGTACAACAATAAAAATAAGGGGGCTACACTAAGAACAATAAGAAACTACACTAGTAATATAGGGACCTAACATTTTGACTGAAAAAATCTCACTGAACCCTTTCTGGCAGTGTTTCCTCAAATGGAGGATAATCTTCAATCTCTCTAAGTTTCCAGGAGGACGAGATTAATGTCATTTGGTGGAGATAGGTTCAAGCTCTCCGATTTATACCTTTTGATCTTATCAATGGAGGATTTTCCTTTTAAAAGTGGACCTTCCTCCTTATTTCATGGGCTCCTAACTGCCTCTCCCTTCCTATAAGGTTGGTCATTGTTGGGTTGGTTTGATCGTTCATTTTCCTTGCATCCATGTATTGTGATAATTCCTAATCTATCTGGGAGATGGAGTTCTTTAAGAGCTTCAGTGAAGGACTCAGACATCACCTAAGGGAGGCCTCCAACATCAAGGCCATGGTTGTAAGCTCTCTCTTTCATATTTATTGATAAAACGTCTGGTGTTTTCTTTCTATATCTATCAAATCATTTTCGCAAATATTATAATGTTCCTTGATCTTTTATATAGCTTATATTCAATGTATTTTTTTTATTGGATTATGTTTGTTGTTGTCTCTTGATCTCCTGCAGGTAATCGCATGCCACTAGTAGTGAGGAGCGAGCCTGAAGGACTGTGAATCAAGGCCATCATCAAAGGATTCGAGCATAGCATCAGGAAGAGGTAGGCCTATTCCCTTTCTCATATTTTTTTCATATTAGCTAAGAAATCTTGCATTATATAGTCTCTTAAGTTGCTAGACCCACTCTAGCACTAGAGAGATCGCCTATGTCTGCAGAGGGGATTTATCTTCACAATAGTGACAATTCAACCCAGCCAAATGAAAGGGTGTGTCCCTTGGTTACGTCACACCCATTTTGAAAAGTATGAATAGATGATGTGATGTCTCATTTTCTCCACGAGTGAACAAAAAGAAGGATTATTCTCTTTTGAAAGAGGGAGGAAAGGAGCCACAACAAAGCATGAAGGAGGTTGAAATGAGAAGTTAAGGTTGTGTGGTAAAAGCCAAGGTTTGGAGACTTGGTTAGAGGCCAAAGAAAGCTAATTGGAGGGTGGAAGCTTAGGAAAGGAGTCACAACAAGAGAGAGGGAAGGCCTAGATTACCCTTTTTATTTTTGTTGTTAAATTCTAAAATTTACTTTCCACGATAACATTGTACATGTGCACAACTCCTTAGTAGATCTCAGTTTGAGACTAATGGCAATAGTTCCTGAGTTTACCAATCAATTAATCCCCTCATATGGGAATCTTTTTCCTTTTCCTTCTTTTGGAAATGTTGGCGCACCCTATATGAAAACATTGTCCCTCCCAGGATTAACCATTGGTTTTCCAGTTTTCTTATTTTCAACCCCCATGGTTCCAAATGTCCAAGTTGATTCTGAACCAAGTTCACCTCCACTTGAAAATTTTCAAACTCTTGTTGATCCTAAGGTTGACCCCTCGCATTCTTTGCTTGTTTCTTCACCCTGTTCTTCCTCTTCGCCTGGTGAAAGTCTATATTCTAGTAACCAAGAAGCTAAGAAGAAGAAGAGGAGGACAAAGAAGAAGAAGCAAAATAACTCTCAAAGGCATAGACAAACCTATGACTATAAGAGAAGTATCAATAATTTGATTGAAGAAATGTTACAGAAAATTATGTTAGTTGTATGTCATACATGTTTTGGAATTAATAATTAATACAAAATCAAATCTAGAAGAATTCAAAATTTTGCAAAAATTTCAATATGTATTATCAGAAGAAATACCAATATTTTCACCTAAAATAGATATAGATTTCTCCAAAGGTCTTATGCCATGAGAAGTACAGGTGTCTGAAGTACCTTATAATATGAGTACTCCTAAATTTATAGACTTAAATCTTTAGTTGAAGAAATTATTGGAAAATTGGTATATCAGACCCAAATTATTTCCTGAAGGAGCACTAGATTTATTTGTGAAGAAGAAAGATGGCACTCTTAGGTTGTGTATAGATTATAGGCAAGTAAATAATATAACCATTAAGAACAAGTATCATATACCTAGGATAGATTACTTTTATGACCCACTGACTGAGAGGAGCTACAATGTTTTCCAAGATAGAATTAAGGTATGGGTATCACCAATTTTGAATCAAAGATGAAGTGTTCATAAAACAACTTACTAGACAAGATATGGCATTATGAGTTTTTGGTGGTGTCGTTGGGGTTAACTAATGCATTACTTACATTCATGTGTTTGATGAACAATATCCTCAAGAAGCATTTGAACAAGTTTTTTTTGGTTTTCATTGATGATATTCTTATTTATTCAAAGACAAATGAAGAACATGAGGAGCATCTTCAAATGGAATTGCAAGAGCTAAGAGAGAAAAATTTATATGCCAATTTTAGAAAGTGTGATTTCTAACAATAGGAAATAAATTATTTGGGACATATAATTTTGTAGCAAGGAGTTTTCATGGATTCCGATAAGATAAAGGCCATTAGAGATTGGCCCGCCCTAAGAAATGTCACGGAAGTGAGGTAATTTATGGGACTTGATGGTTATTGTTGGAGATTTATCAAAGGATTATCTCAAATTAGTCTAGTTACTCCATTGTAGAGAAATGGTGTGAAGTTAGTTTGGTCCAAGAAATCTGAATAAAGTTTTGAGTGGCTGGAATATTCACTTATCAATGCACCTATGATAAGAATTTTGGACCGAAAAAAATAATTCTAAGTATGCATTGATGCTTACAAGGAAGGACTAGGTTGAGTTCTCACACAAGATGGGTATGTGATATGTTATGAGTTCTGGAAATTGAATAAGCATGGGAGGAATTATATGGCTTATTTAGAGATGGGAACCATTATTCATGCACTCAAAATGTCGTGACATTATCTACTTAGGAGTAGATTTATTTTGATGGCAGATCAAAGTGGACTAAAGTATTTATTTGACCATCCTTGCTTGAATTCTAGGCAATCTAGGTGGCTAGCACTAATCAATGAATTTTAATTCTTTATTAAGCACATCAAATGAAAGGAAAATAATGTTTCATATTCTCTAAGTCGAAGTTTGCAAGAGAATTGAATTGCAACAATTAGTTCCACTAAAACTAGCTTGAAATCTATGATAAAATATGCTTAATAGCATTATGAACACTCTCAACAAATTAAGGAATGTATGAAACAAGGAAAAGAAGGCTTGGATAGTGTGGGATATCAACTAACAGAGGATGCATTGTTGTTATATAACACTAGAGTATATGTTCCAAATTCCAAGGAATTAAATAAGGTGATCATGGATGAATTGCATAAAGAACCATATTCCACACAAATGGGATATCAAAAAATGATTAAAGTATTAAGGAAGCGTTTTAATTGGCCCAAAATGAAGAGAGAGATTTTTGAGTGCATTTCTAGATGCTTGGAATGTCAGCAATTCAAGGTTGAGCATAATCATCCAGCAAGACTTTGTTGCAACCTCTTCTAATTTCGAAGTTGAAATGGGAGACTATAACCATGGATTTTATCACTAAACTACCCAACACAAGTAAACAACATTATTTTATCATTCTTATGGTGGAAAAGTTAAGAAAATCAACTCATTTTATTCCAATCAAGTCCATTTGAAAATAAATTGATATTACTAAGATATTTATAAAAAGAAATCTTCAGGTTCAATGGCATTCCAAAGGTAATTTTGTTTGATAAAGATGCTAAATTTACTTCAAGATTTTGGAAATATTTGTACATCTTATCATTCTTAGAAAAATGGACAAATAGAAAGGACAAACCAAATTTAGAAGACATGCTCTCTATGTATGTAGTGAGTAGACCAAGTAAATGGGAGTACTATTTTCTGTTGTTAGAGTTTTCTTATAATAATGGCTATCATGAATCATTGAAAATGAGTATCTTTGAAGAAATGTATGGCTGAAAATTTCATACACCCATTAGTTGGGATCATATAGTGCATAGAGTTATTCTTGCACCTGATATGTTACAAAATATGGAGCAAGAAGTTTTATTGATCAAACAGAAGTTAAAGGCAATCCAAGATCATCATAAGATATATGCAAACAAGAACAAAGTTGACAATGATTTCAAAGTTAGAGATTATGTGTATCTCTAGATTAAGCCAAAGATAAGCTCGTTGAGAATGGGAAGGTTGTGTCAAATTATCACCTCACTATTTTTGATCTTTTGATATTTTGGAAAGAGTTGGGTCAGTGCCTTATGGGCTTACCTACCTCCTAACATTAAATATCATGATTTATTTCACGTACATTTAATTTAAAAAGTATGTTTATGATTATAATCATGTGATATAGGTGGAACATGAAGGAGAGTTCAAACCAATACCATAATGTATATTAGCCGGGAAAGAGACATTGCTTCGAAACCGAAACATTGTGCAAGGTAAAGTAGAGTGGAAGCACTATGGAGTAAAATAATACACTTGGAAATTGGGGGATTCCATGAGAGTGGCATATCCTTAACTTTTTTTTTGCATAATAATAGAACACCGAGGATAGTAGTCCTTAAAGGTGGAGGGGATTGTGACACCCCTATTATTTTCCAAATTTTGTGATGTTATTAAGAACTTATAATGTTGGGGCACTAACATTGATACTATGAGTTAAAAATATATGATGTGATGTAATTATTATTTTTATTTATAAAAAAATATAGAGTTGGAGGAAGGGGGATGTCCAATGGATTATGATGCCTTGAGAGAAAAAAATTGCCTTGATTTAATTTTCCCTTTTGATGGGATGGTTAATCTTGTATAAATTATACAACAAGCATGTATATCATGGATTCAATCCAATCTAACAATGTACTAAAGTTAAATAATGAATCGCTTCTACAAATAAATTGTGGAATTAACAACACAATCACCAATCACATGTAGCAAAGAAGAATCAATTAAGCCATAACACAGATAATTTCCTGGGGAATGCTTGCTGCAAAAAACCCCACTATATTCTATTGTATATTGAGCATGGAATCATGAAATAATTACATACAACTCTTCTCACAAGATCCCTCCTGTACTCAGCTAATTGTCTCACACTGTCACACATAAAACTGACCAATTTTTAGCCAATTTATTGCCTCCAGAAAGCCTGCTTGCCTTGCGCAATCTCTGATGAATGCAATCCCTATTATTTATGAATTTTGGCCTTCCTTGATTGCGCAAGTATCATGGGAACTCCAATGGGTGTTCGGTTGCATGGGTGCAACCCAATAATACTACAACTAATAGTAAACTTCCCTTTCACCTAGATCTCAATGGGTCTCCACTGGATCTCACATGCATGCAACTAATAATAGTAAATCCTCAGTTTCATGTGAGATCACTAATTGTGAATTAATTAATACTTAATTCACTTGATATCTCACTAGTGTATATAACAGTTACAACTAGCACAATTGAGTTTAACTCACTTAACCGAGTTAAACTGATTACAACCAGCATTAACTAATGCACCACTACACTTTGAACTCTGTTACAACTAGAATTACTCTGCATGCCTCGCAAACTACCTCTAACTCAAAATTCATGAGGTAACTGAGTTTATCACACTCAGTTAACTATTAAAAGTTATTTTGAGACTAGATTACATTTTATCGTCCATCTTAATTAAGGGATAACTAAAATAGACATGCACCAAATTTAGCCTTGTGGGCCCACCCTAATGTAGGTGTTGCATTGGTCCCACACTAGGCGTGGGTGCTGAAATTTTATTGTTGAATTTAAACACTCCCTCTCAACAAGAAAGGGATTATCCTTCACCCCGATCCTGCCTCTATGGTATTCGAATTTGCTCCTGGTGAGTGTCTTCGTCAGAATATCTGCATCCTGATATTTTGAGGGAATGTACTAAAGCAACATTATTCTCCTCTGCACACAATCCCTGAGATGATAGTACCAGATATCTATGTGCTTGGACCTATCATGAAACATAGGATTAATCAAGAGTTTAATGCAACTCTGATTGTCACAATGTATCACTGTCAGATCCATTTGAGAATCAAAAAAACCAACCATGATCTTTCTCATCCAGATAGCCTCACATGTAACTTGGCTTGCTTTCATGTACTTTGCTTGTGCTAAAATGAGTGCCATAGATCGCTTCTTCCTGCTGTACCAAGAAACTACTGCCGATCCTATGCTAAAGATCCCTCCTGAAGTGCTCTTTATGTCTAATGGATTGCCTACCCAATCTGCATCTGTGAAGCATTGAAGCTTCACTCCCTCTGTCCCTTTGTCCGTATGTACCATAGACCATACTCTGATGTGCCCCTCAAGTATCTCAAGACATTCTTCCCTGCCTTCCAAAAGAGCTTGGTAGGCTTAACCATAGCTTGACTCAGCTGGTTAACTGTGTAGAAAATGTTTGGTCTGGTGTTCACTAGATACATCATTGAACCAACTAACCGCCTGTAGATAGTAGCATCCACTAACTCTGCAGAATTAGCATCCTCTTTCCTCCAATTTCCTAGAAGAGGAGTATACATGGGTTTGCATCTCTCCATGTGAAACTTACCCAGTATCTCTTTGGTTTACTTTCCTTGAGAAACAAAAAGTTCCCCATCCCGCTTCCATATTTCCAATCCAAGGAAATAATGAAGGAGTCCCATGTCCTTCATTTTGAATTCCCTTGCAATATCCTCCTTGCATGAGTGTATCAGCTGCTCATCACCAGTCAAAATTAGATCATCAACATAAACATAAATAATCAATAGCTTACCCTCAAGCAAAATCTGGTAAAATTTTTCATCAACTTCACTTTTGGTGAAGCCCAGTCTGGTGAAATAGCTATCTATCCGAGTTGTACCAAATGCGAGGTCCTTGCTTCAGCCCATACAATGCTATCTTGAGTCGAAAAACATGTGACTCACTGTTGAATATCTCGAAACATTTATGCTACTCTATGTACACTTCTTCCTCAATGATCTCATTAAGAAACTCAATTTTCACATCCATCTGATGAATGAGCCAGCCCATCTACGTTGAGAGTGCAAGTATGTATCTAATGGAAGAGTACCTTACATCATAATCGATCCCCTCGATCTGTGAGAATCCCCAGGCCACAAATCTGGCCTTGTATTTCTTCACACTCCCATCAGCAACTTGCTTTACCTTGTAGATCCATCTCGATCCAACCACTGATTTGTTAATCGGTCTTGGGACAATATCCCATGCATTGTTATTGAAAATGGAGTCATACTCCTCCACCATTTCATCAACCCAAGTAGGTTGTTGCACTACCTCCTCAAAGGAAGATGGTTCAGTCATAATACATTTTCTCATAAGAGTCATGTATCTAGTAAACCTTTCTGGAGATTGTCTCTGTCTGCACTGTGAAGTAGGGGCTCCTACATTCTCTGCAGCATCAAGTCTCAATCTATCAGCTTCCGTGGTGTGCCTTCTTCCATTTCTGATGGATGGCTCTGCATGAGTGTTTTCCACCACTCCATGATCCTTCTCATGTGGTTGCTCCACATCTTGAGGCTCATCCTTGGGAACCAACAGTTCCTCCTCTGCATGCAAGTCTAGCTCCCTCTCAAGGGACAACTATATGGATTTCTCCTCATCAAATTTTATATCCCACCGCAAAAAATTCATTCTGTTGTTTTGAAAATACACTCGATAATTGTGGGGCATTTCATTGTACCCCACAAAAATCCCGATCTCAGCTATCGGTTCCAGCTTCTTCCTTGCGTCCTTGGTCACATGTACATAAATAGATGAGCCAAAAATCTTAAAGTGTGAAACATCAAGTTTCTTACCAGTGAAAGCCTCTTTAGGTTTGCTCATGCCAAGTATCCTATGAGGACAATGGTTCTGCACATATACCACAGTGTTCCATGCTTCCGCCCACAAATGCATCGGTAGGCCTTAATCTTGCAACATCGCTCTTGTTGCACCCACGATCGTTCTGTTCTTTCTTTCAGAAACCCCATTATATTGTGGGTTATGAGGCGCTATCAATTCTCTTAGAATTAATTCTTTGTTGCAGAAGTTCTTGAATTCATTAGAGATGTGTTCTCCACCATTATCGCACCTAAGAGCCTTCACTTGCTTCCCCGACTCTTTCTCCACCTGTGCCTTAAACTCAAGAAACTTTGAGAATGTTCTAAGAAAAATGTACAACAAAAATAAACTTTATAAGAACCAATAGGATTGAATATGATGATGTCAACCATGGGGGATTAATCACCATTTTTTAAGTAAAAGGGTAAAAAGATTAAAAAATAATAAAATAATAAAACTACTTTTTAAACTCGTATTTTCAACTTATCTCCCACTTTTTTTTACTCAAATTTTGAGTGGGAGTACTCATTGGATTCAAAATTTAATTCCCCATCCAAGGATTACCCATGTTGCATACTTTTGATGGACCCTACTACACGAAAAATGAGAAATACATAAAAAAGTGTGATTGCAATCACATTTTTCATGTATTTCTCATTTTTCGTATAGCATGATCCATCGAAAGCATGCAACATGGGTACTCCTTGGATGAGGAATTAAATTTTTCATCGAATGAGTACTCCTGCTAGAAATTTGATTAAAAAATTTGGGAGATAAGTTGAAAATGCGAGTTGAAAAAGTAGTTTTTTATTTTTCCCTCTAAAATTTGATGATGTAATCAAATATTATTTTATTATTTCCACTATTATTTTATTATTTTAATAGGAGGTCCATTTTAGGCCTCAAAATTTCCTTAATATACCTTTCTTCTACATGAAGAAGATCCAGCACTTACGAGAAAATTCATCAACAAATATCACATAGTACTTATGTTTTGTTGTCAAAGCAACAAAGAATGGTCCACACACGTCTGCGTGAACTCTCTCAAGGATCCCCAAAGCTCGGTTCTCCTTATCATGAAAGGTGACCTTTACATATTTTCCCATAGTACATCCCTTGCATGTGTCTGACTATGCAAGTGTACCCCTGGGAAGACCAGTATAAATATGCTATGTGACTTTCAAGGCTCCATGGTGAATATGGCCCAATATTTTGTGCCATAATTCACCCTCATCCTCACTCACCACTTTGTCTGCCTTTCCCATCAATGTTACGTAGCCATCTACATCTAGCTTGTGGAGATTCTTAACTCGAATCCCTATCTTCTTGGCTTGTCCTGTTTTTTTGTGTCGCAGGAAAGCTTTTCCTTCACTAAAAGCAACATCATAACCTCTATCCTCCAACATTGCAATTGAGACTAAATTTTTCTTCAAACCTGGTACATGAATTACATATTTTAATTGAAAAGGTTTACCTGACTGTCTCTGGAAGGTAATGGTACCAATCCCACTAGCATTGTGCCGCCCATCATCACCCATTTCAGTATGCATCTAGAGATCTTTCTCCTCCAAGCTACTGAAAAGTTCCTTGTCTCCCATCATGTGAAAGGAAGCGCCACTATCCAAATACCACACATAACCCAATGCACTTGACACCATGCATGTGATAAAGGAGAATTCAAGTGAAAATTGTGAGGCCAAAGCCTCACCAGTTGTAGATCCTCCAGCCTTATTGTTCTTCTTCTTTTGTGGATCGTTAGTAGCATAATGCCCATGTTCATGACAGCGAAAACACTTCACCCTAGACATGTCCCACTTCTTTCCATATTTGAAATCAGATTTGGAATGGAATTTCTTCCCCTTCCCCTTCTTTGCCTTGACAGCCAAAGCACAATATTATTCATCTTCATTCTTATATGAAGATCCATCTCTGGTGTTCCGTCTGAACTCCTCCTCCACCAAATCCGACCATAGTCGTTCCCAATCTAGCAGATTTTCCCTTCCATTGGCAGAGTCTTGATAACTGTGCCAACTCTTGGGAAGTCCTAGGAGAGCCAAGTTCACCAAATCATCATCAGTGACAGTTATTCCAATGCTCCTTAGTTCATCCTGACATTGGACAAGCTTTGTTAAATATTTTGGCATGGAGTCACCCTTTTCCATCTTGATCTTCCTGAGTTTATCTTTGAGCGCCAATTTCCTATGGTCGTTATTGCACTGAAATAGATCCATCAAAGCCTTCCAAATTGCATTGGTGTGGCTTTCCCATGGAGGCTTGAGATAATGTGGTCTCGTACTCCCTCCAATAGGATCCTCCTCGGCTTTTCCACTTTCTTTTCCATGCATCAATATTTGCAACATTTGTCACAGCGGGTTTAGGAACATCATTGTCAATGAATTCCTTGGATCCATTGTCTTCGAATACTGCCTCCATCATGTCCTTCCAAGAAATATAGTTTGAGCTGCCCTAGAGTGCATACTCCAACCTCAAGCCATTGAAATCCATTTCGATCCTGAATCGGTTGTAGAACCAAGAAAGTCTTTCTGCAAATTCGAATTCTATCAAGTCGCAAACTCAGATCCTCCTTCACAATTGTGATTTCTTGTGCTTTGATACCATGTATAAATTATACAACAATCATGTATATCATGGATTCAATCCAATCTAACAATGTACTGATGTTAAATATTGAATCACTTCTACAAATCAATTGTGGAATTAACAACATTGTCACCAATCACATGAAGCAAAGAAGAATCAATCAAGCCATAACACAGATAATTTCCCATGGAAATATTGCTGCTAAAAACCCCACTATCTTCTATTTTATATTCAGCATGGAATCATGAAATAATTACATACAACTCTTCTCACAAGATCCCTCCTATACTCAGCTAATTGTCTCACACTGTCACACATAAAACTAACCAATACTTAGCCAATTTACTGCCTCCAGACAGCCTTCCTTACTTGCGCAATCCCTGATGAATGCAATCCCTATTATTTAGGAATTTTGGCCTTCCTTGACTATGCAAGTATCATGGGCACTCCAATGGGTTTTTGGTTTCATGGGTGCAACCCAATATTCCTACAACTGATAGTAAACCTCCCTTTCACCTAAATCTCAACTGGGTCTCCACTGGATTTGACATGCATGCAACTAAATATTAAATCCTCATTTTCATGTGAGATCACTGATTGTGAATTAATTAATATTTAATTCACTTGATCTCTCACTAGTGTATCTAACAGTTACAAATAGCACAACTGAGTTAAAATGATTACAACCTGCATTAACTAATGCACCACTGCACTTTAAACTCTGTTACAACTAGAATTACTCTGCATGCCTCACCAACTACCTCTAACTCGAAACTCATGAGCTAACTGAGTTTATCACACTCAGTTAACTATTACAAGTTATTTTGAGACTATATTACATTTTATTGTCCATCTTAATTAAGGGATAACTAAAATAGACATGCACCAAATTTATCCATGTGGGCCCACCCTAGTGTAGGTGCTACATGGACCTCCTGGTCCCACACTAGGCATGGCTGCTGAAATTTTCTTGTTGAATTTCAACAAATATTCCCATGAAGCTTCTAGTTAGAGGTTTGGAAGATGAAGGGTAAAAGTGTGATTATAAAAAACAAGAGGGAGGATCAATCAAGAGGTTCTTCTTCATTTATTTTGTAATCCTATTCCATTTTCTCTCTCATACATTGTTATCCCTCTCACTCAAAAATTTCAATTAGCAAGAGAGTTGGTGGTAGAACCTTGAGAGCTTCAAAACTTGTGACTAGTTAAGATTTTTGAGTGACATCTTATGTGATAAGAAGTGAATATGTTGCAGAAATTTTTCTTTGGACTAGACGGCTTTGAAGACCATGAATGGTCATGTTTGTGTGAGGCACATGGAACACTAAAAAAGGGAGGGCCAAGGGATTGCAAAGATCAAAGAAGGACTCCCTTGTGTTTTGCAAGTCTACATTGTCTTTTTGTGAATGTTTATGAGCATGGTCAAAGAGGTAAAGGTTTAACACTAAGTTTTTCTTATGTGTAAAGGAGAGTTCCCTTCACTTTTATGTTAAATCTGGTTTGAAAACTATGTGTTAAATCCATGATTTTAGTTTTCTCTCAAGGCATTAAGAATCTAGCCTGACAATGGCTAGTTGCAGAAAGACCACAATGCAGTCTTTCCTATGGTTGAGTTGAGGGTGGCTCACCCTTCTTCAATTCTAGATTCATTTTTTTTAATCAAATAAGTACTTTTGTGCTTGTTAAATGAAATTGAATATTGCATAAATATATGTATAATATTGTAATAGTTGAAATTGTTTATTCTCAACAAGTTTTCCTTTTTTTAATGAAATCTATTTATGAAAAATAAAGATATGGACGATATGAAGTTCGTTTTTAGTAAACTTGTTAATTGTTTTCTTAAAATTTGATTAAAGGAATTTAATTGATTTGTGCAATATTTTCTTCCTAGTAAAGATCATATTACTAAATTTTCAAATTATGGGTCAGTTGTGTGTGTGCATGCCTTCCATGTTAATTCCATTTTTTTTTTCTTTAATTTTCTATAAAGGCTATAAGTCTTAATTTTTTCATCTAATTTTAAGAGATCTAAGATGTGAAAAAGAATCTAATGAAGATTCTTGGGGTCATTCCTAGAGTTTAAGGTGGAATCCACAATGTGATTTATGGGGTAAACAGGTCATCTTGGAATTTTTGTTATAAATTCTTTTCTGAGAGGTTTCAGAGGCTAAAACTTGGAAAATAGTGAGGGGAAATCTAGTTGAAAATCAGTCTCAATTTTTATATTTTGGTTCGCTATATTTTCCAATATATGATTTGAGGAAGATAGGCTCCCAGAATTCTTCTTCAAACTGGTCATCTTGACATTTTCACTATAACTTTTCTTCTAAGAGGTTTTATAGCATGAAACATGGAACATAATGAGGGGAAATCTCACTGAACATATGATTCAATTTTTAGATCTTGTTTCACTACAATTTCAAAGATATAGCCTAAGGAATATGAGTATCCTAAATGCTCCTAAAATAGGGCTTCAAACAAGTTATCATGGTATTTTCGCTATAACTTTATTCCATTGAGGTTTCAGACCCTAAAACTTGGATGAGATAAATAATATATCTCAAGGTAATTATGATAGGAGTTTTAGAACTTGGTTAGCTATAATTTCTAATATATTCCTTGAGGAATTTGGGCCTCTTGAATTCTCTTGAAATTAGAATTAATTTATGTGTTAGTGAAGCAAAAAATAAACAGGTAAAATTTTGATACCCCATATCCTTAATAAATATTTAAGGCAATAGATTTAAGAAAAATGTGATGCCCCATAGCCCTAATCAAGGATTAGGAGGTGGGGTGTGTGGAAAAATAGGTGGGAGGACTTAAAAACTCTCAATAGGTCCCAATTTTATCCTATCAAGAATGTATAGAACCAATGGATGTAGTGGTCATTGATATATGCTCAATACCTTTCGAATTGTGAAAAATAAGATCAATTGGAGCTCTTATTCAAAACTTATTCTTCCTACGAGTTTACCTAATGTTTTAACCACCATGATACAAGAGGATGTCATGTCAACTCCTATTACTCATGCATATGGGGCTACCCATATGTGGTATTTAAGGAATATTCTAGAAGGTCCAAATCAATTGAGGGTTGACAAAGTCAAAATAGTACCACTAGATGGCTATCATGTTATGATAAATATCAGGCCACTAGGAGGAGTGGGGATTTCACTCTATGTCACTGTATTTTATTCCATATTTGAGTAGAGAAACTAGGAGTGGTAAATTATGGAGTAAAGAAAAGGGAGACAAGTTTCTTTAACATCCTTACAAGCCATAAGTCTTAGGCAAATCCAAAAAGAGTACCTCTTTATCTCTACTTAAATATTCCCATACTAGACAAAAGAGAGAAAATAAACCACATCTTCTAGAATGGTTTTATCCTATATGGGTTTCCTAGGGAAAATCCTCTCTTTTGTCATAGTAAATATTTTAGTACTTTATGAGATATATTATGATAAATTGTTCCAATGGAATATCCATGGGAATTTATAGATGACGTCGGTATCTAAGAAATTTTCTTTGGGATATTTTGTGGGAAGTTATAGGGATGCAATAACCAGTCTAAGAAGAAAGGCATAGAACCCTAGCTAAGGCCAATGAGTCTATTCATTATAGCCCTCAAGATCTAGTAAAATATATATTTGTGAATTTGGAAGCACAAGTTTTCAAATTCAATATAATAAGAACCTCCTCATGGTGGCTTTATAAATAAAGCATGGACTATTCAAAGAAGTTTGAGATTCTAAATCAAGGACCATATTAGATGGGAAACCAAGATATAATGAAGACCTATAAAAGGAGTTAAGGATATAACTCATGAAAAAAAATTTAATTTTCAATGTCAATGACCCTTCACAGTCTGTATTTAAGACGAAAGCAAAAGCGGACATAAAGTTGTACCAAGGTGAGATAAATTAATTAAAATGAAATGATTAGTTGCAAAAACTAGAAGTTTATTTCAATGTTCACAATATAGATGAAGAACAAAATATATCATTTTCCAAACTGAATTTAAAGATCCATGCTTTAACTTGGTGGGAACTCCATATGGAAACACTTAAGATAGAGGGTGATCTACCACTAAATAGGTAGGAGGACTTCCCTAACAATTTTGTAGAAGTGAAATAGCAAGGAATCCAATGACTATGAAAGACATAGAATAGAATATTTGTGAAATAAAGGCACTAGGAACAATACAAATATGTCTGGAAACATCAGTGGATTTCAATGTTTTAAATAAAATATAATGGAGGATATGATGATGGCATTGGATAAACTAAATGAAAAACCCTTAGCTTCCAACAAGGTATTCCTTATGAAGCCTTTATTTAATATGAAGATGTCTGAAGGTGGTTCTATTGTGTTGGAAATATTGAGAGGGGGGTGAGTAGTATTTCCTTCTAATTAGTTAATTTTCAATCTTCATATCATTAAATTCACATTAACATTAAATAAAAATCACATCACATGAATAGTAAGCAATGCAATTCAAAAATTCACAAACTTCAATATTGTAAAAAAACTATTTTTAGGTGGAAATCCTTCCAAGAGAAAAACCACCAAACACTTCTTAATATTTGACTTCAATAATTTACATCAATAGGAATCTCCAACTTCCAAATTTTTCAATTTCAACTGAAAGGATGCTCCTACAACCTTCTTACCAGCTCCAACTCGAAGGACACTCCAATGCCCTGGTTTATAGGCTCAAACCTGAAGGATTCTCTGACACCATGGTTTACCAACTACAACTAGAAGGATGCTCCAACACCCTATGCGGGTTTAAACCAACCCTATCACCACCATGTCGCCCTAAATTTTTCTCAGGATTTGACCTGAAGGAGACTCCACTCTCCTACCTTGCACCGCCCTGCCACTTGCCCTAAAGGCTCCAACCTTCAGCTCACCATGGCATACCAAGTTTCATATATTTTCATACTAGATCCCCTTATGCTCAATATCAAGATAAATAAAATCAAAACAATTTGTTGGCTTTTTCAATCTACAATACAAGGTCATTAGTAGCAATAGAGATCAAACTCTAATATCATAAATTTTTCAAGTCCACAATCAAATCTATTTCTACTCATCAATACGTCATCAACCATCCAACCATATAAATGTTGACATAATCCTGGAACACATAATTTTCCCACACTGCTCAATAATTTTGGTCAAGCCATAACTTAACAATAATTTTTCTCCAATACAAAAATTTCAAAACCTAGGTGATTAAAATCTACATTCTTCAATAAATTCTCAAATCTTAGTGCCCTAGTATCAACCACTCAATACATAAGCATGGAAGTTTATCTATGCAACAATAATTAGCTCCCATGAATCATAAATCACAATCTCAAATATGATAACAACTCACGTGCATGAGAAACTATGATTCTTATGTAAGAAATAATAATTGTACACCTGTAAAGAAAACCCATGCACTTTACCATAAACCATACATAACCATGAAAAACTCAACAATTATCAGTCTATATTCCCAATGGATCAATATTACTTCAATAGGATCTCATCAAATGATAGGAAGCAACATGACACATCAAATTCATATATAAGTAACTACAACCAAATTCTATAAGCATACTCCACAATGTTTCTCAATCAACCAAACTCCATAAGCACAACAACCTCATAGACATTCAGGAAGAACCCTCTTATATGACTTGTGACTTGAAGATGTATCTTGAAGCTTAAAATGGGATTTGATGTTTTTTTTACTATCTCAATGATATAGTGTCAAATACATGGTGAAATCAAAGAGGATGAAAACATAATTTAACTTCTTAAGGTTGTGTTGAAAAATGCGGCAATAAATTCTCAATTTTATTTTTCTTTGATCAAATACGGAAAATTTGAATTCCCGCATTAACATAAAACTTGGATGCATTTAACTGAGGTGGCATGTTTCTTGTCACTCATTTAGCTCAATAAAATTTAGAGGAGTTGGAGTTCAGATAAGCATGTGTGAATGCTAATTTTTATCAATCAAGGTCAGTTATTTCAAGTTTTTTTCAGTTAAATTAGTTCTAATTGTTGGAGGAACTAGTGGAAGGTCAGTTGTGCATTGGGACTTCAGTAAAACTCAGTGATCATCCAATGAACTAGTAAATCAACCCAAAATAGCTAGTGCATGCAGAGAATTCGAGTTCCTTAGTTGTGGTGGAGATTCCAATGCAGTGTAACATTAGTTGTAGACTAGTCTTGAGTGTACAAGTCTTGCATGCAATCAGATGATCAACCTTGGTAATTGTGCAAGAATTTTGGAGGAATTTCCTGAATAATAGGGGCCTAAATTCTCAGGAATTTCCCAAGGAAATAGGGACTCTAGCAGAGGTATAAATTGATTGATTTTGGGTC
Source organism: Pinus albicaulis (assembly GCA_034641835.2). Taxonomy (NCBI): domain Eukaryota; kingdom Viridiplantae; phylum Streptophyta; class Pinopsida; order Pinales; family Pinaceae; genus Pinus; species Pinus albicaulis. Next base: position 535,026,273 of record CM076579.1, read on the forward strand.
AGAGCTTCTCAGTGAGCATAGAGATAGGTTATTCACTTACAAGTTGTGCTCAGTTGAGCAAAGCACTTGTAATACATCTCTATTCACCATATTAATTCAAGAAGGAAAAGGGATTTTTAGCATATTTCTTTCCCCCGGAAAAATATTGTTTGCATGTGTGTTATTTCTCATTGAATGTTTGTGATTAATGTTCTAAATTGTGAATCAAATTTTGCATAGCATTAGATTAGGTTTTTGTCTTGCGATTTCGATAAAATATCAATGAGAAATTGCAAATCTACACCATAATTTCTACATGGTATCAAAGAAGGATTCACATTAGAGCAAGAATTTCGAAATTGTTTCTTAGGAGGATTGATTTTGCAGTTCAGTGTAGCTGGATCTCTACAAAGTTGGGAAGATGACCTTCAATAAGTTGAGGCTAGATTATGCCTTGGAAGGCATCTCTAATTTCATCACATGGAACAATGGCATGGAGGCAATATTGGCTGACAATGGATTGTTAGAATATGTCAAGACAGAAATTGCAAAACCATAGGCATATGATGCCCAAAACCCTACTCAGTGGAAGAAGGATGTAGCTAAGGTGAGGAGAATAATCTTAGAGGGAGTGTGAGATCACATTGTCTCAAATATCCATGGGAAAGAAACTCCTTTCATAATGTGGAAAGCATTAACAAATTTTTTCAAGAATAGTAGTGACCACTGGAAGTTTGCACTCAAGGATAAACTTCTAAATTTCAAGATGTATAAGAATGACACTTTTCATAATATATGATTAGGTTCACACAAGTTCATGATGAACTTGGAGGGGTTGGTTTTAATGTTTCAAAATATGACTTGGTAAGCGTGGCCCTTCTAGGCCTTCCCAAGAGTTTCCATAACTACCAAGACTCGGTGAATGGCAGGGAGAACCTATCAAATTGGGAACACTTATGGTATGATTTGGTACAAGAGGAAATAAGGTGAAATACCAAATATGGGACTTCATCCAAGGGAGAGGATGAAGAAAAATTTAAATTGGTTGGAAAGGGAAAGAAGGGGAAAGGGAAGAAATCTCAAACAAAACCATAATCCAGCCAAGGGGGCAATAAGAAATATTTGTCCAAAATTAAATGCTTCTATTTTCATGAATTCGAGCATTATGCCATGAAGTTTCCACACAAAATTCAAGCAAGAAGAACTCAGGAGGAGTAGCAAGTGAAGCCTTGGCTTCCTAATTTGAGCTTGACTTCACCCTTATCACATGCATGGCCAACACAGTGATGGGGAGTGTGTGGTACTTCGAATCAGGTGCATTATTCCACGTGACAATGTGTAGATATTTTTTCAGTGACTTAGAGGAGAAATATATCCAGATGCACATCAATTTGGGGGACGATGGAAGGTAAATCACGATTAGTAATGGTACAATCACGTTTCAGAGGGATTGGGATCCCCTCTTAGACTCAAGGATGTTATGTAAGTTCCAAGCCTAAAGAAAAATTCCATTTTTGTTGTAGTTTTGGAATCTTATGGTTATGATGTGATCTTCATCAAAGGAAAGGCATTCCTGAGACACATAGCCATGGGATAGGTGAAGCAGATCAGGGTTCGTGTGAAGAACTTGTATAAGCTATATGTGGAAGATTGTGTTGCATTGAGCACTAAGGTAGAGAAAGTGCAAAGTTTCAATGTCTGTGAACTTTTGCATAGAATAATTGGTTATTTGCATCATGGAAACTTGAATATTATGCAGAAAATAACCATTGGCCTCCCTAAAGGAGCACTTGAGAATCAGGATGCATGCAAAGGACTCTACCTTGGGGAACTACACAAAATCCCATGTTTTATTTATTTCTCGAAGGCATTTATTGGATTTGAAACTGCGCCAAGAAACCAAATCGACCAAACTTTAGGTTCAATTTGGCCCTCAAACCAGAGGGGGCTCCTTTAAGTGTTACGAAGCTTTTTTTAACATTGTTCAATGTCACTAGACAACCATCTATTAAGAAAAATGGCCATATCTATGATTTTTATAAGTGATTTTTGATGAATACCCAATCTATGCTAAAAAATAAAGTCCTCTCTAGCTGAGATTTTATCAAAGTGCTAACATCCAACTCTAACATAATAGCATAGCTTGAAAGAGTTTGGTAGAGGAATAGAAGAGAAATCAGATAATTAAGTATCCATAACAAATACTCAATCAATCAGATTTAGTAGATGCATGTAGAATACTTCTAGAGCCAAAAAAAATATATGTTCAAGAGATGATAGAATGCAGAGGAGTTGTTTCAAATAGACTGTTCAGTTATCTAGTCTCCATAATGATGAGAACTTTGCAGTGGTCTATTAGGTCGGTTGATACTCAAACCTAGCCTTGCCCTAGCTCCTATGTTACCTTGAAAATGTTGCAAAAGTAGATTATGAAATCACAGGGAAAAACATACATGAGAAACAAATTATGCCATTAAAATAAAGCCATAATACTTCGATTTAAAATTCTGCAATAGAAGTCTTTACAAAAATGGTAGGGTCTTGGAATCAAAATCCAACCCTTGTACATTACCTTTGAAACAATATATATAGAAATTTACATCAATACAATTGTGTCTACCTTTTTGGAATAAAAAATTGAACAATATACTAAAAATAAAAGAAATCTCTAAAAAATTGCAAGATATTTGGAGTTGTTTGCAAGTCTTATACCTAGAAATATTGAGATTCTTAAATTGTCTTATGGAAAACTGCACTTTGATCCTAAATTTGTTGATATTTTGTTGCTAGTTATTTTTTAAGTGCTAATATCTCTGCCTCTAAATCTGAATAAGAATGACAGTTGATATTCCTCCTTCTTCAGATGCTAAAATCATGTCCATAATCTAGTCGATTAATCATTTTTATAGAATTGATTAATCCCTTGTCTTTTGCTCAAATCCTTTAATAATTCAGTTGACCATATTTCAAGTGTTTAATAATTGTTTTAAATTTTGGAGATGATTTGGAAATCATTTATTTTCTGTCACTAATTAGTTTTCAAAAATAATAATTTTAAGTTTTTTGGAATAATATATGTTAATAAAAAAAATTCTCATAAATCTATAAAATCATATTTCCATTTAAAAAATAAAAAAAAAAAAAAAAAAATTCTCATGTCTTCAATAGAAAACCATGTCTTTTTTTGACCTGTAAAAATATTATTTTCTTCATGAATTTCATAAATCAATTCCCTACATATTTCCTTAAATAATATTTTCTCTGTAAAACCATCCATCGTTTTGAAAACCATGTCTTGTAATACTTTTCCATTGTAGAATTTATTTGTTTATGAATTTCACAAATTAAATTTACAACAATTTACCCAAACCATTCACTGTTTTCATATTTAGTTTTGGCCACTTATGGTATACTTATGAATAAATTAAACTTCATAAATAATTCTTAATCTTCTGTCAAAATAGTTTATTGGTTTGCTTCCCATGGTTTTGAAAACCATGTCTCCAACCTTGTTTGGTAAATTATGAAAATATCTTCTCTATCCTCCCTTTTCAATCTTGTAAAAATTTTGGATATGAAATTATTCAAATTTTCTATTCACATGCATTTTCCTCTTTATAATTCCCCTCCATTATAACATAAAACATTTATTTGTGTGTTGTATAAAATTTTATTTTCACCTCTATGAAATTTCCCTCCATCATCGCCTTCAATGCCGACTTTATAATTTTTTAAATTTCCCACCTCATATTTATAAATTCAAACCATTGTGGTAAATGGTATGGAAACGTTGCGGAGGGTAGGTTAAAATTGAGATAGTCAGAGGCCTACAAACCACTAATTTAATATTTCACACTTCTCGAGGTATTGTAGATTATGGTGTTTTACTATCTGAAATGTGGGGTGGGGACATAGGATTGAATGGACTTATTGATTTGACATACTGGTTTTACTTTTCCCATAATACATGGTAACAAATGTGGTTCTCATACTTAGAGCTTGGGGCTGGCTCAATATTTTTAACGTAAGTTTAATATTTTAAATGATTGATATATATATATATATATATATATATATATATATATATATATATATATATATATATATATATATATATATATATATTATAAAAAAATTATTATAAATAATACCCCAGAAAATTGTATAAAAACCAAATTTCGAATGAGGTTCGGGTCTAGCCACGAAATCAATTAGAAAAAAATTGTAACTTTTCTTGGACGAGAAAAAGTTACAACATCCACATTCCATGATCACAGTAGCAAACCACATGCATTCTTGGAAACGATCCACTCTAATGTTTGTGGACCTTTCTCGACAACCTCCACTTCCAGACACAAATATTTTGTCATTTTTATTGATGACTTCTTAGGGAAGTGTTGGATCTTCTTCATGCGGAAGAAAGTTGAGACATTCTCCAAGTTCGTAGAATTCAAGGTATTGGTTGAGAAAGAAACCGGCAAGAAGTTGAAGCCTCTTAGGAGTGATAATGGAGGTGAGTACCTATCAAATGAATTCAAGGATTTATATGTGAAAGTAGGCATTCGATGAGAGCTAAGAGCACCTCACAACCCATAGCAAAATGGGGTGGTTGAGAGAAATAATTGTAGCATTTTTGGAGTTTTGAGGGCTATGTTGCATGACCAAGGCCTACTGTTGCATTTGTGGGAAGAGGCATGAAACACAACAATCTATTTGCATAACTGGAGTCCTTATCATATTCGTGGTATGATTACACCAAATGAGGCTTTCTCGGGGAGAAATTTGGATGTGTCGCATATCAAGATTTTTTGAATCCTATGTTTACTGCCATGTCTCCAAAGAAAGGAAGAAGCTTGAGCCGACAACAAATTTGGGGATATTTTTGGGTTACACAAAAACTACTCACAACCACCATGTGTACTTTTTATCCCTCATAATGAAAATTGTGCAAAGGGATGTAAATCTTGATGAGGAGAAAGTGATGCAATTCTCTCTTGAGAGGAAGCTTCAAATCCCACCAAAATAGGAGTTTTTAGCTCCAAAGGAGGAGACTCGGGAAGTTATTAAGAAACCACAAATTGAGGAGAAGATATTGGATACATCCACTCAAGTAGAACCATCCAGATAAGGAAAAAAAAAGGACCAGGGAAGTTGATATGCTTGTGTAGGATGTGAGGGAGAATGTGGTAGCTCCTTCAAATTTTTGCAGGTAGAGAAGGTCACCTGATCGATAAACGGGCTACATGGACCTAATGACTGAGCTTGTAGAGACTCATCCATCCCATTTTGAGGAAGCAGTTGAGTAACATGTATGGGTTGATGCAATGGTGGAGGAATGTGAATCCATTGTAAATAACAACGTTTGGGAAGTGGTCCCAAGGTTGGAAGATAAACAAGTAGTGGGTTCGAGATGGATCTTCAAGGTTAAGCATGTAGCAGATGGAAGCATAGAGAAGTATAAGGCCATATTTGTGGCTATGGGATACTCTCGAGTTGAGGGAATTGACTATGAGGATACCTTTTCTCATGTATCAAGGTACTCATCGATTAGATCAAGTCTTTCACTAGTTGCGTAGATGGGGTGGAAGATACACCAGATGGATGTTAAAAAAACATTTCTCAATGGGGTTATTGAGGAGGAGGTGTACATCAAGAAACCAGAAGATTTTTAGACATTTGATCAGGAGTCTCATGTGTACAGACTCAAGCAACCATTAAACGGTCTCAAACAAGCTTTTCATGCTTGGTACACCAGGATCGACAGCTATCTCAATGGTTTGGGCTTCACCAAAAGTGAAGTGGATGCAAACCTTTATAACATTTTGGTATAAGGTAAATTTCTTATTATTGTATTATATGTTGATGATTTGATTATAAATGGTGATGAGTAGCTGATAAGATATTGCAAGGAGGACCTTGCAAGGGAATTTTAAATGAAGGACATGGGTCTCATATATTACTTCCTCAGGTTGGAAGTATGGAAAGGCGATGGGGAAATATTTGTTTCTCAAGGAAAATATGGAAATGAGATACTACAAAGATTCATCATGAAGACTTTTAAACCCATGGAGATGCCTCTAGCGACCAACTGGAGGACAGAAGATTCAACTTTAGGTGAAGAAGTGGATGCTACCATTTATCGGTAACTGGTGGGTTCACTGATGTATCTTCTAAACACATAACCAGATATGTGCTATGCAATCAACCAGCTGAGCCAAGCTATGGTTAGTCCAACACAATTATTTTAGAAGGAACCTAAGCATGTTTTACTGTACCTCAAAGGCACTACCCAGTTTGGAATATGTTATAGACAGACAGAGGGAGTGAATTTTTGTGGCTTCATAGATGTAGATTAGGTAGGGAGTCCATCAAACTGATAGAGTAAATCAGTTGTATTTTTCTATTTTGGGTCCGCAGTGGTTTCTTGGTATACAGGAAGCAAAGACTTGTGGCGCTCAGCTCGGTAGAAGCAGAATACATGGTTGCAAGTTAAGCAACACGTTAGATGATCTAGATGAGAAAGATATTTGTGGGATTGTTTGGTTAGATGATGGTTCCAATTGTGATCTAATGTGATAATCATAGTTGCTTCAAGCTCTCTAAGAATTATGTATTTCATGATCAATCCAAGTATATATATATCCAGTATCACCATTTATGGGGTTGTTTGCAGAGGTGGATAATGTTGCTACAATACATTTCGACAAAGGAGCAAGATGTTGATATTTTGAAAAAGGCCTTGTTAAGAGGGAAGTTTGAGATACATAGGTGTAGGATAGGGGTGGTTGATAATCCCTTTCATTTTGAGAGGGAGTGTTGAAAAATGCAGCAAGAAATTCTCAATTTGATTTTTCCTTGGTCAAATTGGGAAAATTTGAATTTCCACATCAATAGACAACTTGGATGTAGTTAACTAAGGTGGCATGTCTCTTGTCACTCAGTTAGCTCAGTAAATTCGAGTTATAGGAGTTGGAGTTAAAATAGACATGTGTGATTGCTAATTTATACCAATCAAGATCGGTAATTTCAATTTGTTTTCAATCAAACTAATTCTAACTATTGTGGGAACTAGTGGAAGGCCATTTGTGCAGTGGTACTTTAATCAAACTCGGTGATCATCTAGTTAATTGATCAATCAACCCAAAATAGCTAGTGCATGCATATAATTTGAGTTCCCCAATTGTGGTGGAGATTATGAGATAGTGTAACATCATTTATAGACTATTCTTAAGTGTACGGGTGCTGTTGGCAGTCAGATGATCGACCTTGGGAATTGCGCAAGAATTTTGGACGAATTTGCTAGATAATAGGGGCTTAACTTCTCAGGAATTGTGAAAGGAAATAGGGGCTCAAGCAGAGGTAGAAATTGAATATGTTAGAGATTCTTAGTGAGCAGAGAGATAGGTTATTCAGTTGCAGGTTGTTCTCAGTTAAGTAAAGAAATTGTAATACATCTCTATTCATCAGATTAATGCAAGCGGGAAAAGAATTTTTTAGCATATTTATTTCCCCTAGAAAAATAATGTGTGCATGTGTTATTTCTCATTGCATGTTTGTGATTGATGTTATAAATTTTTAATTGAATTTCGGAGAGTAGTAGATTAGGTTTGTGTTTTTTGATTATGATTAAATCTACACCTTATTTTCTATAGGTTGACTACTCTACCATGTGCAATGTGCAAGAGATTCAGTGATACATATTACTTCTCAATTGATTGCGTAGAAATTAGGTTTCTATATCATAATCATTACTTCTAACAAACAAAATGCTTCAATGAAGAACTAATATGCTGGTGACTTATAACCAACTAGGTCAAGTTTATCAATGCTAGTAGAATTCAACCCCTTAAATCTCTCTCATATTATTCTACTATAGTTTGTAACATCTTAATGATTTCATTACACTTGAATGTATGTAATATGTTTTACAACAAAAAAACTTACCATCCATGATATTTTCATTAAGATACAGAGCTAGGTCACAATCTAATTATATGTGTCACAAAATGACTCTAGTTTGGTGTACATAACTACCATAGCCTGGTAAGTATGATACAAAAAAAATTTCCTTATCGTCGGTCTTTAATGTTCAAAGTTTTTCTCATATCATATCATAAATCCATTAGTTAAGGCATAGATCTATGCTTCAAGGGTCTCATTATATCATCTTTAGAAGGGTCGGAGATCAGTTAAATGAATGATTTTAAGAGATGTCACAACTTAAAGATATCTGGAAAAACCTTCACATTTAAACCTTTGCAAGGTGTGCAAAACTAGATAATCCATAGGCATATATCATCATTTGCTTGCACACATTGTATAAATCACTGTGAGGGAAAATTTAGAAATTTTTCTCTGACTTAGGCTTCAGATCTTCGTTCAGTAATCACTACCTTCAAACCATCACTAGAGATGCATTAAAAAGAAGGTTTGAAATTGTTCAGAACATGCTCAGAGCTATGCTCTAATAGAGGGTCGAATGTCACAGATGGAGCAAAAATTTTGAGCATAGATCACTTTTTCATATTGGCAAGTAAATCCTTTAATAGATATCTTATAGATACAACTTCAATGGGGCAAAAAAATCACAGGATTAATAGTGTATTAATTACCTTAGAACCACCTACAAAATTAATTCAAAAACTAATGAAGCCCTTGCCAAAAGATGTAACATTTAACCCCATAACCTTTCAAAAATTAAACCACCCTTATAGATCTTCAAGACTCCACATAGGCCATAGAAAATATAGGCAGATAATGTGATTTTATTTCTTGAACAAGAATGAGAGAAATATATCTATATTTATAGGAGAGAATAGGCCCTTATTGAACCTGACTTGGAAATTTAGGAGGAAGAAATTTAAAATAAATTTTCAAATGGATCCAAATATATCCACCTACTTTAGGACCATATTTTAAATTTGGATACATTAATAAATTTACTTATGACCTCAAAAATTAAATTCAACCCCTTAATAAAATATCCTTCTTATCCTTATAACTTGGGGCATATTCTACCCAACTATATGTTACCACATCATCTAGATTTTGGGGACTTTGAACACAAGAAGGGGGCTTTCACCATCTAAAAGGAATATATTACAAACTATGAGGAGCTACAAGGAATTCCATATACCATTGGAATTGACACAATGAGTAGAATCCAATGATCGCGATATTAGGAGCAAACCTAATGATCTTCATCCTCAAATTAATCAACAAGTGTGGGGCTTCCAGGGCTTCTTGACCATTGGAGATTTAATTCATGTAATCCAGAAAAATATTAAGAGAATTTGAAAACCAATGTCAGCATCAATGACAACACCATTCAAAAATATCCCCCTTTTTCATTGACGGCAACACATAATCCCCTTGTGATTACTTCTCCCCCTCACTCCATCAGACTGATATTTTTTTCCTGATTTCTCTCCCCCTTTGACATCAATGGAAAAGGGTTACTCCCCTTGATGAAATATCTTCCTTTGATGCTTGCTACAATAGAATACCTTTCCCCCTTGACATCTTATTCTTCATATGCATTTCCAAAACCTATTCCACCTTAGTCCTTATGAAATTTTGTCCAAAAATTTTCTTTTCAAGCCTATTGCTCCACAAATTTGACTAATATTCCTACCATGTTGATCACTGCTCTGAATACTTCTTCATATCTTCCGTTTTTCAACCTGTCACATGACATAATTTCAAAAGTGAAACCACTACTACATGGGTACCCCCTCTTCAACATGCATAGGATAGGGATTCATTAAATTGGATCCTTTAATATAACATATGAACCCACTCTTTAGTCAAATCATCCTAAAACTTTACATCTTCCATTGTATATTCATTATGAATTTCGATTTTACAAAACTTGAAAGCATGACTGCATATACTTTTCCATTCACTTGATCTTCTTACTTTTGATTTCTTCTCCAAACCTTCTTGTATCTGATGTTAGGTTTTTCCGTCATCTTATATATGTATTCACGAGCTATATTTACATAGTTATTCCATTTGTAACATTCAATATTGAACCTAAATGATGGAGAAAATGACATATACTTTCTATAGGAAAATTCATTTTGAAATTTCTCCTGCGATTATGTAAGCCTGATTCTAGGGTTTTGATTATGTCCTTGATAATCATCCATGGCATACATTCTTCAATCCCTATAAATATGCCCAAAGTTATAACATGAAACACAGTAATAGTTAAACATGTTAGGGTATATAGATGAGATGTCTTATCTTGATGATCTTTTGTAGACATTCTTTCTTGGAGGAGGTATGTCCTTTTGTTGTTCCTTGTCCTTGATTGCTTAAGCATTACTTCTTATATCACTTGTAATCTTATTTTTTCCTTCACTTTTCCTTTGAGGGATCTTGCTATCAATATTCTTGTCAATCCTGATGTGCATAGGCTTGGAGCTTGTGTCTTCCTTGGATGAAGGTTAACATGTATAACCAATACTTGTTTTTATCCCTGGATATCCTTGGAAACTAAGAATATTATCCAAGTTTTGTGTTATCTTCAACTTTTTATTCAACTTGTCAATTTCAGACCTTAATCATAGGATTTCTTCTTGTTACTTCATGCAATCCTATTCTTTCTTTTGAATTTGACACTTTTTTTCTTCTTCAATTATTTTAGATTCTTCGAGCTGGGATTTCAAATAGATGTTTTCTTCTTTTATTTCTCTCACTTAATGACAAAATTATGCTTCAATTTTATCTAGGTCCTCATATTTTCTTTTGAGATGACTGGTCCGCATCTCCTCTCTTCATCCTGCTTATTTTTCCTTTATATCTAAGTCGGTAATTTCTTGTTCCTTTTCATTATTGATGTGATCCTTCCCTTCAACATCCCACATTTTTTCTTTAAGCATGTTTATTTTTAAACAACTACATCAATTTCCTCTTGTTTTTTACTGACTTATGTTATAGTTTCCTCTAACTGACTTGTCAATTTTTTCTCTCTCTTTTCAGTTTCTTGCACTTGAGTTATCAGAAGGGAAATTTATTTTTCAAGTAATTGATTTTGCTTTATTTCTTTGTTAATATCACATAATGTTTTCATCAACTCTTCTTCCAAACCTACTACTCCTTTCTCATTTTCTTCATATGAATCACCATCATCATCATCATTTTCATCTTGTCATGCATGCTTCTTTGAGTAGAGATCGTGGAGCTTCTTCCAAAGGCTTTTGGATGATAAGAACTAATCAAATTTTAATTTTAAAGGGTCTGGCAAAGAACTGAAAATGAAAATCATGGCTTTTTTATTGTACCTTCTAAATTATTTAGTAGATGTGTCTCCGGAAACAAAATATTTCCATACATCATATCCTTGAGCTTGCAAATTGAATTTCATTCTAGATTCCCATATTTCTGTTAGGTCCCTATATTACTTGTGTAGTCCCTTATTGTTTTTAATGTATCCCCCTTATTTTTATTGTTTTACCCCTATAGTCCCCATATTCTTATTATTGTGCCCCATAAAACCCTACTATTTCTATTGTTGTGCCCTTACACTATTATTGTTAGGTCTTCTAGGATTATATTGTGACCCCATGGACTCCTATATATAGAAAGGAGGTTTTTTCATTTGAATCATCCAAGAATTGTTCATTTAGGTAATGTAAAGGAGGTTTCCCCCTCAAAGTGGTTGATTTCTAAGGTGTTGATCTCTCTTTTCTTCTATTTTTGGAGTTGGTTTCATAGCATTTGGTATGAGAGCTTTGGATTCTAGGGTTTCGCTGCTTCAAACAGGTCATCATGGAATTTTCGCTATAACTATTTTTATATGAAGGTTTTGTGAATAATCCAAATGAACATCATGTAAAAAATTTAGATCTTGGTTCGCAATATTGTCATAGATATGATCTGTGGAATTTATGGTTTTTGCAGGCTCCTGAATTTCATCTCAAAGAGGTGACCTTGGTAAACTCGTCATAACACTCTCTCTAAGCATCGGATTGGAAATCTGTAAAAAATGGCCAAAACCACACGGACTATAGTTTACTGTGTATCAATTTCAAATCCGAAGAAGGAAACGGACTATAGTTTACTGTGTATCAATTTCAAATCCGAAGAAGGAAACAGTGACACGTGGCACACCATACAAGATTTCTCTAATGAACCAGTCCATAATTAGTTCATTACGGAAGATTGGGCATAACTTTGTCTTGAAGAATCCAAATCAGGTCTAACCTGCAGCATTGAAAAGAGGACTAAAAGAGATAATACAAGATATAAATTCAGGTCTTAAATATCCTAAATAACAAAGATAAATCATGTTCAATACAGACCTCCTAAAAAGCAAGAAAAAGGTGTGTATTTTTTAAACAAGTTTGCATAACATTTGTTTGAAAAATCAGTTTGAAGTGATTCCAAGGGCATATTGAAGCATAGATATCAGTATTGAGTTATATAATGCCTCCAAAAAATCATTCCATGCCCATTAAGCCCTCAGAAAGCTCTATTATGACGCATGAAAAGGAAGAATTGCAGTATGATATATCAAAATTACGGTACCAAGTGCAACAAATTTTGATCTTACAAAGAGCAATCAAAGATGACATAGATGGTTTAAAAGCACAAATGAAGGCTAAGTTGGAAATTTTTAAGGATCAAATGAAAGCTAATATGGATGATAAAGTAGTGGAAGATCACATCGAGCATCAACAACAAGTTCTCCAACTCTCAAAGGATAACCTAACCTTGGTGTAGAATCGAATGAAACAACAAGAAGATCAACATCACAGCAAAAAGAAATTTGAAGCACTCACAGAAAGAAAAAAAGAAAAAAAGAAAACAAAACAAAAACAAAAAAACAAAACAAAACAAAAAAAAACCTCAACAACTATGAAATCGATCAATTTTAGAGTATATCAACAAGTGGAATAACTTACCCATTGAATATTCCACATGGGAGGATGATAATTTTATACAGACGCATCAAGAAATAATCAAGTGTTGAGGGCAACACTTGTTTTAAGGAGAGGGGCATGTTAGGTCCCTATATTACTAGTGTAGTCCCTTATTGTTGTTAGTGTAGTCCCTTATTGTTGTTAGTGTAGCCCCTTTATTGTTATTTTTGTACCCCTGTAGTCCCCATTTTTTTATTATTGTGCCCCATAAAACCCCACTATTGTTATTGTTGTGCCATCACATTATTATTGTTAGGTCAACTAGGATTATATTTTGACCCCATGGACTCCTATATATAGAAAGGAGGTTTTTTCATTTGAATCATCCAATAATTTTTTATTTATGTAATGTAAAGGAGGTTTACCCCTTGAAGTGGCTGATTTCTAAGGCATTGATATCTCTTTTCTTCTATTTTTGGAGCTGGTTTCATAACAATTTCATATTTGGCTTCATTAAATTCAGGAGTTGGTGGACCAACTTGATTCACATCATTAACTGCAACAATGGAGACTTCCTTTGATTCTTTTAAATTTTTGGTGGCTTGATTCTTTGAATTCCCATCTATGAGCTCTCAAATCTGCCTTCTAGTTGTTAATCTACAACTAAAATAATCTTCTCTATTACCAATTGTTAGAAATATTGAGAGGAGGGTGAATTGGTATTTCTTTCCAATCAGTTAATTTTCAATCTTCATAGCATTAAATTCACATTAAAAATAAATTAACATCACATCACATGTATAGTAAGTAACACCATTCAACAATGCACAAACATCAAGATAGTAGACAATTGTTTTTAGGTGGAAACCATTCCTGGAGGAAAATCATTAAACGCTTCTTAATATTTGTCTTCAATAATTTACGTCAATAGGAAGCTCCAAATTCCAAGTTTTCTAGCTTCAACTGAAAGGATGCACCTACACCCTTTTTACCAAATCCAAATAGAAGGACACTCCAACACCCTGGTGTATAGGCTTCAACCTAAAGGGTGCCCCAACACCCTACTTTACTAGCTCCAACCGAAAGGATGCTCAAATTCCCTGTGCAAGATTCAACCTGCCCTAACACCACCCTGTCACCCTAAAGTGTTCTTAGGCTCTGACTTGAAGGAGTCTCCACTCTCCTTCCTTGCACCACCCTTCCACCTTGCTCAAAAATCTTCCACTTGCCCTAAAGGCTCCACCATTCAGCATACCATGGTGGACCGTGTTTCATATATTTTCAAATTGAACCCCCTATGCTAAATATCGAGATAAATAAAAATCAAAATATTGTATTTCCTTTATCGATCTACAACACAAGGTTGTCAGCAACAATAGAGATCAAACCCTAATAGCATAAAGTTTATCAAGTCCACAATCAAATATTTTTTTGTTCATCAGCAATATGTCATCAGCCATCCAACAATATAAATACTAACATAAACCTGGCACACATCATTTTCCGACACTCCTCAATAATTTCGGTCAAGTCCTAACTCAATAATAATTCTACTTTAGTATAAAAATTCCAAATCCTAGGTGATTACAATCTGGATTCTTCAATAACTTCTCAAATCTCAGTTCCTTAGTATCAACCACTCAATATATAAGCATGGAAATTTATCTCTGTAATAATAGTTAGCTCTCATGAATCATAAACCACAATCTTGAATATGATAACGACTCTTGTACACAAGAAACTATGATTCAACTATAACCACTTATAATTTTACACCTGTAAAGACAACCCCAACACTTTACCATAAACCATTCATAACCATGAAAAACTCAACAATGCTCAAAATCTATCCTAAATGGATCAATCTAACTTAAATAGGATCTCATCAAATGGCAGGTGGAAGTATGACATGTCAAATTCATAGATAAGTAACTATAGCCAAATTTATATACTCCACATTGTTTCTCGGTCAACCAAATTTCTTAAGCATAACAACCTCGTAGGCATTCAACAAAAATCATCTTGATATGACATGTGACTTGAATATGTATCTTGAAACTCATAATAGGATTTGAGGTTTGTCTGAATTTCTAGCTCGGTCATATACTGCTAAATACATAGTGCAATCAAAGAGGATCCAAACATAAGTTAACTTCTTAAGGTTGAAATCTCTACCATGTACATTGTGCAATAGATTGAGTGATATATATTAGTCCTCAATTGATTGCGCAAACATCAGGTTGCTATATCATAATGGCTACTTCTAACAAACAAAATGATCCATTGAAGAACTAATATGCCAATGACATATAACCAACAGGGTCAAGTTTCTTAATGCTATTAGAATTCAACCCCTTGAAGCTTTGTCATATTATTTTTGCTACAGTTTGTAACACCTTAATGATTTCATCACACTTGAATTTAGCTAAGATATTTTACAATGGATAAACTTACCATCCACAATATTTTCATTAAAACACATAGCTAAGTCATGATATAATTATATGTGTCCCAAAATGACTCCAATTTAGCGCATAGAACTACCACGGCTAGGTAAGTGTGATTCCAAAACAAGTTCCTTATCTTTGGTTTGCAATGTTCAAAGTTGTTCTTAGATCATATCATAAAGTCACTAGTTAGGGAATAGATATGTGCTTCAAGGGTCTCGTTATAGAAACTTTAGAAGGGTTTATGATCATTCAAATGAATTATATTAAGATAATTCACATCTCATAGATGTATAGAAAAACCTTCACATTTAAACCTTTCCAAGATGTTCAAAACTAGAGATGGTCGCAAGCATATATCATCATTTTATTGCACGCATTGTATAAACCATTTTTAGAGAAACTTTATAACTTATTCTCCTTCATAAGCTTCCTATATTCATTTGATTAGCACTTCCTTCAAAATAGCTCTATAGATGCATCAAAAACAAGGTTCAAACTTTTCCAGAATGTCCTAAAATCCATGCCCTAACATACGTTCAAATGTCATAGATGGATCAAAACTCCTGAGAACAAATCAATTTTTCATATTGGCGACTAAGTCCTTTAATGGACAGCTTTTGGAGTAGCTTCAATGGGGAAAAAAACTCACAAGATTAACAGTGTCTGAATTCCCTTAGAACCACATGAAAATTAATTCAAAAACACATGAGACCCTTGCCAAAATATGTAACATTTAACTCTATAACCTTTCAAAATTTTGACCACCCTTATAGATCTTCAAGATTCCACATAGGTTGCAGACAATATAGGAAGATAATGTGAGTTTACTTCTTGATCAAGAATGATAGAAATCAATATATATATATAAGAGAGATAGGCCCTTATTGAAATCGACTTGGCAATTTAGGAGGGATATTTTAAAATTTAAATTTCGAATGGAGCCAAATATTCCCACCTAATTTAGGACATATTTTTAATTTGGATACATTAATAAAATTTACTTATGACCTCAAAAAATAAATTTCACCCCTCATTAAAACATGCTTCTTATCCTTATGACTTGAGGAATATTCTAGCCAATTACGTGTTGCCACATGATCTAAATTTTGGGGACTTTAACCACAAGAAGTGGGCTTTGACCTTCCAAAAGGCATATCTTGCAAACCATGAAGAGCCATGAGGTGTGCCATGTACCATTGGGATAGGCACAATAAGGAGCATCTAATGATGGTGATATTATGAGAAAACTGACTGATCTTCATCCTCAAAGTCATGAACAATTGTGGGGCTTCTAGGGATTCTTTAACATTAGAGTGCCTTTAATTAATGCAATCTAGAAAAATATTAAGAGTGTTCAAGAACCGACATTGGCATCAATAACAACACCATTCAACATATTTTTATCATTCAAATGAATTCAACACGGTCACTAGTTAATTAATTTATGTACGAGTAAATTTTGATGATGAGGTTATGGATCTTTTAATTTCTTACTCACTTCTAGAAAGTCAGAATTTCTTATTCATTGATGTGAGTAATTTTGTCTCTAGTATAAATGCTTTAAAGTTTGATGATGTTTTTGGTTTTATCCTTAGTGAGAAAATGCAATGAAAAATCACATGTGAGATGTGAGGTAATCCTTTATAATAGAGAACATTGGAAGAATAAATATTCTACGGAATTGTGGAAATTTTAAGAAGGAAAGATCCAAATCTAAGGAGGTTGGAATATTAGCATTGTGGTTAGAAAGGACACAAGAACAAATATTGTTGGTCTCTGGAAGGGGAAAAAAGGAGATTGACAACAATATAATAATAGGGAAGAAAATGTAGCAAGCAATTTTTTACGGGGTGCTTTAACCCTTTAAGCAGATAAAATTGTTGATTCTTGGGTGATTGAATTAAGCGCTTCATTTCATGCCACACTTCATAGGAGATATTTTCAAGGTTATTTTGGACAGGTTTGTTTGGGTAGTGATGAACCATGTAAAATTGTGGAAAATGGTAAGGTATGGATAAAATTACATAATGGAAACCAATGATTGTTAAAAAAGGTAATACATGTTCTTGATCTAAGAATAAATATAATTTAAATAGTGTAGTTGAGAAGTGAATGTTGTATAGTCACATTTGCAGGAAATTCATGGAATGTCAATAGAGGATCTCTGATAATAGAAAAAAGGAGAGAAGGTAGGTACATTATATTTATGTAATGGTAATGTTGACCTTTCTATTGATTTGGCTTCTATAAGAGTGAACACAACATTGTGGCATAATATGCTCAGGCGCACTTGAGTGAGAAGGGGATGTAAATTCTCCACTCAAAGAAATTATTTCCATATTTGGAAAAAGTTGATTTGGACTTTTGTGAGCATTGTTTCAATGGAAAACATAAAAGAGTTAGATTTTTCATTATTGGGAAGGAAAATAAGAGTGGAAATTTATACCTTGTGCATGCAAATGTATGGGTATCATCTTAGGTCTCATCTATTGGTGTAATTTGTTATTATATTACTTTCATTGATGATGCAACTAGGAAATTATGGGTTTGTTGCATTAGAAACAAATATGATGTCTTTGAAACTCTTAAGAAATGGAAATTTTTGGTTGAGAATGAGACAAGAAATAAGTTAAGTGTCTCAAATCAAATAATAGAGTTGAATATTGAAACAAGGGTTTTATATTTATTGTTCATACCTTGGGATTCTTATAGAGAAAATGGTTCCAAGAACAACACAAACAAATGGTGTATTGGAAAGGATGAACAAGGTCATCGTAGAGCATGCATGGAGTATGATATTGCAAGAAAGATTGTTCTTACAGTTTTGGGAAGATGTTGTTCATAGTACTATTTACTTAATAAATAGAGAGCCTTCAATTTCATTGGATGGTATAATTACAAAGGAGGCATGCATAGATAAAAATATAAGTTACTCATTTTTTAAAATGTTTAGTTGTGATGCATTTTCCCATATTGATAGAGAAAATAGAATAAAGCTTGAGGAAAAATCCAAGAAATGCACTTTTATTGGATATGAAATTGATGATTTTGGCTATCACTTATGGGATTATGAAAATCATAAAATTAGTAGGAGAAGAGATGTGGTATTAAATGATAAGGTCATGTACAAAGATCAGTTATAGAGAAATAAACAAGAAAATGAAGAGAAAAAAAAACATATTGCTTGATAAAATCACAAAAAAAAATTCCAAAGGTGCTCGAAAATCAAAATGTTCAACAAAAACAACAACACATACCTCAATCTCCTACAAGTGTTATTACAAGATCAGCCAGGTTAAGTAGACCCCTTGAACGATACTCTACTTAATTGTATTATGTATTATTGACTAATTCTAGTGAACCGGAATGATATGAAGAAGCAACACAAGTAGAAACTAGAATGAAATGGGAGAAAGGCATGAAAGAAGAGGTGGAATCTTTGGCACATAACCAAAATTTAGACATGGTCCCATTTCCTTCAGATAAAAAAGAATTGCATAATAAATGGGTGTACAAGTTGAAGGAAGAATATGGAGGAAAAAATAGGTACAAGTCCAGATTAGTTGTAAAGAGGTTTGCACATAAGAAAGGTATATATTTTGATGAAATAATTTCTTCTGTTTTCAAAATGAAGTCAATTAGACCTATTTTTAGTTTAGTGGTAGTAGAATATTTTCATATCAAGCAGTTAGATGTAAAGACAACTTGTCTCCTTGGGAACTTGAAGGAGGATATTTATATGCAATGACCACAAATATATGAGTTCAAAGGGAAGGAAAACTTACTATGCATACTAAAGAATACATTGTATGGTTTTGTTGTAACCAGCAACAACCCCCCTTCTTATTTAGTATTATCACTAATACTAAATAAGTGGGGACACTTAGTCAAAAAAAAATTAAAAATCGATTAGTGCTTTTGTTTCCTTTTTCAATAAAACTTACTATCATAAACATAGGAGAATATCCCTTTAAGAATATTTAAAAAGTTTAAGTTTTATGATAAGATAGGATAAAGTCATTCTTTAAGAAATATCGCATCGCAAAAAGGAAATGAATACCCCTTTACCAGTAGAATTCTAAGATTGTGATATCGCGATGTGAAACTACGCACTAAAAGAATATTTATCGCATCACATACTTCAAATGTCATATGTTATGCTGAAAAACCTCAAATTACCGATGTGCGATGACACGCATCGCAAATCGCATTTCACAGAAAAACACATTAACGGAAACTTGTCATTTTATACGCTCTAGCGATTTTGCGATATTGTGATCCAACGATTTTTCTATTTTGCGATATTGCACTATTGTGATATTGTAATTCCACGAGATTGCGATCTGCAATATTGTGATCTACGATATTGCGAAGCAAATTGCAAATCGCCTTATCGCAGATATTTAAGGCTCATTATACAAAAAAATCTTTCCATAAACTGAGACATGGTTATGCGCTTTAATGTTAATCAATGAATTGGTTGTCAATCATTAATGAAATATGGTTTCGTTCTGATCGAAGAGCTATTTCATGTAAGGCGGTATATTTTATATGTCTTCAGCATTTAAAACCTTCCTGTCACCTTTTTCCTATCATTATTCTCACTTAATTCGTAAACTGCAGCAGCGAAGAACAAAGAACTATACAAAGCAATATTCAGGGTATAATGGGAAAGAAAGACAAGGCTCTGAGTTCTGAAGACAAATAAATGACGCCCTTGTATACAGACACCGCATGTAACAAAGACACTGGTATTACGACTTGGGAGGGCATGTATAATCTACTTGAGAAAGAGAACCCTAGAGTAATGGAGGTTACAGCTACTGCAGGCTCACATGGGTCTTCTGAAGCGTCTATTACAAAGCTAGCCTACTCATTCTTGCACCGAATAGCGGCAAGGCCCAAACTTCTTCCATACACGGACATGGTTAAATGGGTACTGGAAAGCACTGATATTACAAACAGACAGTTTAAGACTCAGGGTCAAGAATTCATTGGTTCATTCACTCCAAAAGATTTGAGACTCATGTATCATTTGCCAAAGCCACAGGCGACTTATAACAAACAGTTTATGGAGAAGTTTGGCAAAGAAAATGAAAACTTGGCAGAATACACCAAGGACTAGTCAAGGAGGGACTAACCACTAAAAAAGAATAAACATGGTATGTATAGTATTGGTTCTCTCACTTCTCCGTATTGCTTTGTTGCTGCTATGCTCTGTAGGATTTTTGGAAAGCCAGACATTAATAAGTTTTCATCTGAATGGCTACCATTATTGAATTCTGCTGTTAATGCTACTATTGTGGATTGGGCTAAGATATTATCTGACAACTTAGCCATGGCCATTTTGAATTACCGGTCTAAAAGAACTATTTCTCAGAGAATTTATCCCCCTTTTTACTTATCTACTTATGTGATGGATTCAATTTGTTATATTTCCAAGTTTCCTTTAATGGGTTGGAAATGGACGACTCAAGACCCCTTACCCATTCATATTTATCACAAAGAATTGTGGGATTCCAAGTTCATTTCCTATTTTTACAAGATTTCCCATGGAATCATGTTGCCCCTTTACAGAATGTTATATGATAAAGATGCTCCAAGGTTTTCTCCTGAAGCAGAGGTAGACATAATTCCTGTTGCGAGATGGTTTGGAGAAGAATTTTTTACATATGTTAGGGTATTTGGAAGTTTCACTTCCCCTCACGTTTTACCTTTGTATGTTCCTGATAAACTCATGACACGAGAAATTGCTTATCAAACCTGCGGAGAAGGAGGTTTGACTAAATATTTGAAGGATAAAAAGAAGGCTATTTGGCCAAAATTTCTTGTAGCTTGTGGGGCCTTTTCACTATTTGATGTTGGCCATGCATTTAAAGAAGTAAGCAACATTACATGTTTACGTTTGTTCAAGTTTCCAAGAAGAATGTTCAACCCTTATGATATTGTTAAAAAGTTCACTACTGCAGTCAAGATAAGAGTGTTTTCTAAAGAAGATGATCTTTTTGATGACATGTTCCAAGAAAAAGGCACACTTAAAGGGATTCTACATTCGGCCCAAATACGGTTTCCTCCAGCAAAATTTCAAGAGTTCAAGATATACAGGGAAAGGAGGTTAACTACTATCCCTTTGGATAAATTACGCCTGGAACCCATAAGGGAACCAACTCCCAGTATTAGTCTCAGTGGAAGTTCAAGTACAGACAGATCTAAATCCAAGTCTGGGAGAGAAATGTCAGAACATTCTAAGAGATCTGACAATGACCATGATAGAAGTGAAGGGTCAGTAAGGGGTACTACCCAGTCAAAGGAGCTTCCACAGCAATATGTTTTGACCTCTCCACAGCTAAATCTTCCCCCTCTCATTGTACAGCAACCATCAATCATAACTGAGTTAGATAAGGAATGGGAGACATTCAATGATTTAATCAATATTGAAGGAAAGAACACACAGACACCTGTGAATAATGTACAGACAACAAAAAATATAGTCACAGGAATAACTAGCAATGTCTCAGAAATGGAACATATTCCCATTACCCCATCCTCTGAACTTATGCTCAAAATAGAGGAAATTCCTCCTCTTGATGTATTTTATAGTCCACAACACAATACAGTGGTAAGAAGACAAAGAAAGAAAAGGAAATTGGAAAATGTTCTCTCTCATGATGCAGAACAATTAGACGTCCTATGGAAAGATCCTACCACTGATCCAACTGAAAATCTCACTAAATTATCTCAGATCACAGGAGCATATGCCTATGCAGCCATTGATAAAGCATCTGAGGTACGAAAATTACTGAACGAGAAAGAAGATCAAGTACAGGTTTTGCAACAACAACTGCAACAAGCCAACGCCAACAATGAAGCACAAAAACAGCTTGAAAGATTACAACAGGATTTCCAAAAAATGCAGATAGGATACCAGAACAATTTGGCTGAAAAAGAAAAACAGCTACAATTTATGCAAGAGATGCACAAGGATGATCCCAAGCTTACAGGATTCATCACAGAGTTTATTTCCTTAAATGATCAACTACTGCAGCAACAAGAAATATTATGCCAAATAATATCATAGTGGAACTCTTATTGTGAAGAAAGTGATAAAATCAATAATCAAGTCGTAGACTTACGACATGATTATGATTTCATTGATAAAAGAGTTACTGATTATTTGGCTTGGCAAGAAACAGAGGAGGGGAAAGGAGCAGGTGCACCAATAATCAACGACAATCACAAAGAAATGCTCTTTAAAAATTGGGATGCACAAATCAGGAAAGCAGAGCAAGCGGCAGAAGAAGCAGCCACAACAGCAAGCAATATTATTGATTGTATAAATGAAAATTTTCACAAATAAAATTTGATCTCAGAAACTACTCCAGGGTACCTACCGAAAGAACAGCAGCTGCAGACAGACTGGAGACAGAAGGCTCAAGAAAAGGCAGAATCGATTAAAAGATTAACAAAGTTAAATTGGGATTCTTACTGGGCGTGTTTGGTAAAACCACACAGCCAGTGCATGACTCTCAAGTGTATCATCAATTCTACCGAGAAGATGGCGCCAGCTCTTACTGATTTCATTTTCACCGGCCAGTTAAAGTCAGAAGTCGACCAGCCAACTCTTCTCAAACAAATGTTGAACGCTTGCAATTTCAAAGAACAGATTCACAAGTAGTTAGCTGTTAAGTTTTAATTTTAGATTTAGTATTAATTTTGCTTTATTTTTGCCTGAAAAGAGGACGGTCATTTAAACCATATCCTACATTTTTGTAATAAATTATTTTTAGATTTAGTTAGTAGTATTTAAACCCTTCTCATGCATTTAGAGAAAGGTCCTAAAATTTGTCAAAAACTTGTCCTCAAAACATGCACTTTTGCACCCTCCGAGGAGGTTTTGATGAATGAATGGAATAAGATTTATTGATATATGTGTTTAATATCTACTACTGATGTTGCACTTTTTTACTCTTAGTGGATGTTGGATTAAGAAGAGATAAGTCATTATGTCTTGAAGCTCATGAGTAGAACTAGTTATAAATGGTACTTTTATCTTTTAACTATTTATGCCTTTGTGTTAAAGTGATATTTATGTTCAGTTGTTTATATATTGATGCTTGAATGCTTGATTTATCATTTGGCACTTTTGTATGGTGATAGCTATTTATTTATGCTTAATATATGAGTAGCTTATTATGTGATATGTTTTTCAAAACTGTTTCGTCTAAATTTTTATACGAAGTGGTTTATCTTTATTTAATTCTTTTCTTATAACAGTTGAATGATCTTTATTACCAATTGTTATTTGAAATCATTTTAGATCGCATAATGAAAAGACTACATCCCGGGTTAGTTTAGAATTAGATATTTCTGTTTAATTAGAATATAATTGCATCTTATTAGATTAGCAATAGAATAAAAGCATTTCACTTAGGAACTTTTTAGAAAGGAAATATCAATTATCAACACACACACACATATTGGGAAACTGGTCCCATTATCACCAGTCGGACCCACTA
The DNA here is from genome assembly GCA_034641835.2 of Pinus albicaulis. Taxonomy (NCBI): domain Eukaryota; kingdom Viridiplantae; phylum Streptophyta; class Pinopsida; order Pinales; family Pinaceae; genus Pinus; species Pinus albicaulis. Next base: position 535,050,087 of record CM076579.1, read on the forward strand.
TACCAAACGGAAAAGGAGCTTCCAACCAAGGTCCGGACTGGGTGGGTATCCCCCTTGTTGCAGACCCGATTTTCAAGGCTTCAACATTTTTGGCGCTAGAAGGAGGGCCTCGAACTATGAATGGCAAGTAAGTCAAAATATAAATACCATTCTGAGAGTAAATCGCCCTCACCATATCCCCGACTTCTCCATCGCACTTAGAATCTTTAAATCTAGAGCCAGAAGTCGAAAGAACAACAGCCATTGCTACAAACCCTGAATTTTCAGAAGAATCTACTATTGAACCTCCTGAAGTTGAGTCTTTGATCCATAAACTTCAGCGATTTTCAATATCACCCCAAAGATCTAATAAATCTCAAAGCAGTGTAACTTCACAATATAATCCTGCTCATCCCTTTACTAGATTACAGAGCGAAAAGTTTGGTGCTCAGCCAACTGAGTTACCTCTACCTATAAGGAAGAGAGCAAGGAAATCACCTAAAGAATCTGATAGTGAGACTCTTTCATCATCATCATCCATCTCAACCTCTTCACCGTGAAGTCAACCATCCACCCCTCCACTTCAGAATATCGTCTGTCAGTCCACTGGAATTTCCACATCTCCTTCTCAAACATCTGGAATCGTAATATCCTCATCTTCCCAACCGCAGGGATCATCTTCTGCGCTTTCCTCTGTTGGTAGTTCAGCGATGGCCCAACCTCCATGGAATAACCCAGGGGCAGTCTTAATGCCTGCACCCTTGAGTCAAATACCGGCCCATCCTGAAAAATGGCTGCCTAAGTTTAATCCTAAAGCATGCATGCTAGCGAAAGAGCATATAAATAACTTTATGTTGTCCATAAATCTCAATGGAGTTACTAATGAAGATGTTGTCGTCCGAATTTTTCCCTATACTCTACAAGGAGCAGCCGGATCATGGTATTTTACATTACCGTCTGGATCTATTACTAGTTGGGATATCTTCCAAGATCAATTTTTGACTAAGTTCGGTGATGACAGGTCTACAGCGACACTGATCAATGACTTATCTAATATTAGGGCTGAGTCAAAAGAACCTATCAAGGATTTTGATTCACGTTTAAATAAATTGTTAAATAAAATTCCTACTGCTTCCAAGCCTAGTGAAGAAGTGCGAAGTGAATGGTACATCTCAGCTTTACCATCAAACATAGAAATCTTCGTTGATAGGGCTAAAAAAACAACTTTCGCTGAAAATATGAAGGAAGCAATAGCAGTAGAGAAACGTATAATTGGTCTTGAAAAGAAAAATGTGATAGAGGAACGAAAATCCAAGAAGTTTACTTTTAAAGAAGACCCCATTGAAAAAACAATCGAAAGATCCATTCGATTTAGAAGGATTGCAGAAAGTTCTGAAAACCATGTCCAACGAAATGGTTGACATTAAGAAACAAGTGGCAGAAACATCTTCTAAAAAATATTTCAAGCCTTATAGAAGAAACCCTTCGACTGATTCAAAGCCGCCAAATGCTATCAAAAATGCTGAATCCGAAGAAGAAGAAGAAGAGGAGATTTCTACTGAAGAAACTACCGATGAAGAAGAAGTTATAGAGGTACAAGGTATGTGGGATTTCATCCTCCCAGATGAAGAAGATCAAGAAGCATCCCCGGTTAGCACTTGAAGTAGAAATCAACTTGATCCTCCTCAACCTACTCCTAAGCCAAAGAGCGCAAGCTCAATGACTAAGGATAAAGTTGCAGCCAAGAAAACGACATCTAAAGTAACTCAAACTAGCCCAGTCCAAACAGATTCATCAACTCCATCAAAAACATTGATCGTTTTGGATGAAATGGAGTATAATATCATAGAAGACATGAAGAAGACTAGGGCTAACATCACCTTTTACGAATTGAGCAAGTTAAAACACCAGCAAAAGGTACTTTTGAAAGAATTACATGTTATACCAGAAAAACCTTTGCCAGATCCTGTAATCTCTCAAGCTTCCAACGAGATGGGAAGACCTCCAACTAATGCGATTAGTAAAGTTGATCTAGAAAATATCTCTTTAATTGGAGGAAGGTCAAGATCTCATACTCATCCATTTCTTCTTACTTATGAAGTTTTCAATAAAAATTTGCATAATTGTTTAGTGGATTCTAGAGCTTCATCTAATATTCTACCAAAATCAATATGTGCAAAGTTGAACATTCAACCACAAAAATCTGCTATGCGCATAGTTCAGTTAGATCGATCACAAGTTGAAGTGATCGGCGAATTAAATCAGGTTACCATAAGGCTGTCATCTAATCCAAAGGTATGTCAAGTTATCGACATTTTAGTTGCAGATATTCCAGAATTTTATGGCTTAATTCTTAGCAGAGATTGGTCAGAAAAACTTCATGGATACTTTGCAACTGATTGGTCGCACATGTGGCTTCCTTAAAACGGTAAACCAAATCAGATAAAGGTTGAGCGAGAAAAACTTCAAAAATACATAGTAACAAAACTGGAAGGAGAAAATGAACCGATTGCATACAGAAATAATATCATTGGCAACTATTTAGTTGATTATTTCTTAGTAAATTTCAATGCTCATACTTCACCTTACTTTGAACATTTTGTTTTATCTCAAATAGAAAAATTTTCTCAAACAGATAGTTCTAAATGCATTAATTTTATAGATACTCCTGTAAATAAATCTTTATTTTGGAAGTTATTTTTTGATGGTTCTAAGTCTAATGAAGGAGCAGGAGTAGGATGTGTGTTGGTTAGTCCAGAGGGAAACAAAATTATGCTAACTTGCAAACTCGAGTTCGATTGCACCAATAATACTCCAGAATACGAGGCTTTAGTCCAAGGATTATACAAAGCAATCGGATTAGACATCAAATATCTACAAGTTTTCGGAGATTCTGAAATTGTAATCAGACAGGTACGCAATACTATACATTGTTTATCAGGTCATTTAAAGAATTATCAATCTTTAGTTCAAGATCTTCCTGAACACTTTATAGCATTTAATATTTCATCAATTCCCAAACTTCATAATGCCAGTGCAGACCTCCTAGCTAACGTAGCTTCCAAGCTCATTCCTTCAGAAGACTATAGCCCTGATCGATTTTCAATCGAATTAATCTTTAGATCTTCGATTCCTGATAACATTACCAATTGGAGGATTTTCAATGATGATCCTGATATTGTAAGCTTCCTCACATCTGAAGGATCTTACACCAATCAGATAATTGATGAGGACCAACATGACAGACAATTACAACAAGATAGCACTAATAATGCTATGCCAAAGTCAATAGTCAAGTTAGAAGACCTTTATGATTTGAAATATCGATTCAAAAGATCTACCAATTCAAAACTGCAAATTTCAACTTTGAATTATGAATTAGTAAATCCAAGAACTGATACCAAACCACAGAATATCAACCTAGGCCTCGGCCTAGCTCCTGAAGAAAAATTAGCGTATGTTCGTCTTTTGAAACAATACAAAAGTGTCTTTTCTTGGAACTACGATGAACTCAAAACTTATAACACTTCTATCATCCAACATACTATCCCAATGATAAACGATGAAAAACCTATTCAACAAAAGCTAAGAAAGATCCATCCCAATCTGGAAAATCAGATCAAATCTGAACTCAATAAGTTATTGAAAGCCAGGATTATTTTTCCCGTTCAACATTCTAAATGAGTTTCCAATATGGTTCCTATTAGAAAGAAGAACAGAGACTTTAGAATTTGCATTGATTTTCGAAATCTTAACAAAGCCTACCAAAAAGATAATTTTCCTTTGCCTCCTATGGAGCAAATATTGCAGGCAATTGCAGGATCAGAATTAATGTCTTTCTTATATGGTTTCTCTGGCTACAACCAAGTGTTGGTCCATCCTGATGATCAATTGAAAACCACGTTCAGAACCAAATGGAGCACTTATTCATATCAAAATATGCCTTTTGGTCTAATCAACGTTGGTGCCACATTTCAGAGAGCCATGGACATCACTTTCAAGGGATTAGTTAACAAATCAGTGGTAATTTACTTGGATGATATAACTGTATATTCTAAGAAACGAAGCAATCATCTCAAAGATTTAAAACAGATCTTTCAACGTTGTCAAAAGTATGGAATTTCACTTAACCCAAAAAAATCCTTTTTTGCATTAAGTGAAAGAAAACTTCTTGGATTCATAGTATCAAAATATGGAATTCATATTGATCCTGATAGAATCAAGGAGATTTCTGAAATACCCTTACCTCACAACAAGAAAGCTATGCAATCTTTCCTTGGCCAGATTAATTTTGTAAAGAGATTTGTCCCAGATTTTTCAAGAATTGTATCTCCTTTACAAGCAATGATTAAAAAGAATTCAAACTTCAAATGGGGCCAAGACGAATATGAAGCATTCAATCTGATCAAACAAGCAATTGTTAATGCTCCATCTTTAGCAACTCCAAATTTTTCTGATCCTTTTATTTTGTATACATTTGCCTCTGATAAATCATATGTTGCGATACTCACTCAAGCAAATCAAGACAAGGCCGAAGCCCCAATTTCTTTTTTCAGTTCAAATTTACAGGGGCCTGAACTGAATTATTCAGATGTAGAGAAACAAGCTTATGCTATTTTCAAAGAAACTAAACATTTCAGACCCTTTTTACTTAAAACCCATACAAAAATCATAGTACCGTTTCCAGTGGTAAGAAATCTCTTTGTACAGAAAGATGTGGGTGATAAAAGAGCCAATTGGGTTACTGCCTTACAAGAATATGATGTAGAAATCATACCAGCAAGTATTGTAAGAGGTCAAGGCTTCTGCAAAATACTAGCTGGAGCATCTCTTATTTCTGAAAAACCATCTGCAGAGATACAAATGTATGAGGTAAGCCTAAACAATGTTGAATCATTATACGCTGATATCATATAGTATCTAAAGAATGGATATGCTCCTCCAAATCTCAATTACACCAAGAAAAGAGCTCTAAGGTTGAAGGCTAAACAATATCAGCTTGTGGATGATGTTCTTTTTAGAATGAATTATGATTATGTTCTCCTTAGATGTCTTGAGAAATCTGAAACTGAAAAAGTCTAGCAGGAACTCCATGATGGGCCAGCAGGTGGACATTATGTTGGAGATGCTACTGCACATAAAATCCTCTGCGCATGCTATTACTGGCCCACACTATTCAAAGACTCACATAGCTACGTAAGGAAATGTCAAGTTTGTCAAACCGCTACTGGAAGACAAAAGAAACCATCATTGCCACTACAACCAGTCAACATTGAGCAGCCTTTTGATCAATGGGGGTTGGACATAATAGGTGAGATCGTTCCTCACTCTTCTAAACAACATAGGTATATCATTACAACAACTGATTATTTTACTAAATGGGTAGAGGCAGTTCCTCTCAAAATGGCTAATGCCGAGCATATCATCGAGTTCATAGATCAGTTCATAATCACTAGGTTTGGTTTACCTTCTGCTTTAATGTTTGATAATGCATCGTATTTTTCTGGTAATGGTATGACTGAATTTGCACTCAAGAGAGGTTTCAAACTTAAATACTCTGCCAATTATTATCCGTAGGGGAATGGGTTAGCTGAATCTACAAATTAAAACTTAATCAGAATCATTAAGTGAACCATTGATCAAAATCATAAAAATTGGCATAAGTCTTTAATATATTCTTTATGGGCAGATCAAATAACGCAGAAAGCCTCCATTGGCAATTCTCCCTTTAATTTATTTTATGGGAAAGAAGTGGTTCTTCCAACTCATCTGGCAATTCCTTCTTTGGCCTTACTTCAATATATTGATGAAGCACCAACTTCTTCTTTACAACTAAGACATCTGGAAATAATTAAGCTAGACGAACAATGAGAACAGGCCAAAATAACTCATGCTCATCACCAAGCATTAGTGAAAGCTTCTTTTGATTCAAACATGATATCCAGAAAAGACTTTCAGGTCGGAGATCTAGTTTTAAAATGGGACAAGGCTCATGAGGAAAAAGGGAAACATACAAAATTTCAACGAATGTGGCTTGGCCCTTTCCAAATCGCAGATATCATAGGTCCATCTACTTTTATGTTACAAGATTTAACAGGAAAAAGAGAGTCTTTACCTGTTAACGGACAGATCCTCAAAAAATCTTTTCCATAGGAGATCATTCTTCTATTTTGTATATTAGTTTTTATTATTTTTATAATAAAACCAGTTGTAAATGGTTACATTTGGAATTCATGAAAAAATATACAAATTCTCTTTTATTTTTTGTTTTTTCACTTGTATAAATAGAATTCTTCTAAGAAATTGATCATTATTATTGAAAGATACAGTTAAAAGCTTTAGGCCTAGAAATGATACTAGTTTCAACTTTGAAAATTTTGATTAAAAAAATGACCTTTAGTGGGAAATTGTTTTATATCAGTCTAATGAAAGGTATCAATAACAAAATAAAGATTCTCTATAGAAAATTTATTTCCAAAAACTCTATCATTGTCGTCCAGACCTATCTTAAGAAAACAATGACTTCCTCCCCACCTAGAAAATTACAACGTTCAGGGAATAATCCAATGATACACTTTAACTTAAAGAGTAATAGGTCTCATCACGAGCCGACTTATCATGATCATAGATATTATAGCTTGCTGACTTTGCCAATACTGCATACCACAACAGGGCAATGACTCAAGATTATTGCAATCAAAATACAAGGGGTCTCATCATGAGCCAGCTTGTTCAGCAAAGTTATAAATCAAGTGAATGGCACTGTCATAAATTGGCTACCAAACAAAGACATTGTTCTTTAAGGATAAAAAGAAAATAAAAGCAAAAAGTGTGGATATGGATTTCTCTTTGGAAATTGTATATTTCTCTAAGTAGGATACAGGATCATTGCTGGGTAACAGGTACTCCTATCGAGGCTATAAACGCCTGCTGGCAGCAGAGGCTCTACCTACGACAAATGAGCATATTTAAAACTAATTTACAGAGAAGCCTTTGTTTTTATCTTTATAAACTAAATAATGACTGATGTAGATACAAGGACTAGCTTGAGGAAGTAAATAGACAAAGTTGAATATAGAAGAAACAAAATATCATTGATAGATAAAAGCATAATGTACTTTGTCTTTCTATAATAAAGTTTGATTTTCTGGAAAATTTTCTGTTTTGAAAGTTTAGAAAATTCAAAAGAAAAACAGAGATAACTGGTTCTTCCAAGTGAATCGCAAATTGTTGTGACCAGCAACAACCCCCCTTCTTATTTAGTATTATCACTAATACTAAATAAGTGGGGACCCTTAGTCAAAAAATTTTAAAAAATCGATTAGTGCTTGTGTTTCCTTTTTCAATAAAACTTACTATCATAAACTTAGCAGAATATCCCTTTAAAAATCTTTAAAAAGCTTAATTTTTATGATAAGATAGGATAAAGTCATTCTTTAAGAAATATCGCATCGCAAAAAGGAAATGAATACCCCTTTACCGGCAGAATTCTAAGATTGCGAGATCGCAATGTGAAACTACGCACTAAAAGAATATTTATCGCATCGCATACTTCAAATGTCATATGTTACGCTGAAAAACCTCAAATTACCGATGTTCGATGACACGTATCGCAAATCGCGTTTCACAGAAAAACACATTAACGAAAACTTGTCATTTGATACACTCTGGTGATTTTCCGATATTGCAATCCAGCGATTTTGCTATTTTGCGATATTGCACTATTATGATATTGTAATTCCACGAGATTGCGATCTGAAATATTACGATCTGCGATATTGCGAAGCAAATCGCAAATCGCCTTGTCGCAGATATTTAAGGCTCATTATACGAAAAAATCTTTCCATAAACTGAGACCTGGTTATGTGCTTTAATGTTAATCAATGAATTGTTTGTCAATCATTAATGAAATATGGTTTCGTTCTGATCAAAGAGCTATTTCACGTAAGGTGGTATATTTTATACATCTTCAGCATTTAAAACTTTCCCGTCACCTTTTTCCTATCATTATTCTCACTTAATTCGTAAACTACAGCAGCGAAGAACAAAAAACTATACAAAGCAATATTCAGGGTATAATGGGAAAGAAAGATAAGGCTCTGAGTTCTGAAGACAAAGAAATGACGCCCTTGTATACAGACACCACCTGTAACAAATACGCTGGTATTACTACTTTGGAGGGCATGTATAATCTACTTGAGGAAGAGAACCCTAGAGTACTGGAGGTTACAGCTACTGCAGGCTCACATGGGTCTTCTGAAGCGTCTATTACAAAGCTAGCCTGCTCATTCTTGCACCGGATAGCGGCGAGGCCCAAACTTCTTCCATACACGGACATGGTTAAATGGGTACTGGACAGCACTGATATTACAAACAGACAGTTTAAGACTTAGGGTAAAGAATTCATTGGTTCATTCACTCCACAAGATTTGAGCCTCATGTATCATTTGCCAGAGCCACAGGCGACTTATAACAAACAGTTTCTGGAGAAGTTTGCCAAAGAAAATGAAAACCTGGCAGAATGCACCAAGGACTGGTCAAGGAGGGATGAACCACCAAAAAAGGATAAACATGGTATGTATATTACTGGTTCTCTCACTTCTCTGTATTGATATGCTGCTGCTATGCTCTGTAGGCTTTTTGGAAAGCCAGACATTAATAAGTTTTCATCTGAATGGCTACCATTATTGAATGTTGTTGTTAATGCTACTATTGTGGATTGGGCTAAGATATTATCTGACAACTTAGCCACGGCCATTTGGAATTACCGGTCTAAAAGAACTGTTTCTCAGAGAATTTATCCCCCTTTTTACTTATCTGCCTATGTGATGGATTCAATTTGTTATATTTCCAAGTTTCCTTTAATGGGTTGGAAATGGACAACTCAAGACCCCTTACCCATTCATATTTATCACAAAGAATTGTGGGATTCCAAGTTCATTCCCTATTTTTACAAGATTTTCCATGGAATCATGTTGCCCCTGTACAGAATGTTATATGATAAAGATGCTCCAAGGTTTTCTCCTGAAGTAGAGGTAGACATACTTCCTATTGCGAGATGGTTTGGAGAAGAATTGTTTACATATGTTAGGGTATTTGGAAGTTTCGCTTCCCCTCACGTATTACCTTTGTATGTTCCTGATCAACTCATGGCACGAGAAATTGCTTATCAAACATATGGAGAAGGAGGTTTGACTAAAGATTTGAAGGATAAAAAGAAGGCTATTTGGCCACAATATCCTGTGGCTTGTGGGGAATTTTCACTATTTGATGTTGGCCATGCATTTAAAGAGGTAAACAACATTAAATTTTTACGTTTGTTCAAGTTTCCAAGAAGACCGTTCGACCCTTATGATATTGTTAAAAATTTCACTACTGCAGTCAAGATAAGAGTTTTTTCTAAAGAATATGATATTTTTTATGACATTTTCCAAGAAAAAGGCACACTTAAATAGATTCTACATTCGGCCCAAATACGGTTTCCTCCAGCATAATTTCAAGAGTTCAAGATATACAGGGAAAGGAGGTTAACTATTGTCCCTTTGGATAAACTACGCCTGGAACCCATAAGGGAACCAACTCCCAGTATTAGTCTCAGTGGAAGTTCAGGTACAGACAGATCTAAATGCAAGTCTGGGAGAGAAATGTCAGAACATTCTAAGAGATCTGACAATGACCATGATAGAAGTGAAGGGTCAGTAAGGGATACTGCCCAGTCAAAGGAGCTTCCACAGCAACAGGTTTTGAACTCTCCACAGCTAAATCTTCCCCCTCTCATTGTACAGCAACCATCAGTCAAAACTGAGTTAGATAAGGAATGGGATACATTCAATGATTTAATCAATATTGAAGGACAGAACACACAAACACCTGTGAATAATGTACAGACAATAAAAAAATAGTCACAGGAATAACTAGCAATGTCTCAGAAATGGAACATATTCCCATTACCCCATCCTCTGAACTTATGCTCAAAATAGAGAAAACTCCTCCTCTTGATGTATTTTATAGTCCACAACACAAGACAGTGGTAAGAAGACAAAGAAAGAAAAGGAAATTGGAAAATGTGCTCTCTCATGATGCAGAACAATTAGACGTCCTATGGCAAGATCCTACCACTGATCCAACTGAAAATCTCACTAAATTATCTCAGATCACAGGAGCATATGCCTCTGCAGCCATTGATAAAGCATCTGAGGTACGGAAATTACTGAACGAGAAAGAAGATCAAGTACAGGTTTTTCAACAACAACTGCAACAAGCCAACGCCAACAATGAAGCACAGAAACAACTTGAAAAATTACAGCAGGATTTCCAACAAATGTAGATAGGATACTAGAATAGTTTGGCTGAAAAAGAAAAACAGCTACAAGTTATGCAAGAGATGCACAAGGATGATCCCAAGCTTACAGGATTCATCACAGATTCTATTTCCTTAAATTATCAACTACTATAGCAACAGGAAATATTATGCCAAAGAATATCACAGTGGAACTCTTATTGTGAAGAAAGTGATAAAATCAATAATCAAGTCGTAGACTTACGACATGATTATGATTTCATTGATAAAAGAGTTACTGATTATTTGGCTTGGCAAGAAACAGAGGAGGGGAAAGGAGCAGGTGCATCAATAATCAATGACAATCACAAAGAAATGCTCTTTAATAATTGGGATGCACAAATCAGGAAAGCAGAGCAAGCGGCAGAAGAAGCAGCCACAACAGCAAGAAATATTATTGATTGTATAAATGAAAATTTGCACAAAGAAAATTTGATCTCAGAAACTACTCCAGGGTACCTACCGAAAGCACAGCAACTACAAACAGACTGGAGACAGAAGGCTCAAGAAAAGGCAGAATCGATTAAAAGATTAACAAAGTTAAATTGGGATTTTTACTGGGTTTGTTTGGTAAAACCACACAGCCAATGCATGACTCTCAAGTGTATCATCAATTCTACCGAGAAAATGGCGCCAGCTCTTGCTGATTTCGTTTTCACAGGACAGTTAAAGTTAGAATTAGGCCAGCCAACTCTTCTCAAACAAATGTTGAATGCTTGCAATTTCAAAGAACAGATTCACAAGTAGTTAGCTGTTAAGTTTTAATTTTAGATTTAGTATTAATTTTTCTTTATTTTTTCCTGAAAAAAGGACAGTCATTTAAATCGTATCCTACATTTTTGTAATAAATTATATTTAGATTTAGTTAGTAGTATTTAAACCCTTCTCATGCATTTAGAGAAAGGTCCTGAAATTTGTCAAAAACTTGTCCTCGGAACATGCACTTTTGCACCCTTTGAGAAGGTTTTGATGAATGAATGGAACAAGATTTATTGATATCTGTGTTTAATATCTACTACTGATGTTGCACTTTTGTACTCTTAGTGGATGTTGGATTAAGAAGAGATAAGTCATTATTTCTTGAAGCTCATGAGTAGAACTAGTTATAAATGGTACTTTTATCTCTTAACTATTTCTACCTCTGTGTTAAAGTGATATTTATGTTCAATTGTTTATGTATTAATGCTTGAATGCTTGAGTTATCATTTGGCACTTTTGTACGGTGATAGCTATTTATTTATGCTTAATATATGAGTAGCTTATTATGCGATATGTTTTTCACAACTGTTTCGTCTAACTTTTTATACGAAGTGGTTTATCTTTATTGAATTCTTTTCTTATAACAGTTGAATGATCTTTATTACCAATTGTTATTTGAAATCATTTTAGATCGCATAACGGAAAGATTACATCCCGGGTTAGTATAGAATTAGATATTTATGTTTATTAGAATACAATTGCATGTTATTAGATTAGAGTTAGAATAAAAGCATCTTACTTAGGAACTTTTAGAAAGGAAATATCAATTCTCAACACACACACACATATTGGGAAACTGGTCCCATTATCCCCAGTCGGACCCACTATACCAAATGGAAAAGGAGTTGCCAACCAAGGTCCGGACTAGGTGGGTATCTCCCTTGTTTTAGACCCAATTTTTGGGGCTTCAACTGGTTTAAAGAAAGATCCAAGGTAGTTGTATTTGAAGCTTTTTTTAGGTTTATGATAGAACAAATTTATAGTATATTTCAATCTAACCATTTTGTTTATTTTAAGACATTAAATAATGGCAATTTTATGATCTTGTTATTATATGTAGATAGCATGCTTGTTGTGGGGTCTAACATGTAAGATATAAATATTCTCAAAATAAAATTAGCTAATTCATTTGCTATGAGGAATTTGGGCATTGCAAAGAAAATCCTTGGATGAGAATAAAAAGAGATGGGAAAAAACATAAATTCACATTGTCTCAGAGTGAGTACATAGAAAATGTGTTAGAAAGATTTAAAATGAAAGACACAAAATGAGTTAGTATACCTTTGACTAGCCATTTCAAATTAACTAAGGATATGTGTCCCAAGACACAAGAGAAGATAAAATATATGTCCAAGGTTCCATATTCATCGGTGATTGGTAGCTTGATGTATGTGATGGTGTGCATAAGGCTTGATATTGCACACGTAGTGGGATTTGTGAGTAGTTATATGAACAATCCAAGAATGAGCATTGGAAGGAAATAAAGTGGATTATTAGGAATTTGAGAGGTACTATTACTGAGGAATTGTGATTTGGAGGTTCAAACATTTTTCTATAGGGATATTTTGATTCAGATATGGTAGGTGGTATAGATAGATAGAGGAGCACCATGGGGTATGTTTTATAGTAGGTGGTACAATAGTAATTTGGATTTGAGATTGCAAAGGGTTTGTAGATTAGAAGCTTGGATTTACAATAGTGGTCATGTTTGATTTTATAGATTTCAAATTTGAAATAGGATCCATCATTTGGACAGAAAATCCTGAGGAAATAATGTTAAGATAACCCTAAATATATATGAGTTGCAACATAATGAAATTAAGTGAAGTGGGGAAAGAGTGTCAGCTCTAAAACCTCAATGTCAAAAACATAAAAACCTAAGAAAACCATAAAGTACAATTAATATAATAATAATATTAAAAAAAAAATGAATTACTATTATTACAATTATTATTGTTGCTATAGAGGCTAGTAAAGAGATTATTTGATTATAGAGGTTCATGGAGGAATTTAGAAAGAAGTGGGAGAATAAAAAGTTCTATAATGATAATGAGATTGTCATTCATCTGTAAAGAACCGAAATTTTCATTCTAATACTTAGCATATACAACTTTGGTACTACTTCATATGATTAATTTTGGAAGAGGGACAAATGAAGCTAGAAAATATACATATTAGCCAGAATCCTACAGACATTTTAACGAAGGCAGTAACCAAGGAGAAACTAAGTTTTTAATTAGTTTGGTCTTCAAGAAGTATGATTAAGAGGATAAAATATCCATGTCCAAAGTTGAATCATATTCCAACAGGTGCGGTAACATTGGATTATTGTAATAAGTCTCCAACTGAGAGATTGTTGGTTGTGGATCTTACTTATCTTCTTGATTCAAAGGCCTTGTTTTTTAGCCACATTTGGACCCCAATTCTTGATGGGGGATGTGGAGTGGCTTTCCCCCTACTACTGTCACTAGGGGTTCTAGGGGGTATGGCAATAATTCTTGCATCCCCCCAGTATGGTTTCAGGGGTAGCACCCCCAAAGATATTTTATTTGAAAATTTTCCTTGTAAAATATTTTAATTTCATATTCAATTTGGAAAATTCATAATTAGTTCACATATTTTACATTAGATGTTATGTTAGGATTTTTTTCCACTAAAGGTAACCCTATTTTTTTAAGGGAATTGAATTGTAACTATGAATTATTGAGATAGCATTGTAATTGCGAGAGCCTGGAGTTTGTGAGAGAGAGAAAAGGAGGTTGCAAAAGATGTGTTGCAAGTTGTAATAGTGATAAAAATAGTGAGATTTACTGTAAATATATTAAATTAAAATCAAAGTATTAAGGGCTAATGTGTCACTATCCTTCAAACTACACCTTAAGTGATATCCATGACCTCATTGGTAAGTACCTCTATTTTAATAAACCACATATTGATCATGCACTAGCCCCATTATGATGCAGGGGAATTAGGCCCAAGACAAGACTTTGTATATAAACAGACATAGGGAGGTTTATGTTTTCAATTTCCTATGTAAATTTTCATATTTGAATGATTTTAATAAAATGTAGAGGGGATTGTAATTGCCCTCGAATGATTAGAGGACAGGAGCAGTTGGTTAGTTGGAGTGTGAAGAGTCAGTTCAGTTATCTAGGAATTAGGCTAAATTTAGAACTGTAGGAGTTCAAGAGTCTTGTTGAGTCATCAAAGGATCAGAATCGACTCTTTAGAAGTTTTGTATAAAAATAAGTCTGAAGGGAAAGTCCTGTAGAGACCTGCATCGAGCTGCATAGAGTTAGGGAGCCGGAGAGGCAGAGTAGGGAGAGCAGGAGGCCATCAGATTGAAGATCTGGCCAGCTAGAAGTTGTAAGTAAATTCATTGTATGAAGGAAGAAATTGTTTCAGTGTTATCTGTGCATTGAGTGAATTAAATTCTGTGTGAGAATGGTTGAATTCCCGTGACTCCTATATGAATGGACTTATCTCAATACTACGTGATTATTGCTTGATTTAACTTCCTGTGAGAATGCCTTGAATCTTCATGAACTGGGTAGGAGTAAGACTCTGTAATTTGTCTTAACAGTTTGCTTGTATATTTAATGAAGAAAGGGTATGAGAGTGTATGACAAAACCCTGTATTAAGAGTTAATATCAATATGTTGATTCGTTTCAAGAAGTAATATGAGTCTCTGTATAAGAGGTTAAAATGGTAGTCCTGTACATGACTGAGGGTAATGGTGCTTTTGCATGCCTTGATAATTGTTGAAATGGCTTAATTACGCACTGGAATGGGACATTGACAGTGCCTTGAATGCATGTGGCCACTGTCTGCATGAAGGAGGGTTCAACCCTTTTAATATTCCTGAGTTATAAGTATTCTGAGTGCAGAACTGAGTGAATCTATCATAGAATGATCAAGGTCACTGTTTTATTTTTATGAATGGGGTTTTAATAGCATATGATGGTTTCATTGTATTTATAACGGTGGAGTTGTATCACAGAATCGCAATAGAATTCCAACGAAACGAAGTTATAACGCAAAGAAAGGAAATGTTGATAGTGCATAAGGAGGGAACTTGGAAGGACTGTGCAAAGCGGAACCTGGAGTAAACAGTAATGGTGGTTTCGGGAGAACAAAACCGGCAGTCTCGCATTATTGAAAGGTGGTAAGAGAAACTGCTCAAAAAAACGTAATATGCGTCGGCGCTTGCCACGTAAGCTAGAGGTGGTTTCGTAAAACCAGGAATGTGGCGTAAATTTGGAACGTTAAGGTTCGGAGTTTAAAATAACGTGATTTTTAATATAGCCACCCGATGGTCAGTGCAGAAGATCTACGATGGGCATGATTGCGCGACGTATGAAAGATAACGCAAAAGTAAATTGCGTTGTTTATTAACGATTAATGTGTTGTGGGCCCTAATACATTGCGTTGAGGTTTGAATGTTAAACAGTAGAATGACATGAAATATAAATTATGGGCCTTAGATGTAGTTGTGTTGGCGCATTGAGTTTAACCCAAGGTCGGGAAGATTAAATTAGAGATGAATATTTGATGGGTTGTTATGTATGTTGGCGCCGAGGGTTTAGATGAAGGCGAGTGGGTAAGTTTATATAGTTATTGTGCCTAAATTCACATGGGTTCAACCAAAGTCGGGAGCCTAATGTGAATTTAATTATTCGCAAAACACCTTAATAAATACCACGTATATGGTGAGTACCATACTGGATTTATATTATATATATTGTTGGTCCTAATTGAACTCGAAAATGGGTTAAGCTGGGGTTTTTTATGGTCTTATAGCCATTGAATATTTATTAAAAAGGTAAGGCTTCAGAAATGTAGGTTAAGGGGTGTGGTTTTATAGCCATAAGACTATTAATTCAAACCTCAGATTTGAGAGATTAGAACATCCAGATATGTGAATTCAAATTTTCAACTAAGAAGTTAGAATGGTGTGAGTTTGCCCAGATTGTGGATTTCTTTGGGCATGAGTTTGAATGCATTTTATACACAGCTTGAGATTGAAAATATGAGTAACCAGGGACTGTGGGTTTTACCCGGCATCACATTATAAATGAAATGTAATAAACATTATGAGACCTAAGCTCCATGCTCAGGTTTGCAAGGAATTGGAATTTTGAGTACAATGTGTTTTTATATCCCAAGTGAGGTGGGATTATGGTGATATGTTGTGCAAAGTGCAAGAAGTTTTGTAGGATGCCACTTTTCTTGGTTAGAAAACATTGATAATTTATAGCTATAGTTTTCAAGTTGGTGTTCTTTATCATGCTTGTGAATTTAAGTTTGTTATCCTTTTAGCAAGGCTATTTGTTGTCTCTAGTTTCATGAAGACTCAATTTATGTTGATCCAGTGTGCACGGTGTTTTGGTTTCCCTTGTTTAGTTAATTTCAAATGGAGGTAATTTTTTTTCTTTGGGTATTTTTTCTTTATGGGAATGTTATTATGCAAATTCCAATTCATTTTTTCAATATTTAGCTCTTCAATCTAGCAATCATGGTCTTTGGGCTGGTATCCATGCATTCTTTACTAATTTGGTTGGTGTTATCTTGGGTTTGGATTTATGGCTACGTTGGTTTGTTTGGTTCTAGTCCTTAATTTTAGCATGGGTCCCTATATTTGTAATAACATACATGGACTTCAAAAAAATTCAAGGGATCAAGAGGATTAACAATCGCATAAGAAAATGATTCAAACTAGCATGACCTCTATATTTACTCTTACATCTAAGGTGCATGATATTTAAAATCAAATAATTTCTTAAATTTCTTCTATTATTGGTATTTTGGTTCAATTAAATCAACAAATCACCATCCTTGAGGCTAAATGTGACATGATAAGGAAATTGGTAGTCATCATGTGTAAAGATGTTCAATCTGGGGCATCAAATTGGCGGTTATTTAAAAATTCAAGGCATGGAAAACTAAGCGAAGAGGATATGATGCAACAACTCCTTTAGGATATGGATATTGGAGAACATGAATCTATGCCAACCAACATCAGTCTGGAAGAGGTCTCAAGGCAACCATATTTCTTATTAAGTTTTTGTTTTTCAAAATCATTAGCATATCAGGCACTTTTTATAGAATCTACAATGGTAGTAAATACAGAGAAATTTTGCTAACAAATATATATAAATTTTGTATTTTTATTTATAACTTTTTATCATTTTTGAAATATAAAGATATATTGTATAATGCAATAGAAATATTTAGCTCAATTATAACTTTTTATTAATATAACTTACCTAATTTTGATTTAAAATAAAATAATAATATATCTTCAATGGGAAATGTGACCTTGATTGAAACCACCTAAAAGTGTATGAAATGTGTAGCACCAAACCAAGGCAAGCCCTTATGAGCAAGAATATTACCAAACACGCATAGGTAATGCACATCATACTTCCTTAAAAATATTGCTTACTTGCAAGAAAATATGCCCTTTGGAGCTCGTGTCCTTGAAAACATATACGAAGAACTTACTACAACTAATATATGTAAATAAGCATGCCCAAGGTGAGTGAAAACCCATAGGAGGAGTGGTCGAAGAACCAAAGAAACAATAAAGATAAATGACAAGCTTAAAGTCTTACAAGCATTTAGGTTTGTGATTTGTCTTGTAGCTTGTTGATTTGGTGGTAAAACCCAATCAAATCATCTATCTTTCCCTAAAAAGTACAAATCACATTTTTTAATGGTCCACATTCCGAAATCGTTGTTTACATATTCCATTCACTTGCCCAAGCATGCAATTTATTCTCTAGTTATGACTTTCACGGTACACTTCCAGAAAAAGACAAATTGTAAGGTTGAGGATGAAAAAATCTAAATCATTGGGTTAATGAGGCTTACCCCCCAAGTTTTTTCATTTATCATATAGTGCTCTCATTTTCCCATAAAATATTAATCATAGAGTTTAAGGATGTGTTGCCACTTATTCATGTAATTTTTCTAATTTAATGTTTATTTGGCCCTTTATGTATTTATTTTTTCATCTATTGCTTGGCTTACAAGTAATACAACCAGCATCAATTGCAAAGTTGTAAGAACACTGAGAAACATTCATTTGTCAAGGACCTCAAGCAACCCTACTATCAACTTTATGAGTGAATGAGATCCTTGGAGATCCAATGCAATGAAGACATTAAGGGGAATAGTGATGGCCCTCATTAACAAGATCGAGGCAAGTTCATTTTCCAACAAATCAAACACAAATATTCTTAGAAAAAATAATTTTCCTCGATAACAAATAGTCCCTTGGTTTATTGGATTCATAAATGCACAATTATCATCCATGAACTTAGAACCATATTTTTTCTTAAGCATGGCAAAGAGGATATTGAGAGTTTTCCTGGATAGATGACATATTATGTTATCCCTTTGGCATTCTCTTTTAACATGTGTAGTTGAAAACAAATTATTGAAGGGAAATTCTTTAAATATTTTTTTTATACTTCTAGGCTTGGAATTAGGTTCCATCAATGCCAATGAACTCAAAGTACATGAAAATTTTAATTTATCCTCTAATGAATTACGAAGATTTCATTTGGTCAAATCATTGAACTATGCACCATATGGTCTCCATATTTTAAAATGTGGTCCCTATATAAAGTGTGTGATCAGTGATATTAACAACTACATTTTGGAATTTCATCCAAGTTATATATTCTTTGATCCAAAAT
This sequence comes from Pinus albicaulis, assembly GCA_034641835.2. NCBI lineage: Eukaryota > Viridiplantae > Streptophyta > Pinopsida > Pinales > Pinaceae > Pinus > Pinus albicaulis. Next base: position 535,068,868 of record CM076579.1, read on the forward strand.
AATAAGCACACCTTATTTCATTACATAGAATCAACAAAATTGTGTTTCATACCTATCTAGATACTAAGTGGCTCATATAAGTACGCCATCAAAAATTTGACTAACTTAATTTGAAATTCACACAAGCAATCGTTTTTTACAATGGTAGGATATAATAATCATGATAAAAGTTGTCACCATTGTGTTATTGTTATACTCTTAGTTTTACCCTATTTCTCACCATGCCCACTATTTTAGGAATCTCAACCCTAGAGACAACAACAAATTATTTCTAGAAGCCATCTATAAGATATCAATGTGCAATCCTCCCAATAATCATGCACTATGGTTATAGGAATGTTAATCACTTTTCTAATTACTTGGAAAGAAAAATAGAATATTATGCATTTAATTTTCAAACTATGGTGCATATGGAACATATGAATTATCGTGCATTGTATGTGCCAAGACAATCTATTCAAATAGTGTTCTAGTTATGAAGTTGTAGTAATAAGAGTATGGAATAATGGTGACAACATAAAAGTCTTAGAATATTTATAATAATGTCCCAAATGCTAAGAATGACAGACTCGCAAGAAACTAATCTAACTACAAGAAAAGTAAACAAATTCAACTAGAAATGAAGTATTGTGTTGTAACCTCTATTTGAATGAAATTGAAATTGTAAGGGATAAAAGAAAATTAAACTAACATAACTAGATAAGAAGCAATGTGTTGTAACCTCTAACTGAATGAAAGTAAAAATGTAGGAAATAAAAGAAACGTAAACTAATTCAACTCGACAAGAAACAATGTGTTGTAATCTCCAATTGAATGAAATTGAAATTGCAGAGAATGACTAATTTATTTTTCAGAAAGGAAATACCAATTATGTTATAGGACAAGAACATCTAACTAATCTAGGGAGAAATAAACATACGTTGTAGTAAATGAAAGGAACCTTTTCTTGAAAATAAAGTAAAGGACGGCTCTGTCAATAGATGTCTTCCAACCCTCAACTTTGTAATTAATAAATTTTGAACTCTCAGTAAAGTATAGGAAAATCAATCAAGTTATAGTTATGTTACAAGATTTTACAAGCATTGAAAACAAAATAGCTTCCAAATTAACTTAATCCAGAGTAGTTGCAAGAGATTTTAATCAAATTAAAAATAGGAAATAAATTGCATAAACAAGAAATTTGAGTTGTTGTAACAGAGTATTAATTTTTGAACTGTAGAAATAAATGAACAATAATAACACACAGTACAAAATTATTTTAATGAAGCAACCAAAAACCTTACTAATTATATGCTAGGATATAATAGTACCTAGCTAAAGAAGGGACCCTACCTCCTTATATGAGGTAATGGTTGAAGTTATAGTCCAAAGTTAAAGTTAAATCCTCATTCAACATAAGAAATAATTGCACGGGAATGAAATAACACTTGTATTTAATGATGGACAGAGTATCAAATCTAGTTGTCTCAAATTAATGACCTTTAGTTGCATGGCTGAATTTTTCCCCAAACTGTACACCATGCATGTTGATCGATTAACAACATCAAATGTAACAACCATGACATCTAGTGTCGTAACAATTAGTGTAATAGTAATAGGAACCAGTCGTGTGACAACTTCGTGGTGGAAGTGTAATAACAATGGAAATGGTAGTTGTTATGGAAATGACAACAGTAGGTGTTATAGCAATAATAATTGAGGGTGTTACAACAATGACAATGATGAGAGTGATGACAACATGATATTTAGGTGTTACAACATCTATAGAAATACCTATGATATCACCTAGAAGAGTACCAACACCTAGAATAACATCTATAATGGTCTTTGGAGAGCAATGTTTGACAAGCCTTTTCATTAGTAAGCATAAGAAGGTTAGTTTTCCTCTAATCACACTAACATAATCAATTAACATGACATAAATTTTGTGGAAACATGCATTAGCAAAAATGTATCATTATTAGAAAAGGCAATGTCCAATATAGTTATTATAAGAAGCAAAAATGGCCAAAATTGTGGGAAACGATTATGGAAAATATGGCATTTTAGGTGCCCATCATCTCCCCCAACTAGAATGTTGTATGCCATCATGCAACCAAACTGTTAGTTTGAATCGAAGTTTGAGTAAGAATGCATGAAATGGAGGTTACTGATGTTAAATTCTGCTTGACCCCAAGCATGAGTTGGGTAAAAACCTTCTATGAACTCAACCTCTTCCCAACATATGGCTTCCCTCCTTGTTTCCATGTCATAATCACATTGATATTGAAGTGAAGGTAGCCAAATCAATGGGTAATGAAACCTTAGTCTAGCCCACTTGTTTCCACATCCTCTCATACATTGAATATACTTGCTTACTCTTATACTTTGAGGTTCATTTATTTGTATGCATCTCCTCTACTTATATATTTATTAGTTTTCTCCCAGCTCCATTTGCACTATTCCAAAGCATCCTCCTTTAAGAATTGTATCTATCGAATATAATGGGAAATAGCCTCTCTCCTTGTGACAGTCATGTAAGTGGCATGTGGGAATGAGTTGACCAATTGATATTTGTCAATTTATGCCTGAGAGGGTTTTCATAAATAGATTTATTATCTATTTATCTATTTATTTTTATTTTTATTTATTTGTTATTTTATATGGAGATGGGAAATTCTTGGATCAATGATCTCAAGAACTCATAATTAAGGCATCTATGATGATAATTGATTTGAAATTCATCTTCTGGATACATCGCAATGAGATTATTTGTGCCAATGTTTCTAACCAACCACTTGGGCTCATCATCAGAACATAATGATGAAGAAAATATGATCAAACAAGAAAGATAAATAGGGGAAGAACCCTAAAAACCTAAGAGTCCAAACCAAAAAGCCAAATGGTTAGAAGAAAAATATTAAAATGGAAAATATTAAACTAATATTAAATAATAGTAATAGTAATTAAATTAATATTAAAAAAGAAATTAATGTTAAATTATTTAACTAATCAATGATAAAAATAATTAAATAATAAAGTATTATAACTAATTAATATGAAATTGTTAAAATAATGTCAATATTAATTTAAGTAACAATAATAATATCAATATTAAAAAATAAAATAGTTATTAATAGGTATTGATAAATAAATAATAAATTAAATAGTTATTAGGTCAATTATTATAATGAATTAATTAATAGAGAAATATTAAAATAATTTTAATATTAATATAAGTAATGATAATAATATTAATTTAAGTAATAATAATAATATTAATGTTAAAGAAAGTATAATAATTTTTTTTAGAATCTTGGTTTTTGTGATCTATCGTAAAATTTATAGAATTTTTTCGGTAATAATCACATTCAAATGAATATCGTCGACCTGTTTCGAACCAGTGTGGTTCATCATCAAGACTAGGTGAGTTTGAAATTTCAAATTGACTAATAACGACTAGCTTTATTTAATTATTTAATTATTTAATAATAGTGATAATATAGATATTTTTATTTAATTTAATTAATTAATTCATTTATTTTATTTTATAAATATATTATTATTATTATTATTTAATTATTTATTACTTATTTTATTATATTCTATTTATTCAATTATTTAATTATATTTATATTTTTATTATTTTTTATCTTTATTTTTTGTCATGAGGCCCAAAAAAAACTAACTGAAAATACAAGACCATTAAGAATATAAAGCAGGGATCCAAGTATAATAATTATTAATAGTTATTAATAAAAATAGATAATTAAATAATAAATCCTAAAATAAATAGATAAATTATTATAATTAATTAATTAATAGAAAAATATTAAAATATTGTTAATATTAATTTAAGTAATAAAAAATCCTCAAGTAATAGTCAATTTATAATGAATTAATTAATAGAAAATATTAAAATAATGTTAATATTAATATAACTAACCATAATAATATTAATTTAAGTAACAATATAATAATATTAATTTAAGTAACAATATAATAATATTAATTTAAGTAACAATATAATAATTATTAATAGTTATTAATAAAAATAAATAATTAAATAATAAATCCTAAAGTAAATAGGTGAATTATTTAATAGAGAATATTAAAATAATGTTAATATTAATATAATATTAATTTAAGTAACAATAATAATATTAATTTAACTAACAATATAATAGTTATTAATAGTTATTAATAAAATAAATAATTAAATAATAAATCTTAAAGTAAATAATGAATTATTTAATAAAGAAATATTAAAATAATGTTAATATTAATATAATATTAATTTAAGTAACAATAATAATATTAAATTTACTAACAATATAATAATTATTAATAGTTATTAATAAAAATAAATAATTAAATAATAAATCCTAAAGTAAATATGTCAATTGTTATAATGAATTATTTAATAGAGAAATATCAAAATAATGTTAATATTAATATAAGTAACAAAAATCCTAAAAGTCAATTATTATAACTTATTAATTAATAAAGAAATATTAAAATAATGTTAATATTAATATAAGTAACCATAATAATATTAATTTAAATAACAATAAGATGGTAATATTAATATTAAATAAATTGTAATAATAATTCTTAAAAATAAATAATAAATTCTAACTAGGTGAATTGTTATAATGGATTAATTAATGAATAAGGAAATATTAAAATAATGTTAACTAACAATAATAAAGTATAATAGTTATTAATAAAAATAAACAATTAAGTAATAAATCCTAAAGTAAATAGTTCTATCATTATAATGAATTAATTAATAGAAAAATATTAAAATAATGTCAATATTAATATAAATAAAAATAATAGTATTAATATTAAAATAAAATAAAATAAAATAAAAGTCTAATAAGGACATTTTATTTTTATAAATAAAATGAATAATTTAAAAATAAAGACAAAAAGGTGGTAGGGGATTAAAATTTATATTAATTATTAATTTATATGGTTAAATGCCTTTTGAATAATAATTAATTATTAATTTCAATATTAATGAACAATAATTTATTATTAATTAATAAGAAATATATATGTACTTTTTTAAATAAATGTATATTTATTGCATTATAAAAAATTGGTTTGAAAGTCATATCTTGTACAACATATTCCATACAATTTGCTATTACTATCCAAAAACTCCATAAAAATTTATCACGGTTTAACCTTGAATTACAAAATACTAGTATGAATTTATTGCTTCTATATATTCTCCAAAATATACCAACAAAAAATGCATATCTACATAACATGAAAAAAAAAACTAAAGAATTAATGGAAGTACATTTCCTCCATGACATAAGCGACATTGTCTCCAATTGCTTCCACTTCGAGCTACATTGGGGTATCTTCCTCATCGTCAACAACATCATTATTTCCATCCTCCATCTGTTTTGCAATCTTGAGTTGCTCCAGGTTGTCCTCATTTGCTTGATTATGTGCCTCGTCACCATTCCTTTCTTCAACCCTACCCTAATTTTCAACTCAAAACTCAAGAATTTCATTCACCAACTGAAAGTGATCCAACTTAAGCTCCAACAGACCCATACATTGAGAAAGTAATTCATTTTTTCCCTAGATTCTACCAATATCATCTCATCATGACAGGATATCAGAGTAATTACAAACTCTAGATCCCCTTCCATCTAGAAAGCAATAAACCAAGCTCCTCCTCTGAATCTTTTAAATTTTGCCCAATATATTTGAGGCTACACAAGAATTGATGTCAAATTTGAAAAATTATAATTCTTATTGCAATTTGGTTGTTTCCGAACTCTCCAAATGGTCGATAAAGATTGTCTATTATTCCTTCCTAGCAGCATTCCTGCAACATGCACCATTATGGAAGGATTACAAACACAGTGAATTTCAATGCAATGTACACCGAAAAACTAAAATTCAATTGCAGAGAATGGAATTTCACACATTCGATCTGTTGTAGAAATCAAATCATTCCTGCTCCAACTTTTTGATGCCCAGCTCAACATGACGTTGATGATCCAAGTGGCCATATTGGCACGACTCTGCAAATTGTCCAAATGTGATCGTGATCCCATATTTGATATGGTTCTATTGTAATTCGAGGCCTAATTAAATGAAATGAATCAACTCCTAAGCCTTTGGTTAATGTGCCTCGTTATAGAAATATTATTCAAATGATTTTGAACCATCGAGGAATTACCTTTGTTGTTATCTCACCATCATCTATCCTTAGCGCTCCTTGTTCTAACAACACTCCTTAATTATCCAAAGTGTCAACCACCATGTTTAGGTTCCTATTAATATGATAGAATTCAATTAAATCAAATTTTTCCACTATTAACTTGGTTCGATGCAGAGAATAGGGGAGGATTTTCTCATCAATCCCTCACCATTTAATAATCTATTGGATCACAATCTTAGAATCTCAAAAGACCATCAATTGATGAATACCTCTACAGAAAGCCAATTCCAAACCTATCAAGACGCTAGATACTCAACCTGATTATTTGTTAAAATTCCTAATCCCTAGGAAAATTGAATCTCTCTTTATTCATCAGGGCAAAGGATAACTCCTCCCTCTCTTGCCTCTTATGGGTTTCCTTTCGAAGCACCATCAAATAATAATGCATATTGTCCCAAAACTTTTCTCCAAATACAAAATTTCTAACTTGATTAAAAATGATTTTTGATATGAATATTTGGATATGAAGTTGTCAACATGATAAAGGTGTTGATCTAATTTCATTCATTCATTTTCATATGGCCAGAACTCATCCAATTCCTTTTTATCAAAACCTCTAGCTAAGATTGTATCAAATAACATCGATAATGCTTTGAAAGCCGCAAAAAAAAATCATTTGGTTTCTCTTCCTTCAAAATTGCATGATTGTGAGCTATTCAAATTTTCCAGCAGAGATACTTCAGAAGAGCTATCCAGCATCTCAAAACCACTAATTTTTCTTTCCTTTTCCATGGAAGTCTCTAACTCCAAGTGATGAACATTGCTTCCCAATTCTTCTGAATGTTGTACAAGTCAAGAGCCTGGACCAACGCTAACCTCCATACCACCAAAGCAAAGGGACATTGCCAAAATAAATGGGGAATATCTTAGTCTAGTTTTTGACATAAAAAACAATGAGAAGGGCCATGGATATTTCTTTTCTTTAAGTTTTCCATAGTTAAAAATTTCATGTGCACCAATTCCCAGCAAAAAAGGTTGATTTTTGGCATCCCATCAGAGTTCCATATCCTCCCCCAGATACAATCAGCATGATCCTAAGGAATTTTTCGAATGAGAATATTGTGACCTTTAACTATGTAGCTATCGGGCTTATTGCTCTACCAAATCCTTCAGACCAACCTTGTAGTTATTACGGCTGTGTATCCTTTGATGGATTTGATCATCAAGTCCCATGAATGTTGAATATTAGGAGGGATGTTGTCATAGTGCCAACCAATCCACTGCCCCTAAATATCCCATTGGGATATATCAACAATCTTCCTAAGTCCCTTATCGTCCATCCAATTTTCTAGCTCCTTTAAATCATCATTTTATTTCAACTACTCTGCAACTATATGGTGATCTTTCCATGTTGACACCTAATCCTATGGGTTGGGTGTGCATATGTAATATTGTATATTATTTTAATATTATGAAATAAGGAAGGCCAAGAGTCATTGGGAGATGAATCCCAATAGCCTCACCTCCATGTATAAATGCATGTACATTCTTCAGCTAATACACATTCTGATTTGAGGAGTTACCTCCTAGTTTGACATGGTATCAGAGCCAGTCCCACTATTGGCATTTTTGCCTGTGGTGTAACTCCCTCTCCTTTGCTCAGTCAGTTTTTAATAATATTTTTTTTGCTGCTCCTACTTATTGCTATACTGTTATTCTGCATTTTTTTTATCTCTGCATAGCTCTGACATTTGCAGCTCCTGCAGCTCCTGAAGATTCTGCAATCCTGCAGTTCCTGAAACACTGCAAATTGCAGCCCCCCTCTGCAGTCCTGCAAATATCCCATTCCCAAATTTTCGTTTGGCCTCTCAGCCTCCCTCTCTCCACACTCCGCTCTCACTGCATTCAATACACTCCGCCCTCCAATACCACTATTAATATCACCGCCCCTCCCACCATAATACACACCTCTCCGCCCTATCATATATCGCCCCTCTCCGCGCTATCATATACCGCCCCTCTCCACCTGCGTTTAACAAATATACACAACTGCAGATATTCCCACGCTGCATATATACACACGACTGCACTAAGCCACTGCTTCACCAACGTCAACACCACCCTTCCATATAACAAAATCACTGTTCAACAATACGCTCGAACGCCTCACTCCAACATGCTCACACGCTGGTTCAACTCCATTATTACCGCCTTACTATCTTCCTGTCTTACCGTCTTACCGCGCTGGTGGTATATAATACCGCGCAGTATTATTGTCTTACGCCCTCATGTAATACCATTCCGCACAGTCATACTGTCTTACACCCTCATAAAATACCTCCACGCTGTCAACTTTTAATACATATCCTGTCTGCATTGTAAAATACCTCCACGCTGTCAACCTTTAATACCGCTTTCTCTTTTACATTTCCGCCCCTCCCAACTTTTAATACCGCCCTCTCTTAATACAATTCGTTGTCCCTCCCACATATGTCACATATCTCTCCCTTGTCATATTTTATAGCGCTCCCTCCCCACTATTACCATATATTATACTCTATCTCCTCCTCAACCATTTCAAAATACCACTTCCCATACATTTTTTTTCTCCAAACAAAAATATATATATATATATATATATTTGTGCAGAATTCAGTATTTGTAGCAAAGAGTTTTTGTCTTTTTAAATTCAGTATATTTTCCAGCAAAGAGTTTTTGTCCCCTTTAATTGAGCAAATTTCCAAAGTCGAAAGTTTTCTAGCTGAATTTTTTCCTCTTCAAAAGATTTTTTTCCAGCAAACTAATGCATTCTCTCATCTCTATTGTTGGGGTGGTTCTCTCCGGCAAAGAGAACTATCTTGAATGGTCTCGAAAGATTAAACACACACACATTTTTAATGAGTTGTGGAAAGGAATCTGTGAAGGACAAGAAGGAAATCTACCAGCAAAGCCCACTTCAGACAAAGAGCTCGCCATTTGGGAAAACAAGAACTGTAAGGCCTATGCCTTGATTGCGGCTTCCGTAAATGAAGAGGTGAGCCACCACATTTCATCTTTCTCAAATGCCTATGATGCCTTGAGCAAGCTAAAAGAACTCTATGACTCACATTCAGAATTATAAAATGTTCAATTGATGATTAACTTGTTCAATACTGAAATGAAGAATGATGATCCCCTTGCTTTAGCTTCAAAAGTTAGATCTATCATGCATGATATTGAAAGCACTGATGTAAAAATGGACATATCTCTCATAGAATATGTTAAGGCATTATATCTGACTTACTCACATTATCTTGAGTCTTTGCAAGCAAGTGGGAACCTTGAGTATATCACCTTTGATACACTTGAGAAAAAGTTTGTAGAAAGAGAGAAAGCTTTCAGGAAGATAACAGTCCCTTCGTCTTCCGAAGAGGCTGCATACTGGCACATAGAGAAAAGATTCATGCTCCAGATTCATCCAGAGGAAGAGGTGGCAGAAGAGGAAGAGGAAGAAGAAACTTCACAGAAAGGGGGGGCAGACAATCTGACAAATCCAATCTTCATTGCACATGGTGCAATAAAGATGGACATGATGCATCCAAATGCAGAACACCTTGGGAGAAAATTGAGCAGAAAAGAAATCAAGACAAAGGTAAAACTAATGACAAAGACAAAGGTAAAGCACCTGAATCCGCTCATTATGTTCTAGCACATTGTAACAATGGAGTAACTGAAGACTTATTTGATGTTTCATTTACTTCATGGAGAGATGATTGGTTGCTAGATTCAGGAGCAACATGTCACATGACATTTAGAAAAGATTTTTTTGAAGAATTCACTGATAAAGTTGATGGAGCAGTATATTTCGCAGATAAATCCAAACTCAAGCCATCAGGGCTTGGCACAGTCAGGCTTAAGTTGCCTGGTCTTCCAGATCATATCCTACATGAGGTTCTATACCTCCCTGAGTTGAGGAGAAACTTGTTGTCCCTGGTCCAAATCCGCCAACAAGGACACTCCATTCACTTGTTTGATGGCAAGGCAGAGGTCAGAAAAGCATCAGATCACTCACTTGTCATGGAGGGAATAGAAGAAGGGAGACTCTTGAAGCCGAAAGGTTCATCTGCTCATGCTCAAAACTTTGCATTCAGTTCACATCATGATGAAGGTACATTCCCATCAATTCTTTTATGGCATGCTAGATTTGGACACTTAAACTATGAAAGCCTTCGTTTTTTGAAGAAAAATGGTGTTAATGGACTGCCTACAATTCCTAGGAAACCTAAGGAATGTGATGCTTGTATTCTAAGAAAGCATAGCAAACAACCATTTCATGATTCACACTCCAGAGCACATAGAAAACTTGAGCTTGTTCATTCAGATTTATGTGGCCCTATGCCTATTGCTTCTGCAAATGGAAATAAATGCATGATGACATTTATTGATGACTACACCAGAATGTGTTGGATTTACTTATTGAAGAATAAGTCTGATGCTTTTCAAACATTCAAGAATTTTCATGCATGGATAGAAAATGATGCACAAACTAATATTGGCTCTCTACGTACTAATAATGGAAAAGAATACACTTCAAACGAATTTGAAAATTATCTTCGTCAACATGGAATAAAACATCAAACAACTGTGCCATATAATCCCCAACAGAACGGTGTAGTTGAAAGAATGAACAGAACTATTTTAAATATGGTCCACTCCATGTTATTTTTCAAGAATGTGAAATTGATGTTTTGGGCTGATGCAATTCTATGTGTTGTTTACATAAAGAATAGGTGTCCTTCAAGTTCAATTAGAAACAAAACTCCTTTTGAAATGTGGCATGGCCACATTCCTTCGGTAAAGCATTTAAGGGTCTTTGGGTCCACATGTTATGCCTTGATACCCAAGGGTCAAAGGAACAAACTTGGTGCTAGAAGTAGAAAATGTATCTTCTTGGGGTACTCCAATACCTCCAAAGGATATCGTCTCTATGATGAAGCAAATAAGAAATTTGTAATAGCAAGAGATGTTATATTTCTTGAATCTTCCAAGAGTGACAAGGTTGTTGAGCGGCAACTTGATCGCCTGCATAGATTCACACATGCAAAGTCCTTCCAAGAATTTGATAATGTGATTCCACATCTTGAAGGGGGGATTCCAATATTGAATCAAACTGTGGAATCATGTCCTGAAGCACTCTCTCCCCCACATGAAGAAACAAACACGGATGACACATTGGATGATGTGATTGATAGAATTGGGAGATTGAATCTTGAATCAATCCCAACTCAGTCAAATGACCAGCCTGGGCCATCTCAGAAAGGTCCTCCCAAATGGCTGACAAAGACACTGGAGAATGTTCATCCTGATGAGGTTGGAAAAATAGGAACAAGAAGTTCCACTCAACAAATCGAAGGTGATGTAGATAATTTTGATTCTCCTGTTGATATGGATATTGCTTATAACAGTGAATTGAGTTTGTCTACAGATCATGAACCAACTTCCTTCAAAGAGGCCGCTTCTCATGATGAATGGAAAGAAGCGATGCAGAAGGAGTATGATGCCTTGATAAAGAATGGCACTTGGAAGCTGGTTGATCCGCCTTTGGGAACAAAACCAATTGGCTGTAATTGGGTCTACAAGAACAAGTACAAAGTAGACAGCTCACTTGACAAGCACAAGGCCAGGCTTGTGGCAAAAGGATTCGCACAAAAAGGAGTCGATTATGAAGAAACTTTTGCTCCCACAGCAAAATGGACCACCATCCGGACTCTCTTTGCCTTAGCAGCTCAGAATGGATGGAAAGTCCATCAAATGGATGTAAAAACAGCTTTTTTGAATGGAGATCTAAAGGAGAAAGTTTATATGCCCCAGCCAGAAGGATTTGTTGTAAAGGGTCAAGAACACAAAGTTTGCAAGCTTATAAAATCCTTGTATGGCCTCAAGCAAGCACCACGAGCCTGGTATGAGAAATTAACCGAGCATCTTCTGAAACTTGACTTCAAACATTTTGATCTTGATGATGCAACTTTGTTTGTTAAGAAAGTTGGAAAAACAATTGTATATCTTGTGGTATATGTAGATGATATTTTGATAACAGGAAACAATGAGAGCTATATTGAATCCATGAAGAAAGAGTTGAAGAAAGGTTTTGAAATGACTGATTTGGGTCATGTTCATTACTATTTGGGTATTGAAGTAATTCAACATCCTAAATTCATATTTTTTTCTCAAAAGAAGTACATTGGAGATCTCTTGAACAAATTTGGCATGGATGACTGTAAACCCTTAAGCACTCCAATGGAACAAAACTTGAAGCTCACATCTATTGAAGGGAAGGAATTTGAGGATGCAACTAAGTATAGACAACTTGTAGGAAGTCTTATCTATCTGACCACCACCAGACCTGACATTTCATTTGTTGTTGGAATCCTCTCAAGGTTCATGCAAAAACCTTGTGAAGGACATTGGTCTGCTGAAAAAAGAGTGCTAAGGTACTTGAAGGGGACTCAAGACTTTGGACTCAAATATACACAGGTAGGCGACTTCAGCTTGATCGGATACTCTGATTCAGACTTTGATGGCGACAAAGAAACAAGGGTGTCTACTACAGGTTACACCATGAGTCTTGGATCAGGAGCTGTCTCATGGAGATCACGCAAACAGTCAGTTCCAGCAGATTCCACGACCGAGGCAGAATATGTGGCAGCAGCTTAAGCAACAAAGGAAATTGTGTGGCTCCGGAAAATCCTGGAAGATTTGCAGATGAAACAAATGTACTCCACACCACTCATGATCGACAACACTTCTGCAATAAAGTTGGCCAAGAACCCAAAGTTCCATGATCGAATAAAGCACATCAATACAAAGTACCATCTAATTCGACATCATGTTCAGGCCAAAACCATCCATCTACATCATTGCTCCACAAATGAGCAAACTGCTGATATCTTCACCAAAGCACTTGGAAGAGAAAAGTTTGAAAAGTTCAGATCGATGCTTGGCCTCACCAACATCCCTTCGAATTAAAGGGGGGAATGTTGACACCTAATCCTATGGGTTGGGTGTGCATATGTAATATTGTATATTATTTTAATATTAGGAAATAAGGAAGGCCAAGAGTCATTGGGAGATGAATCCCAATAGCCTCACCTCCATGTATAAATGCATGTACATTCTTCAGCTAATACACATTCTGATTTGAGGAGTTACCTCCTGGTTTGACATTCCAAAAATGAATTAGTTCCCCATTCCCCATTTGCCATCCAAGATCGTCAATGATGAGGCAACTTCTCTACATAGTTTTCAAATTTTCGACCTTGTTCTTGTCAGGTTTCTTATTCAAGTATTATAATTATATTCTTGTGAAATTACTTCTGCAAAAATGCCTATTTCCACCATTCATTGGAATCTGAGAGAAACTTCCATATAATTTTTGCACCTAATGCTAGATTCATTAGCTCTAGGTCCTTAATTTCTAATGCTCCAACAGCTTTGGGTAATCAAAGAGCTTTCTAATTAACAAGTTGAAAGAGATTCTCAATATTTTTTCCACCTTGCCACAAAACCTTTCTCATTATCCAATGAGTTGGTGGATAACGCACTTTTGGGCCAATAATCTTGATCCCCAAGTATATCAGGAGGGAGAACATAACAGACTTAGTCAGAACCACTTTTCATGTTGTGTTGAGCCATTATGCTCCCCAATATTGAATCCACTTTTTTAGTTTTTGTAATACGTACTCCCATTATTCTATGTTGGTCACCCCCAAATAAATAGTAATACCGAAGTACTTAAAGTCCCTCCAATCAAGGTTTACAAGGAATTCAAATATTCTCGTTATCTCAAGAATTATTGATTCATCACATATACTTGGCATTTTCTTTTATAAACTAACTTTCCTAACAATTGGAAATAAGTTTCCAAAAGTTTCTTGAATATCATTACAACTATCTTAGATGCTCCTCCCAGCAAAAAAGTATCATCAGCAAATTGGGAGTGGTTTACCTCCTTAGCATTATGTGCTATACTTAATCCATCAACTTGCCCTCTTATTTGGAATGTTTTGGGTTTCGAATTAAACTCTTAGCCATATTGATGTAAATAATTTGGGATAGTGGACACCCTTGTCAAAGCCCTTTATATTCCTTGAAAGAGGAAGATGGTCGACCATTAACCAATGTAGCTATCCAAGGAGAGCCAATGCAAGCTTTGATCCATTTAATAAAATCCTTAAAAAATCCCAATTTATCTAACATTAAGAAGAGGAAATAATGCCTAACCCAATCAAAATCATTTTTCATGTTTAATTTAATCATCATTCCCTTTTCCCCTACCTCCTTGTTGGAGTGAATTTCCTCCTGAACTAAAATAATGGTTTCCAGAATTTTATGTTACTGCATGAAACCACCTTGATTCTCAAATTTAAACCTAGGAAGAAACTTCTTCAATCTGGATGTGAAGACCTTATTGAAGATTTTATAAGCATAATTACATAAATATATGGGAAGGAATCTAGAAAAAATCACTAGATGTGATTCTTTGGGTATGAGAACTAAAAAGGATGAATTAGTAGCACCACCTACTTTATCTTTTGTTATCATACTATTTAACATCCTTAACAAATCTTTATTAATAAAAGGCCAGGATTATTTGAAAAAACTAATTGAGATATGCCTGGGCCAGGGGCCTTATCAAGATCTAAGCTCCATATAGCTTCCAATACTTCATATTTAGTTATCTAACTTACCAAAGACCTATTGTTTGACTTTTTCACTATTGAGGGAACACATTGAAGAGATGCTTGTTACAAATCCAAATATACCTCTTATTCTTCCTTTTAAAGAACTTGGAAATTATGAAAGGATTCCAGCTTTATGTCCTTAAAGGAGGAGATTCTCGGTCTACCTTGAAGAACAATATCCTTCACCTTGTTCGTTAGCTCGTGTGCTTTGGATTGTCTATGAAATAATGAGGTATTATGATCACCATCCCTGAGCCATAAACTACACAATTTAAGGTGTCAAGTCTCCTTCTCTTGGTGACTAACGGCATAAATTTTCCTTATTAGATCCTACTTTTTACAAAGTTCCAAGATTCTATTTGACTTTCTTCCATCATACTTTGGTGTTGCACTAATTGCTAGACCAGATCCTTTCACTTAAGTCCTAGGGGCACATACTTAGACTTGATCCAATACCTCAGAGCTTGCTTTATGGCTTTTAATTTTGATTCCCAAACAAAGGATGGAGATCTAGTCACTGAAGATAGCCATCCATTCTTAATCATGTCTTTTACTCCCTCTTCATTTAGCCATATTGGATTGTATATGAAAGGAATAGGGCCAAGATTTTCTAATTGAGTAAGATATGGAGATACATGTCGGTGATCTAGCTCACCTTTTCCCAAAATAGAGGAGGATAATTCTAATCCATTCGAAAAACAGCTACTATGAATGAGTAATCTATTAAGATGTGCTATTATAAAATTGCCCCTGGATATTCTATTTGTCCAAGTGAACTTCCCAACTTTAGGAGGAATATCCACTAGATCCCAATCGTTGATGAGATCACCCATTCTCTCATGAAAGGGATCTTTAGCATTGGATCCTCCTCATTTATCCTTTGATTTAAGAATTGTGTTAAAATTTCCTCCCATAATGCAATTAGAGTAGCCATATCAAACTTTGATAGAGTTAAACGAATCCCAAAAGTTGGATTTTTCCCCATACAAGACTAGACCATAAACGTTGATAATGGGAATTTGTTCTTTGGTGTCCTTCCTTTGAAGGATGGCCATACATACCAATTCCACCAGATTCTCCTCTTTGCATCCTAATTTATTCCAATGTTTCCTTTCCAAAAGGACTAAGTTTCCATATTTACCTCTCTTTCTTCCATCTTTGTTTCCTACAACAAAATAATCCAAGGTTTGTCTTGTCTTACTAAATCCTGAATCGCCTAGGTTTTAATGGGCAGACCCAAACCCCTTATATTCCATGATAAAAATATCATCGAGTAGGAAGGCTTTTGGAAGAATCTCCTTCTTTTTCTGGAATTTCCGTCCCTTTAGGGCCTTTTGATTTTAAAATGTCTGAAATCACCTGTTGATTTCCCATCTTCTTCTTATTTTTCACTTCTCTTTCCTGTATCACTTTTTTGTGGGTGTGCTTTCTTATTTTTATTTCTTCCTGACTAATGGATGTTACCTTCATATGCATATACTAAGGTTTTTTCCTTGTTTCTAGTGATGAATCCCATTGGATGAGATCCTCCTTTTGCATGTCCATATTTAGGATTTGATTGCTCGATTCTCAGTGGAGAATAATTAGGAGTAGTTGAGATCATCTCTATTATAGGAGGGGCTACCTTTTCTTCTATGATCTCATCCTCATCCTCATTTCTTTATCCTTCCTCCTACTCTTTTGAATTTTTTTATGCATTTTGATCACCTTGATCCTGATTTTTGGTGTCGTGATCATTGTCAAGGAGATTCTACAAATAATTATACATATTGGATGAGATAGTGGCTTCATTATTTTTTTTTTGGTGGGTTGTTTTCCATTCCCATTAGATCTACCCTTTTTATTTCCTCTCCTTTGTGCTTTCAAGTTCTCTCCCTGATCTACTAATGGGTTTGGGCCTTTGCCAACACAGACATTTTTTTTAATCTCTTTCAAAGTGGCCATATTCATGACAGAAGCAACATTTGAATGGGATTTGTTCATAGTTCATATTTTAATAGTGTGTCCACCCTCTTAGGGTTAAATTGATCTTTGAAGGCAACCCATTTTGTAGATCTACTTCGAAGCATATTTTGGCACACACAAACTGAGAACCCTTTAGCTCAACTTAATCCAAATTTTTCCAACCCATCACAAGGGAAAGAGGGAGACGGGAAAGTTTAATATGTGTAGGGATCATTGTTTGAATATATTCATCTGGATTGAAATTTCGAGACCATTGATTCATGTACATACCCTTAAATCCGAAGAAACATGGTCCATTTTTAAATATCACATCCCTATCCTCTTTAAATTCAAAGATAAAAGAAAATAATCCATTACCATAGGCATAAATTAGATGTTCCCTTTCATTTTTTTCTTCGAGGATTGATCGATCTAGGTTTCCATTGAATGAGAATATGGTCACATCCTCGTAATTTTTTCAACTAGGGCGCACTGTGAAAAAGCTAAAGTGGTTTTGATCACTCCATTAGGGAGAGCTAATAAGGGTATAGCTTCATCCCTCTTAATAAATTTAGACTGTGCATCCTTGGATTTAGAGAATTTTGAAAGGGCAGCAATAAGAGCTTCAAAAGTTGACACCTTATCTGGGGGAGAAGGAGGAGGATGGGAGATGCCATTGCAGGACGAATCAGAGCTTAGGGTTTTTGTAGAGGGCACACGCGCAATCACCGAGTAATATAAGAAATGTATATTATTAATATTAATTTGTAATAATAATATTAGTATTAAATATTTCCCACAGAACGTAGAATAGACGGAGATGCAGTGTATTGTTAAGTCACTTCATGATGTGAACGTCACTAGTTTGAAACTCCATGGGAAAAAATATAATTGTTTTAAGGGGTGTTGTGGCCCAAGCTAGGTGTGATCCTTGGGTGATTTTCGTGGCTTAGATGCCCCTAGGTCACGGTATGTCAAGCCAAAGGTTAAGCATGCAATCATCTCAAGACTTAGACAACTTGAAAAACAAAACAAAAAATAGTGTTATCAAATATTATCTATATTTTACCAACTACATTAATCATAAAGAAACCCTAATGTATATTTTATCAAATATGTTAGGATTTATTATTTAATTATTTATTATTATTAATAAGTATTAATAATTCCCAAAGGTGGCAGGAGCGGGATGGGTCATTTTATACCTCGAAGAACAAACAGTGATTTAATATGCATGGGGATTGGGCATGATAACTAAGAACCAAGAAGAGTATCTAAATCTATGGCAAACCTAAAAATCAAAATGACAAGAAACATATCCAAATTAACAGTATTCGGGGACTTAGTGATAGTGATTATAAGGTTATGGAAAGCCACAAGAACTCCAAGCATATACTCTCCCCCTAATTCTACAGAGGATATTTTTGCAAACCAAAGAATTCGACCAAATTTAATTTTTCCATGTGTTATGACACTTGAACACACTTTGAAAAACTCATTGTCCAACAGATTCATGCTTGAACAAGTGAAGATATAAATGGATCATGGGTTAAACCATATTTCACCAACTCCATGAATTTTGAATTAAAATATCAAAGCATTAACTCTCAAGTTAATGGCATTCATAAATGGATTTATGAACAAATCTCCAAGAATTGGTTTAGCAGGTCCCTCTCTTATTATTTCTTCTCCAATTTTTCGAAAGGTTTTTCGAGTGACATCAGCAACCAAGGCAAGGTAGTCTAGACCTTTCTAGGTTTTTCCTGCTTGTAACTTGGATTTTAATTTCTTCATACTCTTTTAAAAACTTTGGTTAATTTTATTTAACTCGGGATTTTGTTGAATATTTTAGAATATAGAAATATCAAACAAATATTACCTATGATTGGCTGTATTTTCTTGTGCTTGAGGGTTCTCTTTTTTAGAGGCACAGCAAGGTCGAAATCCATGGAATTATTTGCAACGTGTTCTTTTTCCATATCTCCTCCTTCACGGCCTATTGGTTCTTCTATTTCAGTAGGGGTATCTTTTTCTTTTGTTCCACATGTTGGTTCTTGTGTTGCAACAACGATTTCTTCTTCACTCATTCCACCTATTGGTTCTTGTGTTGTAGTATGGGTGACTCCTTACATTGGATCAATTTTTCCATCTATGGGTCTTGCAATTTTTGTTGTTGTTTCTACTTTGGTTGAAAATTGTGTCCTTTTCTTCTTTGGAATTGTTATGTTGGGAATTCCCCTGGTTCCTCTTTCCTCATAGGTCAAGCTCTCCTTATTGGTGATAAACTACTAATAATTTCTACATCATTTTCATGGGAAGCCTCCTGGTGTTGTTTTGTCTCACTTGAAATTTTTTCTATACCTTGTTCAATTATTACAACTTCCTTTATTCCCCATGGTCTGTGGCAAAACTTCCTTACTACAGCTTGTGTCAGATAATATTTTGCTCCTCTTGCTCCCAACTCTAGCAAAGTTATGGGAGGGACTACAATTTGTGTATGGCCTTCTTGCTCTAGTGCATGTGTCACAATGAGCTTGATAAGCCCATGGTGAGAAAACAAATCCATCGACTTCTTCGCCTTTTGAATTTTATGTTCCATTTGTTATAGGATATTCCAAATAAATAATGGAATATTGAATAACCTATAATACGAAGGTGATTTGGGATATTTAGATGATACTAGAAGATGATACCATGGAATCCCTCATAAGTAAATTATTTCTAAATGAAACAAGCCACATCTACCCAAGGAAGAGGTAAATATTTGTTATCAAACCCATTCCTTTTCTTTATAAATTCCTCATGCCCTGCAAGAAGTCATCCTTTACATTTGGCTGTGATATCTTTTGAGATAACTATAATTCCTCTTCTTTTGATCGTTTTTTCATTGCAGCTATCATTTCCTCATTCACTACAATTGGAATTCCTCTTACTTTTTTTCTATTGTCTTACAATTTTAGTGCAAATTACAATGCAACTCCATCATTGAACCCTTGAAACTTCTCGATGTAACTTAACCATCCTGCGATATAAAATATTCTCCTCACACCATCATAAGATTCTAGCAAGATCATGCATGTGGGCTCACAATGGATAAGGGATCCAACCATGGGTGTATATTAGAACATTGCAGCAATACACAAAAACTCGAGTAGCTCAATTGTAAAGAGGGTATACAAAACTCTGGTAGCAAGAGAGTAATAGAAACCCAAAACTTACCACCTTTAGAAAAATGCAATGGTTTTTCATCCAAGGTAATCATAGTTAAGGATAGAATTAATTCCATCTATTGTCTAGAAATAATTGCAGAGGTGCAAGATAGGTTGTGGCGGTAGTGAGGTGGCCAGACCATTATGATTTCTCCTCTGATAGATTGATGGTCACTCATAGCCAATGAATGTTGTGATTGGATAGGGGAAAGATTGTCCAAATCACAATTTATGTCAATCAAGTGATTACAAATCATGTGTAAGGGGGGTATGTACCTCTTTAATGCTTGAATTATGCATGGGATTAACACTTGTGTTCTGACTCAAAAATTATGAAATCACATAAATATTGTTGCATTAGCGGTTGAGTCACACCCCATCAACGGTGTGGTAATAGCATGTTGTTATAGTGTTGTAGTTTTGTCAATTAGATGTTGTAACGTGGAGACTGTTTTACAGCTTCAACAATGTTACAACGTCGTGAGGTGTCGCAGTGTCAAAAGGCGTTACAGCTTTAATGAAGTTGTAGCATCAAAAGGTGTTGAAGCTTCAACAAAGTTGTAGTGTCATGATGTGTTGTAGCTTTTGGTGAGGTGTTGCAGAATTTTGAGGTATTGTAGCATCGCGAGGTATTAAAGAAAATATTGTTAATAATTATTTAAATCTATTTTTTTATCGTTAATTATTTATATCATAATTTTATTTATGCCTTTGACTTGACCTTTAATGGCTTCATTGAATTTATTACCATTTTCTCCCCTAAAAACTAATTAATTTCTTATCTATTAAAGGCTCACTAGCACTCGTGTGTCGTCAAATTTATTACTATTTTTTCCTCTAACTGATAATTAATTTCCTATCTATTAAATACTCACTAACACTCGTGTGTCTTCATTCAATATTCTCTGGTCCCTTATAATGGTTGAGTGTCAACCTAAAACGTTCGACAGGATAATAATCCTATACACAGTTACATCTAGAAATCTTCTATGAAATTTTTTCATATTTATTCATTTATTTATTTATTATTATTATTGTAACTAGCCCATGCTAATGGATTGTTTTACATATGATATTTTCTCATCTATGCCCAAGGGGGATTTTCATAACTAGATTTATTTATTTATTATTCGTTTATATTTTTATTTATTCATGTCTATTTGTATTTATTTATTTATTTTATATAGAGATGGGGAATCTCTTTTAACTATCTCAAGAACTAGGAATTAAGGCTTCTATGATGATAATCCATTTGAAATTCATTCTCTGGATCCATCACAATGAGATTAGTTTTGCCCGTGAATACTTTTTCCAATATTTTTAACAAACCAATGTATTTCATCATCAAAATAGAATGATGAAGAAAATTTGATCAAACAAAAAATATAAAATGAAAAGAACCCTAAAGACCTAATAATCAAAATAGAAAATTTAAATTATGAAAAGAAAAAGAGCATTAAAATAGAAAATATTAAACTAATATTAATAACAAATATATATATAATAAATATTAATTTAATATTTTTGTAATTGTTATCACCCATTTGTTATATATATAGGTTATAATAATAATTAAATAATAAAACCTAAAGCAAATAAGTCTATTATTATAACTGATTAATAGGAAATTGTTAAAATCATGTAAATATTAATTTAAGAAACAATATAAATATTAGTATTAGTATTTAGAAAGTAAAATAGTTATTAAAAATTATTAATAAAAATAAATAATTAAATAATAAATCTTTAAGTAAATATGGCTATCATTACAATGAATTAATTTATAGAAAATTATTAAAATAATGTTAATATTAATACAAGTAACAATAATAGCACTAGTATTAAAGAAAGTCTAATAATTATTAATAATATTGGTTAAAAAATAAAATGGCTTTGTTAAAAATAAGCATAAAAAAATTTATAGCATTAGGATTCATATTAATTATTAATTTAAATGGTTAAATTTTTTTAAATAATATTTAATTATTAATATCAATATTAAAGCATTAATAAATAAAATGACTATATTAAAAATAAAGATAAAAAGTTGTAGGTAATTCATATTTATATTAACTAGTAATTGCACCATCTCTTAAAGAGATCCAATAGTTGCTAAGCAAGATATTTGTAGTGATTTTGGTCAATTTTAGTAAAGGTAGGAGAAGTCATCAGGTTCAGTAATAATGTTGTCTTTCATTGTAAATTTGAAGTACGTTAGGGGTTGTCAATTGAAAATTTTTAAATAATTTATTATGTGGAATGGAGAAAAATGTTGTCAATTGAAAATTTTAAAATAATTTGTTATGTGGAATAGAGAAAAATGTAGACTGTGTCGTGTCCCAATTTTTATTTTGATAATAAGGCATTCGAATCTAGTTAGCTCACAGTCAAAACCACCACTGTAATTCCACACTTCATTCATTTAAAGCAGAACAATAAAAAATTAAAAAAGTTATTATACACAAATATGGCTTAATAATTGACAAAGATTTGAATGGTTGATAACTTACATATGATTGCTTCAAATATTAATATTAATTTTGAAATAGAATATTTTATCTTTGAAAAGCAAACAATGTAATCCACCTTTTAAAATAGTGAATACAATTGTTCACATTATCATCATGGAATACTAAGTGGTCAAAGGGTTAATAATATGGAATTTACCTTTAAACCATAGTTACCAAATTCGAATACGATAAAAGTTTGTATGAAATTTTTTCAATTCATCAAAAATTCAACAATATACATCTTAAATATTTAAATATATATAATTCTTTTCTTATAAATGTAATGTTTTCTACACATTTTTTAATATTTTTGATTAAATATAAACATTTTTAAAACTACAATTAGCTAACCCAAACCACATCTTATTAATTTCTATATCATTTTCAAAACTCAAAACTATATTTCTCCCTTGACTTTTATAATTAATACATATTTAAAAAATAAATATTCAAAACTGAAAATTATATTTCTCCCTATTTTCAAATATTATCTAAAATCATTTTTTAATTAACACATATCTAGAAACTAAATTTTTAAAATTTCATTTTATCTCATAAACATAGTTAAAAAGTCCATTACCTTTTATAAATTAGTTCAACATCAAAATTCAAATTCTTTCTCTTATGGTTGTTTCAGCTCTTTAAACCTTTCATAGAAACACTCAAATTGGAAACTAGGAAATTTTCCTTACAATAAGTTTCCATTTTTTTACTTTCCATTTTTTTATTGTCTATGCATTTTAAACCTTCAAAAAAGAAAATTCAATTAAAAACTCAGAAATTTTCCATTACAATAAATTTCCATTTCCTATTGCCCTCAGTTGCCACCTATTTTTAAACCTTCCAAAAAAACACTAAAAACTATGAAATTTACTCTTATAAAAAAAATTACCCTTACAATAAATAAACAAATACATAAATTTTCATTCCCTACTACCATCTATTTGTGACTATAGCTACTATTCGGGCACTCCAATTAACAAATCCATTATGTGATTAGCTGCCATGAACCAAAACCATAACTTTTTTAGTCACTCGCGCGATGATTAGTCTTTTTTTAATTTCTCTGCTCATTTTTATTTTATCGAAGATCTAAATATGTTTCTTGTTTCTCATATATAATTACTTGTATTTCATTTTTTATTTATTCGCCTTGTTTTTTAAATGCTCGATTACAGAGAACAGAAGTGTGAGAAAAAGATGGAGACTAGCAACGCAGCAAAATGAAATACTGAAGGTATTTACAGAAATGGCCTATGGTCGCCCTCTCCAGAAGACATCGGGAGAATCACTTCCCTTTTGAAAGACTATAGGATTCTCCCCTTTTGAAAGACTATAGAAAAGTGGAAGGGAAAAAATTGAAATGGTAGTTTTAGAATTTTAATCAAGATGACAACAGTTTCATCAAATCTCTCATGGCTCTCTTTTCCTGCCTCGTGATTCATGTTTCCAATTTATTACATGTCAATGCCTCAAATTGTTCAACATGATATTATAAAAATCTTCAGACAAATCTTCAAACGGTTTAAAGTAAAAATTCTTAATTACGTTAACTCTATTTCCCAGTGCCGCTAGAAAAGGCCTTACCTTTTTTTCCAGTGATCATCAGGCTCTCACTAAGGCAAGGAAACATTACCAGCTTAATAAACTCAACAGTTGCAAGCAACACGAGGCTGACAATCGCAACCCATCTGAGCTTGTTGGCCAAGTTCTATTCAAAACTATTTTTTAGAAGCAGTTCAAACAATTTAGATAAGTTAATAGCTTCTTATTCAATTTTCTCAATCACAATGGCAATAACCTCCAAAACTTTAAATCATTGCAACATATTAAAAGAAAAAATAAAAATTAGATAACAATTCATATGAGAACAATTTAGATCAACTCATCTCTGCTTTTTCAATTCAACTAATCACAATCACAATGGAATTAATTTTGCAAAGTGTAAATCATTGCATCAAAATGGAGACGCAAAAGTTAGAGGGGAATAAGGAGTTAATCCATCAAGAAACGGTTCATTAAATAGTTTTGATTAATTTTAAACATGTTCATTAAACTTCTTAATTATTAGTTTTCTATTAACTATTAATCTGATGGCTTAAAAATTTTCAATCGTCTAACATTCCATCTAATGGTGCAAAATAAGACAGAGTGGCAGCTAGGAGAGTTGTTTTCAAATAATAACACCTTACGGCGTAATTATTAATTATTATTAATTATTTTTACTACTTTATTTTATTTTGATTCCTAATATTTTTGCGCATCATGTTTTTTTAATATGATGATTGTTGTTCTTAAGTCTAGTTGTCGAGAAGATACATCTCCCAATAATACTTAGATTGACTTCATGGTGCTGTAGCTTGAGCTTTCATGCAAAATAAATATCTTTCTATGTTTTAATATTAATAGTATTGGTAGTTCTATATTTTAAAAGAAAAAAATGTTTCAACTAGCGCTTTCAATTTAAACCTATATTGGCACTAATAATTAGATTTAAAATAATAGTTAGTTTAATGGTAAAAATTAAAATATAAATAAAAAAATTAAAATATATATATACATATATTTAAGTTTAATAAACTTAGAATTAGTTGTTGTAATTTTATTTCTTTTTAGTAAGATAAGATGTCAATAAAATAAATCCATTATGTAATTAACAATACTAGTTAAATATCTTAATAATTATTTAGTAATAATAGTTAAATACCTTTTTTATAGATTTTTGGCTTTTGTGATCCATCATTAAATTATGAAGAAATTTTTTGGTAATAATAACATTAAAATGAACAATCTCTCACCTAGTCTTAATGATGAACCACACTGATTCATTCGAAACGCGTCGACATTGTTCATTTTAATGTAATTATTAACGAAAAATTTCTTCATAAATTAAATACCTTATCAATTATTATTAATAATATATTTTTATTATTTATTTATTATTATTATTTATATGCTTTCATCATTTATTTATTAAATAAATAATAAATAATAATGAATAGTATGATAACGAATCAACCAGGGCGAATAAAAAAAAGAACACCACCAATATTGGATCATGTATCTAGTGTCAATATCATTGAGGTATAGTTTTCACCCATTATATATTATATATTAACTTATATTGATTTTGACTGAGCCAAATTGTACGGCCTTTGATAGTGGGACACTACAAATCTACGGTCTCAAAAACATATATTTTTGGTGTGGATCATTAGAACGCTAATAGCTATAATACAAAGGAGTCTGGGTATTAATAAATGAAGTCTAGGATAATTATCTCAAATAAATCCTCAAATTTAAAGCAAAACAAAGCTTTCCACGCACCCGTGTAGATTTATTTGAGATGGATATAGATTAATCATAACAATCATCAAGCAATATTAAACGTCAATAAATGTTTTTAACATACCATTTCAATTTAAATAGAAAATAAGAAAGATATTGTTAAATTTTTATAAATAAATAAAAAAACATACCATTTCAATTTCTACGAAGTCATGATCTAAGTGGTGTATCACCATCCCATGTTCAGTGACAATAGCGACCACCATTAGTTTAATATCAAACGTAACATTGATAGACTTCTAGATGTTAGATTGGAAGCGGGAATGCAAAGTAATAAGCCCTTAACCCCAAAGACCCGAGATTTATCCCTCTAATTACCACCCTCTCAGCGTAATATTCAAGGACAGTTAAATAGATCGCAACAAATATGTTGCTTGACATCACATGGAAGAGTAATTGAGATATTATGTGGTGCATCAAAACTCTAAAAAGCCAGAAAAATAGATTATGCATCTCGGAAAGCCACAAGAAAAATTAGCGATAATTAGCATGATTATTACCTTCATCATTTGTTGTACGTGCGCTAGGCTCTCACTTCTATCACTTCGAATAATATATCACTAAAGAAAACCACATAATCGGATCAAAAGACTGAATATTGACTAAATTGAATACCTTGGAGACTTAATATTTATCAAGATATATGGATTAGATTGTCCTTCCTAAGGAAGTCGTAGCCTACCTTCACTCATGATTTCCAGTGGCACAACCCCAAAGCTATACACATTATCGAATTAAGCTTCCAAACATAGCAAGTTAATAGTGTTGAACAAAAATGTATATTTTATCAATTATGTTAGGATTTATTATTTATTTATTTATTTTTATTAATAAGTATTAATAATTTGGACATAGTGGGAGGGGTCATTTTATGTCACGAAGAACAAATAGTGATTCAATATGCATGGGGGATTGGGCATGGAAACTAATAGCTAAGTGCAATATTTAGCTCTATGACAGGCCTGGAAATCGCAATGACAAAAAACATCTCCAAAATAACAGTATTCGGGGACTCAATGATAGTGATTAGAAATTTATGAAAATCCACAGGAACACCAAGCACAGAATCTCCCCCTATTCTACTTAGGATATTTTTGCAAACCATACAATTCAACTAAATTAAATGTTTCCATGTGTTATGACAGAAGGGCAGACTCATTGGCCAATAGAGGCATGCTTGAACAAGGGAAATTAGAAATGGATAACATGTTAACCCATATTTCACCCATTCCATGAATTTTGAATTAAAATATCAAAGCATTAACTCTCAAGTTAATGCCATTCATAATTGGATGTCTAAAAAAATCTCCAAGGATTCGTTTAGCAGGTCCCTCTCTTGTTATTTCTTATCCAACTTTTCTAAAGGTTTGCTGGGTGACTTCAGCTACCTAGGCATTAAGGCACTCTAGACCTTTCTAGGTTTGGCCTACTTGTAACTTGGCTTTTAATTTCTTCATAATCTTTTGCAAACTTGGGTTAATTTTTTTAACTCGGATTTTGTTTAATGATTGTAGAATATAACAATATAAAATAAACATTATGTGTAATTGGTTTTCTTTTCTTGTGCTTGAGGTTTCTCTTTTGAAGAGGCATAGTAAGGTCAAAATCCATGGCATTCTTTGCAACACCTTCTTTTTCCATATCTCCTCCTTCACATGTTGGATCTTGTGTTCAAGCAGGGGTATCTTTTTCATTTGTTCCACTTGTTGGTTCTTGTGTTGCAACAATGGTTTATTTTTCATTTATTCCACCTATTAGTTCATGTGTTCTTGTATTAGTGACTCCTTTAGTTAGCTCAATTCTTCCATCTATGGGTCTTGCGGTTTTTGTTGTTATTTCTACTTTGGCTTAAAATTGTGTCATTTTCTTTTTTGGAATTGTTATGTTGGGAATACCCCTGACTCCTCTTTCCTCGTAGGTCAAAATCTCCTTGTTGGTGATAGACTACCAATAATTTCTACATCATTTCCATGGGAAGCCTCCTAGTGTTGTTTTGACTCACTCGAAAGGTTGCTTTATACCTTGTTTAGGTATTACAGCTTCCTTTATTTATGTGGCCTATGTCAAAACTTCTTATATTACTATAGCTTTTTTCATAGCTTCTTTTTCTCCTCTTGCTCACAAATCTAGCAAAGCTATGGGATGGCTAACAAGGTATATATGCACTTCTTGCTCTAGTGCATGTGTCACAATGAGCCCATGGTGAGAAAATGAATCCATCAACCACTTAGCATTTTGAATGCTATGTTCCATTTCTTATAGGATCTTCCAAAGAAATAAAAGGAATATTGAATAACCTTTAATATGAAGGTGATTTTGGAGCTTTAGATGACACTAGAAGATGATACCATGGCATCCCTCATAAGTAAAGTATTTATAGATGAATCAAGCCACATCTACCCAAGGAAAAGGTAAAGAATTGTTGTCGAACCCATTCCTTTCTTTACCAATTCCTCACCCCCTACAAGAAGTCATCATTTACAATTTGTAGTGATATCTTCGAGAGAACTAGAATTCCTCTTCTTATGATCCCCTTGTCATTGTAGCTATCATTTCCTCTTCCACCGGAATTGGAAGTCCTCTTACTTTTTTTTCTATTATCTTGCAATTTTAGGGCAAAATTCAAAGCAAAACCATCATCAAACCTTGAAACATTTCAATATAACTCAACCATTGCAGTCTAAAATATTCTCCTCACAATGTCGTAAGCTTCTAGCAAGTTCATTCATGTGGACTCATAATGGATAAGGGAGTCACCCATGGGTGTAGAGTAGAACATCGAAGCGCTCGACTATAGAAGTTATAAAGAGGGTATTCAACACTTTGGTTGCAAGAGAGTAGTAGAAACCCAAAACTTACCACCTTTGGGAAAATGCAATGGTGTGTCTAGTGGATGTTCAAAAGCAAATTGCCTTAGCAGGGACTAATCAAGTTTTCTTCTTTTTATTTTTTAATCTTTCGAAATAGATTTTTTCTTTTTAACATTTTTTAAAATGTTTTAGATAAACTAATTACTCATTTTAAAATACTTAATAATATGGGCATAAATACCAATACCACAAATTTGGAAATGAACTTGATTTAACTCCAAGCATTCAGGAAACTAAATGATTAAATGTATGAACCCATATTATTATAAGTATTATATTACACTTAAAACATACAAATATAAATCTAAATAAGAGTGAAATTAATGGTTCTTTTTTCATTCAATAAACTGGTTGGTGTTGGTTTAGGCTTAGCATAATCTAATAATAATTATAAAAAATACAAAAAAAAAATCAACTAATATTAATTCAGTGCTCGCCACAATGATACTATTTTTTGTGGTAGTTTAATTGTTCAATATTTTTTATGTTTTTTGGCATAACTTCCTCTTAAATGTCCTAAATATAACAAGAATTTGTTAGACTCACAAATTTATTTGCACTATTTGAGTGCACAAGAATAAGTTTTTCAAAACACTAAATTTTAAATAACAAAAATTACTATATGACTAAAAATTTCTCATCAACGAAGAAACTCTAAATATAAAATAGTTAAACATCCTCCTATTCAGATCTTAATTGGTGACCTAATATACTATGTACAGTGCACTTCGGCTAAAGATTCATTGAACTTCTATAATGTGGACAAAACTATGAGTTGTTGGATAATGTGGTATTACCAACCGCTCCATGCTTGAATAAAATTTAAGCGAGTCTTGTAAAAACAACATCTTCAAACTTTAATGGGCGAGGAAGATGTCCTCAATATTTTCAAATGTTTTACTATTATCTACAAGATTGGTTGCATGGTAGCTAGTCCCTGCCTTGAGTGGGAGCTTCTGAGTGCATTTTTTGATCAAAGGGGCGATCAAAGGTCATTGTTGATCAAAGGCTGTTTATTCCTTAACCATAAAAATAGCCAAATAAAGGTGTTAGGTAGCAATTCTTCTATTCTCTAGTTCGTTCAGTCGTTGCTAATGAAGAATATTCCCATGCTCTCGTTGTGCAGGGCACAGGGCAGGACAGATTTAGAACGTAGTGTTGGCACCTAAAGCAGAAATGGGAAGTAGGAATCAATTTATGATTTGATTCTTTCAGTCATAATATGCCCATGCTCCCGAATTTCCCAGGGCACAGGGAGGACAGAGTTAGAATGCAGCTTTAGAACTTAAAGCAGAAATGGGAAGTAGGCATCAATCTATGATTTGATTATGATTTGATTCTTGCTAGTTTTATTCCCTCAATATATGATTTGGGGAATCGGAAAAGCATTTTTTATACAATACAAGCTTACCCTTTTTGAAGCTTCACGCATAAACATTAAATTAAAATTAAATTTTAAATGAAAACTAATTAAAAAGAGAGAGAGGCTTGTCACGCTAACTTTGCATGCATGAAAATTGTCGAAGATATTGATTCCAAGTTCTATCTTTCACCATGGAGCGGAAGGCTGGCATCTTGGATCAAAGTTTCTTTCTAGACTGGCATCGTGATCGATTACACCTGGAGTATCTTAATCATTTTGATTACTCGTACTAGTTAAGATCAATTAATTTCCTGGAGGTTAGCCATAATGGTTTGCTTCCCCGCCAGCACCAAATTGAGATTGAACCCCAGTTGAATCACCCATTAGGGAACCCGTCCACTCGGTAAAACCCGCTGGGGCAATCTCTATATGAGATCCAGTCAAATAAGTAGTCGTGGTGCTGTTGAGTGTAGATTACATATTTCCACTTAGACCACGTTGCAACGCGAAATTATGCGGAAGCCAGAGAAGCTACCATTCTATGATATCAGTTAAGGAAGTCCAGTAAGAAATAGAGTTATAAGGATTTAGTCTTAAGTTACAGCAAGTTTCATACCTACTTTGGCAGCCATAGAGCCAAAGAAAAAATGATTGAAGATAGTTTCATACATACTTTCGCAGCCATAGAGCCAAAGAAAAAATTAACGAAGACAGAAACCAAGCAAGAGAAAAAAACGAGAAGCTACCATCCAGCAATATCAGCTAAGGAAGTACAGTAACACATAGAGGTGTTTCATACCTACCTTCGCAGCCATAAAGCCAAAGAAAAATTGAATGAAGAAGCTGGAATTCTACAGTTTCTTTTCCAGACAAGGGAGCTACATTTCTGTAGATTAGAAGCATTTCTGAGCAGAGGTGGTGCCTCGAACAGAAGTGGCGCCTACAAAGGTAGAGAAATATTTATTAGTACATAACATAGACAGGTCTAAATGATAGTCACAGAAGTAAACCGACTACTTATTGCATAACATAGATAGGTATAAATGTACATTTGTTATGCAACATTGTATGTAAAACATAAATGTGGATATGCATGAATTTGTTAAAATCATTATGTTATGCTGCATATAAACAGAAAGGTAAATATATCTGACTATTAGAGTTTTTAATATAGCATGTTGCAAAATATATACATGAGAACAAGATTATGAGCAGAGGAGATTACAGATATAAAAACATGATCGAAACCCAAAGCCGAAGTTTAATCAAATCAGGAAATATGAATTTATCCATGATGAACAAACTATAAAAACTTTATTGAAACCCAAAGCCAAAGTTTAATCAAATTAGGAAATATGGATTTATCCATGATGAACAAACTTCAAATTAGTTCTAGAAAAACCCTTTTTCTCATCCGTCTGGGTTATAACTACTGTAGGCCTGCCAAAGCTCTAGCTGTTGTAATTTTAATAAACCTCATTGAAGAGTTCCGTCTGGGTTATAACCATAGTAGGCCTGCCAATGATCTAGCTATCGTAATTTTAATAAACCTCATTGAAGAGTTAATAAGCAGTATTCATACCATAAGTACCAAGAGAGTGAAAACATAGTAACCTGGAAGCTCCAACTTGGCTCAAGGTTTGGGGCACTTTGTCGACTGTCAAGACCCTTGGAAGCCGAGATATAGGAAAATCTGGTGGAAGCCTAAGGGAAATGAAGAACATGCATCACATTCATTTGCATGGTGCTCTATGTGGAAGCCGAATGGAAAATGAAGAACATGCGTCACATCCATTTTCATGGTGGTCTACGTGGAAGTCGAAGGGAAAATGAAGATCTACGTGGACGTCGAAGGGAAAATGAATAACAAGGGAGAAAATGGGCTATAGATGGGCTATAGAGTATGTATTTCGGAAATTAACATTTAATGTTGCTTAAGTAATGCTAGCATTACTCAACTTCACAAAGACTTCACATGCGTTATTTACCTTATGCCAAGATTTTTAAAGCTAATGCATCTGTTTGGCCTTGGGAAGAGGCCAAATAAGATCTCCTTTTTTCTAATTGGTTGAATAAGACAGTTGTCATAATTTAATTGATTTCAAGAAAATTGTTTGAATAAATTTCAATTGATTTCTTTTTATTATACAAAATACTTTGGATAAAAGGATAAGGGCTTTCTCGGTTTAGGTGTTTAACTAATACATAGTCAAAAAAATGATTACTATAGCCCCTGTAGCCCAAAGGGGTAGGGACTAATAAGATAACCATATTTCCACTTCAACAGTTTTAATAATTATCATCACAATTGGTTAATTAGTAAGACGTAGCTTTAGAGTAATAACAATGGAAGAGAATATATAACTGGCAACAAACATCGAATACAAAGGATTCTTATGCTAGAGCTAGAGCTAGTAGTAAAAGAGCATATTGACACAATTTTAATTATTTTCGCAAGATTTTTCTTTACCAATTATCATCTCCATTGTACACGATACTCTTTTATAAATTAACTTCACTCAACAGCCAATTTTCTAAAGATTTGTTAAGTGTTTCCAAAGGTAATCGATTTTAATGACTCCTATAAATGGTAGAATTTGACTGGTGTCATTGGTTGAATGCTTAGGAATGGTGATTTCTCTCCCATTTGAACCAAGTTAGTTTTTGAAGGGTAATAACATTGTTTTGGAAGCAATTATGAAGGAATCTAAGTGAAAAATTATACTGATACAAGGGAATGGATGCATTTGTATTATCCCATCAAGTTTCTTGAATAGATATTACGAGAAAAATAAGAGAAATCACTATCAAAATTTAATATGTAAAATAATTAAATATTCAAAAATTGCTTCAGTTAATGCTTGGAGAAAGTTCTAAAATGAGTTAGACTAAAGATTTAGGTGCATCATATTCCTTTTAAACTTACAATGCCTTCTAAAACTTGGTAAAATACTTAATAGCTTAAGTTAACAACCACTTCATTGTAGATTCTTGTTAGCTAGTAAGTAGGAAGCATGCACAATTTCATTAATAATAAAGATTCCTTATACAACACAATGAGTAGCAAGATTGCATGTAGTCTCTAACAAAACTACTATATAAACAAAATACCTTCAACAATTAAGGAAAAGTGCCTAGCCAGAATGCCCATAAACTAGCAGCAATAATAGAAGTTGTGGTATAGATGATTCCATTTCCCATTCTAGAGGAAAATGAGATGGGAGAAGAAAGGAGCTAGCAGAATCCCTATGGAAAGAAAAAGCTACAAATTCTTGTAGTTGTCTAGAGCACCATTGCAAAGGTAGAAGGGATCTAAACGGTGAAGCTCAATGATCATATTGTCGTCATTATATTATGCAATAATATTTGATGTATTGCAATTTTTGTAATCCTTTGTGAATAGAAGCACTGAAACCTTTAGTTTCTTGTACTAGAAGTAGATATCATCAACGATGTGAAACCTGTTGTGCTAAGCCCATTGATTCTAAATCTCATTTTCACTTCCCATAATCATAATCTAAACCCTTTGAATTCAAACTCTAAACTAGTATGGAGTCAATCCTTTGCTCACAAATAGCAAGATAGATGCCAACCATGTATGTAGGGATTTGATATTTAAATCCAATTCGAATTAAATGAAAAACCTTGGTTGGAATTCACATGACAAAAAGATAATAAAAAAAAACAAGGAAAAGCTAAGTGTTTGATTATAACCAAAATTTGTATTTTATAGAGTGAATTATCAGTGATGATATTTTGATTAGGGCCCACAAAAATTAGTCTGAAAACAACATTTGGAGACCTCGTGTATCAATAGAAACACATAATTACACAATCATTTAGAATTCATTTTATAGTGCAGTGGTTACATATTTCTTTGATTATTATTTATAGCCGTAATCATTGATACACTGAAAATTTACTAACATGCCTATTGTTCTTTCTAGATGTGATTGGAAAAGCTTGACTTTGTTGTCTTGATAAGGAACAAAGCTATTATGATAACACGATAAAATCATAAAATCCATTTTCCATTCAACCTACCAAAATTTCTTATAACCTCAATTCATAGTTTTGTAAATCCATTTACTTAATTCTATCTATTTTTCACTATAACTAACAATATACAAGCATCCAAGATTTTTGTTACAATACATTCAATAACAAGAACAACAAAATTATCATTATCAACGAGGCAAAGAAATAAAAAACCGGCAAATTATGTTAAATTTTGAAAAAAAATAAAGAGAATGAAAGTGAATCTTTAAATTATATAAACAAAATAATAAAATTATTTAAATAAAATATAATTTTAAAGCAAACCAATAGACTATCTAATTTCAAAATTACAATATCAACCCCACAGAGATATATATATATATATGTAAAAAAAATGTACCCAAACGTTTTGAAATTCTTTAAAATTAAACTTTTAAAATACCTTAGTGACACCATAGTGATCTTTTAATTTAAAAATACCCTCTCCATCCTTCGTGACGAGATCCACTTAAATACGTTTTAAGATATTTTAAAACCACACATTGTAACCAAATGTAGATTGATTATTTTTTCATCGCCAACATGAACCCTAAAATAGCTTAAAGCAAATTTTAAAACCAAGAAATTGTCGGTTGATCATTTAGCATAATATTTGATAAGAGGTCGAGGCCTTTAAAATTAACCGTTCTGCTACCCTACACCTGCCATAAATTTAACCGTTCTGCTACCCTACCCTCTAGCAGATTATGTTTCCTGGTGGCATGTAAATCACCAGCTTATTCATTGTTCTATGATCATTTGACATCGTTTTCATTAGAGATGAAATGTCATTTTTAAATTCATAAATGTTGCACATCATAAGGGAGGGATATATTGTATTGTTTCGACCTTGTTTCCAAACTTTGAGGGTACAAACCTCTGCTTTAAGAAACGAAAATAAGAACCATTCACACGACTTGATATAGATATAAAAGAGATCTAATTGAAATTCTTCATCGTTGAAAGGTTCACAAGTATTTAAATATGAAGGCACACAATCCCTACTATCGTGGTTCATCTTTTAAGAGTTGTTCCTCATAAACTCTACCAATATTGTATATACCTTTATATTTGCAATTCCAACATCTTTAATGGCTTTTATAATATTAAATTGATCCAAATGTTGAGGAATGGCAACGGTTGATAATACTATGTCTATGTCTACTTGTTTGATTACGTCCACAAGACTATTATGAACATCTAAACATCCCTGGTCAGATCACCACCACAAGATTAAACCCCAAATTCATTCACCTTCTACTATGGCTTATAATAAATACTATTTTTTTTCCATATATGACAAGAAATGAAGAATATAATAACATTGAATATTCACTCTCTTAAAGAATAGGAATGCCAATATATTCGAATCATGTTGAATCCCTGTGAATTCCCGGTTTTTTTCGTGTATTTCCGAATGTATCATGGGCCTCCTATCATCAAAATTATATTCATCACCACACGAGGAGGAGAGTGGTCGATGAGATACATTTGGGAAATACATAGCAAAAGCCAACAATTAAATTTGGGGTCTTATTTGTAGACACTTTTGTCTAGATGTGCAGAATTTGAGCGATAGGCTTCACAATATCTCTTTACTTACACATTCTGGGGCACTGGCATGCCAAGAATTTTCCAACTCATATTGAAAAATATTAGATTATGTTAATTTATTAGGGTTTTAGAGTTGGTTGACTGTTGAGAGTAATGATAGTGATGGAAGTTGCACAAATCTAAAGAGTGGAATATAATCTAGCTTAAAAAATTATTCTTTTATCATGATCCAATGCACCTGTTATGAAGGTGGAAATAATACCTTCAAAATATGAATCAATTGCACGATGATAAATTGGATTTTTTTAATAATGTTCAAAAATATATTTTTATATAAAGTTAAACATTAAAAAATATATTGCTGAAAGCTCATCTAATAAGTAGTCAAAAGCAAATTGATGGCTAGAGCCTTCCCTTGGAAAGGACTAATAAATAATCTAGAATAGTCATTTCTCTTAAGATTAAGATTTCTATTAATTATTAATTTATATGGTTAAACATATTTTAAATAATAACTAATTACTAATATCAATAATAATGAACAATGATTAATTATTAATTGATAAGAAAAATATATTATTAATATTAATTGGTAATAATATTATTATTTTTAAATGTTATCCATGTTTTATTAACTAAGTTAATCATAAAGAAAATCCAATGTATATTCACTATAACAAATCCCTATAATCAACTTCCTCTTTAGTTCCCTTTTTTGCTTCCACTAACTGTTTTAGTGTATTTTTCTCCACCTTTTTGAAAAAATCGATGCTATTTATCAATATGGTGCTATTTTTGGTGTTTTTAATGTCGATCACAAACAAAAGGCTCTAAATTCGGCGCTATTTAGCACCAAATTTAGCATCAGCTTTAGCGCCCAGTTTAGCCTCTCCTTTAGCTCCTAACGTAGCTTCATGTATAGCTTCTTGTGTAATGTCATATTTTGCTCCTAGTTATGGTATTATTTTTAGCATCCATTTGGTCTTCCTTTTTGGCTTCCTTTGTAGCTCCCTTTTTATCTTCCTTTGTATATTCATTTTTAGCTTCCTTTGTAATATCATATTTTTGTCCTCGTTATGGAATTGGATATGAATATTTCGGTTACATATGTCAAGGATGGATTTTTTAATTAAGTTGGGGGGAGCAGTGTACAGTAAGAAAAATTCGGTAATTACCATCTGGTGGATACAAAATACACGGATCCTAAATCAATAATTACCCATTTCCACCCTTACTCCTTCTATCATTTGTGAAAATCAATGTGACTACTTGGAAATCATTCACAGTAATTGTCATTTAGCATTGAAAACATGAATTCATTGAAAGGGAAACTTAATTATTCCCTACCCATTGCCAAATTTCATTTGACTGGTATTATCTACCTAAGTGTTTGTATTGACCAAGTGTCACCTTGTAATAGTCTCTGAGAAGTTTTGACCAGTAGCAGTCCATGAAATCATCGTGAGAGGGGTGGCAGTCCGTCATGAACCGGACTCCATTGATGCGCTACTACACCATCCAGAAGCCCTAGAAATATTCAAGAATGGAGGGTGGTTAGTCTACTTTGAGAAGTTGCAGGGTTTCAGTGAACAGATTGTTATGGAATTCACATAGGCTCTACAGGAGTAGAATTCATAGGTTAGAGGATTTAGAATTGTTGTTAAAAAGGACATCATTTCTAAGGTGACAGGTTTACCTCATACAGGGACTCGTTGGTTTTGTAGGAAAATAGCAATTCCAGCAGCTAGGGAAATATTTTTATAGGGAGGAAAGGAAGTAAGGAGCAAGGGGAGAAGTATTCATAGAACATCCTTTCTCACCCTTAGGATGATGTGGCTTTCTTTATTCAAAATTTCATTACTTGTGAGGGTCGTTTTGCAATAGTATTTAATTATCATTTTCAGTTATTGGAACATCTTCGTAATGGACAATTGACAAATTTTCCCTATTATTTGCTAAAATATTTACAACATATGGCATAGGTTGTGCATATATAAAAACATCCAAAGAGATGCTTAACCAACCATGTGTTCATCAAGTTAATCATAATTCATTCACTGCAACAATAGGGAAGCACATGGATTGGTTCATTGGAAAAGTCATATGCACTAGCCACTGAAACAAAGGAAAGTGAAAGTGAATAATAGGAGGTCAGTATTGAAACAACAGCAAAAGATAGAGTAATTACACCTCCCAAACAAACTAGAGCATCTACACTTCCTAAAAAAAGAATATTGGTTACACCTCCTATACCTCTTCGCATAAATAGTAAGAGACAAAGTTCCATAAAGACATCTACTGATACATCCACTGAAGGAAAAAGAGCAGGCACTAAAGAACATGTGCATATATGAAGTGGAAAATATGAGGATAGTAATCATGGATTCCCTATCGAGGAAGAAAGGCATGAGGCAGATACTGTTGAAATAGGGGCACCTGGAATAGCGTCAATTGAAGTAGGGGTTCTTGAAATAGAAATGGTCAGGGAATTTAAGGAAGTATCTCAAAAATATAAATCCTATAAAACTGCGGTGAAAAAGAGGAAATTGAAGAAGTTAGAGAGTGAAGAATAAGAGGTAAGTGTTGAAACAACACTAGAATATATAGCAGTTACACCTCCCAGATAAAGTGGAACAACTACACTTCCTAAACAAAGAAGAGTGGTTACACCTCCTATACCCCTTCACAGAAACCCTAAGAGATGGAGTTCCACAAGGATGTTTGTTGGTCATTCGTTGAAGGAAAAAAACATGCATTGTTATGCGTAATTAACGAATGTGGACAGAAGTATCTTCCCTAGACCTAGTGGACTGGTATGGAAAAAAAGAAAATAAAAGAATATAAAGTTATCCTTAGAGGAAAAAAGAATGGAAAGAATATTACTTGGAATTCATCGCAAGCTTTACTCTCCTCTGAGCTTGTAAGCTCCAATCGTAGCTCTGATTTTTATAATTAGATCTTGCACATACAATCACAACAAGACAAATATCTATGAAATTTATGTAGCATTATCCAATCAAACTATTCAATGGATCAACAAAGCATTGAAAGATATGAATGTAAACATAACATAAAATATATAGGAAAACAATATACTCTTTGTATTAATATGAATAGGAGAGATTTTACAACAAAGAATATAAGTTGATCTTGTAGAGATCTCTCTGAGTTTACTTATCCTTCCTTGCCACAAAGCATGCCTCAATATCACCCTAATGCATGAAGATGATGACTCTCCAGGATTCAAGGCAGCAGCATGAGGCAATGATAGGTCTCCAAAATCCAACCCTGATGTTGTAGATAATTGTAGATTTATAGGAGAGGGTGGTGGTTTAGGAATTCTTATCCATTTAACAATCTAGGCTTGAGATCCACTCTTGATGGGAGGATTAGATCAAGGGATAAGAGGTGAAATCTCCAAGGTAGGATTAGATAGGATTAAAATTTATTATCCAAGGTAAATGGTTGAAAAAACTTCTGGAAGCTTCTGGAAGAGGAAGCTTCGGGATTATTTTTATTTTTCTTGAATTTCTAGAATCAGCGCACCCCCAACAAGGGACAACCTACTATTGATCAGTGCAGGTGAAAAATGGAGCAACCCATTGGTGAATGCATGTTCCTAAAGGGCCGGGATGCATTGGGCCTTAAAAATATTGTTTTGAACCATTCAGAATCAGAAACTCAAGGATTTGGAAGATTCATGCTTAGGGATTTGGGTAGGGATGATGACAAGGTTTTCATGGATTTTGATTGATCCAGTTTGCAAGCCTATTGACGAGATGCAAAAAAATTGCCTATAATAGATTTCCCCCTAAAGCGCAAAGTCATAAATAGTGGTTGATGACTAAATTTCTTTACCTTCTTACAATTATAGATCAAGAACAACTGGTTAAGATCATCATTTGTTACGATACATTTAATTACGACATTTTTTTTTTAGGGAGGCATACCCATGTTCATCACATAAGCTAACATTACATGTACAATGATGAAAAATTGTGTCCACTGATGAAAAAGTTTGGATCCATGATTGGATGATTGTATGATCATAGCCATCATGCTCTGTAGTCTTGCATTAATCCTGAAATTGCAGCCTGGATGGATGGAATTAGATCTAGGGTCTTCTATCTTGTTCACTTGATCACCCAATGTATGAGTCTAACCATGTGAATAATGGAGTTGAAGTCGAACATGATAGACACCACATGATTACCAGCCA
Source organism: Pinus albicaulis (assembly GCA_034641835.2). Taxonomy (NCBI): domain Eukaryota; kingdom Viridiplantae; phylum Streptophyta; class Pinopsida; order Pinales; family Pinaceae; genus Pinus; species Pinus albicaulis. The sequence goes on from CM076579.1 coordinate 535,108,815, forward strand.
ATGATGTAAGCCAATAACATACATGATAGAAACCACCAATGATGTTAAGGGCTCTCAAGGTACAAGAGTAAAATCTGTATGGTGTGAAAGAATGAGTTGAAGTCAAACTTAGCACAAAATATGTTAGTCAAAGGCCAATGATGTAAACATGTCGCCAAGAGCAAGGACACTTTCCATTGATGTATGCAAGCTCCAAGGTACTGATGAAGAGTTTCTAAGTCAACTTCTTGGATAATGGGTTGATTTCGACAAGAAGTGACCCGTCACAGGAGGGCCTTGATGTTTCCCCCATCAACGACACGAAACGGGTATCATGATTTGAGACAGGATGATTTTTATGTGGAACTGGTTAAGGAACAATAGACATGAATGTAGGCTTAATATTATTGAATAAAATATTAGATGAAGGACTTCTCTTGAACACATCGGCATCATTGAATGGAGTTGGAATCATTTACCCAAAAATGAAAGTGAAGGTTTTGAAATGGTGTGATGAACCAAAATACAAGTAGATTTCCCAACCCAAAAGCCACGAAGATGAAGTGGAAGGGTGTCATGACCAAGAACGACTCATTTCCATAATAGGTTGAGTACCCCATTTTCTAAATTTCCCCAACCATTGTTGGTGAGTACCTCTTTATTTTTTAACAAACTTGAGGAGGATAACATATGCTTGATCTGTAAGTTCATCTTTTAGATGCATCCCTCTAAGCATCTTTAACGAACCTTGAGAAGGAGTGGTTTGATCCTACCATGTTCGATGATTCCATCATTGTTTGATGTTTTTACAAGTCTAGAGAGGGTGTAACTCAGCTCCTTTTTCATTTTTAGAGAGTTTGAAAAAGAGGCGAAAAACAAAAATCCAAAGGTTCTTTTTCGTAAATAGTCTCTTGAATCTAAAAAAGCAGAAACAAATACTCAGGAGAACCTCTTAGTTGTTCGACTAGGGCATTATTTTTTCGTAAATAGTCTATCTCGGTCTGGAAAAGGGTTAAACTTATACTAAGTAGACATTTTTTTCATTTACTTTAACAAATTCGAAAAGACAAGTGCTCGACAATATTTTCATATTTTGGGAGTCTGAATAGAGTTGAAAGACGACTCCAGAGGTTTCATTTTTCATGGATTTATAGAGCCTGGAAAAGAAATAAAAGTATGCTCTTTGGTCAAAATTATTCGTCATTCATCATCAAAATATGTTAAACAATTGTCAACCTGCTCAAAACACCACCAAAATATTAAAAATACATGTTTCATGATAAATTTGAATTATATATAGGTAAAATCACTTTAAATATTAAATGAAATAATGATGAAAATGACCATAAAAAGGGGAAAAGGTAATTCAATTTTACCATTTCACATTTTATCTCTCGAAGAGTGAGTTCTGAGTGTTTTTTCCCTTAATATTTTGCAGCTAATTGCGACCAATCTAGTGGATAATTTCGAGCATTTTCACTTCCAGGTAGGAGCTATAACCTTCCTCTTTCTTTTCATGCATCCATTTGTTTCATTTCAAGCACATTTTTTCATTTTTTGAGGGCCCTAGGGCTTGTTGACGGTGTTGGACCCGCCAACATTAGGGGATCTCCCCGGTATGAAGTCGCAATTAAACCTCACATTGTTTGGTGTAGGAGTACCATCCATAATGAAGGCCTATTTGCCTTATTCTTAAATATATGCATTGGATCTTTCTATCAGCAACAGAGAGTGATGAAAATGTACTTTCGCAAATCAAGAGGGTGTGCTTGGTGAATGCCCAATTGCAAGTGTGTCAAGGTTCTTCTACTGCAAAGGGGGGAGAGAAAGAAAATTGAGCCTCTAAGAGATATGTAATAGTACCACCCAAGAAGAGACACATGTTAACCAAAGGATTTCGTCTAACATCTAGTGGAATAATCCACTAGAGAAGCGACGGTCATTACACACAAAAATTTGAGAAAGTTATCTATAATATCCTGCGGAATAGTCCATAATGATGGGAAAGCAATTATGCACACAAAATATAGGAAATATTTTTCTAATATCATGTGGAATATTACACAAGGATGGGACAACAATTACAACCATTACAACACATTCCAATAAGATAAGCCCTAAAACAACCGAATTATTTTAACTATCTTAGTACATGTGAAAAGCAAACATGAAGTACAAACATCCACAAAATAGTCTTAAAAGCATTCATAAGTCATGCACGTAGAACGTGTTGACCTTGATAGGCTTATTTTATTAAGTAAAAGTTCCAAGACACATATATAAAATGAACATCACTAGCTCCAATAGTGGAGCATTCGAGCCACTCCTTGCTCCACAAAAGAACTGTATTTTCTCTATATTGCTTTGTTGGTGGAGCCAACATGAAAAGTCCCTTGCTCATAAAATGAGGCAGTATATATAACCAAGGGTGACTCTTTGAATACCCTCATGATTGTTTGACTTCCTGTGATTTTTCGACTTACATGACTCTTTACATTCATGTGTGTCCTTTGGACTTCCACTTTACAATACATTTGATTACAATGGACATGATATAAAATGGTGATGTTGTAACATGACCACTTATGACATGACATGACACTACTGAAATGGACTACTTGAGACATGGAAATGTCAAGCCATTTTTGCAGTTGAGAGTCGAGTGTCTTCATGAAAGAACAATCCTTTACTCCTCTACATGCCTTGGTGATAGGGAGTCTTCAATGATCTCAAGTCTTGGATAGTGGTCACAAACATAGTGTCCTTTTTCTTTCTCTTGATATTTCATCTTTTGATTTTAGCTGCAAGATTTTTTTTTAGCATGTTTCCCTCCTTCTTCTCCTCTTTTATCATCTCACCATGACTTGATATAGTACTTGTTCCTGCAATTCACTCATGATGGGATGGTATCAATATGAAAACCCCTAGCCTAAGATGATGCATTATGATCCATGAATTAATCCCAGAACAAGTGATAGGATGGACAGGGAGGCTCAGTGACTACACAGTTGTGCAGTTCAGGCAGGTAGGGGGAAGCCTTGAGCCTTGAGACTGTGCAGTTCACATTTCAAGCTTGGTTGAGGGACATGCTGCGCAATTTTCGAATTCAGTGGGGACAGCTTGCAGGGATGAGATTTGAGGAAGCTTACTGTGTAGTTTAGGAGGTAAAAAAGCATTGGGTGACTGCACAGTGCGTATTTCTAAGGCTCAAAAGATGAGCTTGTGTCTTGAATTTGTGAAGTGCGTAGTTCAACCCAGGTTGGAGACCATGACTGCGCAATTACGGAGGTCAAGGTTGGGTCTTTATCACAAAAAATGTGCAATGAATCAGTCTTGGGAGGCCAGTACTGTGCACTGTGTAGTGCCAAGTAGCAAGTTCATGGCCATAGGGTTGATACTATGCAGTGAACAGCTTAGGGGAGGCCTGGTGAAGCTAAGTTTCTTGGTCTGGATTTTTTCCCGAAAATGAAAAAGTGTGGGATCAATGAGATTGATGTGAACAGTGATGGAATTTGGCTGTGATCACACACTTAGCATACTTGAAAACTCAAACAACATAGATCGTCTAGGACATACAACCAAAGCATTCTCCTTCGTGTGACAACTTTATGACTAGTTACAATAAGTGCGACATCGGAGATACACTTTACGATGACCATGACGACACTTGTGCGGCAGTGTTCATAACTTTAGAAATGAGTGCAAAAAATACTTACAAGGTTATAACAACTCATTCATGCAAATATGACTTCTTGAAACCATTATAACAATCTCATACATTCATTACGACAACAAACATGCCAAAAGACGAGAATTTTCCTATCTTGCGAAAGGGATCATGACCCTTTAACAAAGGAAATGAAATGAACTTCAAAGTTTGTGACAGCCATGAACAATACCAAGGAAGGCTATGAAATTTGGTATAGGCTAAAATTTTGGAGGGGTTGTAGCGACTACAACGTTTGGCGACACACTAGTAGGATTCCAGCTTCTCTGTTTTAGTTAACTTATTTTGTGAAAGGCCTTGGTTCTTTGGGCAGTATTGATTCATCGTGTAGATCACTTTGGTTCCCCCAGTTACCCCGTGAATAGGCTAAGTCCTCATCGTGCCACTTTGGTTTAACTCAACAAAGATTAAGCTTTGTCACAAAGTTTCAAACAGGGGAGGGTAATGAAGCTTGCAAGTTTAAAATTTTCAGAGTATAATTTTTCATCTCAGGTGTTGCTCCGCTGCGAGCTGGACTGGACAGTACCCTACTGGAGTCACTTTAGGAACACAAAAATTTCTCCGCTGCTAGTGAGCCGAAACAATACCCCTATAGATTTTATTTCTTTACCTCTCTAAGTCAAAATCCTTTATCTTCTTTCGCCTTTATTTATGTTTTTTAAAGAGGATTGTGCATTGGGAATTATTTATTTTGGTCAGGAAAGGGATCCTGACTTATTGAGAGCAAGAAAGGTTTTTCCTTCAAATAAGTATATAGGTTCCTCTGATTTAGTTTTTCTCATTTAGATTTTCCCCTTCTCCCTTTTACTGATTGAATAAGCATGAAAACACCAAAACAAAAGAACCAAATATGGGCACAAGGTTTCCCTGCTAGACACGAGTTCATGGTTTTCCCAAAACTCTCCTTATGGACAAATCGTATTTTCCATCAGAACTTCATAGGCCGAAAGATATAACCAATACAAGGAAGACAAACCAAAGGCTAACCAAATTTTGAAGTGTCACAATGCTCCTTAGAATTCAACCACACACACAAACTCAGAAACCAACACTTTATTCATATGACGAACCAAAACATGAAAGAAGGAAAAAAACAAGAACGAAAAATAAGCAAACTATGTACATAGTGTAGGGCACGACCCCAGATTTTCATTGAAAATAATGTTTGAGATCTTGTCCATTGACAGGGAGAGATTCATTCTTCCCGTCAAGTGATTGAACACGACAAGTGTGTTGGCCAAGATTCTCATACAAGGATTGAAATTTAGTGTGTTTTCCTTTGTCTTCATGGGATTTATACTATTTAAAAACTAAGTACCCACACTAAAGTTCTTCTTTCCTACAGACTTCTTGTCGAACCACCTCTTAATACGGTTTTGAAGGAGTAATAATTTTTCTTTGGCTTTCAGTCTTTCTTCCTATAGCTTATCTGAGGGTGTCCATCCTATGATGCACTAACAAACATGGCTTTCCTTAGGACTCTTGGAAAATTTGAAGAGCACACAAGTAGATATTGGGAGGGAGGATGGCTTCTTTTCTGTATACCAGGAAGTAGGAGATTTGTTCCGGGAAGATTTAGGCGTGACTCAGTCAGCCCATAGAGCATTTACCAAAGCAGAGTGTCGTTTCCTTTGTTCAAATACTATGGTCTTCTTAATGAAACAGATCAAGTTTTGATTCATGGATTCAGCAAGACCATTCCCCTAAGGGTAGTAGTTACTAGAATGCCTCAATATGATTTCGTTATCCAATGCAAAATCATAATTCTTTAATGATGAAAAATAAGTTGCATCTTCAAAAACAAGTGACATAGGAACACCGAACCTAGAAATGATTTTCTGTTGCAAAATATTGATGACTTTCTTATCATTCTCTTGTTTGATCGGAACTGCTTCTATCCACCGCGTGAAGTAATCTATAGCAATGAGAATGTAGTGATGTTTCTTTGATGAATATGGAAATATTTCACCAATAATATCCAAACCCCACTGTTAAGGCAGTTCTTCCATTGCGATAGGCTACAGTGGGGCGACTGAATTCTGATTTTTTTCCGGCACACCTTTGATAGACCTGACATTCGTGGACATAAGCATGAGAATCCTTGAATAGTGTGGCCAATAGAAACCTTCCCGCATAACTTTGTGTCTCGTTGTGTTGCCCGCAAAGTGTCCTTAGATTGATCCGTGTAGGAGATCATGTAACATCTTCTCTGAATCATGTGCATCGAAGCGATATTTATTAAATTATTGTTAATAATTAAAAATATTTATTATAATAACCCTTAAATTTTTATTAATTATTAATATAATTTATAATAACTAATTAAATATATTATTAATGAACTAACTAAATAACATCTAGTTTTTAACGACTATATATGGGTTTTGATGCATCCTTACTATTTATTCTGAGTTTCGATTAAGAATATTCACCTTGTCCTAAGGATGAACCACATTAGATGGTTTGAAAGGTCGACCAATTCAGAATAATGTGATTAATATTAAAGGAATTTATCTAAGTTATGGATCACAAAAGTATTAGATCTAACATCTGAACAATACTTCATTATGGTTCTTCCTAAAAAGCACCCCTTGCACCAACTGATAAGATAGAATTTTTAGCATAATTGCTTTCTTCTGTTGTGTGCAAAAATGGGAGGGAATGGTGCCATGCTCAAGGTTTTCGCGCACATATTCATACCAAGAGCTCATACTGATAGTGGGGAAGGTAATTTTTAGTCTATCAGGTTTCGTCACCAGAACCTAGTTGTATCCTAAATGGAAAGAAAAGAAAACATCTCAGACCTTGATATTGTTTGGAAAATTTGTTCCCTGGATGGCACGAAGTAGTTGTGCTTGTCCGAGTTGTAATTAACATTTCGTAAATCGATATAGAAATGGATTTCCCTAGACTTCTTTCTAACTGGGACCGAATTTGACACCCAAGTTGGGTGTCACACCTGGTAGATGATCTGAACATCGAGTAACTTCCTTAATTCTTTCTAAATAAGGGGTTCAAGCATGGGATGTACTTTTCTCAGCTTCTGCTTAAGAATTTTGGCCCCACTTCCTTTATTGTTGTCACATGTTGGATGATTTTCTTGTTATAATTTTTCGAATCTTCACATGTCCACGCGGATAGATCTTGGTACTGCTTGAATAGGCAGGTGAAGTCTTGTCGCTCTTGTGGTGTATAGCAAGTACCGAGATTCACACATTTCAGATCCTTTTCTATTCCCAAGTTTATTTTTTCATGTGTTAGTGTGGAACTATGAGTTTTTGTATTTGCAGGTCCCCAAAAGCGATTATGCAGGTCATATATATTTTCCAAAGATACCACTGTCCTTGGGGATGAGATTTCCTTTATTCTTGCTAGTTGAATCCTGAAATGATTCTTCATGATTGTCCTTGTTAATCTCTTTAAGTACGTCAGCACTCACCATGACACACAGTATCTATTGGTCATCATCGTAAACATGTGAATAAGTGACATTGTCGGGGATGAATGGTTTATAAAAAAATTCAACAGAAAAATCGTCCCTCAATGGTGACAACCTAACAGTAGCATTGGCTAATGTATACGCAATTGCATTAAGGATTCTAGGAACGGAAAGAATATTAAAAACTTGGAAATTCATAAATAAATGGCATACCTCTTGTTGATAACTCTTTAGATAAGGTGAAACAAAGTGAATGGTATTACGTACATGTCGTACAACTATTTCTGAATCACCTACTACCTTTAAGGACGTGGCATTTAGGTTAATGGATTTGTTTAAGCCCAAATCGAGTGCTTCATATTCAACAGTTTTTTTTGTGCACTCGAATTCCAAGCAGCCTAAGATCAAGTATTTTTTTCGTAGCGGGTTTACCAAAACGCAACTGGCTTTGGTGCCTTTATGTGTTTTTGAACCATAAAAGTAGAAATTCCATAAATTATATGTACAAGGGTTGTGAAATACACTAGTACTAGTACTATTATTTCTACTACTAATTGTTCATAAGTCATTTTCACCAGTTGGACTAGGAAGGAGCTCCAACTGTGTTTTTGGTGGGACTGGGGATGGATGTGAAAGGTAGCACCCTAGTTGTGTCTCCAGGAAGAAATTGTTCAACACAAGTTTTGTGAAATCCATTGATTCATTATGTCCATTCAAGGGAGTGACGTTGTGTTTCATGTATATTTCTGAGTCTACCCGAATCTAGTTGTTTCAGCCCTTATATTGAAGCTGTAGGTGGGACCAACCTGTAGCAAAGTATCCTTGTAGCTTGCTTGACCAGTCTCTACTTAATAAGAGTATGCATGCTTCTGGTATGTCCACAACCACTATGTTTATGCATTGGCGAACTTGTGCATTAGATGATAAGAGGATGATCACATCTTTGAGTTCACAAACCGCATGGACAAGAGTCATGTCCAAATGAATGATCTGCGCATCATTTTTTCTCCATATTGTGTTGATTTTCTTTATGATGGATAATGGAATTACATTTACTGATGCACCATAATCAACCAAGCAATTATGTACATTGAAATTGAATATTTCAAAATATAAGAGAAAGGTATGGTAGAGTGTGTTTACTTCTAATGTTAAAGCATGAAGTACTAACTCAAGAGAATCAAAAGACGTACATGATCCCTTATCTGAAGGAGGAAGATTACATGCGAAGGACTGCCCAAGTACTCATAACAGAATGTCTCATTGGTTCATGATCTTTGTTAACTCAAACAATGAAATGTTTGCATGAACCTTCTTCATGTATTCCACTATGTTATAGTCCACAGCGGGAAGGAAGATTGAAGTGTCTGTGGGAGCAGCTTGATTCGAGACTTCCGGAGCGATGGTCTTGTATTTTCCATTTGTGGAAGTATTCTTCATTGGAACTTCTTTCCAAAGCTTTCTATGAGTGCTTTGCGCTGAGTTCACTGGAAAACTAATTTTTCTTAATAAGGCTTCCTTGAGTTTCTGCTTTGTCAACTATGTTGTAGTAGTCGTCCCTTAGATCCTTAAGTCGTAATGGTTGGTTTGCTTCTGGGTCTGGGATTCAGCCGAAGGTTGTTTCTCAATTGTGTTCTTTTGGGCTACAAGTACGTAGTTGAACATATTTACTGCATGCCCAACACTTGGAGTCTCATCGAGTGTAGCATATTATTCCTTTTCTTATTCTGGCTTTGTCTGATCATCAGCAAGACTTACTATGTCGCAAAAATGAGTAGCAATAGAGCTCATGGCATGATTCCATTGTGGGAATTTTTTTTTTCAGAATCGTAATCTTGATGATATGAACAGTATTATTTCAAGCCCAACTTGTCAAGATTCAATGGTACGTTTGAAATTTGCACATATTTTTTCATTTGATTAGTGTTTCTACCTGAATTTGCAATCCTTTTAAACGAGTTGAATCGTGGAGGCTTGTTGCAGACAGTGGCATCACTTGACCTTTGTTTAAGTTCTTCCAACTCATTTGACAGATTTTTTACCATGCAAACCAAGTTCTCAAAATAAGATGATTATTTTTCTTTGGCCTTGTTTACTGAGGCCTAAGACCTTTTACATGTATTTTTGGATTCCTTTGTTGGTTCATCGTCTACAATGACTCCAATGGCATGCAAGTATTTATTGACCATGATTTCTTCTTCAAAATTTTCTTAAAGTGATGGTTTTGCGGTTTTCTTCACGAACTGTGCAATGTGTAACAGCCCTAGTTAAAAATCCATGTAAAAATAATAACCACGGTTGATGGGACACTTATTCCAAGTTGAATTTTGGGCAAAACATCCTAGTGGGTGTTCATTTGGTTATTATGGCTAAAGGAAAATGGAAAAGGAAATGGTTAAGGCTTTGGATAGGCATGAGACATTAATTGGCATTTTATTTATGAAAATAATGGAAATTAGGAGAAAAGGGAGGTGAAAGGTCACAGGTTACATGTAAGTAGGAAAATAATGGAAAATGAAGAAAATAGAGGCCTCTTCTATAAAAAGGCTTCTTAGGATCAGTTGGAAAGCTTTTTCTACCTTTTGTCAGTGTATTTTTGGAGCTATCTCGTTATTCTCTCTCTCCCTCTCTCTCTCTTGGACACTTAGAGATTATTGGAGCATTTTGGCATTGGACCAAGAAATGAAAGAAAGCGGGAAGAAAGAGGAAGCAAGTAAGGAGGATAAGGAATCAAGTAGCTACAAAAGATTCTTGGCAGGTATCGATTTTCATGTGTGTTTCCTTGCTAGATCTGGAATGCATGGTATTGCATGTGGTTATTTTATGTCTTGGCGTGGGTTTTTTCTAGGTGTGACAGTGTTTTCAACCTAGCCTTTCCATTTCTGGATAGCCATGGTGTTGTGGATTTCTCATGTTTTGGTTTAGCTAGATTACCAGATGGATTCGAATTTGAGTGGGTTAAATCTTTGAATTGATATAACACATGGCCTAGTAACCACAGAACCGGACTGTGGGTTGTGGTAAATCCGGATAGTGTGTTTCCTCAGTAGGCCTAGGAATCCTCGACCGGTGAATTGCAGGATATACGGTAAATCATATAGGTGATTTTCTCTCCATCTGACCTAGGAATTCTGGGTTGGGATATACGGTAAATCCTAGAGAGTAGGTCTCAAATTATGGCCTAGTGATCCCTGATTCAAGAGACTGGGAAACCAGAAAATTCCTCATTTTTTAGGTAGAGAGAATCCGATGATATCCATGCTTGTGTTGCCCTATTGATCGGGTGTAGATCACGGTAAAGTTGGTTATGACATGTTTATTGTGTTCGCCTAGTGATCCAGGATGGATCACAATAAAGCCTGATTTCTATTGATGAGGGTGAGGTGGTTTAGCCTTGGGATTCCCTGGTTGGTTCTTTCGGTTTGAGTCCCACATTCATGCTTGGAATATGGAATGGGGGTGATTGGCTAAAGTGAGATTTGGCTCAGCCAATCTATGGTCAGGTGGAATGTGTAAATGCCATCTTTGGTTGGTTTTTGCATTCAATAATTAAGAGCTCATTCCTTTGGTATTTGGTATGAAAATGTATTGGTTTCTATGTGGATACTAGTGTTGTTGTATTCATGGTATTTATGTTGTTACTATGATGGTTATACCCATGTATTTGATCAGTGATGATATATGGCTCTATCTATGTTTTTACTTATAAATGAATGCACAATGTATCTATGGTCAAATAGATTGTATAGCAGCTAATGATGTATGGGAGAAATTCTTCTTAGCAATTCTCAGATAAGTATGAAACCCCTATGCTTAAATCTGTTGTTTACACCTATAGATTCAATGTTTGTGACATGCTTGAAAAAATTCCTGTCATGGCTAGCAGAGGTCTGGTTTATTCCTTGATGATATGTTTGATTCTACATCATTTTCCTATTGTTATTTATCATGTCTAAACTTTTCATGAAGTTCTGGGAAGTGACCTGGGCTCTGGGCCTGAAAAGGTGGCTTAAATCCTGAAGCTGCAAGCATAGAACTGAGCATTTGGGACCCTAGTCATAATTAGCATGCAATGTTATGCCTATGGCTATAGCCTCTTGGTCATTGGCATGCAGTGTTATGCCTATGGTTATGGCTCAAAAAGGCCAAAATGTCAATGTGACCCAGGGGTAAGAGGTCTGAAAGTTTGGGTTACCTCCTGAGGGTGTTGTTGTGTTTGTACAAGTTTTGTATGTTGTGTTTTCCGTCAGTTCCACTTCCTTAAGGTCGCATAGGAGGTTGAATCTCATTATAGTAGCCTTTCGTCGCATGTTTACCCCGGTTGGTTAGTTACTTGGGTAGATGTGGGAAGGGGGTGTTACATAGTGGTATTAGATCATGGTTGTGCTCTCCTTGGGTGTTGTTTGGTTTCCATTCTCTTGGTGTCATATCTAATACTAGATAGTGGTATCAAAGTGTGGTTTCACTCTCCTTGGGCGGTGTCTGGTTTCTGTTCTCTTTGATTGATGTCTAGTTCATGTTCTCTTTGGTTGATATCTGATACCATATAGTGGTATCAGAGCATGGTTCAACCCTTGGACTGGATGGGTGGTGTGTTGGTCATGATTTTTTGTTGGTTGCATTTGTGTTTCTCATACCTAGGGTGTATGTGCTTTTTGCATTCATGTTGTGTTGACCATGGTGGCAGTGGTGTCACCATGGAAGTGTTGATGGTGTGGTTGTCAACATGTATTCATGAGTGTATGACTGGCTATGTGTTATTCACGCTTATGTATTTTCCATGCACGCTTGCGTACATGTTGCTACATGTCGTGTATGCATTGCTTGGTTATGCTAGGTCAAATATTGGTCATGCTTGTGTTTTGTCTATGTATGCTTTCTATGTGATGCTATATGTGGGACATGCATTAGTAGTTCATGATTGGTTATACATGTCAAGTGGGTGCATATGGTCAATTTTTCATTAGTGTGGTCAAGTTTGTTATGCATAAGGTCATTGTATGCAATTAGGTCATCATGATGATATTGGTATGTTATGATGCTAATGTGTTGGCTAAGATAGAGTAGGAGATGCAGATAATTAAAGTGAAGTTGCAACAAAGGACTTTGGGGTAAGAGTAGTTTGTCATACAAGTGTGTCTGCTTGGTATGCAGGTATGTGATTCATTATTGTTATAAGAATCAGGTTTACTTATATGTTTGTCATTCTGTTACTATTATGGTTACATATGTGATAAATTATAGTTAATCCGTGTATTCATATGCATTATGGCTTTGTGTATGTATTTCATTCTATTGATTTTATGGTTACATACATGATAGATGTTAGTTAATTAGTATGATCATAGGTACATTTTTTGTTTAGTCAAGCATGGTATTAACTTGATGACTATGTTATATTTTAATTTGTAGTTAGCTCGATGATTATGTTATATGTTGTTGATGAGCATGTTATATGTTAACTTATTGTTGTATATGTTAGTTAACTTGATGATTAGGGTTACAACATTAATATATTGATGTTATATGTATCATGCTAAATTGGATTGGCTTACGTAGATTGTTAGGATTATGACATTCGGGTATGAGTCGATTTATTTGTGCTATTATGTTATATTAATCTAGGTTGGTTGTGCATCTGTGATTGTATGCATGAATGAAAAATGTTTATGAGCTTATGATGTGAACATGTTAGTTAGTTACTATTATGGATATCGTGATCTTATTTTTGTTTCAGTTTATATGTTGTGAAGTTATATCATGCTAACTAGATTGATTGTGTAGACAAGATAGCCTCTCCTTAAGATATATTAAGGTATGAGTTTGCCTATGTCTTCTACTTGGTGATTGACTAGTTGATCATGTCATATATTTGGTGTTTGAGTGTTGGTGTCTATTATGTCATCTATTTATTGTTGAATGTTTGATTAATCGCATGATATGAGCATGTTTCTATAAGATTGCATGAAGTAATTATATTGTTTTAAGACAGTTGTAATAACATGTATGCATTAAGATAGTTGACATGTACTTGAGTGTAAGAAGGTGATAGTTGTAGCATCATGTACTATGACTAATGACTGTGAGTTGATTTGATTATGACATGGTTTTATACTTGGTAAATGTTTATTCTGAATTAATAGATAGGTTTCATTGATGTTTGGTACATATGGTTGACATGTGTGTGTTCATTTACAAGTCATCATGCTTGGCACAACAAGGTAAGGTAACTAGCATGTGGTTATGTTTATTTATGCACTGATAGTTACGTGTTTATGGTAGTATGATGCAGGGGATTACATGGCAAGAAATTGCCATGAAATCTTGGAGAAGGATTAGGTTGAGTTTCCCTTGGAAGCTTTGGGAACCCATGGGTATTACTTCATGGTGTTTGTTGCTAGTCTTGTGCTTTTGGTCTCTTGTGAATTTTGTGCTTGGGTTGCGGTCGTGATTATGATAGTGCATGGTCACTCCACTTTGTCATGATGTTGTATTGTTTTTTCTTTTTCATGGTTTTTTTTCTTGTTGTTTCTTGTTCTTTGATTTTGTCTGAGATTCTAGAGTTTGGTTGGGAAAGATGAAAGTTTATGGAGCTTTGTGAGAGTTGAATGGAACCTGACATTTAATGTAAGACACAGATGAAGCTTGGTGCATGAGTAAGTGTAGTGAAAGGTAAGAATGTGACAGTCAGATGGAATGGTTGGGTCCATTGTGGTAAATGGGTGGTGGCAGAACAGTCGTGAAAAAGGTAACACGAAAGGAAAAGAAAATGGATCTGAGGTGTTAAATGCCTTGGCTATGTTGGGAACTATTGTTCTCAATGTTGTGCACGGTGTGCACAGATAAAGGAAGTTCTCTTAACCTAGACCTTATGATATCTAGAAATTGTGTTGTGATCATGATTATGTTGATGTTTATATATGTATACATGTATGTATTTATGTATGTCGTGTTTGACAGGGTCATCATGGATCATGATTTTTAAATTCTAATGTTTATATGTATATATGTGTGTATGTATGTCATTGTCTGAAAATATCATGATTTTTTTATGTTAATGATTATATATATGTACGTTTGTGTGTATTATGTCACTTTCTAACAGGGTTGTCATGAATCATTCTTGTGGAAGAATTATTTCTTATGTAGGTCAATGGCATGAAGATGTTCATGAATTATGAGTAATAAAGTGGGAAGAGTAGCCCTGAAAGGTTTATGAGGTCATTATCATGTGGACATGAATTGATATTATATGCTTGTATTATGCCTATGTTTATGTTATGGGCAGGTAATGTTGAGGGGTACATCAACGAAGTGAAGGTAACGTGATCGGTGGCATGCTAGGATAATCTTGGATAATGGAAAGGCACTAGAAGCAAGGTTGCTTGTGGGGTTAGTGTGTGGTATATGGATGTGCAGTACTACTATTGTGTATATGTTGTGCATGTCATATATTCAGTGATTGTACCTATGGTGATGTGTACATGTAACATATGTAGTATTATGTATATATGATGTTGTATGCCATTTGTATTTATGGTATCATGTGTATATTGCATATGCAGTGCTAGGTATAAATGGTGTTATATATGTGCATGTTAGATATGCGGTGTTGTGTACATATCATATTGTGCACATGTTAGATATGTGGTGTTGTGTGCATATGGTGTTGTGCACATGTTGGTTATGTTGTGTTGTGTATGTATGGTGCTATGTACGTGTTGAATATGCAGTGCTATGTACATATGGTGTTGTGTGCATGTTGTACATATGGTGCTATGTACATATGGTGTTGTGTGCATGATTATACATGTGGTGTTGTGTATATGTTGTACATATCGTGCTATGTGCAGGTGGTGGCGTGTACATGTCGTGCATGTAGCGTTGTGTACACGTGGTGTCGCGTACATGTCGTGCATGTGGTGTTCTGTAAGTGTGGTATTGTGTACACATTGTACAGGTGATGCGATGTATGTTTGGCGTTGTGTACACGTTGTGCAGGTGGTTTCGTGTATATGTGACATTGTGCACATGTTGTGCAGGTAGTGTTATGTACATTTGGTACTATGTACGTGTTGTGCATATGGTATTGATATACATGTGGTATTGTGTGCATGTCGTACATGATGTGTTGCGGGAATGCGGTATTATGTATGTGCATGGTGTAGTAGTGGTATCGTCAAATGTGTATTCGTTGTGTGGTACTCTATACATATATATGGTTGTGTTGTATTGTACATCGGGTGTAGGTGTATGTGTTCTATGTTTGTGTAGGTATATGTATTGTGTTATATTGTACATCGGGTGTAAGTGTATGTATTGTGTGGTGTTGTATGCCTTGTGTGGATGTACATGTTGTACATTGTGTGTATGTGTACATGCGTGAAGAGAAGCAAGGGCACTAGGTTTTTTCTAGATGAGGAAACCAATTTGGTGTGTGTACAGAAAGAACAAAGGCAGAAGTAAGGACAGATGAAGGATAGATATCAATATTTTATTTTAGTATTATTATGCATGTGGTCTACGATTATGACTTATGATGGCTACATGTGATTTATGATTATGGTTTATGATGATTGCATGTGATTCATGATTTTTACCTATGATGGTTGTGTTTTTAGCTAACCAGATGTGATATGATTATACATGATTATTTGATCAAACAGTTAGTTTGACTTGTTGTGACAGGAAGTGAATATATTTGCAAGTCTACCTTATTGATGAGCTACCAATGAGGTATGATTTGAGTTTATTTCAATTATTTTTAGTCTAATGGCAGTTATGTTCTTGGTACAGGAAGCACGGAAATGCCTGGTTGGGTGGTTGAAACCGACTGCAAGAACTAGCAGCGTCAACAAAAGGAATTAAAATAGACAACAGTATGTTGCTAAAGTACTTTAGGAGCAGCGCCATTGTGGGACATTGGTCTCAATCATGTCCATTGATTTTCATGAGCATGATATGACGGTATGATGGTTTTGAGGCAGGGATATGCCTTGGTTTTGAGGCAGGGATATGCCTTGGTTTTGAGGCAGGTATATTCCTTGATTTTTGTATCTTCTGATGCGAGGAAGCCTTGCCAAGGGATGGATCGCCCAGGATAAGGGATGTCAAGGAACTTGGAAGGTGAGTGGCTGCATAGAAGTGGATTACCGAATTGCCTAAGGGACCGTATAATAGATAAGGGAATGTCGGGGATGGATTTTTTTTGTCATTAGCATTTCCAGATGGAATCAGATGCACATTAGGAGTGTGCCCTGGAACAATGAGTCAGTAACTGTTCACTCAGAGGACAAGTGGAACAATATTGTAGCGTTGGACATTGGATGCAGACTTTGACTTTGGTAGTAGATTTTGGACTTCTTGTGAAGGAGGTGAATCCCAATATTACTTTGAGGGTGGAGGTGTGAGCCTTTGTATTCCCTTGTTGATTGATACAAGCATCGTATCCTTTTATTTGATGGTTGAGAAAATGTGCATATGTGTATATTATTGTAAATACTATATCAAGTTGGATTTATAAAGCTCCATACACATTATGGTTGTATATAGGGATGTCATTTTAAATGCGGCAATGATTTGTATTATAAAGTTCCATAGGCAGTATGTTTTATTTTCAGCGGTTTGTTGGTTGTAGGTGTAATTGAACATTGAAGATGGTTTTCCCCTAAGGGGGGGTTCTGTAATAGCCCTAGTTAAATGTACATGTAAAAATAATAACCATGGTTGATGGTGCACTTATTCCAAGTTGAATGTTGGGAAAAACATCCTAGTGGGTGTTCATTCAGTTATTATGGCTAAACGAAATTGGAAAAGACAATGGTTAAGGCTTTGGAGAGGCATGAGGCATTAATTAGCATTTTATTTATGAAAATAATGGAAATTAGGAGAAAAGGGAGGTGAAAGGTCACACATTGCATGTGAGGAGGAAAATAAAGGAAAATAATAGAAAATGAACAAAATATAGGCCTCTTATATAAAAAGGCTTCCGAGGATCAGTTGGTAAACTTTTGCTACCTTTTGTCAGTGCATTTTTGGAGCTCTCTCATTATTATCTCTCTCTCTCTCTCTCTCTCTCTCTTGGAAACTTAGAGTTTCTTGGAGCATTTTGGCATTGGACCAAGAAAGGAAATAAAGCAGGAAGAAGGAGGAAGCAAGCAAGGAGGAGCAACAATCAAGTATTTTCAGCAGGATTCTTGGCAGGTATCAATTTGCATGTGTGTTTCCTTGCTATATGTGGCATGCATGGTATTGCATGTGGTTCTTTTCCGTCTTGTCATGGGTTTTTTCCAGGTGTGACAATGTTTTCATCCTAGCCTTGCCAGCTCTGAATAGCCATGGCGTTGTGGATTTCTCATGCATTTGTTTAGTTGGTTTACTGGATGGATTCGAATTTGGGTAGGGTGGATCTACGAATTGATATAACACATGGCCTAGTAACCCTTAAACAAGGTTGTTGCTTACGGTAAATGTGGATATTGTGTTGCCTCAGTATGCCTAGGAATCCTCGACCGGTGAATGGAGGGATATACGATAAAGCCTAGAGGCGTTTTTATCTCCAGCATATCTAGGAATCTCGGGTTTGGGATATACAGTAAATCCTGGAGTGTATGTCTCGGTTTAGGGCCTATTGATCCTCGATTTAGACTGTGGATTGCAGTAAATCCTGCGAGACCAGGAGAAAGGAAAATTCCTCGGTTTAGGTGGAGAGAATCTAGTGATATCCATGTTTGTGTTGGCCTAGTGATTGGGTGTAGATCGTGGTAAAGCTGGTTATGACATGTTTATTGTGTTTTCCTATTGATCTGGGATGGATCATGATAAAGCCTTATTTATATTGATGAGGGTGAGGTGGTTTAGCCTCAGGATGGCCTGGTTTGTTCTTTTGGTTTGAGTCCCACATTCATGCTTGGAATATGGAATGGGGGTAATTGGCTGAAGTGGGATTTGGCTCAGCCAATCTATGGTTGGGTGGAACATGGAAGTCCCATCTCTGGTTGATTTTTGCATTCAATAATGAAGAGATTAGTCATTTGGTATTTTCTATGAAATTATATTGGTTTCTATGTGGATTATATTGTTGTTGTATCCATGGTATTTATGTTGTTATTATGTTTGTAATAAGCATGTATTTGATCTGTGATGATGTATGGCTCTATCTATGTTTTTACTTGTAAATGAATGAAAAATTTATCTATGGTCAAATAGATTTTATTGCAGCTAATGATGTAAGGGAGCAATGCTTCTTAGTGATTCTCATATAAATATAAGTCCCCTATGCTTAAATTTGTTGTTTACACCTGTAGATTCAATGTTTGTGACATGTTTGACAAAATTCCTGTTATGGTTAGCAGGTTTTGGTTGAGTCGTTGATGATATGTTTGCTGCTACATCATTTTCCTATTGTCGTTTATCATTTCTAAACTTTTCATGAAGTTATGGGCAGTGACCTAGTCTCTGGGCCTGAAAAGGTGGCTCGAATCCCAAAGCCACAGACACATAACTAAGAATTTGGGGCCCTATCCACTGGCATATAGTGTTATTCCTGTGGCTATAGTCTCTTGGTCGTTGGCTTGCAATGGTATGCTTGTGGATATGGCTCAAAAAGGCCAAAATGTTAGTGTAACCCAGGGATAAGAGGCCTGAAAGGTTGGGTTACCTCCTAGGGGTGTTGTTCTTGTTGTACAAGGTCTTTATGTTGTTTTTTTCATTGGTTCCACTTCCTTAAGGTCACATAGGAGGTTTAATCTCATTATAGTAGCCTCTCGTCGCATTTTCACCCTAGTTGGTCGGTTATTTCGGTAGATATGGGAAGGGGGTGTTACACGATGCTTGCTGGAAAGGCACAAGTATAATATTCCTTTGTAATGGATGTTGGAAATACTGAGAGGGGGGTGAATCAATATTCCTTTCAATTAGTATTATTATTAATCTTTCAGAGCATTAGTTAATCTTCAATTATTATCAGTGTTTGTACAATTATAGCTGCAAAAAAAGGAACAGAACTGCACACAGTTTTCAAGGTGGAAACCCTCTCGGGTACAAAAACCACCTGAATGATTTTCTAATAATTCTTTAATATTCAACTCCAATTGAAAATAAAGCTCCAACTTCCTAGAATCTAGAAAATAATTCTTCTCCAGCTCCCACTAGATGGATGCTCCAACGCCCGAGATCCTTCAGTAGTCAACTTAACAGATGCCCCAACACCCAATGAGATACAACTCACCCTAGAACCACCCTACCACCCTGAATTTTTCACAAGCTTGAACTTGTTGGTGACTTCATGCACCAACCTAGAACCACCCTACCACCCTATAGAAGAATAAAAGAAGAATGGACTCACATACCAGGGAAAATGGTCCACTTTACAATGATATAGAATGATGTAGAAGAAGAGGACACATTAGACCATAACCCCAACTATGACACAACCACCTAATGATGATCCTAGCCATCCCAACATTTCCTCTTCAACTCTTGGAAGATAGAAACTTGTACAATTTTTACAATGATGCATTTACAATGACTTAGTACAATGATACCTTTATAATGACTGTATGCAGTGCTGCCCACTTGAAGACTTCATGTGGTGAACTTCTTGTTGTTGTTCTGCACCTTGATTGCTGCTCTTGTCATGCTACCTTTTGTTGCACCTTGCTTTGTTTTTCTGCCCTTGAAAGTCTGGTCCTTTGCAGCCTTTGACAACACGTGATCTAGTTTTTTATTGCCTTCTAGGAGCTTGATATTGAATCTAGTGTATCTCTGTTATTTTAGATCCCCAATATGTGATTTTTTGTCCTGTAGTATTCATCTAAGTCTTCTTTACAATGCCATAGGTCTGGCCCAAGTTTGATTCTTCAAGAGATATTTATGCCCAATCTCTCACAATGCCCTAATTATGGATTGGTTCAGTAGAGTGAAATTGTATGGTGTTCCATGTATCATTGTTTCTTCATTCGGTTCTAAAATTGATACAACGAAAACTAAAGTCCGTGCACTATCCGCCACTTTTTACAGAATTCCAATCCGATACTCAGAGAGAGAGTTATGACGATTTTTCCAAGTTCACTTCTTTGAGATGAAGTTCAGGAGCTTGCAAAAAAACCGACTTCCACAGATCATATCTCCGAAAATATTGTGCACCTTGATTTGAAATTTTTACAAGAGATTCCTCAGGATTTCGGCTTCGCCGCATAAAAATTTCAGCTTTTTATCCCTTCGTAAACAAAAAGGTATTGTGCAAATGCCACAATGACCTGTTTCAGGTAGCGAAATCCTTACATGAGGAGGATATGAAGATCATTGTTTATATAAATGCTTAGGTTGAGAAGGTCTTCAACAAGTGAACGTGGGAGGGATTTTAGGAGCTTAAAAATAATTAATTATTGACTTTTCAATGACCCATGCCACAACCCCATGGGGTTTTATCCCACTAACTAGGGTTACAAACTTCAAACATGAATATCTCTCAAACCGTGAAGAATGACATGGCATGCCATATATCAACGGAAACATCTCGACAAGTAGAAACCATCGAAAATATTCTTGACCCAGGATATAGTAATTTGGTAGGTCAAAATGACCATGCAAGATCGGGGTAGCCCCTGGTGCTGCTTGGGTTGATATCAATGAAAACCACTGATCAACAATCTCCCCCTTTGGCATTGATGGCAACACAATTACTCCCCCTGTGATCATGACACCTCTTCCTAGAACATTATCTCCCCCTTTGACATAAATGGAAAAGGGTAACTCCCCCTAACACACAACCATCCTGCGGACCTATACACACTTCCACTCCCCCTTTATATTCTGAATAAGGAAAATCTAATGAGAACTTGGGAGAATCCAAAGCTTCTGGCGAAGATATTCAAGTGCTTCATGAGTACTCTTATGATCATCAACACTTCCTGCCCAATCTGCATCTGTAAAGACTTGAATAATGATATTTTTACCCTTGGGATACCACAAGCTGTATTCTGTTGTTCCCTTTAGATATCGAAGAATTATTTTGACGGCAATAATATGTGATTCTTTTGGTGTTGCTTGGAATCTTGCTACCTGTCCAATTGCTTGCATAACATCTGGCCAGGAGGCTGTTACATATAGAAGACTACCAATCATAGATATATACAACCTCTTATCCACATCCTTAGATGAGTCGTCTATGCTAAATTTTCAACCTGTTACCATCGGAATAAGGATGGGTTTGCAATATTCCATTTCGAATTTTTTGAGAATTTCCTTGATGTACTTGGCTTGACATATAAATATTCCTTTCTCTTGCTGAGATATTTGAAGCCCTAAGAAGTATGTCAGCTCACCAAGTAAAGACATCTCGAACTCAATTTTCATCTTTGTAGCAAAGTTCTTACTTAGTCGATCATCATTGCTACCAAATATTATATCATCCTCTTTAGCTAGTAGACGTGCTTTAGTTGCTTCATCCAGAACATATATGTCATTTGGAGCTCGACTTGCTGTAGCCACAATTTCACCATACCTGCCTTTCCTGATTTCACATTTTGTGGTGTTGAATAGTATTGTGTGTACTTGATCACACATTTGTCCAACACTGAGGAGATTTTGATTCATGTTTTCAACTAATAGAACATTCTTGGCTAGAGCATATTTGCTTCTGAGAGTGACGGTACCTGATCCTATAACATTTGAAGATTCATCATTTCCAAAGGACACAGTTCCATCCTTCTTCTCTTTCAGAGATACAAGTTTCTTTCTATCTCCATTCATATGCGTTGAGAAACCGCTATCAACATACCACACATCTTTGTTGTTTTAAGCCTTGAGATCGAGAGCACAATTATCAGTCTTCTTCTTCTTCCATGTCCGTTCGTTCTGTGGCTTCGAAGATTCTTCTGGAGGATTTTCAAGTCTGCAGTCTCTGGCTATGTGTCCAAAGTTTCGACATTTGTAACATTCAATATTATTTATTAAATATCAAATCTATTGATGTTTCATTAAGCCCTGGGAGGTTCATATTTGATAGATCTCCTGGAATTATATTGGTTCCTAGGGTACATGCGACATTCTACAGCTTTATGACCAAAATTTCCACATGAATAACAATAGCCATAAAAAATATGTTGGTACCTGGATGGAAATCTTCGTTGAGGATTTGTCTTCCAAGGTTGTTCTTGTGAATCTTGTCCAATGAAGTCTACATGCATGTCAGATCTCATAGGTTCATTGTATTTTTTTGTAGAAGGTTCTGCTTCTTCTTCTTTGTAACCAAGGTTGGTTTTGTCATTGTAATATCGTTGATTGTTGATGAGTTCTTCCAATGCCCTTGAGCTGTTGGCATAGTTTTGGACAGTTTTTCCCTTCTTCACTTCCTTACTCGGTGAGACTACTTCGGCTTCTAATGCTTCGCTTTCTTGTTTGCTTTCTTCCAACTTATTTTGAAGTGACTCTTCAATACATGTGTGTTCTTCAACTTCAATTTTGAGACCTTGAACTTGTTCTTCAAGAGTATTGGAACGGATCTTCTCAAACTTGAGCTCTTTTATAAGCTTGATTGCCTCCTTATAAAATTATTTTATGGTCAACCCTTCTTATTCATTGTTTGATACCTCTTGTTTAATGTGTTTGGCCATAAACAATACTCTCTCATTGGCTTCTTCTTCGTTGTCATTGTCTTCATCGGATGATGAGCTATCTTCTTCAGAGAGAAAGTTCCTTTTGAATCCTTTCTTTTTTCTTTGCTTGTTGAATTTCTTAAATCCTTTCTTTTCTTTTGATTTTCCATCACTTTTGTTTGGACATTTTGTTGCGAAATGCCCAACCTCACCACAGCCGAAACATATCAATGGAAGTTTACCATTGAATTTTCCCTTACCAATTTTCAGTTTTCTCATAAAGTAAGCATATTCTCCATCTAAAAGACCTTCTTCATCATCTTCCTTTTCTTCACACTTGTAGGTGCAAGTTTGTGCCTTTGAAGGTTGTTTCTCCTTATTGGTTTTCTTAGATGCAGCGAACGCAGTTTCTAGATGTGAGGTACCCTCTTCTTCATCAAGTCTCATTTCATATGCTATGATAACTCCACGTAATTCCTCTTTGTTGAGTTTGTCCCTATTTGCACTATATTCGAAGACCGATACCTTTGGGTTGAATCTCTCTAGTAACGTTCTAAGAATATTTCGTATAATAGTCTTCTTGTCAACAGTCTCTCCCAATCCTTCCAGAGTGTTGGTTATTTCATCAACGTGTTGGAAGTATGCACCAATGTTGTTTTCTTCTTTCATTCTGAGTTGCCAAAATTTTGCTCTGTATTTTTGAAGCTTTTCTTCTTTGACATTTGAGTCACCTGCATATATATTCTCAAGATTTTCCCATACATTTTTGGCAGTTTTACAACCCAACACCTTATGATAAGCAGTTTCAATAATTCCATTGACAATAATATTCTTTACTTTTGCATCATTTACCAAATTCTTCTTACCTTTTTCATCTGCGGTTGATGTAAATCCATTTTGAACAGTGTCCCATACTTCGTAACCTTGCGCCAAGAGATAGACCTCCATTATTCCTTTCCACAGTGCATAATTATTTTCATTGAACAGAGGTACACCATTATTGGTATGCTCCATGACCTCCTTCCAGCTGTTAAACTTCTATTGAAGGAACCAAGCTCTGATACCAATTTTTGGAAATACTGAGAGGGGGGGTGAATCAGTATTCCCTTCAATTAGTATTATTATTAATATTTTAGAGCATTAGTTAATCTTCAATTATTATCAGTGTTTGTACAATGATAGCAGTAAATAAAAGGAACAGAACTGCACATAGTTTTTAAGGTGGAAACACTCTCTTGGAAAAAAAAC
Source organism: Pinus albicaulis (assembly GCA_034641835.2). Classification (NCBI taxonomy): domain Eukaryota; kingdom Viridiplantae; phylum Streptophyta; class Pinopsida; order Pinales; family Pinaceae; genus Pinus; species Pinus albicaulis. The sequence goes on from CM076579.1 coordinate 535,132,807, forward strand.
ACCTGAATGATTTTCTAATAATTCTTTAACCCCGGATGCGAGTGCAAGTGTCGACAGTGGGAGCGATGGGACGCAAGGCTTTCGGACGGGAGGCCACATGCCTTCCCTCTTGGAACCTCGGCGCCCACCTGATCGCAGTTAATGCCCGCGCTTGAACTTAATTGCGTTGATATGGAGTCGATTCCCATCATTCTTACTGGTATTCAAGGCAGCCTCGACTGCTGCAACCGCATTTCACATACGATTTTCAGGCTTGGTCATTCAATGCGGAGGTTGGATGGTTGCAGAATCGGTTTGTTATATACCATGGAGCCACCCACCCCTTCGCCAATGCATTCGAGGTGTAATCCTGCTCTGGACAGAGCCAGAGTTCGCACCACCACAAGGAAGCGCAGTCGCCATACCTGTTGTTTGGTGCCCGCGGACAATTCTCACATTTCAATTGCTGGTTCCTGCTTGTCTGCAACTGTGGTTCTTAGCTCTCCTCCTGAGCGGAATCCCGTCAACGCTCAATCGCCTCAGCACTCCAGCTCCTATACAGTGGCAAATATGCCAAGACTTAGGCAGAGGATGCGGTGCCGGAGGGGGTCCTCACGTTTAGCCAGAAGGCATTCGCCATCCTTTTCCTCCTCTCCGTCGGATTATTCTGCGCCCTCTGGCAGCCTCCCTCGTCTCTTTCGTGGGCGCTTGCTTCGTTCTGGTCGACGGCTGGACTCGCCTTCTGGTGATTCTTTGCCGGCTCAGTCCCACACGGCCCTCTTCTCTTTCGACTGTGCTCTCAACAGACCACGTGTAACCGTGGCCATTTCTGTTGTCTTCCTAGAGGAGCCCCTGCCTGTGACTCCGCCAGACGAGCACGTTCCGGATGACAGCGCACATTTGGAAGTGACGCAGCAGAATATGAGGGATCCGCTTTCTGAGAACAGAGAACCTTTGCAGGTTGACGCTGGGGTCGTTCAGGGTCATGCTGATGCAACTCCTCCTGTTGTCCACAACACCGCCGCTTGCTCCCATGCTCAAGGCGACCCTGAAGATTACGGTTGCAAGATTGAGGATGTTGCGCCGGATAAGTAACTCGGCCCTCTCCTCTTGTCATTTTTGTTTTTTCTCTGCCCTCTCTGAGGGAATGCTTGGTTGCTTTAATGTTTACTCCATCTCTGGTCCTGTTTTTGTAAATGTCCAGTCTCAGTCTTTACAGCGGTCCAGTACTGTTAGAGTCCAGCGCTACAACTACGAAATGTATATGCTTCTAGTGTTTAGTCACAACCTTCCAGTTCGATCCCCTGCGTGGGATTTTTTCAGATGATTGTTCTTAAGGCTGGTTTCCCTCCAGATGGGCAGCTAAATTCTAGTCTCTGTCAGTTAAAATTGCCTCTCGGTAGGCACTGTTATGGCTTTGGCCAGTTGTACTATATTTTCCATTGATTAATAGATTACTCTAACTTAGAAAAAAAAAAAAAATCTTTAATATTCAACTCCAATTAAAAATAAAGCTCCAACTTCCTAGATTCTAGAAAATCATTCTTCTCCAGCTCCTACTGGATGGATTCTCTAATGCCTGAGATTATTCAGTAGTCAACTGAACGGAAGCCCCAACACCCAATGAGCTACAACTCACCCTAGCACCACCCTACCACCCTGAATTTTTCATAGGCTTGAACCTATTGGTGACTTCATGCACTAGCCTAGCACCACCCTACCACCCTCTAGAAGAATAAAAGAATAATGGGCTCACGTACCAGGGAAAATGGTCCACTTTACAATGATATAGAATGACGTAGAAGAAGAAGACACACTAGACCATAACCCCAACTATGACACAACCACCTAATGATGATCTGAGACCTCCTGACACTGCCTCTTCAACTCTTGGCAGATAGACACGTACAATTTTTACAATTATGCATTTACAATGACTTAGTACAATGATACCTTTATAATGACTATATACAGTGTTGCCCACTTGAAGACTTCATGTGGTGAACTTCTTGCTGACGTTATACACCTTCATTTCTGATATTTTCATGCTACCCTCTGTTGCACCTTGCTTTGCGTTGTTGTTTTAGAAAGTCTGGTCCTTTGTAGCCCTTGACAACACATGATCTAGCTTTTTCTTGCCTTCTAGGGGCTTGATATTGAATCTGGTGTATCTCTATTATTTAAGATCCCCAATATGTGATTTTTTTCTTGTAGTATTCCTCTGAGTATTCTTTCCAATGCCACAGGTCAGACCCAATTTGGATTCTTCAAGAGAGAGTTATGCATATCTCTCACAATTCCCTAGTTATGGACTGGTTCAGTAGAGCAAACTTGTATGGTGTGCCACGTATCAATGTTTCTTCATTTGGCCTTGAAATTGAAATAGCAAAAACTAAAGTCTATGCACTATCTGTCATAATTTATATAATTCCAATCCGATACTCAGAGAGAGAGTTATGACAATTTTCCCAAGTTCACTTCTTTGACATGAAGTCCAGGAGCCTGTAAAAACACTGACTTCCACAGATCATATCTCCGAAAATATTGTGCACCTTGATCTGAAATTTTTACATGAGATTCCTCAGGATTTTGGCTTCATCGCATAAAAATTTCAGCTTATGAGCCTTCGTAAACAAAAAATTATAGCGCAAATTCCACAATGACCTGTTTCAGGTAGCAAAATCCTTACATGAGGAGGATATGAGGATCACAATTTATATAAATGCTTAGGTTGAGAGGGTCTTCAACAAGTGAACGTGGGAGGGATTTTAGGAGCTTAAAAATTATTAATTATTGACTTTTCAATGACCCATGCCACAACCCCATGGGGTTTTATCCCACTAACAGGGGTTATAAACTTCAAACATGAATATCTCTCAAACCGTGAAGAATTACATGGCATGTCATATATCAACAGAAACATCTCGACAAGTAGAAAAAATATAAAATATTCTTGACCCATAATATAGTAATTTAGTAGGTAAAAATTACCATGTAAGATCTGGGTAGCATCTGGTGCTGCTTGGGTTGACATCAATTACAACCACTGATCAACAATGGAGTCATGAGCCTTTCGTTTCTTCTGGAAATATGTTCAAGACACTATTTAACCTCTGATTGAAATATTCAACTTTTTTTTTGGATCCATTTTTAGGCTACCTAACTCTTTCAACAAAATGGCAGGGGTATTATCATCAGGAAATTTCTCAAGAAACATTTTCTTAAAGCCCCTCCATTTCTAGATGGAGTTTGGGGGAAGACTGTGGTACCATACAGGTTCTCTACCATCCAAGGTAAATGGAAAAAGTTTTCATGCAACATCATCATAAAGTACCTCAAGTGTTTGCATATGTAGGTAGAAGTTGTCCAAGTGGTCTTATGCTTTAACCATTCTATCAGGGTCATACTTCGTTGAGAGATTTTTTGGGTGCCTTGGCATCTTATGTAACACACCCGAAAGTTTGAGTGGGCCCTGAGAGATCCAATCTAGATCATGGTTTGCCATGTCTTTGTCTTCGTCCTCCTCCTCTTCTTTGTCAAAATATGATAACTCTTTTTCCTCTTCGTCACCGCCTAACCCATGGAATATTACGCCTGATAGCAGCAGGTTATCTCCTTCACCACCACTAAAAACTGAAGGTTCTTTTGCGTTCTCCACAGAAACTTCTACCTCTTCAAGGGTGGAAAGAGCCACGTCTTCCAAGGTGGATACCGCTACTCCTGTAGAGGTGGTATTGTTCTTCTTTGGAGAATATGGAAGACTGGATACTCCTGAGATCAACCCAACTGCTTTTGTGAATTGATAGGTTATGGGACGGATATCCTGAATCTGATTGTATGATATTTCACAAGTTCAAGTGGGTTGTGTTTTAGAAGAGTCGCAAACTTCAGGAGCACGAGAAAGGTAGGTGGAGTGTGTGTTTTTTCCTTGGTCATAGGATGTAATGTTCGGTTTGGTGGGTTTATCAGCCATAAAAAACTAGTTACCCTCCTTCTAGCTCCAGAAATGTTGATGGTGCTCGACCCACCAACATTCATGGAATATCCTCAATATGAAGTCCCAATTAGACCTCACATTGTTTGGTGTAGGAGTCTCATCTAGAACGAAGGCACGGTTTCCTTATTCTTAAATACATGCCTTGGCTCTTGCTTTCATCAAGAGAGAGTGATGCAAATGTACTTTCGCAAAGTAAGGGGGTGTGCATGGTGAATGTTCGATTGCAAGTTGTCAATATTCTTCTACTTCAAAGGGGGGAGAGAAAGGAAAGTGAGCCTCTAAAATAGAGGTAATAGTACCACCCATGAAGAGACACACATGAACCGAAGCATTCCGTCTAACATCCAGTGGAATAGTCCACAAGGGATGTGACGAACATTACACACAAAAATTGAGAAAGGTTTGTATAATATCCTAAAGAAAATACTAGGTTGGAATCCGAAGGATAAATACTTCCAATTTTCGGTAACAAACCATTCTTTTGGGAGGGGGAATTTTGCAACACCTCGAGAGTTGACATAGCTGAAGGAGCCTGAGTCATATCCCCAACTATGCTATAATTTTGAGCAGCTCTTGCATGATGGTCGAATGTATATTTATGGATAACGCCTTTGGGAGGCTTAAGCGTTAACTCATTAGGTACAGTACCTAGAGTAGGATCTGATGGAGATGGATTCAAACTAGTAGGTTGATCAGTAGACTAAACATTCAAAGGATTCGCATTATCGTAGTCTTTATGTCGGGTGGCCACTATAACATCATTTTTGGGCTTAGTAGAGGAAAGCATCAAAACTGAGTTAGAGGAAGCAAGATCTTGGGAAACCATATTGGTCTCTTGATTTGGAAATGGATCTGTCAACACAATAGGTGTAGTGGATGATTTAAGGATTTATTCACTTATGTAATATTCCTAAATTAGCATGCAGCTAATTGGAATATTAAAATCTAATTTTTCTTCTTAGTTAGAAGAATAAGAGGGTAAGGAGACCCATAAATCTCCTTAGTAGGAATAAAACCACTCCAAATGTGAAAGGAGGACATCAAAAGAGCTGGATAAAGCTCCCCTATGTGTGAACAAGGGTTGGAGCATGAAGACTGGGTTAATTTTGACCAAATCAATAGCGCTTTCATGGAGGAGTGGCATTCATTAGGGGACAGCGCAATTTAGTTGGAGACTCTTTGCATGGAAGTAGTGTCTTAAATGAGCGGGGCAAAGGGTGAGGAAGCTCACAACTTATATAAGGAAGAGGATGGCAACCATATTTCATTCATGGATGTTATGATATTTTGATTATATGGTCTGTTTAGACATATAGCTTTCTTCAGTTGTTTAGCTAAGATTGCAGTGTTGTTTAGCACAAGGGCGTTCCCGGGCGGGAATCCCACCTCTATCCTTGAGTAGAATCTAAGTAAGAGTATTGCACATTATTTCCACATTTTGGCATTTGGCCAAGCTACAACTTTCTTCTACAGCGCAGATTCTGTTTAGATATGTGTTGAGTTGCAGGGTGCAGTAGTGGAGGGTTTCTTTGAATCACTTATGAGCTTGTCTTTAGTGGAGGAATATTTATTCCCATTGGGAGATCAGTAAACAAGGTCCCTGTGCTTCATGACATATTTTCGCATCAGGCCAGGGTGATATCATCCCCTACAACGCAGTTCCAGTCCATGACTACATTAATTTAGTGAGTTGTTACAGGGGTAAGTTAGTGCTCCATTTGCATTAGGGGAAATTTGAGGTCTAAAATGGGCCTCCTAAGGAAATTATAAAATAATAGTGGAAATAATAAAATAATATTTGATTACATCATCAAATTTTAGAGGGAAAAAAGAAAAAACTACTTTTTCAACTCGTATTTTGAACTTATCGGCCTAAGGTTTTACTCAAATTTCGAGTAGGAATACTCGTTGGATGCAAAATTTAATTCCCCATCCAAGGAGTACCTATGTTGCATACTTTTGATGGACTATGCTACACAAAAAATGAGAAATACATGAAAAACATGATTCCAATCACGTTTTTTCATGTATTTCTCATTTTTCGTATAGCAGGGTCCATCAAAAGTATGTAGCATGGGTACTCCTTGGATGAGGAATTAAATTTTGCATCCAACGACTACTTCCGCTTGAAATTTGAGCAAACCATTAGGGAGATAAGTTGAAAATACGAGTTGAAAAAATAGTTTTATTATTTTATTATTTTTTAATAGTTTTACTTTTTTACTCCAAAAATGGTGAATCATCCCCAATGGTTGACATCATCATCTTGAATCCTATTGGTTCTCATAAATTTTTTTATTGGTTTTACATTTTTCTTAGGAGGCCCATTTTAGACCTCAAAATTCCCCTAATGGAGTGTTTGCTCTTCATTGAAGGGATCAACATTTCATTGATAGAGTCTATTGGAGGGGTGCCCTTCAAATCTAAATCAGATTCAGCCACCTCCTCTCAGGTGCCTAGTTGCAGAGTTTATTCAGCCCTAGGGCTGCATTCCAACATTCTGATATTTTGTGTATTTCCGGAAACCCTTTCCAGGTTGTCTAGGAAAATTGTATGGGAGCATAGATCTCCATTTTTGGCTTTGTATGAGCATGGTATCATTAGATCCATTTATTTACATCTTACAGCTACAGTATTAGCCATTAAAAATGTGTTGTGCTTGCTTCATTATTTTGTGTAGCAGTGTATTACATGCTTTGGGTACTTTTGGGCATTGGATGCTTCTTTTGCTTATCTTGAGGGGCTTGATCCCCAAGATATTTTACTTATTTATTGTTGTTATACATAATACCATGGATCTATCATTTGGCTCATATGTAATGTGTTAAAACTTGATGTTATTTCCATTTTTGTGAGCTATATAGCTGCTTTTCCCATTTGGGAATATTACAACTTCTTCTCGGTGCGTACAATCATGAGTGAAATGATCCTCATTACAAATCAAAAATGGGTAACGAGTTTCCTGCTTTTCTTCAGAAGATTGATTGTTTGGTTTATCCTACGGAGGGTTATATTTCTAATTTTTACCTTTTTTTGTATTCTTACTTCCTGGTTGCTGATATTTACCTTTGGAATATTGAATGGCAGTGACCTTGGAAGTAGAAGCCGCGAGAGTGGAGGGAGGTTTTTTAGCAGCCACAGCAAGAGTCCTCCAAGATGGTGTACTCACTGATTGTTGGCTAGCAGAACCAATCATGCCATCGGTGGTATGTGATTTTGTACTAGGAGGTTGAGGAATAGTACTAGAAGGTCGTGGAAAATTTGGTATTTTATCATAAAGCCTGTTGTATTGGGTATAGATGAGATCCAAATACTGGGTACGAGCAATTACCTATTCTTCGATCACGACTTCTCCCTTGGATACATCTTCTGTGATTGATGGCAACATAGAATTAATGAACCATTCACCTAACAATTGGTCAGGAACAAAAGTCTTAACCAAACGATGACAATGTCACCACTCATGAATGTGATCTCAAATTAAGTGGCATTATTTTATTTGAAATTGGTTAAAACTTCTGTTCCATTCTCAATTTTGATAGGTAACTAGAAATGTGTTAAGAATGTGGTATCTAAGGTGTTGAAATTATCGAAAAAAGCACGGGTTATTTCAATATACCATTGTGATGTCGTATCGCTGAGTGTACGCTGGAAAAGACATAATCGAACAAAATCATCAGTGAGAGAGTTCAAAGAAAACCACAGATGATAAGTCATAATGTGCATCGACGGGTCTTCTCCAGGATTTCCATTGAATTTAGGAATATCATTGGAACTTTAGCTAGATTAATTGGCCACCAAGGAGAATGAGCTATAGGATCATTGGTGACCCTGGTCAAATTTGGAACTTCAAGAGTTTCTAAAAATGGAAACTGTGTATTGAGGTCTGGTGGAGGGTATCCTAGATAAAATGCAAAAGCCTAAGAAACAGGTATCTTTGTCATAGGATAGGGAGGATTTTGATAACTATAATACACATAACCTTTTTCCCAGCATCAAAATAAACTTGTAAAGGCTGAAACGGTTGGGTTTGGATTTGTTGACCATAAGTTGTTTGATGGATACCTTGATAAGGTTGATATTGTTGCAATGTGAGGTTTCCATCATCCCAACATAAGTAGGGTTAGGTTGTTCTTGTTTTGTACCATATACATTCTAACCCATTTGAGGAATGGCCTGACCAAGTGGTTGTGATTATATATTACCTTCAAAAGGTTGGGTATATATGGCTTGAGATTTTCTAGATACCGACGGAATAGGTTGAGTTAATGATGTATTCTATAATGGTTGACTTACATTCACTTGAGCTGGAAAAGGTTGAGGTATGGGTTGTTGAACAACAATCTAAGATGTGGGTGGAATCAGTTGAGAAACTAAAGATGAAGCCACAACCAAACCAAGTTGTACGGGAAAGGTAGGTTTCCAAACATTAGTAGCCATTCTCGATGGTGGAGGACTCATATGAGGCTGAGCACTAACTTGAAGAGATGGAAATATCCCTGCAATAGGTTTCCCCCCTACCAAAAGAGGAGGACAATACGAAGGCAATTGTCCCCCAAGAAGTGGGCCCCCAATGGGAGACCCAATATTGGGTTCTTGTAAGTGTCCATACCCACTAACATAAGGACCAACCTATTTTTGAACTATAGGAGTAGATGGAGGAGGAAGAGAATACTATTTAGCGCTCATCAAAGAAGTTCCAGATGGAATTCCAAATGTAGAATACATGGGAGAGGTTGATGGACTAGATTTTGTGCCATAAAAGATACCAGAAAATACTTGGTAACCAGGTGGGATGGATGGGCCACCATACAAATGTGTCTATGGAGATGTCACAACTATAGATGAAGTTTCAACTTGGGTTGTCTCAGGCATAGTAGATACAGGTTAAGAAACCATAACGGATTTAGTCATGGTTAATTTTCCCAAAGAGGATTTCCAGGAGAAATTAAGGGGTGAGTTGAAAGGCAAAGAAGAAAACAAAGGAGCTTGAGATGGAGTATGAGGAGAAGGAAAAGGATGGGCCTGAAATAATATGATTTCCTCACAAATGAACAGGAGAGGAGGGTCGAGGATCTTCCTGCAGAATCTCGTTGATACTCACAAGATCGGGTGGAAGTGGTTCATTATCGGGTCCAAGATATATAGTGAGTCTGAGACAGAGGAAAAGAAGAGGAAGGTCATGAAAAAATAGCTGGATATAACTGACCTAGGTGGCTCTAGATACACACACAGGTCAAAGAGGGCTTATGGAAGCTCAAAAATCAATGTGACGGAAATGTGGCAAACTCAGTTTCAGGTTGAAGATCTCGTCGTCCTAATCGCAACGGTGTGAACGATTCGTCAAACCGAGCTCATATGTGAAAGTTAGAGCTGGTCAAAGTTCTAAGGTTGACTTGGTGATGTGGCAAGTTAAGGACACAATTTCACTAGAATCCGGCCACCGAATTCCAGTCAGATTCCGGGCAAATTTGTGGGGTTGTTAAAAAGACTTCTACGGTCAAATTCGAGAAATTTCAAAATAACTATTATTTGTTATGACATCAAAAAAAAATATTAAAAAAAGGGGATGGCAAGTAATGACCCCCGCCGCACCCTCTGCACCTCAGCACCACATATATTAACATAACGGAATATGGTTGAGGGGCGGATGGTCAACCCTGCCACCTCGGAACCACCCCAATGGACATTACCAAAATAGAGTTAAAACGACATGCGGAGTTGGGGGTCGGTTCGGGCTACATGGAGTAGACCCACACACCCATAACAAATGATACGATAACAACCATTAAAACCTAATACGGGTCCCGATTTGGGGGTCGGGATTGATCCCCCGACCTTCCTTTAGCCATTTCAAAACTCTGCCAACGCACCACAACAACTTCTATTGTGAAGTCCGCTCACTCACCATTATAAGAACCTCTCATTTCACCAGTGCGCCCAGGAAAGGTCGGAAGGCAGATGGACACACAGCTCGAGGCAGGATGGTGCATGTAGTTCGAGAGAATCTTTTTTTATGCCAAGGGAATCTTTTGATTCCAAGGAGGTAAAATTTATCTGTGTCAAAATGTAGTGAAATTTATATGCATTTTTCTCAGATTTTCACAAGGAACGCAATGGTGAGGTCGGATTTGCATTTTGAGTAGCTATTTTTCAGATTCCTTGTGGAGGAGAATCTTCAGGAATCTTGAGGGAATCTTTCAGATTCCTTGGAGGCCGAAATTCATGTCATAATAAGGTCAAATTTATACTCATTATTCAAATAATTTCGCAAGGATCTCAATGGCGAGATCAAATTCATGTTTTGAGTGGCATATTTGAAGATTCCCTGTGGAGAAGCATCTTTGAGGAATCTAAGGGGAATCTAAAAGATTCCCTATGGCCTAGATTTCAACAGTGTCAGAATTCAACAAATTGACAGTCGATCCTACACCTCTCAGCGACACAAATCTAGCGGTGCAGCCAGATTTTACATCTGAACCTTATATTTTTCAGCCATTTTCCAAGCATGGGATGACGATGTCGAATTTCAGCATGTGGACAGTCAATTTCTCGCCATTCGACGCCACGTTTGCGATGGTGTTTTCAGAACCAGCAATTGAGCAGCCTATTCTTCAGCCAAAAGTAGAGTTGAGGTATATAAAGTGTTGTTTCCATGTACTTCATTGATTATTGTTGAAGGATCTTTACGTCACGTCGATTCCTGCTTGGTGTATGATGTGGAATCATTATGTTTATTTGTTGTTGTTGATTCCTGCTTGATGTAAGATGTGGAATATTTATGTGTAGTTGATGTGATATTTATTTATCATGGATGGTCATTTATGTTATGATATCCCTATGTTGCCTTGATGGCGAGATACTCTTTGTCACCATGTGTGAAGTTGTCATGTTAATAGGAGGTTTGTGATGAGTGAGAGTTCCTTGTGATGGAACGTCTCATCAAGAGACTTTGCCACTCGTGTTAAGGGCTTTTCCTTATATGAAAAGTTAGCAGCATCCATGTACATTATCACCAGTTGCAACACGGAATGAAGTGGCCAACACCATCGAGACACCAAGGCCCGGAGATGTAGTCCACACTGGACGAACTCTGTTATTAAACCTCTTGCGTTTTTTGCCATATGATTGTCGACATGTGTTCCTCCTAATTAAATATGCATGTGTTCATTAATGCTTCTGATAAATTGTAATTCTAACACATCATCCGAAGTAAAAGGTCTTAGTTTAAAGGGTAGTGAAATTTACTCGGATCAAGTGGTATCAGAGCAGGTCTTCTTGCTAATTCGAATTGCAGGCGTGAACCATTGTTGCACGTTCACTGAGTTGAGCAATGGAGGATATCAAAGACATGTATGAGACCATGCTTAGGGTGTCTGACAAAGTGGACATGTTGTATGAAGCTTATGAGAATCAAGCAGCATATAACTTTGAGTTGAAAACACTTCTACAAGAAGAGAAGGAGGACAAACATCAGTTGCAGTTTCAATTGCAATCCACGAGAGAGGCATTGGAAGAATTGAAGCACAACGACGAAATCGTCAAGCAGATCATGATGCATTAAAGACACTCCTACAGGAAGAGAAGGAGGAAAAACATCGATTGCAGCTTCAATTGCAAGCCATGACAGAGGCATTGGAAGAATTGAAGCACAACGACAAAAGTCGTCAAGTAGATCACAAGGCATTGAAGGCACTCCTACAGGAAGAGAAGGAGGAGAAGCAGCAATTGCATCTTCAGCTACAAGCCACGATAGAGGCCTTGGACAAAGTGAAGTGCAAGGAAAGCTCAGATAAGCCCCCTTCACATGTTTCAAAATTGACATCTGAGGTAAACAGTTGTGATAATTCTTCAGTTTCATCTTCACATGCTATTATTTCTGTTGGAAATGTGGAGATCCCCATTACAGGAAATGACATGAGACTCCTTACCAGGATGAGGTACAAAGGAGGAGGACTTGGAATTCATGGCCAAGTCATAACTCAACCATTGGAGGTTGTGCATAGACCTCACTACGCAGGTTTGGGATACACTGAAGGAGAATTCTCAAAGGTGTCAGAAGCTCTTACGACATTGATGAAATCGTCGAGGAGAGAGAATTATGGGAACACTTCACCATCATCTTACGACAACATATATTGCAAAGAGAGAGAGGAGGCAATCTCTCATCTCCATAATGATATCAAAGGAAAACAGACATTTTTGAACTCACCAGGGAAAAGGATTGATGCGAACACTTCACCATCATCTTGGGGAACTGCATCTCGCAGTAGAAGGGTTGGGACAAGCTCTCATCACTGTGATCACACTAGAGACCACCAGGGAAGCTATAACAAGTCTCACTATTCCAGCGTTCATTTTGATTATAAATATGTTGTTAATCATGAATGTAAATCATGCATAAGAAAACTTGTAATTTTTGTGGTTTACGTAACCATGTCATTTCTGAGTGTTGGAAAATAATGGCAGCCCAAAAGAGGATGAGGCGTGGAAAGCCTTCTCCACAACAGAAAAAGAAACTGGTTAAGCAAGTCTGGAGGAAGACAGCTTTTTGCAGCCAGTGCAACCAAAGTGGCCATCAAAGAGCCACGTGCTCGAGGCTCCATCCAGAGCAGCACTTTAAGGATGAGGTGTCGATGCATGAATCATTTGGAACAATCGGTCGACAAATGAATCCACCACATTCATGGTGGTCCTCTTTATTAGGAAAAATATGGTTTTCCTGGATATGGTAGTGTGTCATGGTAATGTTTGTAAATCATATGTTGCATTTTTAACTGTAAAAGTGATGATGTGTTCCATTGCTTGTTAATAAATCATGATAGTTTGGCCTTATTTTTTGAATCATGTGATGCATTTCTTTTATGTAAAAGTGATGATGTTTTTTCCATCACTTCAAAATGCGACAATGATGTTTTTGGTCTTGTAATGATAGTTGGGGTGTGATTTTAATTTGATGTAAACTTGACCACCAAGTATGTAAACTTGTGGCAAGTATGGAAATGTTTGGGTCATAGTTGGTCATATTTGAGCATGTAATTTGCAAGAGATTGTACTACAGGTTTGCAGAAGATGCAGGTGTCGGCTCATCGCTTAAGGCTCTGAAGAACAAAGGTGAAGGAGATGGAAGGGTGACCTCTTTCAAGACAGTAGTTGCAAATTATTGTTGATTATTTTGGAGGACCAAAAGCTCCTCAGTGGGGAGGAATGATCCAGGTGGTTCCAGAGACACACAGGACAAAGAGGGCTTAAGGAAGCTCAAAAATAAAAGTGAAGAAAACATGGAAAACTCAGTTTTAGGTTGAATATCTCGTCGTCTTGATCGCAACGGTGCAAATAGTTCGTCAAACCGAGCTCGTATGTGAAAGTTAGAGTTGGTCAAAGTTCTAAGGTTGACTTGGTGATGTGGCAAGTTAAGGAGGACACAATTTCACTGAAATCCGGCCATTGGATCTCGACCAGATTTCGGGCGAATTTGTGGGGTCATTAAAAATACTCCTATAGTCAAATTCGAGAAATTTCAAAATAACCATTATTTGTTATGAAATCAAAAAAAAATACTAAAAAAGGGGGATGGTGGGCCATAACCCTGCCACCCCCATCATACGACATAAAAAAATTAAAATTTTAAATGGGGGCGGCGGGCCATAACCCCCGCCACACCCTCCGCACCTCATCACTGCATATATTAACATAACGGAATATGGTTGAGGGGTGGGTGGTTAACCCCGCCACCTCGAAACCACCCCAATGGACATTACCATAATAAAGTTAAAACAACATGCAGATTTGGGGGTCAGGTTTCGCTGCATGGAGTGGACCTACCCACCCATAACAAAGGATACACTAACAACCATTAAAGTCTAATGCGGGTCCAGATTTGGGGGTTGGCATTGATCCCCCGACCTCCCTTTAGCCATTTCACAACTCCACCAATGCACCATAAAAACTTCTGTTGTGAAATTCACCCACTTACCGGTATAAGAACCTCTCATTTCACCAGTGCACCCAGGCCAGGTCGAAAGGCAAACAGACATGCAGTTCAAGGAAGGATGGTGCATGTAGTTCGAGGGAATCATATTCGATGCCAAGGGAATCTTTTGATTCCAAGGAGGTAAAATTTCTCTGTGTCAGAATGTATTGAACTTTATATGCATTTTTCTTAGATTTTCATAGGGAACACAATGGAGAGGTAGGATTGGCCTTTTGATCAGTGGTTTTATAGATTCCCTGTGGAGGAGAATCTTCAGGAATCTTGAGGGAATCTTTCAGATTCCAAGGAGGTAAAATTTCTCTATGCCAGAATGTATTGAATTTTATATGCATTTTTCTCAGATTTTAGCAAGGAACACAATGGAGAGATTGAATTCACCTTTTGAGCAGTGGTTTTGCAGATTCCCTGTGGAGGAGAATCTTCAAGAATCTTGAGGGAATCTTTCAGATTCCTTGGAGGCCGAAATTCGCCATTGTTAGAATGAGGTCAACTTTATACTCATTCTTCACAGAATTTTGCAAGGATCTCAATGGTGAGATCATATTCCTGTTTTGAGTGGCAGATTTGCATATTCCCTATGGAGCAGCATCTTTGAGGAATCTAAGGGGAATCTAAAATATTCCCTATGGCCCAGATTTCGACATTGTTAGAATTCAGAAAATTGAGAGTCAATCCTACACCTCTCGGCGACACAAATCCAGTGGTGCAGTCAAATTTTCCATTTGAGCCTTATATTTTTTGGCCATTTTCCAAGCATGGGATGACGATGTCGGATTTCAGTATGTGGACAATCAATTTCTTGCCATTCGATGACACGTTTGCGATGGTGCTTTCAGATCCAGCGATTAACCATCCTATTCTTCAGCTTGCAGTAGAGGTATATGAAGTGTTGCTTCCATGTACTTCATTGATTATTTTAGTAGGATATTTTACGTCACATCGATTCCTGCTTGGTGTATGATGCGGAATTTTTATGTTTATTTGTTTTTGTTGATTCCTGCTTGATGTAAGATGTATAATATTTGTGCATTTTATGTGATATGTATTTATCATGTATGGTGATTTATGTTGTGAGATTCCTCTGTTGCCTTGATGGTGGGATACTCTTTGTCACCATGTGTGAAGTTGTCATGCTAATAGGAGGTTTGTTATGAGTGAGAGTTCCTTGTAACGGAACGTCTCATGGAGAGAATTTTCCACTCATGTTGAGGGATTTTCCTTGTATGAAAAGTCAACAGCATCCATGTACATTATCACCAGTTGCAACACTGAATGAAGCGGCCAACACCATCGAAACATCGAGCCCCGGAGACATAGTCCACACTGGATGAACTCCGTTATTAAACCTCTTGCCTTTTTTGTCGTATGATTGTTGACATGTGTTCCTCCTTATTATATCTGCATGTGTTCATTAATGCTTTTGATAAATTGTAATTCTAACACATCATTCGAAGTAAAAGGTCTTGGTTTAAAGGGTAGGGAAATTTACCTGGATCAATAACTGAGACGCCTCAGGTTATATAACCTCAGGTTGTGTCGTCTCTGATTCAGTATACTTAGGTTCAATAACCTCACGTAATGAGATTTCAGGTGCTTCTATTTTGACTATGTCGGACTTACCAGGTAATGAAGAAGTAATATCGGGTTTTGTACTCACAGGAAAAGATGATTTTGGTGGATCTATATCAAGTGGAGGTCCAGAAGTAATAGTTGTTGAAGTACTATATTCAGTATTATGTTTCTTTGTGTGCTTCTAACGATGTCCAGGAGTTTCCTCTGGTGGAAGAGGAGGTTTATTTTGCAATCTACATGAATGAAGCAGTGTGGAGTTTTGTTCTTCCACGTTGGTTTAATAAATTTTAACAATTAACAATAAAAATAAATCAAAATGATAGACTAGGAACAAATTTTTACCCAGCAACTCTGAACTGCAATATACAACCTAGGAGAACCAAAAATTTACGTACAGGCAATAAATATCATTGAATGTTGTCGTCGGTGTATCATAGCATACAAGGTGACCAACTCATTTACCTATGGCGAGGATAGAAACTTATGGTGGACTTCCAAAATATACTCGATGGTACGTGGAAGTGGATTTCGTGGTAGTTTTGACTAATGCGTAACCATATGATGACAACATTCCCATATACTTTTCATGTGTGGAACACCATCCAATATACCCGGAGGTACGTGGACAAAGTTCTGATGCACTTACATACATGGAATGGGATATCACCAAAACATGTCTGTAGCCTAAACCTTTAGATGCTTGTGGTAATGTTACAAATGCTCCTTAATATTGATTCATCAAATTTTAATGTTTATCTTGAATTAAGTTTCAATTTTCAAGGTTCGCCACGAATTTCACTTGAATATCCTATGATGCACTCTAGCATGATAAAATGAAACTTTTATTTTCAATTAAAATCTATGTATGGGAGGGAAGAGAACAAAGAGTATGTATCATATAAAATGCAACAAACAAGATTGTTAATCAATTCCCCTTAATGCAATTGTTCATGATTCCAATTTCACACACAAAAACCTAGACAAAATGCAGGATGCATAATATTTTTTTTTATTCCACTTAATTTTCAGATGAAAACTAAGATATTTTCCTAATCATTGATAAAATAAACTATTCAAAAAGATTACTAAAACATATATTCATTCAAACAATCCAATGATCAAGAAATCAGTTCACTAATGACCTAATTGACAAGAACAAAGGAAAATCTAAAAAAATCTTATCAAAGGCACTCAAAACCAAAATAAAACAATATGAAGGATTCTGAGAGACCAAGACACACTCAGGGACACAAACAGGACAACCTGGAACAAATATAATAAGAGAGAAAATCATATAAAGGATTTTTTTTGCATGAAACACGGGTCAGCGGAGGGCCAGATAGGCTATCAGTGCACTGCAACGTAGGTGTAGAGAAGGCCAGAGAGAACTGCAACACTTTGTCTCTAGACAAGGGGGAGCGTTAATCAAGGTAATATCCAAGTTTTGACACAAAAAATCAAATGAAGCTTAGTGAAAGGTCTTCCTAGGGTCAATTAAAACTAAGTGAGGCAATGGAGGTCTATTGAATAGGTGAAACAAGTACTAAGGACAAGGAAATCACTAAGGGAAAAAAATGATCCCAAGTGGAGTCACCAATTTGTTATGCAAAATTTATGACTGCGGACATAAGTATCTACCCTAGAACTAGTGGACTAGTATAGAACAATAGAAAAGAAAAAATATAAATTTATCCTTAGAGGAATTGAAGAATGGAAAGAAACTTACTTGAAATATGTCGCAAGCTTCACTCTCCTTTGATCTTGTAAGCTCCAATCGTAGCTCTGATTGCTATAATTAGAAATTGCAGATATAATCACAACAATCCAAATATCTACGACATCTATGTAGCATTATCGAATTACTCTATTCAATATATCAGCGAAGCATTGAAACATATGAATGTAAACATTACATAAAATATATAGGAAAACGGTATACTCTTTGTATTAATATTAATAGGAGAGAGTTTACAACCAATAATAGAAGTTGATCTTGTAGATATCTCCCCAAGTTAACTTGTCCTTCCTTTCCATAAATCACACCTCAATGTCACCCTAATGCATGAAGATGATGACTCTCTAGGATTCAAGGCAGTAGCACGAGGGAATGATAGGTCTCCAGAAACCAACCATGATGTTGTAGATGGTTGTAGATTTATAGGAGATGATAGTGGTTTAGGAGTTCTTATACATTTACCAATCTAGGCTTGAGATCCACTCTTGATGGGAGGATGATCTCAAGGGGTAAGAGGTAAAATATCCAAGGTAGTATTAGAGAGGATTTGAAGTTCTTATCCAAGGTAAATGGTTGAAAAAACTCCTGGAAATTCTGGAAGAGGAAGCTTTGGGATTCTTTTTATTTTTCTTGAAATTATAGAATCAACGCACCCCTAACAAAGTAAAACCTATTGCTGATCAATGAAGGTGCAGAATGGAGCAACCTGCTGGTGAATTCAGGTCCTTAAAGGGCCAAGGTGCATTGGGCCTTAAAATTAATGTTTTGAAGCAGTCGAACTCAGAAAATCAGGGATTTGGAAGATTCATGCTTAAGGCTTTGTGTAGGTGTGATGATAAGGTGTTCATGGATGTTGATTGATCCAGTTTGTAGGCCTATTAAGTAGATGCAACAAAATGGCCTATAACATGCACTAAATAAATTGTGGATATGTCTAGTGGACAATCAAAGGATAGTTATCATTGATTCCAAATTGAGGAAGAAGGGCCTGAGGAAAATACTACTGAAACAGGGGCACCTAGAACAACGTCAGCTGAAGCAGGGGTTCATAAAACAAAATAATTTAGGGAATCTAAGAAAGCATCTAAAAAATCTACTCATGTACAAAATATGGTGAAAAAGAGGAAATTGAAGAAGTGATTGGCTATAAATAATCCCAATAAGAGAGTGTGGGTAATTTTTATAGCATCAACTACCCCAATATATAAGGAATCTACTGATACAAAAAAACCAAAGGAGTTTGAAGGAAAACCTCATGAAGAGAAAGAAGAATAATTTGTAAAAGAACATACCCTAACACCTAAATTTCATGTTACCTGAATCAAACAAACTTGAGGAATAGCAGGAAGAGGACGAGCTCAAAAAGGAACAAGAAGATGTCTCTTTACCAGGTAATTCTAAAACTGACCTCCTTATTCAGCAAATTAATAAATTAAAGGAGGAAAATAAGAATTTAAGGAAACAACTTACCATGGTTGAAGGGTAGATTTAGTCTAGAAAACAAAATGTATTAGAAAAAATGGCAGAAGTAATGTCAATTAGATTATGTGATGGATGTAAGGAAGTGTTGGAGGAAGCAATTTATGAAAGGCCAACCACTATTTTGGTTGGAATTCAAGTTGGCAAGCAACATGAAGAATTCCAAATCGTTGTTCCACAAGAACCTACTGAAGATGTTTTTGTTACACAAGAACCAACATTTGAAGTAGAGCGGGATGGAGATGTTGGGACGTGAAATCATGCAGGTATGGACATGCATATACTTACGTTGGGTGGAGAAATTGGGATGTGAAATTTGCATCTTTTTGTACTCATTTCCTTACCTTTTCTTTACCTTTTTCTTATTCTTGAGACCATACTCTGCCATTGTAAAAACCATTATCAACCTTGGTATGTATCATTTTATGTCATCCTTATGATCTACTTCTACTTGTATTTTGGCATGAGAACTATTTTTTTAGGCTATTTTTCTCATAAAACTAACAACTGGGTTGTTACAGGGTTTGTGGTATATTGAGATGTTGTTGCGGGATTACACTTTCTAGTTTTGCCTCACCAAGGACAAGACAAGGACTCGCTGAACTCCTTAAATTAGTCATGAACATAAATTTTGAAAGATTTTGGTCAAAAATATAGTTTGATTATTGAAAGAGAATTTTCTAGATAGCGCAGCTGAAATAGTTAGGATTTTCTATTGATAATTATTATAATTTGGAAAAAAAATTACAAATTTTTCCTAACCTTGTAAATTTTTATCAAATATTTAATGTGTATTCTCAAATTAGATCACATGAGAATCGAGATATTCTTATGATGATATTATCATTGCAATCTGAAATTATAAAGAGGTGTACTCTTTTCCCACGCAAGAAAGACATTTAGAAACAGATAGACAGTGATAGAGGGGGAGAGCACCAACATTGTAATCATGTATGTTTCATTAATGCAATCTCAATCATTGGTGGTGCCATACCTTTCTCTTGACTAGCTTGTGTGTTGTGTAATTTACTATTATTATTAGTCTTGTTCATGCTTTAATGATTGCATAATTCTAACCACTATATTGTGTAAAAACATAGGTCTTGGACTGGTCCCTTTGTTAGTGGGAAATTTATTTAATTCTTGTTACAATTTGATGGTGTTTTCATTTCATTTGAATGTGTGTTTCATCATTTGTTGAGAGAATGGTTTCCAGGAGTGCTCTTCATTTATGAATAAGAGTGATAGTGTGGTAGAGTAGTTTTATTCTACATTGTGTGTTTATTTCTTGAGAGTGTGAACAAGCTTTGAGAATGTAACATCTAGAGCGTTGAGTTGCAAAGAGTGTGATCACAATAGAGTTTTAGATTCATTAGCACTAATCATCATTTTCCCTTGCATGTATTTTGTGTAATAGTCTTGCAATAAAAAACCTACCCAGATTGACAATTAATGTGAAGAGTTGGAATTATTGCTCTGAATTAAAAGGACGATTGTTCTACCCAAGAGAAAGCTAAAGAAAAACATATACACAACTTTCACATAATGCACGTTGAAGCAAAACTTGGAATATTATATGAAATTTGAAGCATAATTATTTAAGGGTCAAAGTAAACATATAATAATTCAAAATTTTGTAAAATAATTAAATAAACACTCTACAATTTGAATCAATCAAATTGTTTTGAATCGATCAAATTGGCCAATAAAATATTGTAGTTTTTGACTTTAGAAGCAATAAATACCATATTGGGTGTGAAACATGGTCTCTTCTGATTGAGAGGTCATAACCTGGTGACATTTAGATCTAATTCTTGACAGTGGAGGCTTATCCCCCACCTCTGCCTGCATGTGAGGGGGGGGGGGGGCAACTCCTTTTGAGGCTCCAGGTGGGGGTGGTAGAGCGCTTGACTAAAAAATAGCTGAATATTTGCCTTGTAAAATATTATAATTTCATAATCAATCTGGACCGTTCATTAGGCAGATGATTTGAAGATAGAATTATGTTTAATTTAGGGTTTTTTTCTCTTAGAAGGAAACCCCTTAGTGTATATGATGGAATTATATTACGGATGTGTATTATTATTCTAAGCAAAAAAGAGAGAGGAGATTGTGTAAGAGCGAAGAGGAAATTACAGTGAATCTATTGTAGGTTGTATCTCTTCATTTTGTTGGATAATCTAAAAGGAAGGATTGGTTGTTTCTCTGTGGACGTAGCCCAAATTGGGTGAACCATGTATATCTTTGTCTCTCTTGTTTTATGTGTTTCTATATTTGTGTTTACGCAATATTTTATGTATTTCATTGCTCCATTAATTAATTTCTAACATTTTGGCATGTTTCACAAAAATGCACGTCCAACCTTGATTTCAAGGCCAAATTTAATGATTCAACTTTGAGAGTACTTTTTTACTCATAATTAACATTAATTTTTCACATAAAATTTTTTATTATGAAATTATATGCCAAGTTGGATCGATTTCATAGGGTTAAAGTCAAGGTTTTTGTGCCTCAAATAGATGCACACCAGGACATGTACTTAATTGACTGTGTGATAATGATCATTCCAACCTAAATATAAAACCAATTTATGCAATATAGCATAGTCATTTTCATAAATGAAATGTTATACATTGAAATCCAAGTCTGTCGAAATAGTAATTGATCATATCTGCTAATGATCACAGTCAGAACAAATATGTACTCCCAGGCCAAACCAATTACTCTTGGTAATGAAATTTGAAATGGGACATAATTGGACAATTCCTAACCTTAGGATATAACCTTCCATCATTTAAATTTTGGCATGCTTCACAAAAATGCATGCAATTTCAAGCCCAAATTGAATGATTCAACTTAGAGAGTATTTGATTCATAGGAAACATTTTTTTTTGTAAGCTTGGAAGAACTACATCTTCATCATGTCCAATATATCACCCCGATTGGGTGGGGAATTGAATCGATGACTTCACATCAAGGAGTGACTTAACATAGCACTTGATCACTGTCTATCCAAGACACCATGGACTTTTCATAGGTAACATTAATACGATTAAATATATTTAATTTTGCACATATATGTTTGTTTTGTTCAAAAATAATCCAAATTCCATGGATTTAAAAGGGTAAAAGGCAACGTTTGTGTGCCTCAAATAAATACACACCAATAATGTTTGGGGATAAGGTGATGGACTAAGAAAAAACAAACTTAAATTTTAAAGTTGAAACTTGTAGTTTATTGGTTAAAACCTTATAAGGTTGGATGACCTTGTAATTTAAGTAGTAATTAGGTTAAAATGTTTCCAAGGGATAGATAAAGAGATATCACATAGGGTTTGCAGGGTCTATTTTAGGGTTTTTGTTATGAAACCAGCTCCCAAAATAGAATAAAATAAAGGCCAAAGCCTTATAAATCAACCACTTCGAGGGGGAAACCTCCTTTACATTACATAAATGAACAATTCTTGGATGATACAAATGAAAAAAGCTCCTTTATATATATGGGAGTCCATGGGGTCACAATATAATCCTGCGCAACAATAACAATAGTGGGCTTTTATGGGGCACAATAATAACAATATGGGGACTACAGGGGTACAAAAATAACAATAAGGGGACTACACTAACAACAATAAGGGGCTACACTAGTAATATAGGGACCTAACATGCCCCTCTCCTTCAAAAACATGTTGTCCTCAACGCTTGAGTAGCTCTGGATGCTTCTGTATAAAATTATCATCCTCCCATGTGGAACTTCAATGGGTAAGTTCTTCCACTTAATGAGATACTTTGAAATTGATCGATTTAGTAGTTGTCGAGTTCTTGTTTCCGTGACTGCTTCAGGTTCCAATATTATTTTTCCTTTCTCATCAAGTTCTGGAAATATTATTTGAACTGGAAATTTTTCACCTATAACCTTATTTAAGCATGAAACATGGAAAATTACATGCACTGAAGAAGAATCAGGAAGCTCCAATTTGTATGCCATAGTACCAATATTTTTCAACACCTTGTAAGGACCATATTACTTTGGCGATAATTTATTATCCTTCTTAGCATGCTTGAGGTACATTTGTTTGTATGTTTTTAGCCATAAAAATACCCAGTCTCCTACATCAAAACTTCTCTCACTGCGATGTTGATATACCTGTTGTTTCATTCAATTTTGTGCCAAATTTAGGTTATCCTTTAAGAGTTGGAGAACTTGTTTTTGATGCTCAATGTGATCTTCCACTGCTTGAACCTTAAAAATTTCTCTTAAAGATTATGTGATGGACAGTGGATGATATCCATAAAGTGCCATAAATGGGGTCATTTTTGTTGCAGTATGGAAGGAAGTGTTATACCACCATTCATCCAAAGGTAACCACTTGACCCATTGTGTTTGTTTATCAGATACAAAACAACAAAGATATCCTTCCAAACATTTGGTCACTATCTCAGTTTTCCCATCAGATTGAGGATGATAAGATGAGCTATGAGCTAGTTGAGTACCAAAACAAGAAAATAATTCCATCCAAAAATTTCCAGTGAAAATGGGATCTCTGTTGCTTACAATAATCTTTGGGTTTCCATGTAGCTTTTGAATTGTTTCCATAAATGCAGTAGCAATTGTACTTGCTTTAAATGAATGATATAATGCACAAAAGTGTGCATACTTGGTAATTCTATCAACTACCACCATGATGACACTCTTTCCTTTAGACTTAGGTAAACTGTTATGAACCCAGCTCCAAAAATAGAAGAAAAGAGAGATCAACTCCTTAGAATTCAGCCACTTTGAGGGGGAAACCTCCTTTACATTACATAAATTAACAATTCTTTGATGATACAAATGAAAAAACCTCCTTCTATATATAGGAGTCCATGGGGTCACAATATAATCCTAGCTGACCTAACAATAATAATGTAAGAGCACAATAATAACAATATGGGGGTCACAGGGGTACAAAAATAATAATAAGGGGGCTACACTAACAACAATAAGGGACTAAAATAGTAATATATGGACCTAACATGCCCCTCTCCTTAAAAAAAGTGTTGTCCTCGACGCTTGAGTAGCTCAAGATGATTCTGTATAAAATTTTCATCCTCCCATGTAGAGTCTTCAGTGGGTAAGTTCTTCCACTTAATGAGATACTCTGAAATTGATCAATTACGTAGCTATCGAGTTCTTGTTTCTGTGACTGCTTCAAGTTCCAATATGATTTTTCCTTCCTCATCGAGTTCTTGCAATATTGTTTGAACTAGAATTTTGTCACTTATAACCTTGTTTAATCATGAAACATGGAAAATTGGATGCACTCACGAAGAAGCAAGAAGCTCCAATTTGTATTCCATAGTACCAATCTTTTGCAACACCTTGTAAGGACCATAGTACTTTGGCGATAATTTAGTATCCTTCTTAGCTTTCTTGAGGGACATTTGTTTGTATGGTTGTAGCTATAAAAATACCCAATCTCCTACATCAAAACTTATCTCGCTACAATGTTGATATGCATGTTGTTCCATTCGATTTTGCGCCAAATTAAGGTTATCCTTTAAGAGTTGCAGAACTTGTTTTTGATGCTCGATGTGATCTTCCACTATTGAACCTTAGAACTTTCTCTTAAAGATGATGTGATGGATGGTGGATGATATCCATAAAGTTCCATAAATGGGGTCATTTTTGTTGCAGTATGGAAGGAAGTGTAATACCACCATTCAGCTCGAGGTAACCACTTGACCCATTGTGTTTTTTTATCAAATACAAAACAACAAAGATATCCTTCCAAACATTTGTTCACTATCTCAGTTTGACCATCGGATTGAGGATGACAAGATGAGATATGAGCTAGTTGAGTACCCAAACAAGAAATTAATTCCGTCCAAAAAATTCCAATAAAAATGGGATCTTTGTCGCTTACAATAATATTTGGGTTTCCATGTAGCTTTTGAATTGGTTCCATAAATGCAGTATCAACTATACTTGCTTTAAATGGCTGAGATAATGCACAAAAGTGTGCATACTGGGTAAGTTTATCAACTACCACCATGATGACACTCTTTCCTTCGGACTTAGGTAAAGCTATGATAAAATCCAGTGAAATCTACTCCCACGTTGACTTGGAATGGATAAAGGTTGTAGAAGACTCGGGGTCGTAATTGTCTCAACTTTATTTTTTTGGAAAACCAAACATTCCGCCACAAAATTTTGAATATCAGACATAAGGCCATCCCAAAAAAAATATTTCTTCACCCTGTGGTAAGTTTTTAAAAATATTGAGTGTCCTCCTAAAGGAGAAGTGTGCAATTCCAAAAGAATATTTTGTTGTAGTTAGGAATTCTTACAAATATATGAAGTGATCTTCGTACCATAAGGAATCATTTTTCCAACTAAATGTATCATATGTACTAGGATCTTGTTGCAACTTTTGAATGACTGTCCACACTTCTTCGTCTTTCTTCCATTCATCTCTTTCTTCGATTATCCAATCTAGTTGGATAATAGAAATGGCACAAAGAAATTCTTCCACATCTTCATCCTTACTTGAGAGTGCATCTACAACAACATTACGCTTCCCTTTTTTGTAGATGATTTCAAATTCATTACCCAACATATTTGTGACCCATTTTTGTTTCTCTTCTGAAGATATTCTTTGTTCCAAAAAGTTTTTAAGACTATCATGATCAGTTTTTACCTTGAACTGTCTTCCCATTAGGTAAGTTCGCCATTTCTTTAGTGCATGTAGTATTTCCAACATTTCCTTCTCATAAATAGCTTTATGTAAATACTTTCCTTTGATTGGAGGACTTTCAAAAGCAATGGGTCTTGCTTCTTGCATTAAAACAACACCAACTCCATTTCCTGAGGCATCATATTCCACAATAATGGTTTTTATGAAGTCTGGCGTAGCTAAGACCGGTGCTAGGCACATTGCCTCTTTAAGATGTTCAAAGGACTTAGTTTCTTCAGGATTCCATGAAAATGCAAATTTCTTCAATAATGTTGTTAGAGGTGCTACTATTCTCTCATAATTCTTAACAAACTTGTGATAATACCTTTTTAACCTGAGAAATCCACACAACTTCTTTATGGTTGTGGGGAATTTCCATTCCTTAATGGCTTAAATTTTTTTAGGGTCTACCTTAACACCCTCGTGAGATACAATATGACCCAGATATTTCACCTCTTGTACTACAAATAAACATTTGGAGGTTTTTGCATATAATTGTTTCTCCTCCAGTAGTTTGAGCACCCTGTCAACATGTTGAACATGATCATTCCAAGACCTATTGTAGATTATTATATCATCAAAAAATACTAACACAAATTTTCTAAGGAAGGGTTTGAAAATGGAACTCATCAACCCTTGAAATGTAGAAGGTGCATTGGTAAGGCCAAAAGCCATGACCAAAAATTCATAATGACTCTCATGAGTTCAAAATGTTGTTTTTGGAATATCTTCAGTCTTCATTCTAATTTAATGATATCGTGAATGAAGATCCAACTTGGTAAAATAAATTGCTCCACGTAATTCATCCAATAATTCATTAATCACAGGAATGGGAAATTTGTCTTTAATAGTGAGCTTATTGAGCTCCCTAAAAGCCGGACACATGTGTCATGATCCATCCTTCTTGTGCACCAATACTACTGGAGCAGAGAAAGAAATTTGACTAGGTTGAATTATACCACCCTATAATATTTCTACAATCATACGTTCAATTTCGCTCTTTTGGACATAAGGATATCTGTAAGGCCTGATGTTTGGAGGAACACTTCCCGGAATCAAATGAATAGCATGATCATGATCACGAATAGGTGGGAGTCCTTTGGGAGTTTCAAACACCTTGGAATGATTATCCAATACTTTTTGGGGATCTAGAGAAATAGATGATTTTGATGTTGGAACTTCTAGTGATCATAATTGTACGATTACGCCTCATTGTTATTTCTTTAGAATCTTTGTCATGACATTAGAGCTTATTATATTTCCTAACTTATCTGCGATACCCCGTAATTCGACTTCCTTTCCTTCTGAAAAAATTTCAAGTTCTTGAAAATTAAAAGTTATTGTCCCCAAAGATTGTAACCATTATACTCCTAGTACAACATCAGCACCTCCCATTGGAATGGAAATCATTGGACTATTCAATACATATTCCCTCATGGTTAGCTTGATATTATGGAATTTTCCAAAGCAATTTATAGTTCCTCCATTTGAAACCATCACTTGACATTCTGGTGCTGGGTATAGGAAGCAATTCAATTCCTTGGCTACCTTACAATGAAAAAAATTATGGGTACTACCCGAATCAATCAACACTATTACCTTTTTCTTCTTGATATGTCCTTCTATCTTGAGAGTTTGAGGA
Source organism: Pinus albicaulis (assembly GCA_034641835.2). NCBI lineage: Eukaryota > Viridiplantae > Streptophyta > Pinopsida > Pinales > Pinaceae > Pinus > Pinus albicaulis. The sequence goes on from CM076579.1 coordinate 535,159,921, forward strand.
GTGGTAATTCTTGCCAATGCATTACACGATATGGTTGGGCTCATTTATTCTTTCTCTAGGGTTGGTTCCTGGTGTATATCCTCTTCTTTTGAAGTTTATTGTTCATTTTCTTCCTCCTCTTCACAATCTATGTAAAATATTTTTTTCTCCGCACACTAATGACCTTTAGTGTATTTTCTATCACAAATGTAGCAAATCTCTTTTGATATTTTTTCTTCCAATTGTTGTGGTGTCAACCTTGTAGGTTGTGGAAGTCTAGGAGTAGCAACACTTCCATCTTTATAGATGTGAGTGGTAGGCTTCCTTTTCGCCATAATTTTACATTCAATTTTTCTTGCCAACCTGAATGCCTTCTCCAATGAATCAGGTTCCCAAATGCAAACCTCATGTTGGATGTTATCCTTTAAAGTCCCTATAAAGACATCAATATTGTGTTCCTATGGAATATCAGTTACCCTTATATTCAATTTTTGGATGTCCTCAATGTGCTCCACCACTAAACCCTTTTGTTTGAGATTTATCAACTGGCTAAAAAAGGTGTTTCTCTTTGTATCCTCATAATGTGTTATCATTTCCTCCGTAAAAATTGACCAAGTGACAATAGTTTTATAGGAGCAAAGCCATCGATACCATACAAATATATTTTGTTCTAAGTATAAATTTGCAATGTGTACCTTTTGTGTGTTTTTCACATTATTCAGATCAAAATATTGCTCCATCTATAGTATCCATGTTACAAGATCCTTGCCATAAAACTTCCTCATATCAATATTGGTAATATGGTGGATCTTCCATCCAACATTTGAGTTTATGAAATCATGATTAACATTTTTTTTTTCTCGTCATGAGTTTCCTCTACTATATTTTCGCCATTAGGAACCATTTCTTGTATCAACTTTGTGAAACCTTCCTTCAAACCTTCCATGTTTTCTTTTATATAATTCTTCATGTCTTCCATGTTTTCTTTCATTTTTTTTTCGATCTTGGCTTCCACGTCTTCCATGTCATTCTTCAAACCATCCATCTTAGCTTCCACGCCTTTCTTCAAACCATCCATATTAGCTTCCACGCCTTTCTTCACACCTTCCATATTAGCTTCCATGCCCTTCTTCAAACCATCCATCTTAGCTTCCATGCCTTTCTTCAAAACTCCCATTTCATTTTTTGTTTCTCTTTGCAAGAGAAAAATTTGGTTCACTTGCTCTTGTAATTTTGATATATCATGTTGCACTTCTTCATCTTCATGAGTCATAGTAAAGTATTATGAGGGTTTAATGGGTTTTGAATTATTTTTAGGGGGAATTTTAGAACCCAATACTAATATCTATGCTTCAATATTCCCTTGGAATCACTTCAAGCTTATTTTTCAAACAAGACTTATGAAATTTATAAAAAAAAATACACAACTTTTTCTTGCTTTTGAGGAGCTCGATATTGAAACTGAATTATCTTTGTGATTTTGAATCTTCAATAACTAAAATTTGGTCCTGTAGTAACCCTATGAATCTTCTTTCAAGTTCCATAGGTCTGATATACTTTGAATGCTTCAAGGAAAATTTATTCCCAATCTCCCACAATGACCTAATTATGGACTAGTTCAGTAGAGCTAACTTGTACAATGTGCCACGTGTCAATGTTTCATCCTTCGGCTCTGAAATTGATACACAAGAAACTATAGTCCGTGTACTTTCGGACACTTTTTACAAAATTCCATTCTGATGCTCAGAGAGAGATTTGTGACGATTTTCCCAAGGTCGCCTCTTTTAGATAAAATTCGGGTGCCTGCAACAACCCTAACTACCACAGATCATATCTCTGGAAATATTCTGAACCAATATCTGAAATTTTTAAACGAAGTTCCTCAGGATTTTGGCTTCCCTTGGTAAAAATTTCAGCTTATAAACCTTCGTAGTAAAAATTTATAGCGAAACTTCCACGATGGCTTATTTGGAGTAGTGAAACCCTAGAATCCAAAGCTTTTATACCAAATGTTATGAAACCAGCTCCAAAAATAGAAGAAAAGAGAGATCAGCGCCTTATAATTCAGCCACTTTGAGGGGTAAACCTCCTTTACATTACATAAATGAAAAATTCTTGGATGATACAAATGAAAAAACTTCCTTCTATATATAGGAGTCCATGGGGTCACAATATAATCCTAGCCAACCTAACAATCAAAATGTAAGAGCACATTAATAACAATATGGGGGTTGAAGGGGTACAAAAATAATAATAAGGGGGCTACATTAACAACAATAAGGGACTACACTAGTAATATAGGGACCTAACATAAACCTATGATAAAATCCATTGAAACCTCCTCCTAACGTTGACTTGGAATGGATAAAGGTCGTAGCGCACCCCATGGTCTTAATTGTCTCAAATTTATTTTGTTCACAAACCAAACATTCTACCACAAACTTTTGAATTCTAGATTTAAGGCCATCCCAAAAAAGATCTTTCTTCACCCTGTGGTAAGTTTTTAAAAATCCTAAGTGTCCTCCTATGGGAGAGGTGTGAAATTCCAAAAGAATATTTTGTTTTAGTTGGGAATTATTACAAATATATAAGTGATTTTTGTACCATAAGGAATCATTTTTCCAACTAAATGTATTAAATGTATTGGGATATTGCTGTAAATTTTGAATGAGTGCCCACACTTCTTCATCATTCTTCCATTCCTCCCTTGCTTCGGTTATCCAATCTGGTTGGATAATAGAAATGGCAGAAATAAATGCTTCCACCTCCTCATCCTTTCTCAAGAGTGCATATGCAACAACATTTAGCTTCCCTTTTTTGTAGATGATTTCAAAGTCATAACCCAACATCTTTGTGACCCATTTTTGTTTCTCTTCTGAAGATATTCTTTGTTCCAAAAAGTATTTAAGACTATCATGATCAGTTTTTACCTTGAACTGTCTTCCCATTAGGTAAGGTCGTGATTTCTTTAGTGCATGTAGTATTGCCAACATTTCCTTCTCATAAAAATCTTTCTGTAAATACTTTCCTTTGATGGGACAGCCTTGAAAAGCAATGTGTCTTCCTTCTTGCATTAAAACAACACCAAATCCATTTCTTGAGGCATCACATTCCACAATAAAGTTTTTTGTGAAGTCTAGCTTAGCTAAGACCGGTGCTAGGCACATTGCCTCTTTAATAAGTTAAAAGGCCTTAGATGCTTCAGGAGTCCATGAAAATGCATCTTTCTTCAATAATGTTGTTAGAGGTGCTACTATTCTCCCATAATTCTTAACAAACTTGCGATAATACTTTGTTAACCCGATAAATCCTCGCAACTGCTTTATGGTTGTGGGGACTTTCTATTCCTTAATGTCTTTAATTTTGTTAGGGTCTACCTTAACACCCTCCTAAGATATAATATGGCCCAGATATTCCACCTCTTGTACTCCAAAGAAACATTTGGAGGTTTTACATATAATTGTTTCTCCTCCAATAGTTTAAGCACCCTGTCAACATGTTGAACATGATCCTTCCAAGACTTGTTGTAGATTAGTATATCATCAAAAAATACCAAAACAAATTTTCAAAGGAAGGGTTTGAAAATGGAATTCATCAACCCTTGAAATGTAGAAGGTGCATTGGTAAGGCCAAAAGGAATGACCAAAAATTCATAATGACCCTCATGAGTTCGAAATGTTGTTTTCGGAATATCTTTAGTCTTAATTCTAATTTTATGATATCCTGAACGAAGCTCCAGCTTGGTAAAATAAATTTCTCCATGTAATTCATCCAACAATTCAATCACAGGAATGGGAAATTTATATTTAATAGTGAGCTTATTGAGCTCCCTATAATTCTGAGACATGCCCCATGATCCATCCTTCTTGTGCACCAATACAATTGGAGCAGAGAAAGAACTTTGACTAGGTTGAATTATACCAGCCTCTAACATTTCTGCAATCATACGTTCGATTTCTATCTTTTGGACATAAGGATATCAGTAAGGAATGATGTTTGGAGGAACTCTTCATAGAATCAAATGAATAGCATGATCACTATCACGAATAGGTGGGAGTCCTTTGGGAGTTTCAAACACCTTGGAATGATTGTCCAAGTTTTTTTGGAGATCTGGAGAAATAGATAATTTTGACATTGGAACTTCAAGTGAGCATAATTGTGCAATTATGCCTTTTATTTCTTTCTTCAGAAGCTTTGTCATGACATTGGAGCTTATTATCTTTCCTAGATTCCCTATGATACCTCGTAATTCAACTTCCTTTCCTTCTGAAAAAAATTTCAAGAAAAGTTATTGAAAATTAAAACATATCGTCCCCAAATATTGTAACCATTGTACTCATAGTACAACATCAACACTTCCCATTGGAATGGAAATAATTGGACTATTCAATACATATTCCCCCATGGTTATCTTGATATTATGGCATTTTCCAGAGCAATTTATAGTTCCTCCATTTGCAATCATCACTTGACACTCTGATGTTGGATATAGGAAGAAATTTAATTCCTTGGCTACCTTAAAATGAATAAAATTATGGGTACTACCCAAATCAATCAACACTATTACTTTTTTCTTCTTGATATGTCCTTATATCTTGAGAGTTTGAGGAGTGGTAATTCCTACCAATTCATTACAGGATATGGTCGAACACATTTCTTCTTTCTCTTGGGTTGGTTCCTGGTGTATATCCTCTTCTTTTGAAGTTTCTTGTTCATTTTCTTCCTCCTCTTCACAATCTATGTAAAATAATTTATTCTCAGCACAATTGTGACCTTTAGTGTATTGTCTATCACAACTATAGAAAATCTCTTTTGCTATTTTTTCTTCCAATTATTGTGGTGTCAACCTTGTAGGTTGTGGAATTCTAGGAGTAGCAACACTTCCATCTTTATATATGTGAGTGGTAGGCTTCGTTGTCGCCGTAATTTTTCTTGCCAGCCTGAATGCCTTCTCCAATGAATCATGTTCCCAAAGGCGAACCTCATGTTGGATGTTATCCTTTAAAGTCCCTATGAAGACATCAATCATGTGTTACTCTGGAATATCAGTTACCCATATATTCAATTTTTGGAAGTCCACCATTGAACCCTTTTGTTTGAGATTTATCAATTGGATAAATAAGGTGTTGCTCTTTGTTTCTTCATAATGTGTTATCATTTCCTCCACAAAAATTGATCGAGTGACAATTTTTTTACGAGAGCAAAGCCATGGATACCATACAGATATATTTTTTTCTAACTATAAAGTTGCAATGCGTACATTTTTTTTGTTTTTCACATTATGGAGATCAAAATATTGTTCCATATGTAGTATCCATGTTACAAGATCCTTTCCATCAAACTTCCTCATATTGATCTTTGGAATATGGTGGGTCTTTAATCCAACATTAGAGTTTATGAAATCATTATTAACATTTATTTTGTTCTGATCATGAGTTTCCTCTACTACCTTTTCGCCATTAGGAATCATTTCTTGTATCAACTTTTTCAAACCTTTCATGTCTGCTTTTAGAACATTCTTCATGTCTTCCATGTTGCCTTTCATTTTTTCGTCGATGTCAGCCATCTTAGCTTCCATGCCATCCATCTTAGCTTCCATTTCATTCTACAAACCATCCATCTTAGTCTCCACGCCTTTCTTCAAACCCTCCATCTTAGCTTCCATGCCTTTCTTCAAAAATTCCATTTCATTTTTGTTACTCTTTGCGAGAGTGAAATTCCGTGCACTTGCTCTTATAATTTTGATATATCATGTTGCACTTCTTCCTCTTCATGAGTCATAGTAGAGTATTATGAGTGCTTAATGGGTGTTGAATTATTTTTAGGGGGGATTTTAGAACCAAATACTGATATCTATGCCTCAATATGCCATTGGAATCACTTCAAACTTATTTTTCAAACAAGACTTATGTAATTTGAAAAACAATACACACCTTTTTCTTGGTTTTGAGGAGCTTGATATTGAAACTGATGTATATATGTAATTTCAGATCCATGACATTTTATCTTTGGTGCTTTAGTAGCCCCCTAAATCTTATTCCAATGCCATAGGTCTAACCTAATTTGGATTCTTCAAGACAAAGTTATGCCCAATCTCCCAAAATGACCTAATTATGGACTCGTTCAATAGAGAAAACTTGTACGGTGTGCCACGTGTCATTGCTTCCTCCTTCGGCTCTGAAATTGATACACATAAAACTAGAATTCGTGTACTTTTGGCCACTTCTTACAGAATTCCAATTTGATGCTCAGAGAGATAGTTATGACGATTTTCCGAAGGTCACCTCTTTGAGATGAAATTCGGGAGCCTGCAAAAACCCTAACTTCCACAGATCATATCTCCAAAAATATTGCGAACTTAGATCTGAAATTTTTGCACAAAGTTCCTCTAAATTTCTTCGCAAATGGGTTTTTTTTAGCTTCTGAAACTTCGTAGAAAAAATTTTATAGCGAAAATGCCACGATGTCCTGTTTGAAGTAGCAAAACCCTAGAATCCAAAGCTCTGATACCAAATGTTATGAAACCAACTCCCAAAATAGAAGAAAGAGAGATAAACACCTTAGAAATCAGCCACTTTGAGGGGGAAACCTTCTTTACATTACATAAATGAAAAATTATTAGATGATACAAATGACAAAACTTCATTCTATATATAGGAGTCCATGGGGTCACAATATAATCCTAGCCTACCTAACGATAATAATGTAAGGGAATAAAAATAACAATAGTGGGCTTTTATAGGGCACAATAATAACAATATGTGGACTACAAGGGTACAACAATAACAATAAGGGGGCTACACTAACAACAATAAGGGACTACACTAGTAATATGGGGACCTAACAGTTTTTCTATATTGGACATATTTTTCAGGGTTTTAATATTAATATTAGGTCAATTGACCTAGTTAGGAAATTTACTATAAAAAGGTTTGGGTGTCATTTTAATGCAAAAAGGACATTTACTATCATTTATGAATAACCAGTTGTATGATGGAAATTTGGTCAATTTTACCAATGAGAAAGAATTGGTGGCCATCTGACACGCCATCAAAATCTTGCAGCCTTATTTTTAAAACTCTTATTTTTAATAAATTGTATCTTATATCTAAATATTAGATTTTAAATTTTAATTTTGTTTCTGAGAAAATATAGGAGAAAAGGAGAAAATTCAAAGCACCTTATAAACAATTTCATTCACTTAATAAAAAATTTCTTTATAAAAGTGATTTATAGAAAATAAAGCAATTAGTTTAAAAAAAAAAAACCTCGTTTTCTTGTGCATTCCTCATGATTTATTCAGCGCAAATTTTTTCATTCAACGTGCATTCATCACGGTTTATTCCGCATGCATTCTTGCATTCAACATGAATTCCTCATGGTCTATGTATCATGCATTCTTGCATTCATCTAGCGTTTATTCACCCTAGATAATGATGGCCTCATTTGAAATAGCAGTATCATCTTCCCCACGAATAGTTGACACACGGGGTTCCCAGGAGAAGTTCACAGTAAACAATTCAAAGATTTTGTCGATACATTGAGAGATACAAATAATTGTCCACCAAGTATGCTATATATCTTTAGAAGAGCATGGGTTTATAATTTTGCAGTTGGACTGTTTGATTTCCTAAAATGATGAGATAAATGAGGCCATAGAAAAATATAATGTTAAAGCCATGGAATTAATATTATTTGGGTAGAGGATTAACCTGGACCCTGATTTGGTTGCAAGGGCAACAAAAATTCCATGCAAAGGGGGAGAAATATTTAACTCGAAGAAAAACCCTAAGGTAGAAAATATTTAAATGGCCAGTAAAATATGTGGGAAAAAAGTATATGTTCTCAGGAATGGATTAAAAATGCAAGATTTTCCCCAAGGACTATACAAATCCTTGATTCAAGTTGTCCTTAAGACAATAATGAATCATCACAAGCTTGATATTTCACGTGACTGCATGAGGATAGTTATTCATTGGAATGAAGGCACGACCATATATGTCCCTCATTTGTTGGCTAAAAAATACATTATGCCATGCAAGAAAGTAAACTTAACAAGATTAAGTTCAGTTTCCCAGGAACACTACAGAAAATTAATGATCTGTATCAACCCATTGTTGAAACAAGGCCTCTTAAAAATTACATTAGGAAATCAAAACCAAATAAAACCATTGAGGAAGAACATGAATGGAATCCTTTTGAAGGTGTGGAACATTTTGTTGATACAATTTTCCATGTTGAAGATATAGTTGTTAGTGTTCTGGAAAAATTACACGTGTGTTTGGATAAATATGAGAAGAAAGAAGGTATGGACCATTATAAGGAAACATGTAATAATGATTTTTCTATAATAGACAAAATTCCTCCTAAACAGCCGCACCTCAGAATTATTTCCCTTTTATGAGTGATTCAACATTTACATCTCCAAGTTTATATGTGCATAATCCAATATATAGTTCAATAATTGATTTGTTTTCTCAGTATATGATAGAATGATCCATTGCAAAAAAGTTGTAATGGAGTATTCTTCCTCTATATATAGTTAGAAGGAAAAGTATAAACTAAAGGAGAAGGATATTGTTGAATGCATGAAGAAGATTGCAATGTTGGAATCAACAATTGTGCAACAAACAGAAAAATTAGTGAAAGCCCTAAAATCCAAGGATAAAAATATTGATGAATTAAATAACCAGGTATCGAGTATGAGCAATGAATGTATTAGGAAGATAGATGAACTACATGCAAAGTTCAAAAAAAATTAGGCTACATATGATGAAAAAATTAACAAACTTTCAAAGGAGTTGAGAAGAAGACCATAGGTTCTCAACATACCTCCATTGGAATCTTTGGATACTTTTGAGTTTAAATTAGTCAAATTATTAAATGACAGAGATAAAAATATTGAATATTTAAAGGTTGAAATTGTAAATAAATTTGAAGATTAGTACCCATAGAAGCATGAATCACAGGTTGATGAATACAAGAAAAGGGTGACTAACTTGGAGAAACCATGTCATAGGCAAGCTAATAAGTTGAAAGAGAGATCTCTTGAAATTTCCCATGAAAAACATGAGATTAAAGAACTTGAAATGGAAAAATATTGGCATTTTTTAGAAGTTGGTGTTGAGTGTAGGGATAAAGGTAAGGGTACAAGTCAGGATACAAAAGTAAAACAAATTCCTTCAAAGGACTTGGAGAAATCCAAGCTAAAATCATGAGTGAAGGTTTTAGAGACCATTGTCTCAACCATCAAATTTGTGGGTGATATATATGTCTCACCACTAGTTGTTCAATCACTCAAGTAGATGGTAGATGAGAGAGATAAAAGAATTACAAAGCTACAAAATGCTCTCATGAGCGGTTGAAAAGCATCGCAATAGGGATGTGACATGGAGATACAAATTTTTAAATCCTAGGTTTCTTATTTGCAACGGTAATTAGAGAGCGAAAAACAAGAACAATGAACAACAATCGAGGGAAAAAGAGCTTGAGGATAAAGTAAAACAGCTCACTTGTGAATTTTCCAAATGTAGATATCAACTGAAATCTAGAAAGGAAAATATTTAAAGGAATGTAACTGATAACCATCATATATATAAGAAGAAAGTGGATTTATTGAAAAGGCTAACACAAGAAAAAGTTGATATGAGAGAATATTATGAAAGGAAAATTCAACAGCTTCAGCAATGATCAAAGGATGTGTCTGTTGCAATGCCCGAATAATCACAGTCCATAGAAGGAAAGAGACACTCTTCTTCTAAAGAGGAGTGCTCCAAGAATCCTCCCAAGCATCCTCGAATTTCAGAATTTCAATTTTTAGGTGTTATATCTATGTAGACTCATTTCAACGTAATATATATATATATATATATATATATATATATATATAATCATTATTTTATGTTAACATGCACTATATATCATTATATTTTCCATTAATGTGCATTTTTTAATAAATTGTTATTCTTTTTTTTAAGACTTAATTTTATGTTTCCTTCTTGGAGTTTGTATCTAGTTGTGGTCTCATTGAGATCTAGTTACTCTTTTATTTTTAGACAATGTAATGGAATTTTATAAGTTGATAGCTTACTGAATTGAGAAATCGGTCCTATGGAATGTACTAAATTTCTATTTGAAATACAAAATATGTCTTATTTCCATAGTAGAACAAAATTACATCATATGGAAAACTTTACCATAGGGTACCTCAAAAGGCAATACGAGGGTTGTTGGAGCTATAGGTGTAATTTTTAACCAAAATGATAAAAAATTATCGTCTTATGCCTAGGGGATTGGCACTGCCTCATTTAATCATGCGAAGATATGGGATACCTGGAAAGGTCTTTCCATTCTTCTCCGGCATGGTTTTTTCTATTAATAAGAAAATTGCATAAAGCTTACATGAGATACAAATTTAACAGCATCAAAACAAAATGGTTGCATAATAAGATTGTATATATCAACATCACCGGGAATATAATCCACATATCCTTATTTCACCAAAAAAAAATATCCTTCTAAGACTAACAAAATCGTACAAAAATATAGGCTTCAAGTCTTGAAAAATTTCTACTCCAGCTCGAGCATTCCATAGTATCAAGAAAAATACATAATGTCTTTACATAGTAAATAAATAGTATACAATTTGAATCAACAATATTGGCCAAGAAATGAAGCCTCGGTGTGAATTTTAGTGAAGCAAGGAAATTTCAACCTACTTGACAAAAATGCATGCTCAACCTTCATTACAAGGCCAAATTGAATGATTCGATTTGGACAGTATTTTTTACTCATAAAGAACATTAATATAATTAAATGTTTCTAATTTTCCCATAGAAAATAAATTTTCTTAGGCTTAGTGAAATATTTCAATTTGTTTTATAATATAAATTAATGAACAAACTTTGCATATATGTAGCCTAATGGTTTGGATTTACATTTTTTTACATACACGATATATGTAATTATATTTTTTAACAATTTCATATTTGATGTATTGTTATTCAATAGGATCTTCATCCTAGTTCAATCTAAGTCTAATCAATAAGATGACAACACCTATAAACCATTATCAACCAATAAATTACCACTAACCATGCTAAATCTTATCCAAGTAATTCTATTTTTTTCTGCCAACAATTCCCACCAAAGATTGAACACTTTAAGGATATTGAAATAGGTAATTTATATCGACACAAATGACATTGAAGCATTTCAAAGTTTGGACCACAAAAATCATCATTTTTTAAACATGGATTACAAATCATTTTCAAAATTTAGAGGTCTTTCCCATTAACATTGTTGTCTGCAACAATGTCATTTATTGTATTATTTTCAATGCTCATATGTTCTTTCAAGTATTGAATATTATCAGCATCCTCATCTTGACCTACATCATCTTCATCATCATTAAAATTTGATTGCAAATAACCTATCTTGTTACTAGATATATTTGGATCATCATTCTCTATACCATCCATATTGTTGTCTTCTATAACATCATCTAACTTTTTATTGTTGTCTTCTTGTTCCTAAACATAACCATCTTCAACATCATCATGGATGTCAATTTATTCAATGTTCTCTAATTCCTCTCTCTCATTTTTTTGGCCATCATTGTTCTGCTCAGTATGCACTAATGCATTGTCAGATACATGCCATAATCTTGGATCATAATGTATGAAAAATATCTATTTCAAGTCCAAAATATCTTTGTTAAACACCATGTTGAAGCACACACATGGTGTATGAGGAATAAACACACACACACAAGAGACTCAACACACAATGAAAGATAAGCATGAGGCTTTCTTATTTTTCCATTATACATGATGTACATTTATAGTACAATGGTGTGACTCTTGGTTTCATATTCCAAGGTCACTTGGACTCCATTGTGACTTTTCGTATTCCACACCTAACCATGGAGGATTAGGTGTTGCAACATCCCCCCTTAATCCGAAGGGGTATGTGTGAGTCCAAGAAAAGAGTTCTAATACAAATCTGCAAAGTATACATGGCAGCACTTGGGCTGAATCAACTCTCTGAAATGTTGGAAAAAAGAGGTGGTTTAAGGATGACCACCAACACTGGAACGCAATACTTGTTGCAGCTCTTGAACTCTTCCTAAACGGGCAAGAAGCTTCCAAGGCTTCTCGCTAGAGGAATTGTCCCTCATAAAAAAGGGAGACCTTCAACCTAAAAGAAGGGAGGTCTACTACCTGTGATGGTTTTAGGATTACCAAAAACTCTGGAATTCTTTGAAGCATTTCCTGGAACTCAACCAAAGTTGGCAAGAAGTTGAAGGCTTCTGCTAGAGGAAGTGTTCCTCATATATGAAAGGGAGACCTTCGACCTGAAATAAGGGAGGTCTACTACCTGTGATGGTTTTAGGTTATCCACCAACCAAAGATGATGGTTTAAGTTTGTCCACCAACCAAAGGCATGCTCATGGGCATCCATGTCTCTGGCTACATCTCTGAATCTGGAATGACGAATTGTGGCTCAAGCTCGCTTGAACTGTTGTGTCTCTGGCTACAACTCTGAACATGGAATGAGAGATTGTGGCTCAGGCTCGCTTGATCTGACAACGAAGCTTGTACATGACCACCATTTTCCCCCCTGTCAAGGACAAGGTGAGATGATGGTGAAAACTCAACTGCAAGTTTTCTCAATATCTGAGAACAAGTTCTGACATGTGTTTTAAAAATCTTCTTGGTTGCTGATGCCCATTGCCAAGAAGCGATCCATCCAAGATGAATCTTTGTTCTTGCAGGAGGCTTGTTTCTGAAGCATCTATCTGAAGAATGAGTGTGGCGACCACAGTGCTTGCATGGATGAAGATCAAAACAGTGATCTTTCATATGACCAACTTGATCACAGTGTTGGAATTTCTCAATCTGTTGTGGAAGTGGAACAGTATCTGGAACAGCTGCAGGTGAAATGTCATACATAAATCCAGCACTCTGAAATATGATAGGCTTGGTGTAGTCTGGAATATGAAAGGACACATCCTTGTCATATCCACTTCTGGCTTTGTACACATAGGTGGTGGACAAGTTTTCCTGAAGGTTCAGTGATGGCTTAGAGGAAGTAAACAGCCGTATTTGCATGTAAATCTGCTTTTGAACAAGGAAATGAATGGGAATCAACTGCAAATTTATCTTCTTTCTTCTGATGAGAGTCTTTCTCAATCTTCTGAACAGAAATAGGTTTAGAATGGTGACTCTTTTGCTGAAGTTCGTCTTGCTGAAGCTAAGATTCCAACTGCAAAAACTCGATCTTTTCTTGTGCATCTTGTAAACAAATCTGAATAGTACAAAGAGCATTCTTGCTCATTTTTATCATATCATCAACATTTGAATGAATGAGGTTATTCAAAAACTCTAATACCTCATTGATTTTAGCCATTTCAACAACTTAGGCTCAAAAAATGAAAGGGTGTCGGCTTCAACCGAAAATGCACCCGTTTACAATGTGATTCAACAACAAATACAAATGACCCCAAAGAATTTCCAACTATGGAAATCTCAAAGTACAAAGTGTGCTCCTCAAATGATGGAGGACAATCAACAATGAGTTACATCAACAACTCAAATTTACTGATTTCAAATATGAATGAAGAGGCAAATTCCACTCACAATACAATGTCAATATCTCTGAAAAAATATTTTGTAAATGTGTAGCTGAAAACACTTGTGCAAGAAGCCTTTAAGGCAGCTAAAATTTCTTTCAAAGAGTTGTTTTGCACCAATAACAACTCGTCTTCAAATGTCAATTTCTTCAAAAAATCACCCTTATGCCACAAATCACACAATGTCAAATCCACTTTTCTCTATATATTCAGTCCATCGGCTCACATGTCATTTTCTCTTTTTCTGTTGTTTATATTCTCTCTTTCCTCTCTCTCTCTGCTCTTGCTTTTTCTTTTCTTTTTTAATTAAAAAATAAATTAATGGAAATTAATTAGAAATGGGGGAATTTAAAAATAAAGGGAAATGGATTATATAAAAATAGGATTAAAAATGGGATTATATATAAATGGGAATGAATTTAAAAAAAGGAGGGGAATTTTTTTTATTTTTTTTTAATTGAAAAATCGAATTTTAAAATTAAATGGAAGGGTCGTATGGTAAATGGGGGGGCTGTATTAATTATGAGAGGGGAAGGGGTGTGTAGATAGGCGTATATTAAAATAAATTAAAAATAAATAAAAAACAAATTTTAAAAAATTAAAAAACTGGAATTAAAAAATATGTTGGGAGGGTTAATATCATAGGGAGCAGCAGCGAGTAAGGGCCAGATGGCCGAGAGTTTGCAGGTGGTAGGGGGTAGGGCCGAAAGGCCGTGGGGAGGGCGGCGTTGAGTGAGCGGAGTGTAAGGGGAGCAGGGGAGGAAGCGTAGGGGAGTGAGCGAGGTATGGGGTGGGATGAGTGTTTAGTTGTAGGGAGGGTTCACGGGTGTGGGGAGTGGGAGTGATAAGGGGAGAGGGGGGGCCGTAGCATAGGCGGGCGGGAGTGAATGGCAAGGGGGATGGGTAGAGGGTTAAGCGTTGAATGGAAGGGTTGGGTTGAGCGTATGTATAGAGCGGTGGGAGCGTGGAGCGATAAGGGAGTTGCCGCAGGGTGTGTGCGTTGTGTGGAGGGGAGAGGAGCAATAAGGGAGTGTTGGTAGCGCAAGGTGCAGGTTCGTGGGATTGAGCACGAGGTGGGTAGATTGCAGATTGAGGGGGCCGGCAGGCCGAAAGGGAGAAGGGGAGTGGTGCCGAGGGTAGATAGGTAGGCCGTAGAGTATAAGAGTGCAGAATTTATATATATATATATATATATATATATATATATATATATATATATATATATATATATATATATATTTTTTTTTTTTTTTTATTTTTTTTTAAACAGCAGAGAGGAGTAGAATATGAGTAGAATGAGTTCATAAATGTGCAGAATTTTAAGCAGTAAAATTGCAGTTGAGGGTAAATGCAGAACCATAGACTCAAAAGTAGCAGGAAAATAATTTTTTCTTTCAGCAGCAGAGAATATTTCCAGCAGTAGAAAAACCCAGAATTGCAGAAATTTTTCGATGGAAAAACTCAGAAATTTTTCTTTCAGAAACCAACTTTGAAACATTATTTTCCAGCAGCTCTTCAATGCATAAATTTAATAAACAGAAATTGCAGGAAGAAATCAACCTTCAGATGCGCAGTGCTACTTGCTGCTCTTCTTCGAAACAAATTCTGAATGCTGCCAATTTCTGAATGCTGCTCTTTCTTCAAAACAAATTTCTGAATGTGGCAAAAACACTGCTGCAGAAAACTCTGAGTGCTTCAAAAATTATCAAAAATTTTGCAGATATGCACAGGCCATAAACACAAATGGCTCACTCAATTTGGAGCAGGGCCAGCAATCGCCCGCTCTGATACCATGTTAAACACCATGTTGAATTACACACATGGTGTATGAGGAATAAACACACACACACAAGAGACTCAACACACAATGAAAGATAAGCTTGAGGCTTTCTTATTTTTCCATTATACATGATGTACATTTATAGTACAATGGTGTGACTCTTGGTTTCATATTCCAAGGTCACTTGGACTCCATTGTGACTTTTCATATTCCACACCTACCCATGGAGGATTAGGTGTTCCAACAATCTTCATAGAAATATACCTGTACATGAACGACATACATATATTAGACCTATGTTATAACAATCTTATTGTTTAATAAACATATATATATATATATATATATATATATATATAATAAACTATGAATTAATCGATTAATGACACTACCGCTTCTTGTTTGCATTAAAGAAATAACTACTCACAATGAATTTTTAGAACATTAGACTCCTTATCCTTTGGTAGGAACCTTCACGAATCTATAGAAAATAATCCACTATGGTATCATTTCTATGTGTCCTCTCAAATGTGTCATAACATCTACACTTTAAAATACAACATTTAAAAGTGGTAATCCAACTCAATAATTTGTTTGATTTTCCCAAAATATTGTATAATCCCTTCAATAATATTCTTATCTTTTGAGCTTGCTCCACTACATCGCTTGAAATAAACCATGATGCCACAATCAAAGGATCATCTCCTTACATCTACAATTTCTAAACGATAATGTCGACCATATTCCCACATTGCGAGATATTTCCTCACCTATGAAAGACCATTTATTTCAGTGAAAACATATATAATGATGGATATTAAAATAGTTAATGGTGTCAAAATTGTAAAGAAAGAACATTTTGTAAAATTCCAATTGTACCTTTCTTTCACATCCTCTACACATGTTGATTTCATCTTCTTTTATGTTTGAATCTATACCTGCATCTTCCATTTGATTTTGAATTTGTTCAATAACCCATTGTGGTGTGCAATGTTTACCCCATTCCCCAAGAAGATCAGTGGGAAGTGGAGTATTCCTTGGGTTCGATCTCTTAAATTGTATCCCTTCTTCTAACACTTTTTCTCTCTTTTTATTTTATAAATCAATCCATTTGTTCATAAATTCCATGTGGTAGAGAGTGAACTTTTCGAATATAGCACTTTCATCTACACCTATTACATGTCAACGTGTTTATTTCAAACTCCAAATTTCATGATGTATATTTGAAAAATAAATTACAGAGTAAAATAATGATTGCACGAAAAATAACCATAATGATCTTGAATTTACGTACTAATTCTACTTCAACACCATTAGATTGTGGTTTTTCTCCATCAATAATATTTGATGCTCATTCTTCATCCCAAAAGAGGGGCCCATATTCAAAATCCTTACCAAGGAATTCACATAGGAAGAAAAATGCTTAATTCATTACATACCCTTGAGTCATGCAACCCTCTATATGTGATTTTTTTCGGGCATATATTTTCAAAGTTTCCATATACCTTTCAAAGAAAAACATCCACCTTGTTGATACGACACTCGCCAATTCAATGTCATCGACTAGGTGTATAATTAAATGGACATGTAGGTCCATCAAACCCTTAGGGAGCTCCTTCTCAAATACACATACAATTTTTGCAATTTCCTTCTTCCATTTTGGCACTTCACATGCATGGATATCCTTGGAGGTCACCCACCTAATATAAGAATAAAAAATTAGTATGAACCTTTAGTCAAAAATTAAAAAACAATATAATATATCTACGTCTCTCACACACAAATATTTCATATCACATACCTTGCAAATGTTGACAATAGACTTATGGAATTCCTTTATTCATCGACAAGACATTAACCCCCTCCCCCCCACAATTCTGAATGAAATGATATGCTATCAAAAAAAATTCTCAAAGGTCATTAGTAATTTTTCTCACACAACAAAATATCAAAATATATTTTGTACTTAATCAATGTTACCAATAAAAGTTAAATGGTGATAATACCTTCATGAAATTATGAAAATAATGTGTTTTAAATAATGAAGATCTCATTCGTTCGGTATTTTCTATGCAATTGTATTGGTTTCTATGTGGATTATATTGTTTTTGTATCCACGGTATTTCTATTGTTATTATGTCTATTATAAGCATGTATTTGATCAGTGATGATGTATGGTTCTATCTATTTTTTTACTTGTAAATGAATGCAAAATGTATCTATGGTCAAATAGATTGTATTGCAGCGAATGATGTAAGGGAGCAAAGCTTATTAGTGTTTCTCATATAATTATGAGTCCCCTATGCTTAAATTTGTTGTTTACACCTGAGATTCAATGTTTGTGACATGTTTGACAAAATTATTGCCATGGCTAGCAGGGGTTTGGTTGAGTCCTTGATGATATGTTTGATTCTACATCATTTTCGTATTGTTATTTATCATTTCTAAACTTCTCATGAAGTTTTGGGCAGTGACCTCGGCTCTAGGCTTGAAAAGGTGGCTCAAATCCCAGATCCTTCGGCACAAAATTGAGCATTTGGGGCCCTAGCCACTGGCATGTAGTGTTATTCCTATGGCTATAGCCTCCTGGTTGTTGGCATGCGCTGGTATGCCTGTGGCTATGGCTCAAAAAGGCCAAAATGTTAGTGTAACCTAGGGGTAAGAGGCTTGGAAGGTTGGGTTACCTCCTGGGGGTGTTGGTGTTGTTGTACAAGGTCTCTATGTTGTGTTCTTCATCGATTCCACTTCCTTAAGGTCACATAGGAGGTTGAATCTCATTATAGTATCCTTTTGTCGCATGTTTACCTTGGTTGGTCAGTTACTTGGGTAGATGTAGGAAGGGGGCGTTACACAATGCTTGCCGGCAAGGCACAAGTATAGTAGTCCTTTTTAATGGAGTCATAAGCCTTTCGTGTCTTCTGGAAATATGTTCAAGATGTTATTGAACCTCAAATTTAAATATTAAACTTTTTCTTTTGGATCCATTTTTAGGCTACCTAGATCTTTCAACAAAATGGAAGGGGTATTATCATCAGAAAATGTCTCACGAAACATTTTCTTAAAGCCCCTCCAATTCTAGATGGAGTTTGGGGGAAGACTGTAGTACCATACAACTTCTCTACCATCCAAGATACATGGAAAAATTTTGCATCCAACATCATCATAACGTACCTCAAGTGTTTTCAGGTGTAGGAAGAAGTTTTCCAAGTGATATTATACTTTAACCATTCTGTCAGGGCATACTTTGTTGAGAGATTTTATGGGTTCCTTGGCATCTTAAGTAACATATTGAGATTCAACAAGATGATGAGCTTAGTGAAAAGAGTCGCCTTCACTAATGGGCCCGCAGGCTATTTTTGGCGCAAGTCTATTTTTATACCATGTCTATTTTTAGACATGGTGATCATATTTCAGAAGTTGCAGGATGTTATTTTTGGATGGTTGATCAAGTTGGAAAAATAGATGAAATTCTATTTTTAGAATATTGGGCAAATTCTATTTATAGATCGTTGATCTAAAAATAGATGCATGTCGATTATTATTAGCTCGTAATAATAATCAGACACTAAACAACAACTTATTATCTTGGAGCACTTTGTTTCAGTGCACAGATGTGGCACATCAGTGGACTGAGGGAATTACGCAATTCCCAAGGGTTTACTGGAGCTAATGCATGGAGGACTCAGTTAGAACTCAAGTAGCAGAGTTATGACACAGTTGGAAGAAGTAGTTATGGAGTTGTATTTAGTTTAACTCAGTTAGACTCAGTTGAGCTAGTTGTATCTAGTCTAACTGATTGATACACTAGTGAGAGTGGAGTGAATTAATTAGTTAATTAATTCACAAACAATAACTCATTAATCAACTAAACAATACATAAGTTAGCTATAGTGTGTGGCAGTTTCAGTGGAGATCCAGTGGAGAGATAGGTGAAAGGGCAAGATAGACTATCTATTGTGACTATAGTGATGCATTGATTGCATCACACACACATTGGAGTTGCCAATGAGGATTGCGCAGTCAAGGCAAGGGTAATTTGAATTCATTCAGAGTTATTCTTCAATAGGATCGCGTAGTGAGTGCGGTGCTAGCGGGGGGAGCGAGACCTGCATGGATTTGCAAGATCGTTCTCGATTAGTGTATGACTTACCGCAGATCAACGTAGAGCTTGATAAGCTTTGTATGAGGATTTTCATATGATTCCATGATACGTAATATATAGTTGGGGTTTTCAGCTTCAGGCTTTCCCAGTTAAAAACAGCTGTGTTATGTGTGATTATTTTTATTTGTGCTTTACATGTGTGTGCAATTAATTTTCCGCAAAAGATTAACAGTGGAATGATTTAGTATCTTGAAAGAAGTTAAATATTGTGAGATCAGGTGAACCTAGGACATATGCATGCTTAGTGCATATAATTTCTACATGGTATCAGAGCATTGTTAATTGAATATTGCAATTGTAAAGTGAGTTTGTGTCAGGACAATTTGAATTTGCTACGAAGATTCTCCAGCGTGTTTATACATTGAAATGTCTTTCAATGGGTTGCAATTGGAGTATGCCCTTGATGGGAGCTCGAATTACATAGCCTGGAAGGATAGGATGGAGTTTGTGCTGGAGGATAATGGACTAAAGTAGTTCATCGATAGCGATGTTCCTAATCCGGGGTCTAGCGATACTACATTACTTGACACATGGCAAAAGAAGATAGCAAAGACAAGAAGAATTCTGTTGGAAGGTGTGAAGGACCATATTGTGTCCAAAATTCAAAGGAAAGCCACTCCATTCTTAATGTGGAAGGCTTTGATAGATTTTTTCCAAAAAATAAGTGACCAGAGAAATTTGGCACTTAAAGACAAGCTCAGAAAAATAAAAATGGAGAAAGGCGACAATATTCCAAAATACCTCACGAAGTTTGTCCACTGCAAGGATGAACTGGGAAGTGTGGGGGTTACTATTGATGATGAAGACTTGGTGAGCTTGGCTCTCCTTAGGCTTCCGAAGAGTTGGCATAGCTACGAAGACTCTGTCCGAAATCTTTTTACTCAGGGAGAAACCCGCTGTGACGTAGGTGCGTTTTCTGTCGGATTTCAAAGGTGGGAGGAGACAAGGCGGGCATTTTCAGGATGGATAACCCAAGAATGAAGATGAAGATACCGCCCACTTTTACGTTGTAAAGCAAGGAAATGGAAGGGGAAGAAAAATCCTTCAAAATCTGAAGCTAAAGGCAAGAAGCAAGATTTTTCCAAAGTGAAGTGTTTTCACTGTCACGAATATGGACATTTCGCCACTAATTGTCCACAAAAGAAGACGAACAAGAAGGATATTGGATCTGCATCTGGAGAGGCCTTAGCCTCAAAATTTGAGCTTGATTTCTCTTTGATCACATGCTTTGTTTCAAGCTATATGGGATCAGTCTGGTATCTTGATAGTGGTGTGTCTTTCCATATGATGGGAGATAAGGAGTTGTTAAGTGACTTGGAGGAGAAGGACCTCTAGATGCATATAGAGATGGGCAACGATGGTAGGTACAGTGAGATTGTCATTGGGACCATTACCTTTGAGAGGGAGTCTGGTAATCCATTCTTGTTGAAGAATGTTATGCATGTTCCAGGTCTGAAGAAGAACTTGGTCTCGGTCGCAATGCTGGAAGACAAAGGTTATGATGTTGTTTTCAGTGAGGGAAAAGCCTTCCTTCGACATAAAAAAATGGGTCAAACCAAGAAGATAGGGGTTTGAATTAAGAATATCTACAAGCTAGAGGTAGATGGCTGCATTGCAATGGTGGGCAAATGCGTAAGAAGTGTGAGTCGGGATGAGTGCTAATTATGGCACAAGAGATTGGGCCATCTTCACCATGGCGCTGAAGATTTTGCAAAAGAGATTTTCACCGGACTTCCCAATGGCATTTCCTCAAGGCACGTATTAAAGCAAGAGATGTACTATGGGTAAGTTTGTGAAGACCACCTTTCATGAGAAGGAGAACCATGCTTCGGTGATCTCCGAGAGAGACCCGTCGTACGTGTGGACCTTCTCGCTGTTTTGGGTCAAAAAAACACAGGTATTATGTTATATTTGTTGATGAATATTCTCATATATGCTGGATCTTCTTCATGCAGAAGAAGAGCAAAAAATTCTCAAAGTTCTATGAGTTTAAAGCATTGGTGGAGAAGGATTCGGGGAAGCAAGTGAAATCTCTACAAAGCGATAATGGTGGTGAATACACCTCGAGCGAATTCAAAGATTTATGTAGCAAAAAAGGAATTCAAAGAGAACTACAATGTTTAACAACCCGCTATCGAAGCCGCCGTAGAGAAGAACAACAATCAGGAAGCCGCATGAGCGATGTGTTGTATGGCCAGGCCCTACCAATGCACTTATGGGCGGAAGCATGCAACACTACGGTTTATGTGAAAAACCATTTTCCTCATATAGTACTTCGCATGAACACACCTGAAGAAGCTTTTACAAGTAAGAAGCCCGATATTTCTCATTTGAAGATTTTTGGCTCATCTGTTTACATTCATGTGACAAAGGACGCCAGGAAGAAGCTGGAGCCGACTGTAGAAGTTGGGATATTTGTGGGGTACACAGAAACACCCCATAATTATCGTGTGTATTTTCTAGACAGTTGGATGACTGTGGTGCGACGGGATATAAAATTTAATAAGGGTGAAAGCCATGAAGTTTCCGCTTGAGAGGGAGCTACACTTGCATGCAGAGGAGGAACTTCTTGTTCCCAAAGATGAGCCTCTAGATGTGGATTAGCCACAAGAGGAGATTCATGGAGTGGAGGAGTCCACTCATGCATAACCAAAAATCAGACAAGGTAGAAAGCGTACCACAGAAGCTGAGAGACTGAAGCTTGATGCGGCACAGAATGTAGGAGTCCCTACATCACAGCGTAGACAGAGACAGTAACCTGACCGATTTACTGGATACATGGCTCTTATGAGCAAGTGTATCATGACAGAGTCGTCTTCTTTTGAAGAAGAAGTGTAGGAGCCCATATGGGTAGATGCCATGGTGGAGGAGTATGACTCCATTGTCAGAAACAATGCTTGGGAGATTGTTCCAAGGCCGGTGGGAAAATCAGTTGTAGGATCAAGATGGATCTACAAGGTAAAGCAAGCTGCTGATGGGAGTGTCGAGAAGTATAAGGCAAGATTTGTTGCCTGGGGCTTCTCACAAATCAAGGGGATTGATTATGAAGAAACCTTTTCACTTGTCGCACGGTATTCTTCCATATATACCATCCTTGCTCTGTCAGTGTAGATGGGTTGGCACATTCATCAGATGGATGTGAAGACTGTGTTCCTTAATGGGATCATTGAGGAAGAGGTGTACATTGAGCAGCCTGAAGGATTTGAGATCTTCAGCAGCGAGTCGCATATGTGCAGGCTTAAAAGAGCGTTGTATGGGTTGAAACAAGCACCCCATGCATGGTACACTCAGATCGACAGCTATTTCACTGGACTTGGCTTCACCAAGAGTGAGGCGGATTTAAACCTGTACCAGATTGTGGTGGAGGGTAAGCTTTTAATCATTGTACTTTATGTTGATGATTTAATACTAATAGGTGATGAGAATTTGATACACTCATGCAAGGCAGATCTTGCAAAGGATTTTTAGATGAAGGATTTGGGCCTCCTTCATTATTTCCTTGGATTGGAAATATGGTAGTGGGAAGGTGAACTATTTATGTCTCAAGGCAAGTATGCCCGGGAGATACTGGAGAAGTTTCACATGCAAGGCTGCAAGCCTATCGACACTCCTCTTCCAGGAAATTGGAAGAAAGAGGATTCTACATCGGCAGAGGTAGTGGATGCCATTGTTTATCGACAGTTGGTGGGTTCGCTCATGTATTTAGTCAATACAAGACCGAACATATGCTATGCGGTGAACCAGCTTTCACAAGCAATTGTTAAGCCTACAAAGCTCTTTTGGAAGGCAAGAAAGCATGTCCTGAGATATCTCAGGGGCACATCTAAGTATGGTTTATGGTACAGACAGATGGATGAGGTGAAGTTGCATGGCTTCACGGATGCAGATTGGGCAGGAAGCCCAACAAACAGAAAGAGAACATCAGGAGGGATTTTCAGTATCAGATCTACGGCATCTTCTTGGTACAGTAGGAAACAAAGATCCGTGGCACTCAGTTCAGCGGAAGCAAAATACATGGCAGCAAGTCAAGCTACATGTGAGGCTATCTGGATGAGGAAGATTCTGGTTGGTTTGTTCGATTCACATTTAGATCCCACAGTGATACATTGTGATAATCAAAGTTGCATTAAACTCTTGGTTAATCATGTGTTTCATGATAGATCTAAACATATTGATATCCAGTATCATCATATCAGAGATTGTGTGCAGCGGAAGATCATCTTGCTTCGAGACATTCCTATGGAGGATCAGGATGCAGATATTTTGACGAAGGCACTCACCAGGAGAAAATTCGAATACCATAGAGGCAGGATCGGGGTGAAAGATAATCCCTATATTGTTGAGAGGGAGTGTTGAGATTCAACAAGATGATGAGCTCAGTGAAAAGAGTCGCCTTCACTAAGTGGGCCCACAGGCTATTTTTGGCACAAGTCTATTTTTAGACTATGTCTATTTTTAGACATGGTGATCATATTTTAGAAGTTGTAGGATGCTATTTGTGGATGGTTGATCAAGTTGGAAAAATAGATGAAATTCTATTTTTAGAATATTAGGCAAAGTCTATTTATAGATTGTTGATCTAAAAATAGATGCATGTTGACTATTATTAGCTCTTAATAATAATCAGACACTAAACAACAACTTATTCTCTTGGAGCACTTTGTTTCAATGCACATATGTGGCACATCAGTGGACTGAGGGAATTACGCAATTCCCAAGGGTTTACTGGAGCTAATGCATGGAGGACTCAGTTAGAACTCAAGTGGCAGAGTTATGACACAGTTGGAAGAAGTAGTTATGGATTTGTATTCAGTTTAACTCAGTTAGACTCAGTTTGGCTAGTTGTATCTAGTCTAACTGATTGATACACTAGTGAGAGTGGAGTGAATTAATTAGTTAATTAATTCACAAATAATAACTCATTAATCAACTGAAAAATACAACAGTTAACTACAGTTCATGGCAGTTTCAGTGGAGACCCAGTGGAGAGGTAGGTGAAAGGGCAAGATGGACTATCTGTTGTGACTACAGTGATGCATTGATTGCATCACACACACATTGGATTTTCCAATGAGGATTTCACAGTCAAGGCAAGATTAATTCAAATTCATTCAGAGCTATTCTTCAACATGGATTTCATAGTGGAGGCAGGCTAGCAGGGGGCAGAGATCGGTGTATGCATTTGCAAGATTGTTCCTGATTAGTGTATGAAGATTGTACTATTTTGAGAGCTTGATAAGCTTTGTATGAGGATTGTCATATGATTCCATGATACATAATATATAGTTGGGGTTTTCAGCTTCAGGCTTTCCCGGTTAAACAACTGTGTTATGTGCGATTATTTTTATTTATGCTTTACATGTGTGTGCAATTAATTTTCCACAAAATATTAACAGTGGAATGATTCAGTATTTTACAAGAAGTTAAATATTGTGATATCAAGTGAATCTAGGACATATGCATGCTTAGTGCATATAATTTCTACATAACACACCCAAAAGTGCGAGTGGGCCTTGAGAGATCCAATCTAGATCATGGTCTGTCATGTCTTCGTCTTCTTCCTCCTCCTCTTCTTTGTCAGAATCTGATAACTCTTTTTCCTCTTCGTCACCGCCTAACCCATGGAATATTATGCCTGAGAGTAGCAGGTTATCTCCTTCACCACCACTAAAAACTACAGGTTCTTCTACGTTCTCCACAGAAACTGTTACCTCTTCAAGGGTGGAAAGAACCATGTCTTCCAAGGTGGATACCACTACTCCTGTAGAGGTGGTCTTGTTCTTCTTTGGAGAATATGGAATATTGGATACTCCTGAGATCAACCCAATTGCTTTTTTGAACTGACAGGTTATGGGATGGATAGTTTGAATCCGATTGTATGATATTTCACAAGTTCGTGTGGGTTGTGTTTTAGAAGAGTCACCAACTTTAGGAGCGCGAGAAGGGGAGGTGGAGTATGTGTTTTTTCCTTGGTCAGGAGATGTAATTTTTGGTTCAATGGGTTTATTAGCCATAAAAAACTAGTTACCCTCCTTCTAGCTCCAGAAATGTTGACGTTGCTCGACCTGCCAACATTCAGGGGATCTCCTTGATATGAAGTCCCAATTAGACCTCACATTGTTTGGTGTAGGAGTCTCATCCAGAACGATGGCCCGATTTCCTTATTCTTAAATATATGCCTTGGCTCTTGCTTTCAGAAAGAGAGAGTGATGAAAATGTACTTTCGCAAAGTAAGGGGGTGTGCCTGGTGAATGTTCGATTGCAATTTGTCAAGGTTATTCTACTGCAAAGCGGGGGAGAGAAAGGAAAGTGAGCCTCTAAGAGAGAGGTAATAGTACCACCCAGGAAGAGACACACGTGAACCAAAGCATTATGTCTAATATCTAGTGGAATAGTCCACAAGGGATGCAACTATCATTACACACAACAATTTGAGAAAGGATTGTATAATATCCTGAAGAATAGTCCACAAGGATGGAATAACAATTACACACACAACAATATAGGAAAGATATGTCTAATATCTTGCGGAATAGTCCACAAGGATGGGACAACAATTATAACCATTACAGCACATTCTTAACAAGATAAGCGCTAAAATAACCGAAATAGTTCAACTATATTAGTACATGTGAAAAGAAAACATGAAGTACAAACATATGTAGAATAGTCTTACAAACATTCATAATTAATGCATGAATAATGTGTTGGCCTTGATAGGATTTTTTTATTAAGTAAAAGCTCCAAGACACATATATACAATGAACATCACTAGCTACAATAGTGGAGCATTGGAGCCACTCCTTGCTCCACAAAAGAACTATATTTTATCTTTATTGATTTTTTGGTGGAGCCAAGGTGAAAAGTCCCTTGCTCATACAATGAGGGAGTATATATAATCAAGGGTGACTCTTTGACTACCATCATGATTGTTTGACTTCCCATGAGTCTTCGACTTACATGACTCTGTACATTCATGTGTGTCATTTGGACTTCCACTTTACAATACATTTGATTACAATGGACATGATATACAATAGTGATGTGGCAACATGACCACTCATGACATGACATGACATGACACTGATCACATCAATTGTTTGATGACATGGAAATGTCAAGCCATTTTTTTTGCTGAGAGTTGAGTGTCTTCATGAAAGAACTCTCCTTTACTCCTCTGCATACCTTGGTGATAGGGAGTCTTAAATGATCTCAAATCTTGGATAGTGGTCGCAAACCTAGTGTCCTTTCGCTTTTTCTTGATCTATAATATTTTGATTTCAGCTGCAAGAGTGTCTTTGAGAATTTTTTCCTCCTTCATCTCCTCTTTTATCATCTCTCCATGACTTAATAAAGTACTTATTCCCGCAATTCACTCATGACAGGACGACATCAATCCAAAAAACTCTAGCCTTAGATGATGCTTTTTTATCCATGAACTGAGCCTAGAACAAGTGACAGGATGAAAAGGGAGGCTAGTGACTGCACATCTACGCAGTTCAGGAAGGCAGGGGGCAACCTTGAGACTGCACAGTGCGCAGTTCAAGTTGGGCTGAGGGACATGACTACATGTTTTTTAGAGTCATTGGGGACAAGTTTCAAGGATGAGAGATGAGGAATCTTACTGCACAGGTCAGGAGATCAAGGAGGCCTGGGTGATTGCACAGTGCACAATTCTAAGGCTCAGGGGATGATCTTGTTTCTTGAAGTTGTGAAGTGTGTATTTCAAGCCAAGTTGGAGGCCATGACTGCGAAATTCCAAAGGTCAAGGTCAAGTCTTAGTCACAAAAACTGTGCAATGAAGCATTCTTGGGAGGTAAGTATTGTGAAGTGCCACGCAAAAATGTCACAGGACATAGCAGAGGCCAAATAAATGGCTTCATAGTCGAGCTCAATGGAACTGAGCACAATATGGTCACCAAAATTGTCAATATTAAATCCATCTAGTATTATCCAAGGATCAGGTAGAATAGTACAAGAAGATACCATATTGATATAGGAAACCAAAGTGGAACTATCGGGAAGGAAAGGAGAAGGGAGCGAAAATGTTCCCATGAGGGAGGAATCCTTAAGAATTCTAACCCCTATGTGTTGATACGGGTTTAGGGTTTCCCCCATGAGAGGGACGCTTCCAATAACTTGATAACTAGAGGCAAAGAAAGTGAGTTGATCAATGGCTACTATACCACCTTTATAAGGAAAATCAATCATTCGAAAATATTTCAAGACAACAACAGCCATAACATAGGCCCACGTACGACCCAACAGAATATTATAATCTAATGGCCCATCGATGACTTCAAATTCTACCGATACAGCCTTGCCACTTAATTCTACTTATAGAGAATTCAAAATGTCACACGGTCTATAGCTTGTTCCATCAAAATCCTTTAAAGTGTTCGGTGACTAAATTGGTTGTGGAGAACCAATAGCCTTCCAGTAATACATGGACATAATATAGGTTGAGGGTCCCTCGTCCACAATGGAATGATGGATATTCTTACCATGAATGACAACCTGGATCATGAAATCTAATTGAGCCGGAATTCTAGGTGAATAGTTATCATGGATAGAAACTATTAGGTTGGAATCTAAATGATAAATACCTCCAATTGTTGATAACAAATCCTTCTTTTGGGAGGGAAATTTTGCAACACCTCAAGAGTTGACATAACTGAAGGAGCCTGAGTCATATCCTTAACTATGTTATAAATTTTAGTAGCTCTTGCGTGAGGGTTGAATGCATATATATGGATAACGCCTTTGGGAGGCTTAATCATTTACTCATTAGTTACAGTAGCTGGAGTAGGATCTGATAGAGATGGATTCAAACTAGTAGATTGATCAGTAGACTGACCATTCAAAGGATTCGCATTATCATAGTATTTATGTCGGGTGCCCACTATAACATCATTTTTGGGTTTAGTAGAGGAAAGAATCAAAACCGAGTTAGAGGAAGCATGATCCTAGGCAACCATATTGGTCTCCTGACGAAAACAGATCTGTCAACACAACGAGTGTAGTGGAAGATTTAAGGATTTATTCACTTCTTCTCTATGTGTACAATCACGAGTGAAATGCTCCTCATTACAAATCAAACATGGGTAACGAGGTTTCTGCTTTTCTTCAGAAGATTGATTGTTTGGTTTATCCTACAGAAGGTTATATTTCTTATTTTTTCCTTTTTCTTTCTTCTTAATTCTTGGTTGTTGATATTTACCTTTGGCATATTGAATGGCAATGATCTTGGAAATAGAATTCACGAGGGTGGAGGGAGGTTTTTTAGCAGAAACAACAAGAGTCCTCCCAGATGGTGTACTCACTTATTGTTGGCTGGTAGAACCAATCATGCCATCAGTGGCATGTGATTTTGCACTAGGGGGTTGAGGAACATTACTAGAAGGTCGCGGAGAACTTGGTATTTTATCATAAAGCCTGTTGTATTGGGTATAGATGAGATCCAAATACTTGGTACGAGAAATTACCTATTCTTCGGTCACGACTTCTCCCTTGGATACATCTTTTGTGATTTATAGAAACAGAGACTTAAAGAACCATTCACCTAAAAATTGGTCAAGAACAAAAGTCTTAACCAAACGACAACTGTGTCGCCACTCATGAATGAGATCTGAAATTGAGTGGCATTATTTTATTTGAAATTGGTTAAAAGTTCTATCCATTCTCATATCTGATGGATAACTGGAAATGTATTAAGAATGTGGTAGAAAAGGTGATGAAATTATCGAACAAAGCATGGGTAGTTCAATATACCATTATTTTGTCATACCAGTGATTGTACGCTGGAAAAGACGTAATAGAACAGAATCATCAGTGAGAGATTTCAAATAAAACCAAAGATGATAAGTCATAATGTGCGTCTACGGGTCTTCTCCAGAATTTCCATTGAATTTAGGAATATAATTTGGCAATTTAGCTAGAATAACTGGCCACCAAGGAGAATGAGCTATAGGATCATTAGTGACACTGGTCAAATTTGGAAATTCAAGAGTTGCTACAAATGGAAACTTCCTATTGAGGTCCGGTGATGGAAAATCCTAAGAAACCGGTATCTATGTCCCAGGATAGGGAGGATTTTGATAACTATAATACACATAACCTTTTTTCACAGCACCAAGATAACCTTGTAAATGCTAAAACGGTTGGGTTTGGATTTTTTTACCATAAGGTGTTTAAGGGATACCTTGATACGGTCGATATTGTTGCAATGTGGGGTTTTCCATCATCCCAAAATAAGGAGGGTTAGGTTGTTCCTGTGTCGTACCATATACATTCTAACCCATTTGAGGAATGGGCTGACTAAGTGGTTGTGATTTTATATTACCTTGAAAAGTTTGGGTATATATGGCTTGAGAGTTTTCAGATATCGATGGAATAGGTTGACTTAATGATGTATCCTATAATGGTTGACTTACATTCACTTGAGCTTGAACTAGTTAAGGTATGGGTTGTTGAACAACGATCTGGGAAGTAGGTGGAATAGGTTTAGAAACTAAAGATGAAGCCACAACCAAACCATTTTGTACGGGAAAGGTAGGTTTCCAAACATTATTAGCCATTCTCGAAGGTGAAGGACTCATATTAAGTTGAGCACTAACTTGAGGAGATGGAAATATCCCTGCAATAGGTTTCCCCCCTACAAAAAGAGGAGGACAATATGAAGACAATTGTCCCCCAAGAAGTGGGCCCCCAATGGGAGGCAAATTAGGTTGTTGTAAGTGTCCATACCCACTAACATAAGGACAAACCTATTGTTGAATTGTAGGAGTAGATGGATGAGGAAGAGCAGA
The DNA here is from genome assembly GCA_034641835.2 of Pinus albicaulis. Lineage (NCBI taxonomy): Eukaryota > Viridiplantae > Streptophyta > Pinopsida > Pinales > Pinaceae > Pinus > Pinus albicaulis. The sequence continues at coordinate 535,190,283 of CM076579.1, forward strand.
TTGTTTAGCACTCATCAAAGAAGTTCCAGATGGAATTCGAAATGTAGAATACATGGGAAAGGACCATGGACTAGATGTTGCGCCAGAAAACATACCAGACAATGCTTGGTAACTAGGTGGGACAGATGGGACACCATACAAATGTGTCTCTGGCGATGTCACAACTATAGATGAAGCTTCAACCTAGGTTTTCTCAGGAAAATTAGATACAAATTAAGAAACCATAACATATTTAGTCATGGTTAATTTTCCCAAAGAGGATTTCCAGGAGAAATTAAAGGGTGAGTTGAAAGGCAAAGAAGAAAACAAAGGAGCTTGAGATGGAGTATGAGGAGAAGGAAAAGGATGGGCCTAAAAAAATATGATTTCCTCTTAAATGAACAGGAGAGGAGGGTCGAGGCTCTTCCTACAGAATCTCCTTGATACTCATAAGATCGGGTGAAAGTGTTTCACCGTCGAGTCCAAGATATATAGTTTGTGGCTGAGTCTGCGACAGAGGAAGAGAAGAGGAAGGTCCTAAAGTAATAGGTGGAGATAACTGAGATGCCTCAGGTTGTATAACCTCAGGTTGTGTCGTCTCTGATTCAGTATACTCAAGTTCAATAACCTAGAGTAACAAGATTTAAGGTGCTTGTGTTTCGACTATGTTGGACTTACCAGGTAATGGAGAAGTAATATCAGGTTTCATACTCATAGGGAAAGATGAATTTGGTGGATCTATATCAAGTGGAGGACCAGAAGTAATAGTTCCCGAAGTACTATATTCATTATTATGTTTCTTTGTGTGATTCTAACGATGTCCAGGAGTTCCTCCGATGGAAGAGAAGGTTTATTTTTCATTCTACATGAAAGAATCAGTGTGGGGTTTTTTCTTCCAGGTTTGTTGAAAACATTTTAAAAATTAACAATAAAAATAAATCAATATGGTAAACTATGAACAAATTTTTACCAAGCAACTCTGAAATGAAATATACAACCCAAGAGAACTAAGGATTTACGTACAAGCAGGAAATATCCCTTAATATTGTGTTCGGTATATCACAATATACAAGGCGACCAACTCAGTTACCTATGGTAAGGATAGAAACCTATGGTGGACTTCCAAAATATACTCGAAGGTACGTGGAAGTGTAGTTTGTGGTAGCTTTTGCTAATGTGTAACCGTATGATGAGATCGTTCCCATATACTTTTCATGTGTGGAACACCATCCAATATACCCGAAGGTACATGGAGAAAGGTCTGATGCACTTACATACATGGAATGGGATATCACCAAAACACGTCTCTAGCCTAGACCTTTAGATGTTTGTGTTAATTTTACAAATGCTCCTTAACATTGATTCAGTAAATTTTAATGTTTATCTTGAATTAAGTTTTAGTTTTCAAGGTTCGCCACGAATTTCACTTGAATATCCTATGATGAAATCTAGCATGATAAAATGAAACTTTTATTTTCAATGAAAATATATGTATGGGAGGGTAGAGAACAAAGAGTATGTAGCAAACAATATGAAACAAACAAGATTGTTAATCAATTCACCTTAATGCAATTGTTCGTGATTCCAATTTCACATCCAAAACCCTAGATGCAATGCATGATGCATAATATTTTTCAATTTTATTCCACTTAATTTTCAGATGAAAACTAAGATATTTTCCTAATCATTGATAAAAGAAACTATTCAGAATGATGATTGAAACACCAATTCCTTCAAGTAGTCCAACGATCAAGAAATATGTTCGCTAATGACCTGATTGACAAGAACAAAGGAAAATCTAAAGAAATTCTTATCAAAGGAACTCAAAACCAAAAGAAAACAATATGAAGGATTCTGAGAGACCAATACACACTCAAGGACACAAAGAGGACAACCTAGAACAAAGTTAATCAGAGATAAAATCATAAAAGGGAATTTTTTTGCATGAAACAGGGGTCAGCGAAGGGGCAGATAGGCTACCAGTACACTCCAACGCAGGTGTAGAGAAGGCCAGAGAGAACTGCAACACTTTTTCTCCATACCAGGGGGAGCAATGATCAAGGTAAAATCCAAGTTTTGACACAAAAAATAAAATGAAGCTTAGTGAAAGTTCTTCCTAGAGTCAATTGAAACTGAGTGAGGCAATGGAGCTCTATTGAAGAGGTGAAACAAGTACTAAGGACAAGGAAACCACTAAGGGGGAAAAAAATTATTCCAAGTGGAGTCAGCGACATTGTTTTTAGTTTGTCCTAGACAAATACCTTGAAGATCTATCAACTCGCCAGTAGGATCATAAATCACCCAGGTTGTCGAAGACAAGTTCCGGTACTGCGGGAAGCACCATCCCCGAAACCGATATAAGGGGTAATAGACATCTGCACAATAATAAATGACCCAATAAGCAGGAAAATTCTCGCAAAGCACACCAAGCCAAAAATGTACAAAAATGAAAAGAACACATGTGTACACAAAACATGCACGAATGACTCATGCATAATATTTTTTGAGATAAAACCCATTTCTGGGTTGATCCATAAGATGACCTTCGTAATTAATGAGCTCATAGGCCCCATTATGCAAGACACGTTTAACAAGTAGGGCCCATGCCACATGGGTTGAAATTTTCCTGCCCCCAGCTTATCATGAGCTTGGTCGTACAGGAGGATGAGGTCTCCCTCTATGAAGGAACGAGGGGAAACCGACTAGTCAAAATGAGCTTTGACGTGCTTCTTTTGTGCCTCAATGACCAAAGCAAAGCGGTGAGTTTCATCCATCCTTTCTAAGTAGATAAGATGCTCTTCTTCTGGCGAAGTTTTCAACAGCAATTCAACAACCAACTTGAGCGAAGGTATTTCACATTCAATCGAAAGTGTAGCTTCCAGGCCATAAACAAGCTGAAATGGAGTGAACCGGTCACATCCTTAACTGAGGTTCGGTATTCCTAAAGAGCTAAAAATAACATGATATGCCAATTGGATTTGTGCGTCCCAATCGTACGTTGAAGCATGGTGACAAGAACTTTATTCACAGCTTCAACCTGGCCATTTGCCTAAGGATAGTACGGAGTTGAGCCGTCGTGACGCAGACCCAACTTGGAAGTCAACTCTGCCACCATATAATTCGAAAATGGGAACCATGATTGGTAACGATGGCTTGAGGGACACCAAACCTAGAAATGATATGATTGAATATGAACTAAGCTGTTGTCTTACCGTCAGCGGCAAGTGTAGGCATTGCTTCAGCCCATTTGGTGAAGTAGTCAACAACTACGATGATATAAGCATGCCCCCCGGCCAAGTGAGAGTTACACGTCATAAAATCAATGCCCCACTTCGCAAAGGGACCAACGGTAATGACAGGGTGGAGATGTTCAGGTGGCGCGCACATCTTGCGCTGATAAATCTGGCAATCATGACATTTGCGGACAGCAACAATGCAGTCCTTAAAGATTGAGGGCCAGAAATACCCAGCACAAATAATATTCTATGCAATGGCATAACCATACATGTGACCACCATAGGCGCCCCTATGACAATCATTTAGGGCTTTCTTAGCCTCCTCGAGAGTCAAACACCGGCGAAGAATGGAATCTACTCTGATGCGGTAGAGTGTATCTCTGACTATATGATAAGGTTGCAATTGATGATGGATGCGTTGGTGAGCATCATTCATCAACTCAGATCTAAAAGTAGAAGTCTGAAGATATACGATGATATCACAGTACCAAGGATCGAGGGTGCTAATCAGAAAAAGTGAATCGTCCGGAATGCATTCCTTAGAACCAGACGGAGCAGAGTCAGAGGGGAGGGAGAATATTAGATCGGAAAAGACTAGCGATTTCTTCGACTTGGCAGTAGTAAATTCCAAATCGAACTCTTGGAGGATGAAAATCCACTTTGAGTACTTGCCCCCAGCAATTGTCGAGACAATATATAGGTCATAGGGTTGCAGTCAAAAATCACAGTCACAGTACGCAGCAAAATGTAATGACGAAAACATTGAACTGCTTGAACCGCAGCTAATGCTAACTTCTCAACATGAGCATAGCACGTTTCGATATCGAGAAGGTTACAATAGAGGTATTAAATAACATGCTCGTCACCGTCATCATCTTCTTGCACCAAAACCATGGAAATTGTGCTAAAATCGGCGGCTAAATAGAGGGAAAAATCACGATGATAGTTCGACGAACGCAACAGAGGAGCGTTGACAAGAAACATCTTCAAAGCATCGAAAGACTTCTGGGCGATCTCATCCCAAAGGAACGAGACACCCTACTTTAGTAATTTCATGAATCCTTTAGCCACTTTGGCATAATTAGGTATAAAACGGCGTAAAAAATTAGCCTTCCCCTACAGACTCTGCAGCTAATGTAATGAGGATGGAGAGGGGAGATTGATGATAGCCTCAAATTTGAGCGGATTGAGGTGAATCCTGTCTTTGGAAACGATAAACCCCAACAGTCTACTGGAATCGACGTAGAAGACACACTTATGCGGATTTAACCGGATGTTATAGCGTCGACAGTGAAGAAATATCTGACGAAGATGGTCAGGGTGGTCCTTACGTTTAGCTGAAAGAGCTAGAAGGTCATCCAGATAAGGTTGAACGATGTGCTTAATATCATGAAAAGCATATGACATCACTCACTGAAATGTGGCGCCAGAATTTTTTAAGCCAAATGGGAGCTTTTTGTATGTGAAAGTACCCCAAGGACAAATGAAGGCAGTCTTATGTTGATTGGTCGGGAGAATTTTAATCTGGTTATAGCCAGAAAAGTCGTCCATGAGGGAAAATATCTCACTCCCAGCGCACTCATCAATGATCTGATCAATAAAGGAAGTAGGATAATTATCCTTAGGATAGACCTAGTTCATGTCACGATAATCAACACAGACCCAAATGGTACCCTACTTCTTATCTACAGGGACAATGTTGGACACCCATTCAGTCAAGGGAATCTAATAGATAAAACCAACGTTGATAATTTTTTCAACTTCACCCTTAATGGCGGCAGCCTTTCTAGGGTGCACAGGACGAAGGCGCTGACGAACAGTCTTCGAACCAGGGTAGGTAGGAATCTCATGCACCACTATGCTAGGATCGATGTCGGGCATTTCTTCATAGGACCATGCTTGAACTTCATTTGAAGAACAAGTGACCCTGATATGGATGTTCTCGACGATTCCCAGTTTCACGGAAATGTCGATAGGCATCGTTTGCGTGATGTTACTCAAGTTACCTTCCGTAAAAACTTCATGTGTCATAATAGGCGTTTGAAGTAGAGGAGAAGGAACCTGAGATGAAAACCTCTCAAGACATGTAGACATGGCCCAAAGACCATGCATGAACGAGGAATGATGATGGTTATCATCCCATGGAATATCCTTGAGGGACATAGTTTCCACGATGGCTTCATCGGAGGGAAATATCTCTTTCAAGGGATCAAGCAAATCTGAATCGCTGAGCCAAGGGGATTGACAATAAGTGTCAAGAGACATGCTCAAAGGAGCATGATCAGAAGGCAAAGGCTCTGAAGTCGAAACAAGTTCACAATAGTCTATCTCGATCGGACTTAAAGGCATCAAATCTTCGAAAGAATCGATCTGATCAGGCGAAGGGATGATCCATGGGTCATTAGACTGAGAGATCATATTAATTTGAACAGTGTTGGGTGGACAAAGAGGAAAAATACCCATGAGGGTAGGATGTTTGAAGAGACCTGGCCCTACGCTCTCGTAGGGAGTATGAATTTGATCCACATACGGAACGTTGTTCTCGAAAGAAGAAGTGAAGAACGACAACTGATCAACAGTGAAAATCTTTCCTTCGTGCAGGAATTTCAAAACATGAAAGAGAGTGGATGGAACACAGAGCATGGCGTGAGTCCAACTGCGACTGAGGAGAATATTTTAATTGAGCTTGGCATCAACTACTTCAACCTCGACCTTGACTGTCTTTGCTTCTAATGTAATCGGTAAACTAGCAAGAACACCAATAGGTTTAGATTCTCTTCCATCAAATGCTTTATGGGAATTTTGTGATGAATTCAGAGCCGGAGAACCAATGGCTTTCCAGAAAGCATATGACATGATGCACGTAGATGCACCCTCATCCACAATCGCTCGATGGATATTCATACCATTAACACCAACTTGTATGATGAGCGCAATTTGGTGCGGGAATCGTGGGACAAAATTCTCCAAGTTGAAAGAGAGAAGGCTAGAATCAGCAGGATCAACCCCGCTGATCGCAGATAACAAAGCCTTCCGTTAAGGCGGAAAACTCTGAATTACTTCTAATGCAGACATTGCAGATGGCACCTGAGCCAGATCTTCAACAATACTATAATTTTGAGCAGTAGGGGCATTGGGATTGTAAGAAGACTTATAGATTACACCTTTGGAAGGTGGTTGTACAACGGGCTCAGTACTGGGCCTTTCAATCTGAAGAGGGCTAGAAGCAGGCAGAGGATGAGGACCATTAGGGGTTTCTTTCCCCACTGCCTAATGCAATCCGGTATAATCTTTCGACCGAGTATCGATAGAAACAGAGGCAGAACCGTTCATCATGAAAACCTAAGAGCCAAATGGGGTAGAGGGTTGAGGTTTCTCTACCATCTAGGTCTATTGTGATGGAAAAGGTTCTTTGAGAATAGTCGTAGTTCCCTGGGTGCCTTTGAGCAATCTACTTACTACGGCCCATCGAGGACATTCCTTGGTGTAGTTCTCTTTGTCACAAATCAAACAAGGGCACTTCGGCTTACGCTGTGAACCATCATCAGCACGAGGTTTAGATGAATCTAGTTCCGGGGTATCGGCTTTGGCCTTACCTTTACCCTTCTTTTTTCCCTTGGAAATCTTATCCACTGGATTGGCCTGAACGGCGTTGACTTCCACAGTTTTACCAGGATTTGGGGTAGACTGAGAAGCGGTATCATTGGAAGGGTTAGACTTTTTCTTCCCAAGATTTGAAGGAGAAGACTTCCGAGAAGTCTGAGACATGGAACCTATGATACCGTCGACGGATGGTGTCGTTGGTGCTTTGGAAGTTCCAGGTCGAGGAGCATCAGGCAAGATATCTTACAACGTGCCAGACTGAGAGTACACGAGATCGAGATACTAGGCACGAGAAATGGACTGTTCTTCGGTTACACATGCCCCCATAGCTATGTATTTAGCGGATTGATTGAAAAACGAGGTAGTGAACCAATCAGTTAGAAGTTGATCAGGAATATCAAACTTGATCAAGAGACGACGGCACCTCCATTCATGAATACGATCTGAGATATGAGTAGCTCGGTCCTTTTTCAAGGATGTGAGGAGGTGCGTCCCAGTCTCATAGCGAACCGATAACTGAAAATGTGTAAGAAATGCCATGGCTAAAGAGTTGAAATCTTGAAAAATGCCACGAGATAATTCAATGTACCACTTTGCAGTGGCACCAGTAAAAGTCCATTGGAAAAGACGGAGTCAGATGGAATCGTCAACCCAAGATTTAGAGGAACACCACAAGTGGTAGGTCATAACATGCACTTGGGGGTCTTCTCCGGACTTCCCCTCAAGCTTAGGACAATCACTAGGAATCTTAGTTGGAACTAGAGGCCAATACGGGTTATGAAGAATCGGATTGTTCGTTAACTTTGACACATCTGGCAGTTCCAACGTAGCGAGAAATGGCAATTGAGGATTAAAAGGAATTAGAGGTCTTTGATAAGGACCCGTGTTAGCATTCCACCCAGTCTGGGAGAAATTATGCACCCATATGTTTTGTCCCGGAGGATTCTAACCATAGGGGTTATAAGCCTGATAGTTCTGCCCATACTGGGGTTGAGGACTAGGATACTGATTCTGAGCATACCATTTAGGTCCTTGCTAAGCAACGTATGGATTTTGTTATGGAATGTAAGCATTGCCTTGAGATGGATTATACACCATTTGGGATTGATTTTGAGGGTAATAAGTGAAACCTTGAGGCGCACTATATACCACCTGATATTTACCTTGAAGAGGGTAACTAGCACCTTGAGGTTGAGTAGGTGGACCCTGCTGAGTAGGTTGAACAGGCTGTTGAGTTGTTTGAACAAGTTGAACCAGTTGTTGGGCTGGTTGAACCGGTTGATGAGTGGGTTGAATCGGCTGCTGAGGCTGGGCAAGATGTCCCTGCTTAGCAGGTTGGCCTAGATACTGAGGGCCACCAGGTTACCCTTGTGAAAGGGGTTGGCCTGATGGTTGCGGTGGACTAGGTTGTCCCTGATAACCAAGTTGACCCGGAGCACGACCGTAGGGTTGTCCTTGTTGCACAAAGTTTTGGCCTTGCTGGACGTAAGGCTACCACTATTGCACAAAATTTTGTCCCTGTGGTGGATACATTTGGGCCCCAGGAACATAAGATTCTCCTGGTTGATATTGATACTGATATTGAGGTTAACCGGAAGGACCGTAGGGTTTTTGGACCGAAGGTTGACCCTGTAAGGGTTGTCCTTGTGGACCATAAGGTTGTCCCTGCTAGATCAAATGTTGTCACTGTGAGGGTTGTCCTTGTATTACCGGCCCTCGATGACGGACGGTCCGATAAGGATCAACCGGAGGCAGATAAACAGCTTGATTTGGATCAATACGAGGCAAATAGATGGGGTTACCATAGACATCATAGTGATGTGGAGGATTGAAAGGAGCTTAGGGTTGCTGAGAACCCTGAGAATTCTGCTGCTGAACAGCCAACAGATACTCTTCAAAAGTGAGGCTACCAGGAATAGCAAAGGAAGTCATAGCCACACTAGAAGCAGGCATAGCCTCCGTAGCACGGGGTTGTGATTTACCCAGGTCGAGATTGACAGGCCACATGGGATTAAGAAAGATAGACTTGTGAGTGTGAAAATATCCTGACGACTGATGTGTAACAACCGGTGCAGATCAAGCCACACAAATGGTAGGTCGGATTGGGATAGATGTAATGACGACCAATGAATTAGGTGTCTAAGGCGACAGTCCTAATGAAGGAAGGACTGAACTCCTTGGAGGAGTCGACATACTAGAATGTGCTATGGACACAACACCAGAAATAATCTGACTCGAAGTCCGATAACCCGGTGGAAGTGACACCGATGGAGGAGAAGATTGATTAGAGACATGTGAGAGATCTTTAGGTAAAAACTGATATTCCCCTGTAGACACGGGCATTTATTCATTGCTGATGGGACTCGAAGAATCCATGTCTAATGAAGCTATAAGATCTTTGGAAAGACGACGAGGACTAGGAGGTACAGCAGCAGCTATAAAAGGTGATCCCGAAGTAAGAGGAGGGAAATATTCCTCACTCCCAAAACCAGACCAAGCACCCTAAGGAGGCCAATTGAACTCAACTGACTCTTCAGGAGGATATCGGGTAGCGAGAGGTTAAACACTTGGGAGAATAGGTTGTGCAAGCTTGGCAGACGTAGTGGACTGAGGGGTTTCGAAAGAAACGTCAGGAAAATAACTACCACTAGGAGGCAGTGAAGAAGATGACAAAACTGGTGGTTCCGCCACTATGATAGTATTTCAATACAGGAAGGAAAATGAGATAGCCAATTCAAGGCTTCAAGACCAAACTCTAAGGAACAACAAAAACAAGCCAAGTAAAGAACTTTTAATGGGCATGTGATCATGGGTAATTAATTTTACGACACTGGAACAAAACTTTGTTGTTTCATGTTTTAAGAGTCGATAAACAGACAAAATATGACTCTAGTCACTTTCAATTTTAAATGAGCGTGAAAGGAAAAGTGCTCGATGATCTCTTCTCTTTTTAAGGAGTCACGAAAAGATCGAAATGACTACTCAGGTAATCTAAGCAAGAGGGTGTACCAAGTTTCCGTGAACTTCCATATACACCTTGGTGATCAAATGAAAGAGAAATGACCAAGGACTTAACGTACGTGTAGGTAGTCTCCCCGAATGATGTGTTTGGTGTATCACGGTTACAGGGCGGCAGACTCAGCTTCCTATGGATAAAGGATTTGAACCTATGAGGGTCTTCCTTTATATACGAGACGGTACGGGGAGCACAAGTTCGTACTAGTGCTCTCTAAGGCCAGATGGTGAATGACAGCTACTAGGTTTAACGACACTGGAACATGTCACTAGCCTAGACCTCTAAAAATGTTTGTGTTAGGTTCCAATGATTCCTTAGGTTAATTGAATAACTTTTACAGTTGATTTTGAATTAATATTTCAATTTCAAGGCCCTACCGAATTTGATGCAAATTTCCGAAATGAAAGCTACATGCAGTAGAACACAATTTTCCATTTGATGAATGCTAACTAAGAGAAGGATAAAGATCTTTCAGAAAGCAGCAAACGATGAAATCATACAAAGAAGTCCCCTAATGCATCTAATACGATCAAAACGAGAAACAAAAAACTCTTTCCTAGATGCAAGCGCTAGTTATGTAAAAGAACTTTTCATTCTCGATGCAAACGAAAGGATGCAATTTTTGTTTTTTGAATGAATAAAGCACACAATGCACTAATTACATTAAAAACCAAATCAAATACTAGTTTAGAGCACTATGAATGTAGATATCTCAAAACGAACAATCTAAAAGCAATACAGACATAAAAAGCGTACTCAAACCAATGATGCACTCTTTCAATCAAAGTGAAAGCTTTCAAAATGACCCAAACGAGCAATGTGATCTATGCTCGAAAATGAAGAGATGGAGAGTCAAACAAACACAAAAGTAATCATTCAACAAACCAAAAACTTAAAGGATCAAGAAATACTCAAGCAACTGATCAGGGAATCGAATTGACAAGAAACAAAAATACTCGAACTTCAATCAGAAGGCTCAATGAGTGAAAGACACCTGGAACCCTAGGGCTATGAACTGCACCGATAAGAAAATAGACAAACAGCTGAGAAGAGCAAGCCTAAAGCAGTCCAAACAACTCCAAAAATACCAATTGCAAATCAAGAAACAAGCCAGAGTCAAGCACAACTAACCAAAATCTCAGCACAAGGGTCAAAACAAATCCTACAGGATTCGGCGTGGCTGTGAGGCGGTAATTCGCGCCAAACAGGGATTGGCGCTACTACAACAAAAGCAACCTGTGCCAATTGGCGCGACTGTTCAAGTGAAACTCTTGCCAAGCCAGATAACTATGGGAGGAGGAAAGAACCAGTGAGCAGAGGTCAATCTTGACACTCTGGAACTGAACAAGAGGATTCCAGACAATCAAACAAGCCAAAAAAGATAGACAAGAAATCAAACGACCAAAGTCGACTTGACAATACAAACTCCTAAAATGCAATGAAACGACAAACTCACATTGATCCCCAGTGGAGTCACCAATTTTTTGGGAAGGTAAATCCTCTGTGCAAATAGAGATGATCCCTCTAGCCTTAAAGTGGTTCTAGCAACAAAGGGACAAGCTAAAGTGTAGGTTCCTAATTAATGAATGAGCAGGGTAGATCGACCTAACTGGAGTCCAACGTTGTAGTCGTTGTAGTGGTGGTGGCTTCTTGATCTCTGTCTCGATGGGTCACAATTCTTCCGGCACTAGTGCTCGAATACCTGCACGAAGATCAAAAACAAGAGCAACTTAAAAAACAATGATTTCATTCATAATTAACTAACCAGTCAAGGAAGGTTAATCATATTACAACAAATAAAACACATTAACGCAAGATGGGAACCAGACAATAGTCATGTATATATATAGATAGAAGAAAGAGTTACAACCAGAGCCTTGAGGTCGCAGCCTCCTTCAGCGGGGTTCAGTTAAAGTGTGTCTCAAAGGATCATAGGGGAATTCGGACAAGGTGAGGACACAAGCCTAAGCTCTCTCGACAAAGGTCTCTTTCCATTCTATCTTCCTAGTGAAAAGTTCAGGAATTCTCTTCAGCGTTTCAGTTATAATATGTCCAGCTAGCTCATCAATGGAAGATGGATTTATTTATAGAGGGAGAGGAGAAGGTTGGGATCCATAAAATGGTGGAAGGGAGGCCTTATCCCTTGGGAGGCTTCCCCAAAAGGTTGAAACAAGAGTCCAAAGGAGGAGGGTTGTGGTTATTTAGTCGAACCACTCTAGATGACTTGCCCACGAAGTTGTTAGGATAGAAACTTCACCTCTATAATTAAAAAACATTCCATAAACAGGTTAGCACGGGTAGCTCACTGGGACAGAGCGCCAATGGGCGCGTGGCCCAGTCTTAATCTTCCTCATTGGCGCGAGGGCATAGCAGTCTACTAGCACCAAGGAAAAAACATGTGTTTCTGATGGTCTGCTCAGGAAATTGTCAACAGAAGGAGTGTTGTCCTCATGGAAAGGGATGCAATGATGGTATTTGCAAGGAATTACACTTTGTTTTAGTCACAGAAATGATCCTCCAATGTGCAGGATGTGGATTTCAGGGACAATGACAAAATGTTGTGTAACAAATATAAAACCAATTTATGCAATATAGCATAGTCATTTTCATAAAGGAAATGTTATACATTGAAATCCAAATCTGTTGGAATAGCAATTGATCATATCCGCCAATGATCACAGTCAGAAAAAATATGTACTCCCATGCCAAACCAATTACACCCTTGGTAATTAAATTTGAAATGGGACATAATTGGACAATTCCTAACCTTAGGATATAACCTTCCATCATTTAAATTTTGGCATGCTTCACAAAAATGCATCCAATTTCAAGCCCAAATTGAATGAGTCAACATAGAGAGTATTTGATTCATAGGTAACATTCTTTTTTTTAAGCTTGGCATAACTACATCTTCATCATGTCCAATGTATCTCCCCGATCGGGTGGGGAATTGAACCAATGACTTCACATCAAGGAGTGACTTAACATAGCACCCGATCACCGTCTATCCAAGACCCCGTGGACTTTTCATAGGTAACATTAATACAATTAAATATATTTAATTTTGCACATATATGTTTGTTTTTTTCAAAAATAATCCAAATTGCATGGATTTCAAAGGGTAAAAGGCATGGTTTATGTGTCTCGAATAAATGCACACCAAGAATGTTTGGGGACAAGGTGATGGGCTAAGAAAAATAAAACTTAAATTTTACAGTTGAAACTTGTAGTTTCTTGGTTAAAACCTTATAAGGTTGGATGACCTTATAATTTAAGTAGTAATTAGGTAAAAATGTTGCCAAGGGATAGATAAAGAGATAGCACATAGGGTTTGTAGGGTCTATTTTAGGTTTTTTGTTATGAAACCAGCTCCCAAAATAGAATAAAAGAGAGATCAACATCTTAGAAATAAACCACTTTGAGGGGGAAACCTCCTTTACATTACATAAATGAAAAATTATTGGATGATACAAATGACAAAACCTCCTTTATATATATAGGAGTCCATTAGGTCACAATATAATCCTAGCCAACCTAACAATAATAATGTAAGGGTGCAACAATAACAATAGTGGGCTTTTATGGGGCACAGTAATAACAATATGGGAACTAAAAGGGTACAACAATAACAATATGGTGGCTACACTAATAACAATAAGGGACTACACTAGTAATATAGGGACCTAACATGCCCCTCTCCTTCAAAAAAGTGTTGTCCTCAATGCTTGAGTAGCTCTGGATTCTTCTATATAAAATCCTCATCCTCCCATGTGGAATCTTCAGTGGGCAAGTTCCTCCACTTAATGAGATACTTTGAAATTGATCGATTTTGTAGTTGTCAAGTTCTTGTTTCCATGACTTCTTCAAGTTCTAATATTATTTTTCCTTCCTCATAAGTTTATGGAAATATTGTTTGAACTGGAAGTTTGTCACCTATAACCCTCTTTAAGCATGAAACATGGAAAACTAGGTGCACTCGAGAAGAAGCAAGAAGCTCCAATTTGTATTCCATAGTATTAATCTTTTGCAACACCTTGTAAGGACCAGAGTACTTTGGCAATAATTTATTATCCTTCTTAGCTTGCTTGAGGGACATTTGTTTATATGGTTGTAGCTATTAAAATTCCCAGTCTCCTACATCAAAAATTCTCCCGCTGTGATGTTGATCTGTCTAATGTTTCATTCAATTTTGTGCTAAAATTAGGTTATACTTTAAGAGTTGGAGAACTTGTTGTTGAAGCTCGATGTAATCTTCCACTGCTTGAACCTTAGAATTTTCTCTTAAAGATGATGTGATGGACGGTGTATGATATCCATAAAGTGCCATAAATGGGGTCATTTTTGTTGCAGTATGGAAGGAAGTGTTATACCACCATTCATCCAGAGGTAACCACTTGACCCATTGTGTTTTTTTATCATATACAAAACATCAAAGATATCCTTCCAAACATTTGTTCACTATCCCAGTTTTCCCATCGGATTGAGAATGATAAGATGAGCTATGAGCTAGTTGAATACCCAAACAAGAAAATAATTTCGTCCAAAAATTTCCAGTGAAAATGGGATCTCTGTCACTTACAATAATCTTTGGGTTTCCATGTAGCTTTTGAATTGTTTCCATAAATGCAATAGCAAATGTACTTTAGCTTTTGAATTGTTTCCATAAATGAAATAGAAAATGTACTTGCTTTAAATGGATGATATAATGCTAAAAGTGTGCATACTTGGTAAGTCTATCAACAACCACCATTATGACACTCTTTCCTTCAGAATTAGGTAAACATGTGATAAAATCCATTGAAACCTCCTCCCAACATTGGCTTGAAATGGATAAAGGCTTTTGGATAAAACAAAACAAACATTCCGCCACAAACTTTTGAATATCAGATTTAAGGCCATGCCAAAAAAAAAAAAATCTTAACCCTGTGGTAATTTTTTAAAGATCTTGAGTGTCCTCCTGTGGGAGAGGTGTGCAATTCCAAAATAATATTTTGTTTTAGTTGGGAATTCTTACAAATATATAAGTGATCTTTGTACCATAAGGAATCATTTTTCCAACTAAATGTATCAGATGTATTGGGCTCTTGCTGCAACTTTTGAACGAGTTCCCACACTTCTTCATCATTCTTCCATTCCTCCCTTGCTTCAGTTATCCAATCTGGTTGGATAATAGAAATGGCACAAAGCAATGCTTCCACCTCCTCATCCTTTCTTGAGAGTGCATCTGCAACAACATTTAGCTTCCCTTTTTTGTAGAAGATTTCAAAGCCATAACCCAACATCTTTGTGACCCATTTTTTCTTCTCTTCCGAAGACAGTATTTGCTCCAAAAAGTATTTAAGAATATCATGATCAGTTTTTACCTTGAAGTATCTTCCCATTAGGTAAGGTCGCCATGTATTTAGTGCATGTAGTATTGCCAACATTTCCTTCTCATAAATAACTTTATGTAAATACTTTCCTTTGATTGGACTGCTTTCAAAATCAATGGGTCTTCCTTCTTTCTTTAAAATAGCACCAAATCCCTTTCCTGAGGCATCACATTCCACAATAAAGTTTTTTGTGAAGTCTAGCATAGCTAAGACCGGTGCTAGGTACATTGCCTATTTAAGATGTTCAAAGGCCTTATTTGCTTAAGGAGTCCATGAAAATGCATCTTTATTCAATAATGTTGTTAGAGGTGATACTATTCTCCCATAATTCTTAACAAACTTGCGATAATACCTTGTTAACCATAGAAATCCTCGCAATTGCTTTATGGTTGTGGGGGCTTTCCATTCCTTAATGGATTGAATTTTGTTAGGGTCTATCTTAACACCCCTCCCAAGATACAATATGACCCATATATTCCACCTCTTGTACTCCAAAGAAACATTTGGAGGTTTTTACATATAATTGTTTCTCCTACAATAGTTTGAGCACCCTATCAACATGTTGAACACAATCCTTCCAAGACCTACTGTAGATTAGTATATCATCAAAAAATACTAACACAGATTTTCTAAGGAAGGTTTTGAAAATGGAATTCATCAACCCTTGAAATGTAGAAGGTGCATTGGCAAGGCCAAAAGGCATGACCAAAAATTCATAATGACCATCATGAGTTCGAAATTTTGTTTTCCAAATATCTACAGTCTTCATTCTAATTTGATGATATCCTAAATGGAGATCCAACTTGGTAAAATAAATTTCTCCATGTAATTCATCAATCACAGGAATGGAAAATTTATCTTTAATAGTGAGCTTAATGAGCTCCCTGTAATCCGGACACATGCACCATGATCAATCTTTCTTGTGCACTAATAATACTGGAGCAGAAAAATAACTTTGAAGGTTTAATTATTCCAGCCTCTAACATTTCTGCAATCATACGTTCGATTTCGCTCTTCTGGACATAATGATATCTGTAAGGCCTGATGTTTGGAGGAACACTTCCTAGAATCAAATGAATAGCATGATCATGATCACGAATATGTGGGAGTCCTTTGGGAGTTTCAAACACCTTGGAATTATTATCCAAGATTTTTTGGATATCTAGAGAAATAGATGATTTTGATGTTTGAACTTCAAGCGAGCATAATTGTGCAATTATTCCTCGTTGTTCTTTCTTCAGAAGCTTTGCCATGACATTGGAGCTTATTATCTTTCCCGGCTTCCCTGCGATACCTCGTAATTCAACTTCCTTTCCTTCCGACAAAAATTCAAGAAAAGTTCTTGAAAATTAAAAGCTACCGTCCCTAAAGATTGTAACCATTGTACTCCTAGTACAACATCAGAACCTCTCATTGGAATGGAAAGCATTGTACTATTCAATACATATTACCCCATGGTTAGCTTGATATTATGGCATTTTCCAGAGAATTTTATAGTTCCTCCATTTGCAAACATCACTTGACATTGTGGTGTTGGATATAGGAAGAAATTCAATTCCTTGGCTACCTTAAAATGAATAAAATTATGGTACTACCCAAATCAATCAACGCTATTACTTTTTTCTTCTTGATATGTCCTTCTATCTTGAGAGTTTAAGGAGTGGTAATTCTTACCAATGCATTAAAGGATATGGTTAGACTCATTTCTTCTTTCTATAGGGTTGTTTCCTAGTGCATATCCTCTTCTTTTCAAGTTTCTTATTCATTTTCTTCCTCCTCTTCACAATCTATGTAAAATAATTTCTTCTCAGCACAATTATGACCTTTAGTGTATTTTCTATCACAACTGCAGAAAATCACTTTTGATCTTTTTTATTCCAATTGTTGTGGTGTCAACCTTGTAGGTTGTGGAAGTTTAGGAGTAGCAAAACTTCCATATTTATAGATGTGAGTGGTAGGCTTCCTTGTCACCATAATTTTACTTTCAATTTTTCTTGCCAACCTGAATGCCTTCTCCAATGAATCAGGTTCCCAAAGGCGAACCATGTTGGATGTTATCCTTTAAAGTCCCTATGAAGACATCAATCAAGTGTTCCTCTCAAATATCAGTTATCCTTATATTCAATTTTTGGAAGTCCACCACTGAACCCTTTTGTTTGAGATTTATCAATTGGATAAATAAGGTGTTGCTCTTTGTATCCTCATAATATGTTATCATTTCCTCTGTAAAAATTGACTGAGTGACAATTTTTTTATGAGGGTAAAGCCATCGATACCATAAAAATTTATTTTTTTATAAATATAAATTTGCAATGCGTACCTTTTGTGTGTTTTGCACATTATGGATATCAAAATATTGCTACATCCGTAGTATCCATGTTACGGGATCCTTGTCATCAAACTTACCCATATCAATCTTTGGAATATGGTGGGTATTTAATCCAACATTAGAGTTTATGAAATCACGATTAACATTTATTTTTTTCTCATCATGATTTTCCTCTACTACCTTTTCACCATTAGGAATCATTTCTTGTATCAACTTTTTAAAACCTTCCATGTCCACTTTTAGATCATTCTTCTTGTCTTCCATGTTACCTTTCATTTTTTCATCGATTTCATCCATTTTAGCTTCCATTCCATCCAAATTAGCTTGTGCCTTTCTTCAAAACTTCCATTTCATTTTTGTCACTCTATGCGAGAGAGAAATTCGGTGCACTTTCTCTTGTAATTTTGATATATCATGTTTCACTTCTTCCTCTTCATGAGTCATAGTAGAGTATTCTGAGGGATTAATGGGTGTTGAAATCTTTTTAGGGGGCATTTTAGAACCCAATATTGATATCTATGCCTCAATATGCCCTTGGAATCACTTCAAACTTATTTTTCAGATAAGACTTAAGTAATTTGAAAAAAAATACGCACATTTTTCTTGGTTTTGAGGAGCTCGATATTGAAACTCATGTATCTCTGTAATTTCGGATCCCCGACATTTATCTTTGGTCCTTTAGTATCCCCCTAAATCTTATTTCCAATGCCACAAGTCTGACACTATTTGGATTCTTCAAGACAAGGTTATGCCCAATTTCCCACAATGACCTAATTATGGACTCATTCAGTAGAGAGAAGTTGTACGGCGTGCCACATGTCACTCTTTCCTCCTTTAAATCCATATGCAGAAAACTAATGTTCATGTAATTTTGGCCACTTATTACACAATTCCAATTCGATGCTCAGAGAGAGAGTTATGACGATTTTCCCAAGGTCACCTCTTTGATATGAAATTCAGGAGCTTGCAAAAACCCTAACTTCCACAGATCATATCTCCAAAAATATTTCGAACAATATCTGAAATTTTTACACGAAGTTCCTCGGGATTTCTTCCCAAATGGGTTTTTTTTAGCTTCTGAAACTTCGTAGAAAAAAAAAAATTATAGCAAAAATTCCACGATGTCCTGTTTGAAGCAGTGAAACCCTAGAATCCAAAGCTCTGATAATAAATTTTATGAAACCAGCTCCCAAAATAGAAGAAAAGAGAGATAAACGCCTTAGAAATCAACCACTTCAAGGGGGCAACCTTCTTTAAATTACATAAATGAACAATTATTGGATGATAAAAATGAAAAAAACTCATTTCTATATATAGGAGTCCATGGGGTCACAATATAATCATATACGACCTAACAATAATAATGTAAGGGCACAACAATAACAATAGTGGGCTTTTATGAGGCACAATAATAAAAATATGGGGACTACAGGGGTACAACAATAACAATAAGGGGGCTACACTAACAACGATAAGAGACTACACTAGTAATATAGGGACCTAACTGTTTTTCTATATTGCACATATTTTTTAGGGTTTTAAGATTAATATTAGGTCAAGTGGCCTAGTTAGGAAATTTACTATAAAAAAAATTGGGTGTCATTTTAAGGCAAAAATGACATTTACTATCATTTATGAATAATCAGTTGTATGATGGAAATTTGGTCAATTCTACCAATGAGAAAGAAGTGATGGCCATCTTACATGCCATCAAAATATTGCAACCTTATTTTTAAAAGTATTATTTTTAATAAATTGTATCTTATATCTAAATATTAAATTTGAATTTTTAATTTTGTGTCTGAGAAAATATAGGAGTAAAGGAGAAAAGTTAAAGCACCTTATAAACAATTTCATTCACTTAATAAAAATTTTCTTTATAAAAGTGATTTATAGAAAATAAAGTAATAAGTTTAAAAAAAAAAAAAAAAAAATTGTTTTCTTGTGCATTCCTCATGGTTTATTCGGCGCACATTTTTTAATTCAACGTGCATTCATCACGGTTTATTTGATGTGCATTCTTGCATTCAACGTGCATTCTCACAGTCTATGTAGCATGCATTCTTGCATTCATCTAGCGTGTCTTCACCCTAGACAACGATGGCCTCATTTGAAATAGTGGCGTCCTCTTCCCCACAAACAATTGACACACGCGGTTCCCCGGAGAAGTTCACAGTAAAAAATTCAAAGATTTTGGTTATACATGGAGAGATACAAATCATTGTCCACCAAGTATCCTAGATATCTTGATAAGAGCATGGGTTTATAATTTTATAGTTGGATATTTTGATTTCCTAAAATGATGAGATAAATGAGGCCATAGAAAAATATGACTTTAAAGCCATGGAATTAAAATTATTTGGGCAGAGGATTAACCTGGACCCTAATTTAGTTGCAAGGGAAACAAAAATTCCATGCAAATCGGGAGCAATATTTAACTCGAAGAAAACCCCTAAGGTAGAAAATATTTAAATGGCCAGTAAAATATGCGGGAAAAAAGTATATGTTCTTAGGAATGGATTACAAATGCAAGATTTTCCCCAAGGACTATACAAATACTTGATTCGAGTTGTCCTAAAGACAATAATGAATAATCATAATCTTGATATTTCACGTGACTGCATGAGGATAGTTATTCATTGGAATGAAGGCACAGCCATAGATGTCCATCATTTGTTGGCTAAAAAAATACATTATGCCATGTAAGAAAGTAAACTTAACAAGGTTAAGTTTAGTTTCCCAGGAACACTGCAGAAAATTAATGATCTGTATCAACCCATTGTTGAAACAAGGCCTCTTAAAAATTACATTAGGAAATCAAAACCAAAGAAAACCATTGAGGAAGAACATTAACGGAATCCTTTTGAAGGTGTGGAAAATTATGTTGATACAATTTTCCATGTTGAAGATATAGTTGCTAGTGTTCTAGCAAACTTACATGTGTGTTTGGATAAATATGAGGAGCAAGAAGGTATGGACCGTTATAAGGAAACATGTAATAATGATTTTTCTATAATAGACAAAATTCCTTCTAAAGAGTTAGCACCTAAGTATTATTTCCATTTTATGGGTGATTCAACATTTGCATCTCCAAGTTTAAATGTGCACAATCCAATATATAGTTTCAATAACTTATTTGTTTTCTCAGTATATGATAGAATGATCCATTACAAACAGGTTGTAATGGAGGATTCTTCCTCTATATATAGCTAGAAGGAAAAGTATGAACTAAAGGAGAAGGATATTGTTGAATGCATGAAGAATATTGC
This sequence comes from Pinus albicaulis, assembly GCA_034641835.2. NCBI lineage: Eukaryota > Viridiplantae > Streptophyta > Pinopsida > Pinales > Pinaceae > Pinus > Pinus albicaulis. Next base: position 535,211,087 of record CM076579.1, read on the forward strand.
AGTGTTGGAATCAACAATTGTGCAACAAACAGAAAAATTAGTGAAATCCCTAAATGCCAAGGATAAAAATATTGACGAATTCATAATCAGGTATCGAGTATGAGCGATGAAGGTATTAGGAAGATAGATGAATTACATGCGAAGTTCAAAAAATTTCAGGCTACATATGATAAAAAAAATTAACGAACTTGCAAAAGAGTTGAGAAGAAGACCCTAGCTTCTCAATATACCTCCATTGGAATCTTCAGGTACTTTTGAGGTTAAATTATTCAAATTATTAAATGCAAAAGATAAAATTATTGAATATTTAAAGGTTGAAATTGTAAATAAATTTAAAGATCAGTACCCACAGAAGCATGAATCACAAGTTGATGAATACAAAAAAAGAGTGACTAAGTTGGAGAAACCCTATCATAGGAAAGCTAATAAGTTGAAAGAGAGATCTCTTGAAATTTCCCAGGAAAAAACATGAGATTAAAGAACTTGAAATGGAATAATATTGGCATTTTTTAGAAGGTGGTGTTGAGAGTAGGGATAAAGGTAAGGGTACAAGTCAGGATACAGGAGTAAAACAAATTCCTTTAAAGGACTTGGATAAATCCAAGCTTAAAGCATGAGTGAATTTTTTAGAGACCATTGTCTCAACCATCAAATTTGTGGGTGATATGTATGTCTCACCCACTAGTTGTTCAATCATTCAAGCAAACAGTAGATGAGAGAGATAAAAGAATTATAAAGCTACAAAATGATCTCATGAGCGGCTGAAAAGCATAGCATTTGGGATGTGACATGGAGATACAAAATTTTAAATCCTAGGTTTTTTATTTGCAGCGGAAATTAGAGAGCAAAAAACAACAACAATCAACAAAAATAGCAACAATCGAGGGAAAAATAGCTTGAGGATAAATTAAAACAACTCACTTGTGAATTTTCCAAATGTAGATATCAACTGAAATCTACAAAGGAAAATATTTAAAGGAATTTAAATGGAACCATCATAGATATAAGAAGAAAGTAGATTTATTGAAAAGGCTAACACAAGAAAAGTTTGATATGAGAGAATATTATGAAAGGAAAATTCAACAGCTTCAGCAATGATCAAAGGATGTGTCTGTTGCACTGCCCGAACAATCACGATTTTCCATAGAAGGAAAGTGACACTCTTCTTCTGAAGAGGAGGGCTTCAAGAATCCTCCCAAGCATCCTTGAATTTCAGAATAGCAATTTTTAGGTGGTGTATCTATGTAGACTCATTTCAACGTGTACTATATATATATATATATATATATATATATATATAATCATTATTTTTTGTTAACGTGCATTATATATCATTATATTTTCCATTAATGTTCACTTTTTAATAAATTGTTAGTCTTTTTTTTAAGACTTGATTTTATGTCTCCTTCATGGAGTTGTATCTAGTTGTGGTCTCTTGATATCTAGTTACTCTTTTATTTTTGGACAATGTAATGGAATTTTATATGTTGATAGCTTACTGAACTAATAAATTGGTCCTATGGAATGTAGCAAATTTCTATTTGAAATACAAAATATGTCTTATTTCCATAGTAGGACAAAATTACAATATGCTTAGTGCATCATATGGAAAAATTTACCATAAGGTGACTCAAAAGGCAATACGAGGGTTGTTGGAGCTGTAGGTGTAATTTTTAACCAAAATGGTAAAAAATTATTGTCTTATGCCAAGGGGATTGGCACTACCTCAATTAATCAAGTGAAGATGTGGGATACCTGGGAAGGTCTTTCCATTCCTCTTCGGCATGGTGTTTTCTATTAATAAGAAAATATCATAAAGCTTACATGAGATAAAAATTTAGCAGCATCAAAATAAAATGGTTGCATAATAAGATTGTATATATCAACATCACCAGGAATATAATCCACGTATCCTTCTCTCACCAAAAAAATTATCCTTCTAAGACTAACAAAATAGTACAAAAATATAGGCTTCAAATCTTGGAAAATTTTAACTCCAGCTCCAGCATTCCATAGTATCAAGCAAAACACATAATGTCTTTACATAGTAAATAAATAGTGTACAATTTGAATCAACCATACTGGCCAAGAAATGAAGCCTAGATGTGCATCTTAGTGAAGCAAGGAAATTTCAACCTACTTGACAAAAATGCACGCCTAACCTTCATTACAAGGCCAAATTGAATGATTCGATTTGGAAAGTATTTTTTTACTCATAAAGAACATTAATACAATTAAATGTTTCTAATTTTCCCACAGAAAATATTTTTTCTTCGACTTAGTGAAATATTTCAATTTGTTTTATAATATAAATTAATGAACAAACTTTGCATATGTGTAGCCTAATGGTTTGGATTTACATTGTTTTACATACACGATATATGTAATTATATTTTTTAACAATTGCATATTTAATGTATTGTTATTCAATAGGCTCTTCATCCTAGTTCAATATAAGTCTAACCAATAAGCTGACAACACCTATAAACCATTATCAACCAATAAATTACCACTAACCATGCTAAATCTTATCCAAGTAATTCTAATTTTTTCTACCAACAATTCCTACCAAATATTGAACACTTTAAGGATATTGAAATGGGTAATTTATATTGACACAAATAATATTGAATCATTTCAAAGTTTGGGCCACAAAAATCATCATTTTTTAAACTTGGATTACAAATCATTTTCAAAATTTAGAGTTCTTTCCCATTAACATTATTGTCTGCAACAATGTCATATATTGTATCATTGTCAATGTTCATATGTTCTTTCAAGTATTTAATACTATCAGCATCCTCATCTTGATTTGCATCGCCTTCATCATCATTGAAATTTAACTACAAATCATCTATATTGTTACTAGATCTATTTGGATCATCATTTTCTATACCATCCATATTGTTGTCTTCTATAACATCATCTAACTTTGTATTGTTGTATTCTTGTTCCTAAACATAACCATCTTCAACATCATCATGAATGTCAATTCCTTCAATGTTCTCTAATTCCTCTCTTTCATTTTGTTGGACATCATTGTTCTGCTCAGTATTCACTAATGCATTGTCAGATACATGCCTTAATCTTGGATCCTAATGTATGAGAAATATCTATTTCGAGTCCAAAATATCTTCATTGAAATATACATGCACATGAACGACATACATATATTAGACCTATGTTATAACAATTTCATTGTTTAATAAACACAAATGCACACACACACACACACACACACACACACACACACACACACACACACACACACACACATATATATATATATATATATATATATATATTCTCGTAATAAACTGTGAATTAATAGATTAACGACACTACCGCTTCTTGTTTGAGTTAAATAAATACCTCTTCACAATGAATTGGTAGAACATTAGACTCCTTATCCTCTGGTAGGAACCTTCAGGAATCTATAGAAAATAATCCACTATGGTATCATTTCTATGTGTCCTCTCAAATGCGTTATAACATCTACACTTCAAAATACAACATTTAAAAGTGGTAATCCAACTCAATAATTTGTTGGATTTTCCAAAAATATTGTATATTCCCTTCAATAATATTCTTATATTTTGAGCTTACTTCACTACATTGCTTGAAATCAACCATGATGCCACAATCAAAGGATCATCTCTTTACATCTACACTTTCTAAACGATAATGTCGACCATATTCCCACATTTTTTGGATATTTCCTCACCTATGAAAGCCATTTATTGCAATGAAAACGAATATAATTACGAATATCAAAATAGTTAATGGTGTCAAAATTGTAAAGAAAGAAAATTTTGTAAAATTCCAATTGTACCTTTCTTTCACATCCTCTACACATGTTGATTTCATCTTCTTTTATATTTGAACCTATACCTGCATCTTATGTTTGATTTTGAATTTGTTCAGTAACCCATTGTGGTGTGCAATGTTTACCCCATTCCCCAAGAAGATCAGTGGGAAGTGAAGTATTCCTTAGGTTCGATCTCTTAAATTGTCTCCTTGCTTCTAATAATTTTTCTCTCTTTTCATTTTATAAATAAATCCATTTGTTCATAAGGTCTGTGTAGTAGAGAGTGAACTTTTGGAATATAGCACTTTCATCTGCACCTATTACATGTCAACATGTTTATTTCAAACTCCAAATTTCATGATGTATATTTGACAAATAAATTACAGAGTAAAATAATGATTGCACGGAAAATAACCATAATGATCTTGAATTTACTTACTAATTTCTACTTCAACACCATTAGATTGTGGTTTTTCTCTATCAATAATATTTGATGCTCGTTCTTCTTCCCAGAAGAGGGGCCCATCTTCAAAATCCTTACTAAGGAATTCACATAGGAAGAAAAATACTTCATTCATTACATACCCTTCAACCATGCAACCCTCTAGATGTGATTTTCTTCGGGTATATATTTTTAGAGTTTCCATATACATTTCAATGAAAAACATCCACCTTGTTGATACGAAACCCGCCAGTTCAATTTCATCGACTAGGTGTATAAATAAATGGACATGTAGGTCCATCAAACCCTTAGGGAGCTCCTTCTCAAATACACATACAATTTCTGCAATTTCCTTCTTCCATTTTGGCACTTCACATGCATGGATCTCCTTGGAGGTCACCCACCTAATATAAGAATAGAAAATTAGTATGAACCTTTAGTCAAAAATTTAAAAACAATATAATATATCTATGTCTCTCAGACACAAACATTTCATATCACATACCTTGCAAATGTTGACAATCGACTTATGGCATTCCTTAAGTCAACGATAATACATTAACCCCCCCCCCCCCCCCCCTTAAACTATGAATGGCATGATATGCTATCAAACAAATTTATCAAAGGCCATTAGTAATTTTTCTCACACAACATAATATCAAAATATATTTTGTACTTGATAAATTTTACCAATAAAAGTTAAATGATGCTAATACCTTCATGAAATTATGAAAATAATGTGTTTTAAATATTGTCAAATGTCCATCAACTGTAAAATATTTTTACAATGATGACCCATAGCTAGTAGGTGTCCTCATCGAACAGATGACATTTTTTAGTTTTTCTAGCTCTCTTTTTTTCAAAATCCATGGAGCTTCTTCATATGTTTCATTTTCCGTGTTTGGCCACAATTATCTTATATCAAATTTGGTACGTGAAAGAGCAACATCTCTACTTTAAGACAAGGTTTCCTTGTTTTTTCCTAATGTATGTCGAAATATGGAATATGAGACATTTTTTAATATGTGCATAAGATCTAATAAGTGAGTTATTATTAGATCCTTCCAGTAAGGGAGCTCATAAAATGTGGATTTCATTTTCATTCCTTCTAGCATATTAACTACAACTTGTTATGGTTCTTCAATTGAATCACCCCGATCAAAAAAATCCTCCCAAGATTTCGTTTCAGCATTTTCATACTTCTTAAGCCAATCACCTAGACCCATAAGTAGGGAGGGCCTCTATTTTCAACTTTTCCATCAAATTGATTATTCTGGCGATTCCTAAACTTATGATCTCGTGGTAGAAAAACCTTGTTGTTTTCATAAATAAATTTACGTAGATCTTTAGAATAGCGCCCTTAAAAAAAAAATTCACATATCTCACATGAAAATATCCCCTTTGTTTGAAGCCCTAAAATTCAATAATTTATGTTAATGAAATAAAAATAATAGTATAAATGGAAGTATGAAAGTTGGGATGAAAATAAATTATGAGTTTAAATACGTAAATATTTTATCTTACCAGAACAAACACCAAGTCCTGGGAAATCATGAATAGTCCAACATAGCACATCATACAACATGAAGGACATATTTTATGGTGGACTTGATATGGCATACATTCTTATTCCTTTCCATATTAGTTGCATCTCATCAACAAAAGGTGCAAGATAAACATCCATTTCTTTTACTTGATGTTTTGCTGGAATGATGATAGGCAACATAAGGTGTTACTTTCTAACACTCCGCCATTGGTGACTATTGTGTACCATCAATATGATTTTCCAAACACTATAATTTGAGCTCAAGAAAGAGAACGGGCACCCTCCATCAATTGCAATACCAACCCTAATACTATGGGGTTCATCTTTGAATTTTCTTGGCCATTTATCCTCTATGTGTTTCATTACTTTGGATTTGTCCTGAATTTGCATGAATCCATCTTTACTCTTGTTCTTTATATTTAAATCCATCAATTGTCCAAGTGACTTGCAAAGCAGCATTCGTTGAAGTCTATTTATAATTGGTATATGACATAAAACCCTCTTTGAAACTATAGGATATTATACATATGTATGATATCTCTTCTCTTTGCATACAGGGCATTATACCTTTTCTTGATATTCATTTTTTTATAAGATGCAATCAGTTTTACATGAATTAATTTGCTTATATTAAATCCCCAACTCAACCAACAATTGATGCACTTCTCTACAAGTTGATGGAAACACATTCTCTTAAGGGAATATTTTAGTTTTTAGTGCCCTGTAATATTTCCCTAGATTAAATCAATTGAATGTTTGACTTATGATGAACATGTTTGATATGTCGATATATAGTAGGATTATTATATACAATATATGGTCTTAAAATCCCCTTAAAGAAATATAAATGAAATTAATGAATGTTTACGAATTATGTACACCAAACGACAGTGCAAAGTAAGAAATATATTTCAACTCACTTCAGAATGGTAGTGAATCCTTTGTGTGACCAACCAAATAGTGACTTGATTTCTAATAATCTTAATGTGCATGCAAGTTTTGAGGTTCTACTTGCACCAAATCTGAACATGGGAGTCTTAACTTCTTGCTTGATTGAGTCTTTCAGGTTGTTATCATCAAGATTACATTGGTGGTAATTTCCCCTACTATCATCATTATTTTCAACTGTATGATTATTATCATAATCATTGTTTCCATCCCCAAAGAAACATGTAAGCATTTCATTCAATCCTTCTTCATGTATAGCATTTTCACTATCATCACCATTATTAAGGCTAGTTGGCATGTCATCAATGTATGCTAATCTCATTAGCTCTTCAAATTTCTCAGCTAGTAGTGTTCTCTTCAACCTTGCTCTTCTCACCTTGGTATGGTTTAAAGGATGGTTTGGATCATCTCGTCCAAATATTAATAACCCACTTTGACCTTGGGTATTAGTAGGTATGTCATCAATATCTTCGAGCTACCAACAAACATAATCATTATTTAATGTTAACCAACAATTGGATAAATCATGAATGTATCAATTTCAATAAATATAATAACATATGTCTTAACAAATAAAACTATAAAATGTATGAACATATATATATATATATATATATATATATATATATATATATATATATATATATATATATATATATTGACCAATGGAACATCATTTTATAGACAACCTTTTTTATACAATAATTTAAAATAAAACACAATTTTGACAACATATTTTATAAAATGTCAGTCCACACTTATTGATTGTTCTTTGGTTTTCTGCCCTTAAGAACATCCTTGGCAAGACCTTGTTCTTCATTTTTCTTTCACACAAGAGTGCATTTTAAGAAGGGATAATTAATAAAAACGCATCCCCAATGCTAAGGTCCATAATAGCCTCAACCATTATCAATGTATCAACCTCTATTTCCATATCTCCATCTTTATCACTTATAACCTCAACAAATTGACAATTTGGTCTTACAGTAGGGTCCCTTCCCTTACTACTATTTATAAATCCTACAATATTTTTGTGTGTGCATGAACATCCATCTATACACATAAGATTACCTATATTCATTTATTTTCCACTTTCCAATTCGAGACGATGCGTATACATGTTCAAATTTAGACCATATGCTGACATGCTAGGTTTATATTCTACTAGCCTTCTCCATTCACCACTGTAATATGATGGACCATAATATGGCATTAATCTCCTAGTGGTTTGTTGTCAATTGTTTCTATGTTTATATCCCACATGGAAATTTTGAATAATAAAGAGGCCTAAATTCGCTCCATGAATATTGGAGGGTATTATCATGTAGTTGTATCCCCAAAACTAAAATACCTCATACACTCTAGGTAGTTGTTGATCATTGGGCCAAGTGCAATATAGTCGAAAATAAAATGTCTCTTTGTAAATTGTTCTCAATCTAAATGGAAAGTCATCATCTCCATCAAATTAATTCTCATAGGGTAGGTAGTCCATCTTCCCCTTGTCTTTAAGCAAATTATGAATCTTTAAATTGGTTCTTATTTTGTTACTTGTTTTCATCAATTCCTCATCTTCTGAGCTGTTATATGTGCACATTTTTTTGTTAGATGTATCATCAAATAAATGATCATCAGACTTTAGGTTGAAATTCAGTGCTCCAGGAAATTTAAACCAAAAACTTTATCTCGTAATTAATCAATAGGAAAAAAAAATTATTTAAATAATATAAAATAATGTTTAAAAGAAGAATACATATTATCGAAATAAAATTAGAAAATTCCTTACCACAATTCATATTGGATTCAAATCAATTGTAGGAGGCATACTACCCACTGGAAGCTCATCATATATGTAATTTATTTTTACAATCGCTCGTTTAAATTTTTTATTTCCACGACATATAGAACATCCATAACCAACAATTTTCCCAAAGTATTCGTCTCATGTACTATAGTCCTAACCAACCTCTTGTTCAGTCCAATAATTTGTTGTGTCTTCAACATCCATTCTCATATCCTCTTCTACCCAATATCTTCTACGTGATTTAACTATTTTAGGTCCACGTCCATATACATATCTTTTTATTTTTCTTGTTGAAGCCTCGGGTTCTACATTTTCTCCAATCGGCATCTAAAATAATCAACAACATGCATTATTTTTTGTCAAGGTTGGATAATGCACTATAAATTTTAATAATATGGTGAACAAAGATGGATGTATCACAAAATTCCATTATTTATTTTTTTCGTAAGTTAAGTGAAAATTTGAGTATCTGATGTCTCATGTCATCCATTTTGTCCTCATTTAATATGACATGACCTGTTTCCATGGCCTCATCTGGATCCTGTAATACACAACATAGTCAAACATGTTTAGTAAACCGATTATATAATTTCAATGAATATATTATCGAACAAAAAACTTCACTTTAGTCATATATCTGACATATTGATATCATGTTTATTTGGAGTTGAAAAAAAAAGTAGGACCCTAGGTATATACAACGAGCCAAAATTTTGACAAGAAAAGTATCCAACATCCCTATCCCACATGGCCATTCTAATTTTCAAACATTTCCCTTGGTTAAAGAATCACATTTAATCACCATTATTGTGCATTTTCAACCAATAAGTTTAACCTGAAAGGCTTCATGGAAAGGCCTATATCCAGGTCTGCCAATGTAACAATTCATCATATATGCCAATGTTCAAGTCGAAAGAAATATGCACTCTTGGGCTAAACCAATTATACTCTTGGTATTATAATTTTAAATGGGACATGATTGGACATGCCTAACATTAAGATATAACCTTGCATCATGTTTGACAAATATACTATATAACTATATTTCCCACTTATACACAACTTCCACATAAGCCAAGTCGAAGCAAAAATTAGAATGTTGCAACAATGAAAAAGTGTTTAAAATCAGTAAATAAACAATCTATAATTTGAATCAATCATATTGGCCAAAAAATGAAGTTTGGGAATTCATTTTAGTGAAGCGAGGCAATTTTAGCCTACTTCACAAAAATGCACGCCCAACCCTCATTTCAAGGCCAAATTGAATGATTCAACTTGAAGAGTATTTTTTTACTCATAAGTAACATTAATAAAATTAAATATTTTTAATTTTTCACATATATATTTATGTTGTTCAATAATACTCCAAATGGCATGGATTTCCTAGGGTAAAAGGCGAGGTTTGTGTGCCTCAAATAAATGAACACCAGGACTTGTAATTAATGGTAGTGATATAATGATCATTCTAGCGTATGGGTCTGTGAAATTGCACCTTAGTCTTGTGGTGTAATAGTGCCCTAATGGGCCTCAGTTTTGTAGTGTAACAACATTGTAGTGGGCCTCAATCTCATGTTGTAATAGCCCCCTAATGGGCCTCTGTTCAGGGGTATGACAATGGCCTCTTTGGGCCTTCTTATCTATGATATGAGAAAGTATTATGATAGAGATATGAAGGAGATATGTTAAGCCCTATGACAGAAATATCATGACAGACCTATGATTGTTCTATTACATTTTTATTGCTAACGTTCTTTGTACATAATTACTTATGATGATATGGGGTGAATGCAATGTGAAAATGTTGAAAATGTTTTAAAATGCAATTATCTACATTAGATACTTCTAGCCCTAAGAAAATTAACATTGTTACTACTATATTGGTTAGTAAATATATAACAATGTAAACGTTTTTAAAATAATAAACTAAAAAATCTACAATTTGAATCAATCAAATTGTTCAAGAAATGAATCCTGGGTATGCATTTTATTAAAGCAATGCAATTTTGGCCTGCTTCACAAAAATGCACGCCCAACCTTCATTTAAATACAAAATTGAATTATTCAACTTGGAGAGTATTTTTTTACTCACAAGTAACATTAATAAAGTTAAATATTTTTTATTTTTCTCATATATATTATTGTTGTTCAAGAATAGTCCAAATGGTATGGCTTTCATACAGTAGAAGGTAAGGTTTGTGTGCCTCAAATAAATGCACACCAAGACCTATAATTAACTAGTAGTGATATAATGATCATTCCATCCTATGGGTTTATGAAATTGTACCTCAATCTTTTGGTGTAATAGCGCCCTAATGGGCCTCATTCTTGTGGTGTAACAATGCCCTAATGGTCCTCAGTTATTAGGTATGACAATGCCCTATTTGGGCATTCTTAACTGTTATATGAGAAAATATTATGACATAGATATGAAGTAGATATGTTGAGCCTTATGATAGAGATATCATGACTAACATACGATATATATATCATGACAAGCCTATGATTGTTCCACTACATTATTATTGCTAATTTTCTCTGTACATAATCTCTTATGATGATATGGTGCGAATGCAATGCGAAAATGTTGAAAATGTTTTAAAATACAATTATCTATAGCAAATACTTCTAGCCCTAAGAAAATTAAAATTGTTACTACTCTACTATTTACTAAATATATAACAGTGTAAAAGTGTTGAGAATAATAAACTAAACAATGTACAATTTGAATCAATCAGATTGACCAAGAAATGAAGCTTGGGCGTGCATTTTAGTGAAGCAAGGCAATTTGGGCCTGCTTCACTAAAATGCACACCCAACCTTCATTTGAAGGCAAAATGAATGATTCAATTTGGAGAATATTTTTTTACTCATAGGTAACATTAATATAATTAAATATATTTTGTTTTCACATACATATTTCTTTTGTTCAAGCCTATACTCCAAATTGCATGGATTTCATAAAGTAAAAGGAAAGGTTTGTGTGCCTCAAGAAATATGTCAATATTGGATAATACACTATAAATTTTAATAATATCGTGAAAAAAGATGTATGTATCACAAAATTCCATTATATCAATTTTCCCTAAGTTAAATGAAAATTTGAGTACCTGATGTCTCGCGTCATCCATTTTGTCCTTGTTCGATATGACATGATCAGTTTCCATGACCTCATTTGGCTCCTATAATACACAACATAGTCAATAATGTTTAGTAAACCAATTATATCAATTCAATTAATATGTTATCCAACACAAAACTTCACTTTAGTCATATATTTGACATATTGATATCATGTTAATTTGGAGTTGACAAACAAAAATAATTTTATGACCCTAGCTATATAAATTGAGCCAAAATTTTGACAAGAAATATATCCAACATCCCTACCCCACATGACCACCCTAATTTTCAAACATTTCCCTTGATCATATAATCAATATAATCACCATTCTTGTGCATTTTCAACCAATAAGTTTGATTTGAAAGGCCTCATGGAAAAAAATTTGACTTTCTCTCCTATATGTTGTAGTATTTGTGAAATAATAAATACCTTCCTCCTTTGGTTGAGGTTGTTTCATCTTCTTACCTGTATTGCATATGTAGATTCCATTGTCATATCTTCTTTGACCCACTTTCCTCTCTGCGATTTAGTAGTTCTACGTCATCCATGCCGTATGTCCATGGCCTCCTCTAGATCCTGTAATACACAACAATGACAATATTTTTTAGTAAACCAATCAAATCCAATTATTAGCAACAATAAGTGTATGGGGCAGAATTATTGGTAGAATATATTTTGAATAGAGTGTAATTTGTCCTTACAACAATTATTAATTGATATTATCATTTTTCCCCACGTAACGCACTTTACCACTAGTGTGTATATCAATTTTGTTTCATTCCTCATTTATAACTTACTTTATGCAATCATTTGAGATATAATTAAATTACTCTATAGTGAATGTAGTAGATCATTGAAATTATGGTTATTCCAGTGAATGTATTATATTAATTTTTTATTTTATTTGAAAATAATATTATATTCTTGTAAAAAAATTATGCCTAATTTTTTATGGAAAAAATAACTAGAGGGTGCTAGACTAGGTGCCATTTTCATTGATTTTGACGACCCAACATGATCACGTTATTTTACCTGAGTCAGTGCTAAAGTCGGTGATTGGAGAATTGAAATATTCAATTATGGGCTAGTCGAAATTTTAAAATTCCTGCAGGCTAAAACTTTGAAATTAATTACCTGCCAACTATTGAACTAAAAAAAAAATCCAAACTCTTTCTTTCTCCTTTGAGAATTTTTCTCACTTTTTATAGGGGTAGAACTAGGAAATAAAAGAATAGGCTCCTCTTCCTCCACCTGGGTCTCGATCAAGGAGCTTCAAATTCCACCCGTTCGGTGGCAGATGGATAGTTTCGATATTGCCTTCTTTTGCTTGGATTCATGGCGTTAGTTCGAATACTGTAAAACATACTAACATATTTTGATGATCTTCTGTGGAATTTTAAGGATCCTAAGGATTTGGATGGAGCTTGCACGAGATTTTTATTTTTCTCCCTTTTTGGTCCAGAAATTGGAGTTGCGGAGTAAACATAAGGATTCAGACAGAGCTTACACGGGATTTTTATTTTTCTCCCTTCTTGGTCCAAAAATTGGAGTTGCAGAGTAAGGCATTGTCAGTTGCATGAACCGAGGGTGGATTTAGAGTTAAATTGTGGGATATATATTCATTTATTGGTGCAGAATGGTTTGATTATCATAAAGGTTTGTTGAAAATTTAAGTAGGTTGTGTGTATGTGGTGACTGGATTGCTTACCTCGGCTTGAATTTCTACCCTTCTCACACATTATTCACCTTCCTTGCATGTTGTTTGATCTCCTTCCTTGCATGCTATTTCCCTTGGCTCGCCTCCACGGACGAGATTTGCTAGCCCAGCCTCAGAATGCCGAGCAAAGGGAATGGAGCAAGATAGTGGACACAATAAGGTAAGTCATTGTGAATTCATATAGATGTAATTGTTTAAATTATTTCTTTGATTTTTAGTTTTTTTCCAATTTTTTTTTTAATTCCAAAATTTAAAAATAAAACTTTATTTTATATATCTAAGCACATGAGACTAACAAGGAGAAAGAGGCATTGGCTTCGATATTGGGGATAGAGGCAGTTAACAAAATTGACGGTGTGGACTTGAAAACGCTTTCTAGATGCATAGAAAAATGATCAAGTAAAACCACTGAAAAATTGCAAGCACGTAACCAACTTAAAGGGAACAAATTGACTCCCCAACCACTCCTAGATTGAACAGAATATCAAGGAGGAAATCAATAAGAGTAACCACTAAGAATTTGGAATAGGAAACAAATACTTCAATTCCCAATCCACTCTTGGGACACAAACATATTCTTCCATGCCACATTATGAATCTTGCATTAGTAGTCATGATACAAGGATAGAATACGACATGGTTTTAGGTGAAATCCGTAGATCAAATGCTGGGAAAGTTTTTGTGAATAATCATGCCTTCAACGGTTCAAATACCATCTCCAATTTCCATTCTCAAAGATACCATTGCACCCTCCGAAAGAAGTAATTCACGACATGCAATCTAAATTTGGTGTAGGTTGGTCCATAAAAAAGGTTAAACTACAAATGTCTCATAACTGCAAGATTTTAGGTGCAATAAAAAAAGAAGATCAAAAAATTGTCTCCTGAGAAAAGGCTCAAAATAAGGCCACTTGATGTAAGCATAAAAGAATGGAAAGAACTTTTAAAAACACATGAAAATTTGGATGAATGGAGGAAGTATGGGGAGGATATTATCTAAGTATTTGAATTTTCTCATAAAATTATATCAAATTTCTTAAACGACTTTTATATTTTTTTGGTGCATAGTTAAATTCAATTAGTATATGTTTCAGGGCAAGGCCTCCAAGGCTAGGCTTGCAAAATGAAGGGCAACACATCATAGTGGTTGGAATGGTCTACAGGCCTTGATTTGTAGCTTTGTAAGTATATTTAATATTTGAAATTTTTTTTTTTTTTTTTTTTTTTTTTTTTTTTTTTCCTAGAAAAGATTAAATGATTACATATTAATTAGTTTAACTAGTCCATGTGTCATGTTTTAATAGAAGGAAACATAATGTTGTCATCCAACAAACCTCGAAAAGAACATGTTACAAAACAAAAAGTGGATTGAATTTTTTATCTCGATGGAGAATGAGGTATTAATAGTTTACTTTCAATAAGTTAGTTGGATGTTGTAAATTTGAATTTTTTGCAACATAGAGTAGAGGCAACATACCATTGTTTTCCATATTTAGCCAATGAAAAATGTGGTACATTCTAATTGTAAAATTGGTTGGAATATGGTTGGAACATGATATGATAAATGGCATCCTCATATGGTAATATATAGGTGGAATGTTTCCCACCATATCAAAGGAATGTTTCTTATTAGCACACAATCTCATAGGACCCTAAGGAAGGGAAAACCTAAGGGAAAACTACTAGAATAAGTGACAACAATGGCACAATGACCCATTGTCACTTTAGTAAAGGTCCCCTTCTCTTTATTGACTTTCACCAATGGTAGGAGTCCTCGGACAACACTACCAAAATCATTTTTTTCCAAGTAGTTCCCTTCATGAAGCTATAAACCATTAGGGGAGATCCCACGGGACTAGGATTGAGAATTTACTTCCCATTTAAGGTGAATGAACAAGAATATAGTAAAAAACCTTCGTTCTTCCAAGTCACCCAACAATCCATGCCCAAAGTTCCCAGGGAGAAACAAGCATAAGCACTTGATTGCAAAATGAAAAACTTGAAAGTAGAACTGATAAGAGGCTAGGGTTTATAACTTGGTCCCTTTAAAGGAATCCAAATTTAAAAATTTAAGATGAAAGTTTTAATGATTTATATAAATACGAGATAAGTGTAGAAGCAGTGGAGAGCCTATTAATATGTCTTTGAATAGAACTTATAAGTATTCAATGTAACTATTAAAGGTACATAAAATAAATTTGTAACTTGCTCAAATAAATTTGCTACGATCATATACGTGCTCCAAAGAAAGAAAATGAATATGGAAAACACATAAGAGAAACAAAACATACTATAATGTACCAATACATACTAGAATCAACCTGCTGACTTTTATTATTATCTCTAAGGAAGCCAAAATGATTATACAAGTACTCAAAATTCCAAAACGTTGAACCCTTTTCCAGTGGTTCTCATGTCCTTTAAATATTACATCAAAATCAGTTACAAAGGTAACTGTAAAAATATCTATAACTACTTAACTATATGTTAGTAAAAATTCTTTTACAACATTACAAAATGAAATAATCTCATTTTTTTAAAGTCTAATGACTAGTGGAACAATGAATTTAAGGATTGGTGCATGCTTCCACCATTTGAACTTATCCTTCAATAGGAGTAATCAACCTTTCACACTTCTTCTAGAGTTATTTATATGGGAGCTTACACTAGATCATTTTCTGGTATGCAACTTTCAAATCTGAAAGCTTTGTATAATCATATTTTGCAACAAAAAGTGTCTTCATCGTCCAAATAAGTTGGAAGTCCCTCTATAAATAATTCACTATAGTACTTCCCTTTAGAATTGCAGTATTTTCATGTGTTGTATATGCTCTAGTTTTAACAGCCACTAGTTCCTTTTCATATAGCTCCCAAGAAATAATATTTCCTTGCTAGTCCCAACAATTAGGTAAACCATATCTAGTCCTCTGGTCAAATTTGGAATCAAACAAAGATATTGAATGTGAAGTAGGTTTTTCTCATTAATTTTACTAATTTCCATAATTAATCCAACTTTTTCTTTGATATATAATTCCCTTAGTTCAATTGAATATTTCCCATATAAATATTTTATCATATTTTTAGCCTTCATTGCTTCTTTTGGTACAGCTTTCTTGCATGCATTAATACTTGATTGACACCCATTCATCATAATCTTTTGTTGAGAAATTATATGAATTGACTCCCATCAGCACTTCTCTTTCTCATCCTAAGTAGTTCAGTTGCTTGAAGATGCTCAGTCCCAAGAATTTTCAACTTCTTCCTTAATGATTGTTAATTTTTCATAGTGCAACTTGTTCTTTACTTTGATAGTTACATTTCTTCATTAACATGTTGCATTCACCCCAAATATTTTTTCCATTGTACAGATCTATATCATTAACCATCAGAAAATGAAACTATGTGGAAAGAATAATACCATCATCATCATCATCATCTAAGCAACAAAAAGTAAAATATCAAAGGAAGAGAAGCATGAACACATAGAGACACCAGGATTGGTCAAAGTCCAGGGAAAACCCTTGGAAATTATTATTCTTAGATATTCATTAAATGATTCAGCAACAAGAATACAACGATTTGTATGTACATATCATTACAATGCATAAAACCCATGGCATACACGCAGTAAAACCATACCCAAACTTCTGAGAACTAAAATGCACTGTCACTGGTTGTAGAAAACTAATGAACATGGTTGATAATGAATGAAGACTGAAGATACTTCTGCAGCTGAAACAAAGAGATCTGATATACAAACCATCTAATCTACAATACCAAAACTCGTATCTGATATATCACCAAGTGATCTCATCTCAAATGTCCTAGATCTAAATCCTGGAGACTATTATCGACTGCTCTGACACAACTATGACTGAATGACTGATCTCTGAAGGCACTGCGCAATCAACTAAAGAAGAAACAAATCTAATTTTCTTAGAAACTATCTTGGCTGCAGCCTTATGAAGCTCTTCTCGTGGCTCTGGGATCTTTGGCAACTACTAGGACTCACTGTGCCCGCGGCTCTGCTTCAGATCAGCTCTGAAGCTTGGCTGCGACCTCCCCATGCTATGCCAGCGGCTCTGGGGTCCTTGGACACATGCACAGCACACTCAGCCAACGACTATGCTCCTCATAGCCGCTACAACACCTTTTTCTACCCACGGCCCAAATCCAAAATTCCCAGATCTAAAATGTGTCTCTGATTCTGAGCCTGGTCCACTGGACGAGCCTCTTGCGACATACCTGTGCGAGCTAGAAATAGAAAATACGAATCTAACCAAAAACTCATGGAGGATATCTCATGAGTGAATGTGTGCAAATGAGCTTGAGGTCGCTTCTATTTATAACTTTGTGAGGGACCGCTTGAGGCTGTGACAGAATCAACATGCAGTTAACCAACTCATTAAAATATTAAATTAATTCATTACTCAAATTCTTCTTAACCGATTGTGGTGATCTATAGGTCGATTTTGATCCTCTCAAAAGAGGAATCTAATTAAATTATTATCTTAACCATTTGAGCTATCCAATGTGGAATTTGACCCTAGTTACAAAAATTAACAATGACTACATCTCAGATTATGTGTTTTGCAATAGGTTTTTGATATCTTCCCTATCATATGGATTTATCCCAATTTAACAACTAGCTTCTTATAGTCCTCATTTTGAATATGTAGTGCTCTAGAATTTTCCTTTTCTTGCTTTAGGTGATTTGAAACTTTCTCCAAAAGCTTTTCTACTTTACTTATTATAAAAGATCTTTTGCTTAGGTCACTATAGAGCATTTCGACTAATTTCATATGAAAATTAATCTTTTCAGGTAGTGGGGTGTCAGCTACATTTATGGATAGATCTAATCTTTTAAAATCAGCTCCAAAAGGAAGAGACTAAATAGCTATATGCATGAGGGACAATTTTAATTGGTTCCTTCCTAAATCCATAACAAATAGTAGTCTTAGTTGATAAGTTGGAATTGCTTGTGTTGCTAGTTTGGTTTCCATATTGCTTCTCACCTTATTACTTCTACATTAAATCAGTTGATAATACCTCTGTAACACTTCCATGGTGGAGGGATTTTCTTAAATTGAGAATATTTCCAAATTAGTGAAAAAAAAGGAGGTAGAGCACTCTAGTTTTCCCAACTGCATTTGAAAACCAGGTTGATTTGAGGGTCCCCCCTGTTAATTTAACTTGTACCTTTGCATCTTCTTCGCTTTGAACCTTTGCTCTCTTTTTCAATTGTGAGTCTTTTATCTCAACATCAATTTGTTTATGTATATTTATCTTCAATCTCTTCTCCCTCACTATAGGGGTTTGAACAATTATTCTTTCTTGCATTCGTTGTCTGTCCATGTTTCTTGATTTGCCATTTTCTCAAGTTTTGGCTTGCTTTCATTAATTTAAGGTGCATAAATGATATCCCCTCTTTTATTTGAAATTATGTGACGAGGGTCATATTTCCACTTCTCTCCTTCATCGAATCCAAACTCCTTCGTCACTTCTTCAACTTGTAGGAGGGCTTGTCTACTATTCATGATGAATGGCCCAACATTTCTTTCTAACTTAAAAATATACCATTTGCATGTAAGAACAAAATGAAATTGTTCAACATTTAGACTTTACCTTATAAATTCAAGAGAAAATATCCTCATAGGCAAAAATATTGGCAAATGATATAGTCTTATCTCAGTGTAATCTTCAAAAATATACTAGTCTTGCACTCTAGTGTCCTTGCTGAGCTGCAACAACTCTTTTGCTTCAAGAAAAATTCTTGCAGGTTGTTGATTTTCCAAAAATTATATACATTGACCATGAATGGTGACAAGTAATAAGAAAATCCCTCATTATTTTCCTTCTTCCTAACAACATCAGTCCATTCAATCACAAATTTCATTTGATTATTTGAATCCCACATATTCAAACCCATATGGCCAAACTTATCAGCATGTACATATAAGAACATATAGACGAGGAGAGAGGGATATCTAAAAAACCAAAAATATAATAATTCTCAAATTAAAAAATGATAGACTTGGCTAGGTAAGAAGGGATATCCAAAACAATATTTTGTTGTAGCATCAAACTCAAAAACCCTAGGGATTGTTCATTTACTATTCGAGTATCAACTTCTCCCAAAAAAGACAAAATAATAACTAAGACATGTTCTGTAGCTTTAGAAAATAAGGTTGTTGGATAATGCACTGCAAGCGGAGGAATTTCATAAATTTGGTGCTAGAATGAATCTAAATAGACCTTCCTTATTCTCTTTAGAAATAATTCTATAAGTGACATGTAAGGATTGATCTAAAAACCTCATGGGATTCTCAACTTTAGGAAAATTAAAATTTCATGTATTAGTTTTAAAGTGACCTCAAAGATGTTCTCCCCTAAATAATACATAACAAAATTCCTCTATGAGACAAAGGAAGACGCTAACCAACTAACAAATTTGGGGAAATTATAGGTATGTAGGACAATTACATGATAAAGGCCAGATTGGATGACTCGAAAAATATCGGAGTCACTGGAATAGTCAATAACGTCTTGTCGTATCTCCAAAAGGTCCCAGGAGCAACAAGAATTGTATACTTTAGCTTATTTGTCCATAAGGGGTGTATGAACAAACGTCATAAAGATTGCAGGTTTTTTAGTTGATTTCGAGGTTTTCTCCATTATTACAATTTGAAAGCAAGCACAAGGAAGAAATGATGAATTATGAGTTACCTATTAACTTGAGACAATGAATAGTTGAATGTTGATGAGGAATTGACAAGGTACACTCTAGATGTTGCTCGTTGTAACTCTGCAACTAGAGGACAAAGAAAATAACTGGTGGCACAACATTTAATTGAAAAATATTGATGATGTGTAAGGTCTTGCTCGCTTTCCTAGCTCGCCTGATAGCTACATGAGTTGTCACCAACTTCCAATTTATGGTTTTCGTAAAAACTATTAACCACTTCCAAGGGGTCCCCATAGTGGTTTGTGAAAATCATGGAGGACATATTAGAATGAATAGTGGTCGTTGGTTTGGAGATGGGTTGTTTAACCATCCTACTTTCCAACAGGTCCACATCCTGTAACTTTCGATTGCTTTAACCTATAAGAAAGCCTTTGAATCCGCATGTTGATTCCAATGAGTGATGATCTGACCCCAAACTTGCGCGCAATTTAATTTCCAATTTATAAAATTTTCGGACCCACTTTTATATATTTTAAGGTTGCACTTTTAAGGTTGAAAAGTTAGGTTTTTATACAATATATAAATAAAACTTTTGAAAAGGGATTGTTATACAAAAAATCTTCTCTCCCTACATCCAAATATATATATATATATATATATATATATATATATAACCTTTGACTACAACACCTTGCATCAAATAACTAGGGTCCTTGAATTCTTGACCCTTCCAACTCTTCATTCTTCCTCATTTGGGATTCCATTTAGGCAATCATGCTGACCATCACCTTATGCGTTCCTTCCAATTGACTAGATAGGTGTCTCATCTCCTTCCTTTTCACATGTGTATTGTCACATTAACACCCTTTAGGAGGATAGCTAGCCATGGATGATTTTATCTAGAAATTTCCAAAATCCAAGACTCGAAGTATTACTAGAATTAAGACTACCACCACACATGAAAAAGAAAACAACAAGAGGATTTGGGGGGCAATGTTAGGTCCCTATATTACTAGTGTAGCCCCCTTATTGTTATTGTTGCACCCCTATAGCCCCCATATTGTTATTATTGTTCCCCATAAACCCCACTATTGCTATTGTTGTGCCCTTACATTATTATTGTTAGGTCGGCTAGGATTATATTGTGACCCCATGGACTCCTATATATAGAAAGGAGGTTTTTTCATTTGAATCATCCTATAATTATTCATTTATGTAATGTAAAGGAGGTTTCCCCCTCCAAGTGGTTGATTTCTAAGGCGTTGATCTCTATTTTCATCTATTTTTGGAGTTGATTTCATAACATTTGGTATCAAATCTTTGGATTCTAGGGTTACGCTGCTCCAAACAGGTCATCGTGGCATTTTAGTTATAACTTTATCTCTACGAAGGTTCAGAAGCTAAAATTTTTACCATGCGAATCCGAACTACTAAGGAGCGTCTTGTAAAATTTTCAGATCTTGGTTCATAATATTTTTAGAGATATGATGTGTGGAAGTTAGGGTTTTTGCAGGCTCCTAAATTTCATCTAAAAAAGGTGACCTTGGGAAAATCATCATAAATATCTCTCTGAGCATTGGATTGGAATTCTATAAGAATTGTCTGAAAGTACATGGACTATAGTTTCCTGTATATCAATTTCAGAGCCTAAAGACGAAACAGTGACACATGGCACGTCATACAAGTTTGTTATACTGAACTAGTCCATAATTAAGTCATTGTGGGAGATTGGGAATAAATTTGTCTTGAATACTCCAAATCAAGTGAGACCTATGGAATTAAAAATAAGATTCAGAGGGCTACTATAGGACTGAATTTCAAATATTGAAGATCTGAAATCAGAGATATAATTCAGTTTCAATACCGAGCTCCTCACAAGAAAGAAAAAGGTGTGTATTTTTTTTCCAAATTGCATAAGTCTCGTTTGAAAAATCAGTTTGAAGTGATTCCAAGGGAATATTAAAACATAGATATCAGTATTGGGTTCTAAAATTCCCCCTAAAAAGAATTCAACACCCATTAAGCCTTCAAAAATCTCTACTATGACTCATGAAGAGGAAGAAGTGAAACATGACATATCAAAATTACAAGAGCAAGCGCACCAAATTTTACTCTCGCAAAGAGCAACAAAAAATGAAATGGAAGTTTTGAAGAAAGGCGTGGAAGAAAAGATGGATGGTTTGAAGAAAGGAGTGGAAGCTAAGATGGATGGTTTGAAGAATGGAATGGAGGGCATGGAAGCTAACATGGATGACATGGAAGCTAAGATCAATGAAAAAATGGAAGACCGCATGGAAGACATGAAGAATGATCTAAAAGAAGACATGGAAGGTTTGAAGGAAGGTTTGACAAAGTTGATACAAGAAATGATTCCTAATGGCGAAAAGGTAGTAGAGGAAACTCATGATGAGAATAAAATAAATGTTAATCGTGATTTCATGAACTCTAATGTTGGATGTGTTATCACCCAAAAAATTTCAAAACAACATTTTGACAAGGTTACAAAATTTCATGAGTCAAAATTGGGTTTTAGGAGTCAATTTAGGTTTGATCAAGGGTAGGTTTTAGATTTCTTATAAGTTTAAAGCTCATCCTAAGGTTCAAATAAAGCCTTCTTTAATGTTCTTTCATGTCAAATTATTTATCATTTTCCATTTGTAGGTCATTTCCCAAAGTTTCGTGTCAAAACTATACAATTAGCCAAAAAACCACGTTTTCGTAGCGCCACCCGTTGAAAAAATTCATTTTGCACTACAAAAGTGTTGATAGTTTTGTAGTGAAAACATGAAAAATTACACTATAGTTGCTACGAAAGTGTGGATTTGTAACTGTCTTGTCAGTTGAGTTGGAAGATGTCAGAAACTGCTGGGAAAGGGTAGGATAGTGTCATGTTGAGTCATGTAATTATGAAATTCGATGTACACACCCACTTTGCAGTCATCATTGTCATTATAGGTTATGAATGAGGAATCAGTCAGTTATGAGAGGACAATTTAAATTTCAAAATCTTTCCTATTTAGTCATCCTCATTCCCTTTTTCCTCCATTCGAAATGTCTGAGCTCTGAGTGTCAAGCCAAACCTGTGGCTGGTTCACATAAAGGTTTTACTACACCCATATCAAGCAAGGCTGATAGTTTCTCCAGTGAGGCTGTTGTTGCAATTATTAAAGCGAGGTTGTTGTTACATTTTTCAAGTGAGGCTAAAAGATTTGTTCAAGAACATGGCAGAGGAAAAGAAAAATCACAGAGGGGGACACTGCTTAAGGCATGAACCTGAAGACATGAAAGCAATAATTGAAGACCCAGCAGTGATGGAAGCGTTCAGAAGAGTAGGTTGCCTATGGTTTTGTGAGAAGTTGTAGGGCTGTCACACACAGGTATCCAA
Source organism: Pinus albicaulis (assembly GCA_034641835.2). Lineage (NCBI taxonomy): Eukaryota > Viridiplantae > Streptophyta > Pinopsida > Pinales > Pinaceae > Pinus > Pinus albicaulis. The sequence continues at coordinate 535,234,539 of CM076579.1, forward strand.
GGAATTTTCCATGAATTTCAATGGAACATCCACTAAGGTCGGGATGCTAAGTATGTTTATTACACCAGAGGTCATTGCTGCTATTACTGAGATACCAAGATGTCAAGAAACCTGGTTTAAAAGTTTCAAATTTGATATGGAGCCGTGTAAAGAGTTCATGAAGCCTGAGTACATAGACATGGACCTTAATAATGCTATCCCTAGAGGTTGCATCAAAGATAACTACTCAAAATTGTTGCTCAACATTCAGAAATATTTTACCTGTGAAGGCAGATATCAAAAGGTTTATTCATATCATTTCAAATTTCTTCTACACTTCACTGGTAAGATTTCATTTGATTTACCTTTTTATCTGTATAGGGGTCTTGCAAAGATGGCTGATAAGGTGCAAGCAAAGTCTAAAGGGAGTGCAACATCCTTGTTTCATCATGGTTTAATGAAGTTATGAATTTTAGATGAAATTCAGAAGATAGGCAGAGGTTGGTCATATTTCTTGTTTATAAATGGTTTTTAATTGGAAACCCTAACTCTTGTAAGAAACCCTAAAGCTAAAGGAGTTCCATCACCACTAGCAGCAAAACCAAGTCAATCTGTAGCTACAAAACCAAAAGCAACTGCAGGAGTGAAGTCAAGAAATCAAAATGAGAAAGGGCCTAAGCAAATGCAAATGCTTAATACTCCAACTCTCTCACCTGCAAAACAAAGATCAAAGGTTGTCAAATATGCAAAACAGAAACAAGTTGTCAGCAAGGGGACCAAAAGAGTAACTAGAAGCCAATCAGTGGCATCAAAGGGAAAGACAGTTGCTACAAAGGACAGCCCAGTAACAAAGGGGAATCTATAGGATATTCTTCATGCCATTTACATAGAAGAGACACCCATTGTCCAAGCTGAGTTCATTGGGGAAGAGGAGCATAAATTGAAAAAGGCCAAATCTGCAAAGAAGGTAGAGTTTGAGGGGGAAGATGCAGGCTTCATCTTTCAAGCAAGAAATCCTATGAATAGGCATGCTAAGAAACTGATGGAAGGCAAAAAAGAAGTTCAAATACCCATTGAGACAGTTGAATTCCCTAAAAAAATTGTTGATCTTTCATCACCTATAGTGAAGGATACAATCAGCAAAATGAAAAGGGGAAAGGAGAAATTGACAGAGAAAACAGAGTCTCAGCACCTTGAGGAGAAATTAAAGTTGGCAAACCAAGAAATTGATGTCATGAAAAAGAGAGCTAGAAAGCACAATGTTGAGAAAGTTCAGTTTAAAAGAATGAAGGCACTCTGGGAAGGACAGGCTGATTTTGTTTCTGAAACTCCAAGTAGTACAGAGCAATTTTTCAAGTGGACAGTTCCAGTAATAAAGGAAGCTAAATTTGTCAGAATAATAAATACTCATTTGAGAGCTACTAACAAAAGACTTAAATACCATGTGAAATATTTAGAGCAACAGCTGCATTTGATTCATGATGAGTTAAAGAGCAGAGGCATTAAAATGACAGTCATAGAAGAACCAATAGCTCAATCAAGAGTAAATGAAGAAGGGACCTCAAGAAAGTTGGAATGATTGTGTTTTTATAGTTGATATGGTTTTTAAATTGTGGAGACAGGTATATTTTGATGTTTTTGGCATAACTACAGTTTTCACTTCGAAAATTTATGACAAAACTGCATACTGAGCAATTTCGTAGCGCATTCAGTGTAAAAAAGCAGAAAAGCGCTACGAAACTGTTGTAGCAGCTTTTATTTCTTATTTTGATCAGTTTTGGAAGGGTTAAAGAATGAATCAAGAACTGAAATTGCTATGGAGTATGTATTAAAGGGTAATTAAAATAATCCTGGAGGAAAGAAGGCAAAGATTTGAAGAATAAAGGTTGAAATGGCAGCGCTACGAAAGGCGCTACGAAACTGCTATGTTTTTGTAGCACAGATCATTACAGCATTTTGAGCAGGGTTAAAAGTGGTTTTAGATAGCTAGAGACTAGGGAAGATTTATGGGTCATGTTATGACAACTTCCAACAGCTAAGGACCACGAAATGAAGGATACATGATGGTCAGAATGTTCAAAGAGTGCAAAAGATCTTATGCCTAAAAGGAAGGATTTTGTTTCCTGTTTTGATGGAGGTTAGCAATATGGTCATGAAGAAATGAAGCCCATCATCCAAATTCGACCATGTGATGATACACTTGACAATGATATAAATTTAAACAGATAAGGTTGTTATAGATAGCATTAAGCAGTTTGAGTCCTTTTTGGAATAGGACCGTTTAAGTAGATTAGGTGTCTTTTTGTAATAAATGCCATGTCTTATGGTTATGCAAGGTGTCAATAGTTAGAAATTCGATGTATCTAGCCTAGAGCCAGATCATCTGATGTTGTAATAGGTCTATTAAAGGCCAAGAGGTCAAATTTGTAGAGGTTTGGACATTTTTGGCAAAACTGTGCTTGTTGTGAATGGACTGGTTTTCAGCTAATACAGAGATTTTCTACTTGACCAACTTGAGATTCAGAAGGAGTTTTAGTGTGTTCCTATTCTATTTGCATCTCTTATATTATCTCATTGCAGTGGTGTTTCATCTATATTACTCAGAATTCATCTTTTAGATGCTCTGACTTCCTATAAAAGTGAACTGACTGTGTTTTTACAGTTTCATGTGTGTGTATCTTATGACTAAAACTATGATATGCCTCAACTTCCATGTTAAGTAGATTCATTGAATTACTGAGCTGTTTTGACTCCATAAGCCCAATGTATTCTTGTTGATGTGATTCTCAACCTAAATCTATCATTTATCTGTTTATTTCCTAAATAGAGTTAGCCATCTATATTTTTATCCAAATCATTAACCCTTGAGAGAGCCCTCTCAGGCTGAGGAGGCTAAGCCTCAGTCAAAAGACTTGGTTTGAAATAGTTACATGAATTTGACTGACTAAGCAGCCTATCAGATCCAATTTTGTGATAACAGGATGGAAGACCCACCATATTCCAAAGATCGATATGATGAATTTTGACGGCAAGGATCGTGTAACACGGATACTATATATGGAGCAATATTTTGATCTCAATAATGTGCAAAACACACAAAAGGTATGCATTGCAACTTTATATTTAGAACAAAATATATTTGTATGGTATCGATGGCTTTGCTCTCGTAAAAAAATTGTCACTTGGTCAATTTTTTAAGGAGAAAATGATATCACATTATGAGGATACAAAGAGCAACACCTTCTTTAGCCAATTGATAAATCTCAAGCAAAAGGCTTCAGTGGTGGAGCACATTGAGGACTTCCACAATTTGAATATAAGGGTATCTAATATTCCAGAGGAGCACAATATTGATGTCTTCTTAGGGACTTTAAGGGATAACATCCAACATGAGGTTCGCCTTTGGGAACCTGATTCATTGGAGACGGCATTCAGGTTGGTAAGAAAATTTCAATGTAAAATTATGGCGACAAGGAAGCCTACCACTCACATTATGGAAGTATTGCTACTCCTAGATTTCCAAAACCTACAAGGTTGACACCACAACAATTGGAAGAGAAAAGAGAAAAAGGACTATGCTACAGTTGTGATAGAAAATACACTAAAGGTAATAAGTGTGCTGAAAAAAACTATTTTACATAGATTGTGAAGAGGAGGAAGAAAATGAACAAGAAACTTCAAAAGAAGAGGATATACACCAGGAAACAACCCTAGAGAAAGAAGAAATGATTATGACCATATCCTGTAATGCATTGGCAGGAATTACCATTCAAACTCTCAAGATAGAAGGACATATCAAGAAGAAAAAGGTGATAGTGTTGATTGATTCAGGTAGTACCCATAATTTTATTCATTGTAAGGTAGCCAAGGAATTGAATTGCTTCCTATACCTAGCACCAGAGTGTCAAGTGATGGTTGCAAATGGAGGAACTATAAATTGCGCTGGAAAATTCCATAATATCAAGCTAACCATGGGGGAATATGTTTTGAATATTCCAATGCTTTCCATTCCAATGGGAGGTGTTGATGTTGTACTATGAGTACAATGGTTACAATCTTTGGGGACGGTAGCTTTTAATTTTCAAGAACTTTTCTTGAAAAAAAATTGGAAGGAAAGGAAGTTGAATTACGGGGTATCCAGGGAAGTTGGGAAAGATAATAAGCTCTAATGTCATGACAAAGCTTCTGAAGAAAAAACAATGAGGCATAATTGCACAATTATTCTCACTATAAGTTCCAACATCAAAATCATCTATTTCTCCATAATATCTCCAAAAAGTCTTGGAGAATCATTCCAAGGTGTTTGAAACTCCCAAAGGACTCCCACCTATTCGTGATCATGATCATGTTATTCATTTGATTCCAGGAAGTGTTCCTCCAAACATCAGGCCTTACAGATATCCTTATGTCCAAAAGAGTGAAATTGAATGTATAATAACAGGAATGTTAGAGGTTGGCATAGTTCAGCCTATTCAAAGCTCTTCCTCTGCTCCAGTAGTATTGGTGCACGAGAAGGATGGATCACAGTGCATGTGTCCAAATTATAGGGAGCTCAATAAGCTCAATATTAAAGATAAATTTCCCATTCCCGTGATTGATGAATTATTGGATGAATTACATGGAACAATTTATTTTACCAAGTTGGATCTTCGTTCAAGATATCATCAAATTAGAATGAAGACCGAAGATATTCCGAAAACAACATTTTGAATTCATGAGGGTCATTATGAATTTTTGTTCATGCCTTTTGGCCTTACCAATGCACCTTATACATTTCAAGGGTTGTTGAATTCCATTTTCAAACCCTTCCTAAGAAAATTTGTGTTAGTATTTTTTGATGATATACTAATCTACAGCAGGCCTTGGAAGGATCATGTTCAACATGTTGACAGGGTGCTCAAACTATTGGAGGAGAAACAATTATATGTGAAAACCTCCAAATGTTTCTTTGGATTACACCAGCCTAGATCCATCTAACTTTGGATCTATCATGCGCCGAGAGGGATCAAATCTCTCGAGGTGCAAACCTATTTTTTGAGTGCAAAACTTGAGGAAAGGTTTGCACCTCGAGAGATTTGATCCCTCTCGGTGCATGATAGATCCAGAGTAAGATGGATCTAGGCTAGTTCCAGTTGGAGGCATCAACGTCACATTTTTCAGATTATTAAAATTTTTGTATATTTTTGAGATGTACATCATACTTTGAAATTTTGAAGATTAGAAATACAAATTCTAACAAATGTTATTAATATAAATATGTTTGGTGATCATAAAAATGAAATAATTAATATATTAAATAACAAATACACCTATCATATCATTCAAATGTGATATGAATGTAAAGTGACAATGTAATATTGTTGAATGATAGAAAATGTGAATAATAAGAATGCACTCAATTACAAATAGTCTTCATTGTAATCAATCTCAAATTATTTTCTTCTACTATTCTTATTGTCACCTTTGTTAGTTTTGTCATCTTTTCATATCGATTATATGAAAAGCACAATTGAAATCATAAATCATTTAAATATTTTTCTGGAACTATTGTACTAAAAATCATACATTTTCTCTCTTGCTCTTCGATATTAATAGGTTGAATTACTAAAACATAAAAATAAATGTACATTGTCAATAATTTTGCCTGCTTACAGTGAAATTAATGCACGATGTTAATCCAATCACTTTAAAATTAATGTACCATCAATGTACATCTAATTACATCAAATCAGAAATCAACGTTTACACTGAAATCAATGCATATAATGCAAACAATGAAATAAGATTACAAAACAACATCTACAGTGAATTGGATGCATCTAATGTAGGTAATCAAATAGGATTAGAAATCAACATCTACACTGGAATTAATGTATCTAGTGCAAGTATGCAAATAATATTAGAAACCAACATCACTGAAACCAATGCATCTAATGCAAGCAATCAAATAGGATTATAAATCACCATCTATACTGAAATCGATGCATTTAGTGCAAGCAATCAAATACGATTAGAAATCATGTAAATTGAAATCATTGCATCTAGTGGAAGTAGTCAAATATAATTAGAAATCAACATCTACACTGAAATTAATGCATCTAGTGCAAGGAATCAAATAGGATAAAAAATCGTCGTCTACACTGAAATCAATGCATTTATTGCGAGAAAACATATAGGATTAGCAATCATCTACATTGAAATCAATGCATATAGTGCAAGAAATTAAATATAATTATAAATAAATATATACACTAAAATCGATGCATCTAATTTCAGTGAAATTAGAAATCAACGTCTACACTGAAGTTAATGTATCTAGTCAAGTAAGCAAATAATATTAGAAACCAACATCACTGAAACCAATGCATCTAGTGCAAGCAATCAAATAGGATTAGAAATCACCATCTATACTGAAATCAATGCATTTAGTGCAAGCAATCAAATACGATTAGAAATCATGTAAATTGAAATCAATGCATCTAGTGGAAGTAGTCAAATATAATTAGAAATCAACATCTACACTGAAATTAATGCATCTAGTGTAAGGAATCAAATAGGATAAAAAATCATCGTCTACACTAAAATCAATGCATTTATTGCGAGAAAACATATAGGATTAGCAATCATCTACATTGAAATCAATGCATATAGTGCAAGAAATTAAATATAATTATAAATAAACATATACACTAAAATCGATGCATCTAACCCGGATGCGGGTGTTTTCTAAGTATGGTACGACGGCGCGTGGTCGGGAGTGGATTGGCATGTGGGCTCACACCAACGCCACACAGATCTGCGCAATGCACAACATTAATACCCATGCCAGTGACTTCAATGCTGCCATTACGCAGCGCTTTCTCCGACGCGAACCTGTTTGCATTTCTACTATGGCGCCCCGGACCAGATTCATTGTTGCTTCTCCTCTATGCGCGAGATGTTCTATGGTTGCAGCGGAGCCTTGCTCTCGCACCAGTACTGGGCTACGGTGTGCTTTGCCTTGCTGCATTGAATTGATGTCGGGCATTCATTTTTCGCACAGCCCCTTCTTCAAGTTTTGGTCCAATTCACCTTTTTGTTTGTGTCTCGGCACCTCCTGATTCGGCTCCCCTGCAATTCTTTGTGGACTCAGCTCCCAACCTTCGCACAATTGACCCCAGCATCTCCTTGCCTGCATGCAGCAACATGCCTCGACTCCGTCAGAGAATGCGGTGCAGGAGAGGCACCAGCCGTGGGAGGGTTGCGCGACAGTCCTCTTCTTCTACCTCTGGTTCGACCTCTCAGTCCACGGAGTATCTCTCTAGCCATTATCCGGCTACCAGGAGCAGGCGTGGTCGGGGTTCTAGCCAGTCCACTCATGCTCGAAGCTCCTCTCACTTTCCAGCTTCTCCGCCTCCCCTCCCTATTCACACCCACAAAGCCCAGATCTGCTTTCCCTGTGCTCTCTGTCAATCCACTTTGATTGCCAACATCACCTTTGATTTTGAGGCAGACTCCGCGACTGAGACAGTCCTGGCTTCGGAAGCGCCTTTGGAGAAGAACCTCATAGTTCCTCATCTCATTCCTCCCTCTGACAGCAGGCAGAGTAAGGAGCCTTGCAGCAGTGTGATTCCGGACACCAGCCTCCCGACAGGACCGAGCTACACGAATCGCGGTGGCTCAGTTGATAAAGACAACCTTCAGGCGATGGAGGACGACCCCTATGATTATGGATGCCGCATTGTTGAAGAAACGCCTTCTAACTCTCATGACTCCTGATTGCGCATATATTCTCAGGTTTCTGCCTTACAGTCGCTCGTCTAGGCTTGATCATATGTCTTTCAGTTTTTTCAGTTTACATACTCAGAAACTTGCTTCTATGTATTCTTACAGTCGGTTTCCCCTGCGTGGGCGGCTTACCAATTTTTGTATAGCTCTGAATAGAGTAGTAGGTCTGGTTTTTGACAATTTTTGCCTAGACATCAGTTGTTTTGATCGATTGCTGCAATACTGGGAAAGACCATATGAGGCCAGGACCTCCATGTAAAAAAAATTTGTATCAATATTAGAAGTAGACTTATTCAGAAAAAAATAAATAAAAAAAATAAAAAAAAAAATAAATAAAAATAAATAAATAAATAAATAAAAATAAATAAATAAATAAATAAAATTTAAAAAAAAAATTTAAAAATTAAAATTAAAATTAAAAATTAAAAAAATTAAAAAAATTAAAAAATTAAAAATTAAAATAAAATTAAAAATTAAAAATTAAAAAAATAAATAAAAATAAAAATAAAATAAATAAATAAAAATAAATAAATAAATAAATATAAATAAAAATAAAATAAATAAATAAATGAAAATTAATTAATTAATTAAATAAATAAATAAATTCGATGCATCTAGCGCAAGCAATCAAAATGGATTAGAAATCTCCATCTACACTGAAATCAATTCATCTAGTGCATGAAATCTTCTTCCCTCTCTCCCGCCTCGAAGTACATCTTTTTTTCCTTCCCTCTATCCACTCTCTCACATCCTCCCTTTCCTTCCTATCTCTCCATTTCTCTCCTACATCTCTATCGCTCTCTCTCTTCACCCTCCAACTCTGTTACTATATCCCTACCTCTCTCTTTCTCTCATCCCTTCTCTTCATATCTCATTCTTTGTCTCTTTATCTCATCCGAAAACATACACACTCTCTCTCCATCTCTCCCTTGTCACTTAATCTCTCTCTCCACTTCTCGCTCTCTATGTATTTATTCTTCCCTCCAACTCCATCTCTCTATCCCTCCCTCTCTCCTCCTATCTCCCTCCCTCTCTTCTCCTCTCTCTCTTCCTTCCTCTCTCTCCCTTCCTCTCTCTTCCCCCATCTCTCTCTTTTCCCTCTAATCCTCTCTCTTCCCCCATAACTCTCTCTCTTTGTCTGCCCTCCAATCCTCTCACTGTCTCCATCCCTCTCTCCTCCTCCCTACCCCCCCCCGCCTCCATATTTATGTCTCCCTCTTCCTCGCGTACCCTTTTCTACCTCTCTCACTCCTCTCCCTCTCTCTCTTCATTCCTCCTCTCCCCTCTCCTTGATTTTATCCCCATCTCTCCCTTCTCACTCTCTCTATCTCTCCACCTCTATCACTCTATGTCTTTGTTCTTCCCTTCCATATATATCTAGAGTTAATATATATCATGATACATTAATGTATATAATAATATAGAAAATTTAATATTGTATTAATCCAAAGTTATTAAATATAATAATATGAATATGAATATTAGATTTAATAATAATATTATTATTATTAATATTTTGATATTAATATTAGGGATAATAATGGTTTTTTTGGCATGATATTAATAATAATTTGGCCCATAGTATTTGACCTATAGGATTCACCTAAATAAAACCTATTTTTCGAGTGTTGGTAAATATAAAGAGATTTATAGAGTAAATATTAAAAAAAAGGTTTTATTTATTTACCATACCTCTTTTATTTACAATGGTATTTGGCCCATAGACTTGGTATATAATTAGATGTTGATTTATAATGATATTTGATATGTTTTTATATATTTATCATGCCTCTTTATACCTCTTTTATATTGATTTATTTATTTACCATAGCTCTTTTATAAATATGGTATTTAGCCCATGGTATTAATAATAATTTGGCCCATGGTATTTGGCATATAGGCTTCACGTAAATAAAACTTCTTTTTTGGCTTATTGTAAATATAAAGAGGTTTATGGAGTAAATATAAAAAGAGGCTTTATTTATTTAGTGGAAGTAGTCAAATATAATTAGAAATCAACATACTGACTAACTCCAGCTTCCAGATTAATACAATAGTGACACTCTCTGTCCTCCATGGTAGCTGAGGATGCGTTGGTTTTTCTTATCAACTGGATCGAGAGATTCCCTAAGTACAAGAATAGAGAATTTTATATATATGGGGAGAGTTACGCTGGTCAGTCTATATATAGAATTGGAAACAGCTGAACTTAATTACATTGTAGAGTAATTTTAAATATTCCATAACTTGATGGACAGAGCCCAATCAAATGTTTGACTTGACTTCTGTATATTTTTTCACACAATAAAAACCTATTATAACTCAATTTTCACAGTATTCTGTTAGGAAACTCGACACTAAATCGCAATTCTCTAAATAGAGACTTTGGAATTTGTTTGTGAACGCAGAGCATTATGTTCCTCAGCTTGCGAAGAAAGTGTACGAATACAACAAAGGGAATTTTAATCCCTTCATAAATCTCAAGGGTTTTATGGTATATATCCGTATTTTAAACTTTGTAGTGCTTGTTATATTTCTACAGCCTTGGTGGGATAAAACTTTCTTAATGTGTTATTCTCTCCAAACTCTAGAGCCTAGGTCGGATGAGATTTTCTTAATGTAATGCTCTTTCTATACAATATTGTTGTGTCAATCCCGAAATTTATTGTTCAAAGATCTATAAAAGTGAAATGGGTTCATTCACTTGCATTTCAAAGATTATGTGAACCATGGAGATTCAGGTAATCTCCTGCAGATTCTCTTGATCTTGGTGATATTATTCATTATGAGCTGAGGTGAAGACAAGCCCTAACTTATAGCAATCACCAAAAGAGAAAAATGAGTTCCACAAGTTATGGCTTCAAGGAGGATGAAAAGCTAACTGGAAGGGATGACTTCCATGCTTGGAAGATGATATTAGATCTCAAATTAGAAGACCATGATCTCATGGACTATGTACTGGGTAAGATACAAGAACCTCCATCCATTGCTATTGTTGCTGCTAAAACCAAGTATAAGAAGGGGGAGATCAAAGCAAAGCTAATGATTATGGAATCCATACATAAAAGTCTGGTTGCCTACATATCTGAGCTAGGCACATCCGAAGAGATGTATGACAAGATGATACAAATGTTCAAAGTAAACAATGCAAACCAGGTGCTATTCTTCAAGAATCAATTGAAGAATCTGAAGAAAGGCAGGGATGAATTTGTCCAAACATACTTTCTGAAACTGACCGAGATCAAGAACAATTTGCTGGCTATTGGGGAGACAATAGCTAATCGTGAGATGGTACTCACCGCACTTGGAGGGCTCCCATATGAATGGCAAGTATTCAACACTACCATTCTCAATAATAATAAAATTCCTAAATTTGACGAGCTACTGTCAAGATGCATGCAAGAAGAGACAAGAATGAAGGAATACGAAAATGACAGAAATGCTTCCTACGCTGCTCATTCTAGAAAGAAGAACTTTGGTGGTCCTAAGAACAAAGGAAGAGCAGGGGCCCACGGAAATAAGGGCAAGTGTTTCACTTGTCATAGGCCTGTTCACTATGCTAGAGAATGTCCTTTCAAGAAGGATTCTCCTGATAGTGATGACAACAACAACAACCAGAGGAATGGAAATCAAAGAAACAACAGGTCCAAAGGAAAGAGGAAGGCTCCCTCTGGCGGAAACAATCAACCTTTCAAAAGGTCTAGAAACTCCAAGTATGAGGAGTCAAATGTTGTTGATAAAAGAAATGAATACATTCTTGTATCTGCCCTCTCTGCTGCATCCCCGCCCGACACTATGGATGTCTGGCTGATAGATAGTGGTGCCTCAAGACACATCACCGGGTTCAAGGAAGCACTCTCTGACATGGTTGAGAAAGATACTAATCTGGAAATTATCCTTGGAGATAATGCCACATATCCCGTGAGAGGGACAGGGACTGTGACCCTCCACTTGTCTCAAGGACAAGTCCTACATTTGCAGGATGTACTCTATGTACCAAAATTGAAGAAGAAACTTGTGTCTATATCAGCAATTGAAGACGAAGGTTTCAATGTGGCATTCATTGATGGAAAGGTGCGCATGTGGAAAAAGAATCTCAAGGAAGCTATCGTGATTGGTTTTAGAGTTGGAACACTCTACCAGGTTGAAGGAAGTCCACTGGGAGCTATGACATGTGATACTATCTGACAAACTGAACTATGGCACCGAAGGTTTGGACACCTTCATTATAAGGCCCTTCCCGAAGCAAGGAAGGTGGTGACAAGGATGCCCGATTTTGGAAATAATCATGAAGGTGTATGTAAGGGTTGTGCCGAAGGAAAGCATACAAGGGGACCTTTCCCCTCAAGTGTCACAAAGACATCTGATATTTTGCAACTGGTCCATTCTGATCTATCTGGTATGCTACCCGTGACATCCCTGGGAAGATGTTCTTACTATATGACATTCACTGATGACTTCTCCCGCAAAACCTGGATATACTTCTTGAAGAAGAAGGATGAGGCTTTCATGTGGTTCTGTACCTTCAAAGCCTTGGTGGAAAATATGACAGGGAAGAAGATCAAGATTTTGAGGAAGTCGTAAAGCATCAAGTCTAGAAGGATGCTATGCACAAAGAATATGAGTCCATAATGAAGAATGATGTCTGGGATCTGGTTCCAAGACCGAAGGACAAATCAGTTGTCACCACAAAATGGCTCTACAAGATCAAGCATGGATCTGATGGAAGTGCTAAAAAGTTCAAGGCAAGATTTGTTGCCCGTGGCTTCTCTCAAAAGGAAGGAATAGACTACGATAACATATTTGCACCTGTGGCATGATATACCACCATTTGATCAATCATAGCCCTTGCTGCTATGCAAGGATGGAGTCTTCATCAGATGGATGTCTAGACCGATTTTCTGCATGGTGCAATAAAAGAATAGGTGTATGTAGAACAACCTCTAGGGTTTGAAGTCCAGGATTGGGACACACATGTCTGCAGGTTGAAGAAATCCCTCTATGGGTTGAAGCAAGCACCCAGAGCTTGGTACGAGAGGATAGATAACTACTTGATGAAGTTGGGCTTCACTCGAAGTAATGTTGATCCAAACCTTTACTTCAAGGTTGTCCAGGGGAAGCCTCTCATTCTGGTGCTATATGTGGATGACCTCTTTCTGACAGGTGCTGACCCTCTCATTCATCAATGCAAGAGGGAGCTCGCTTGTGAGTTCGAGATGAAGGACCTAGGACTGATGCACTACTTCCTAGGCCTGGAGGTCTCGCAGAGACCTGGAGAGATTTTCCTTTCTCAAGGAAAATATATTGTGAAACTTCTGGAAATATTTGGTATGGTGGATTGCAAGTCTATGTCAACACCAATGGAACTCAACTTCAAGAAGTTGAGTGGCAGCGCTGCTGGGCCCGTATTGGAAAATCCTACTGAGTATCGTCAACTCGTAGGGGCCCTGATGTTCTTAGTGAACACCCGTCCAGATATATGTTTTGCAGTGAACACTTTGAGTCAACAGATGGTTGAACCTCATCACTTTCACTGGGTTGGTGCCAGGAATCTTCTGAGATACCTTCGGGGCACGATAAACCATGGGCTGAGATACATTGCCGGGAGCATGACACTCCTTGGATATACTGATGCCGATTGGGTTGGCCGTGTGGTGGATCGTAAGAGCACATCGGGATGCTGCTTCAATCTTGGTTCTACTTCGATTTCATGGATAAGCAGGAAGCAGAAGTTGGTGGCTTTGAGCACCGCAGAGGCCGAATACATTGTAGCAAGTATGGCCTGTTGTGAAGCAGTTTGGTTGTGAAAGCTCTTTAGTGAGTTGTTTGGACATGTGCTAGATACCACCGTGATACTCTGTGATAACCAGAGTGGGATTCGCTTGACCGAGAATCTTGTGTTCCACGACCGATCCAAGCATATTGATATCAGGTATCATTTCATCCGAGATATGGTACAGCGAGGCGCCGTAAGGCTCGATCATATAGGAACTGATGAGCAGGTCGCGGATATTCTCACTAAGCCCCTGGGGAAGGTCAAGTTCCTAACCTTCTGTGAGAGACTTGGTATCGTGGAATGACCCTATGATGTGGATCCTGTTGGACGATGAGCTTGAGGAGCTCAGGGGGGCTTTGGGGACAGCTTCTTGGAGCTATGAGCAACCACAAGGCTAGGCTTTCCAAACCTTGTTGGTGTGCTTGGACCCCACCGTTGTGATTATTGAGTTGGTTCACCTCTCATTATCTGTGCCCCATATGCATCCTACCCATTGAGTTCAGGGCTCATGGGAAGTACCTCTCATTTGGCCAATGAGGTGGGAAAAGCTAGAGACTAGTAGCAAAGACTGATGGACGCATCAAAGATTGTCGTACTCTCTATCTAGGATGGCACGGTCCAACCACTTGATCTGGGATCAAGTCTAGTGAGGTCTCGGACCTCCGCCTGACTTCGGGTCAGATGAACCAACTTCGGGTTGGTTGGAGACTCTTTGTGAGTCCGATAGAGGTTTCGGACCTCTGGGCTGAATTTGTCAGCCGGGGAATGATGTCTTTGTGACTGACCCACTTCTGTTCTGAAATAAAGAGGCCAGCAAAGCAAGTTACGGCGGGATGACGCACGATGTTTGATTGCACTGGTGGATGGAGTTCTCCCAAGTTGAGAGGGAGTGTTAAATTTGGACAACTAGGTCCAAACTCCATCTTGTGATGCTTAGATGAAGATTCCAATATTTGTATTGGATTCCTCTTTCGGAGAGGTGTAAAATCGATATAAAATTGATTTTAATCTGATGAGAAGAACATTTATTTTTAATTTATTATTTATAATAGATTTAAGTGCAGGTCGGCCTTAAGGTTTTACACCCCCAACATATGTGTCACACACCTCAATGATGGATATAAATACAGTCAATGTTGGAGAGCATTTCACTCTCAACATCACACATCTTCTCCTCTGATTATCTACGAGCATTTGTGAAGCAGTTTCATCTCCCACGTGAGAAGAAGGATGAAATCTACTGCAGCAAAAGGACGAAATCTACTGCAGCAAAAGGACGAAATTTACCGTAGCAAATTTTTTGCAGTTAGGGTTTCTAGGGAAGTTTGACCAGCGTTGAATTTGGTCAACGCATGGTCCGTTTGAGCTGAAATTTTGTGGAGAGTTCGATTTTTGAAGGCGGTACTCATTGGCACAAAAATTGAGGTCAAAAGGTTGACCGAAGTTGGAGCTACATTGACTTTATTGTTGCTGCCATACGTTGACTTTTTCTGGACTGCGTTGAATTTTCTGGGGTTGACTTTGAGTTGACTGGATGATTGATTTGAGGACTGTTGTGACACATTTTGGGTTGGCAGACCAAGAAGACTTTGCTGGTTGAAGCATCCTGCTGACCGCCGTAACGCACCAACACATTCTCTTGTTTCTAGTTTGTCTTCTATAGATCCACTGGTATGTTCTATCAGCATTTTTACTTAACTGTTTATGTGATTGTTGTTAGAAAAGTAAAGTTGCATCAAGCATAGAACATCTACAGCCTAGTCAAAGCTCTTTCTCTGCTCCAATAGTATTGGTGCACAAGAAGGATGGATCACAGTGCATGTGTCCAGATTATAGGGAGCTCAATAAGCTCAATATTAAAGATAAATTTCTCATTCCCGTGATTGATGAATTATTGGATGAATTACATGGAACAATTTATTTTACCAAGTTGGATCTTCGTTCAAGATATCATCAAATTAGAATGAAGACCGAAGATATTCTGAAAACAACATTTCGAATTCATGAGGGTCATTATGAATTTTTGGTCATGCCTTTTGGCCTTACCAATGCACCTTATACATTTCAAGGGTTGATGAACTCCATTTTCAAACCCTTCCTAAGAAAATTTGTGTTAGTATTTTTTGATGATATACTAATCTACAGCAGGCCTTGGAAGGATCATGTTCAACATGTTGACAGGGTGCTCAAACTATTGGAGGAGAAACAATTATATGTGAAAACCTCCAAATGTTTCTTTGGAGTACAAGAGGTGGAATATCTAGGTCATATTGTATCTCACGAGGGTGTTAAGGTAGACCCTAACAAAATTAAATCCATTAAGGAATGGAAGGTCCCACAACCATAAAGAAGTTGTGAGGATTTCTCGGGTTAACAGGGTATTATCGCAAGTTTTTTAAGAATTATGGGAGAATAACAGCACCTCTAACAACATTATTGATGAAATATGCATTTTCATGGACTCCTGAAGAAACTAAGGCCTTTGAACATCTTAAAGAGGCAATGTGCCTAGCACCGGTCTTAGCTACGCCATACTTCACAAAAACCTTTATTGTGGAATGTGATGCCTCATGAAGGAATTGGTGTTGTTTTAATGAAATAAGGAAGACCAATTGCCTTCGAAAGTCATCCAATCAAAGGAATTTATTTACAGAAAGCTATTTAGGAGAAGGAAATGTTGGCAATACTACATGCACTAAAGAAATGGTGACCTTACCTAATGGGAAGACACTTCAAGGTAAAAACTGATCATGATAGTCTTGAATACTTTTTGGAACAAAGACTATCTTAAGAAGAGGAGCAAAAATGGGTCACAAAGATGTTGGGTTATGACTTGGAAATCATCTACAAAAAGGGGAAGATAAATTTTGTTGTAGATGCACTCTCAAGAAAGGATGAAGAGGTGGAAGCATTGCTTTGTGCCATTTCTATTATGCAACCAGATTAGATAACCGAAGAAAGGGATGAATGGAATAATGACAAAGAAGTGTGGACACTCATTCAAAAGTTGCAGCAAGATCCTAGTATATCTGATACATTTAGTTGGAAAATTGATTCCTTATGGTACAAATAACACTTATATCTTTGTAATAATTCCCAACTAAAACAAAATATTATTTTAGAATTGCACACATCTCCCTTAGGAGGACACTCGGGATTTTTGAAAACTTACCACAGGGTGAAAAAATAATTTTTTTGGGGCGGCCTTAAATCTGATATTCAAAATTTTGTGGCAGAATGTTTGGTTTGCCAACAAAATAAAGCTGAGACAATTAAGACCTCGGGTCTTCTAAAGCCTTTATCCATTCTAGGTCAACGTTGGGAGGAGGTTCCAATGGATTTTATCACAGTCTTACCTAAGTCCGAAGGAAAGAGTGTCATCATAGTGGTAGTTGATAGACTTACCAAGTATGCACACTTTTGGGCATTATCTCATATGTTTAAAGCAAGTACAGTTGCTACTACATTTATGGAAATTATTCAAAAGCTACGTGGAAACCCAAAGATTATTGTAAGCGACAGAGATCCCATTTTTACTGGAAATTTTTGGACGGAATTATTTTCTTGTTTGGGTACTCAACTAGCTCATAGCTTATCTTATCATCCTCAATCCGATGGGAAAATTGAGATAGTGAAAAAATGTTTGGAAGGATATCTTCGTTGTTTTGTGTCTGATAAACAAACACAATGGTTCAAGTGGTTACCTCTGGATGAATGGTGGTATAACACTTCCTTCCATACTACAACAAAAATGACCCCATTTATAACACTTTATGGATATCATCCATTGTCCATCACATCATCTTTAAGAGAAAATTCTAAGGTTCAAGCAATGGAAGATCACATCTAGCATCAACAACAAGTTATCCAACTCTTAAAAGATAACCTAAATTTGGCACAAGATCAAATGAAACAACAGGAATATGAACATTGTAGCGAGAGAAGCTTTGATGTAGGAGACTGGGTATTTTTACGACTACAACCATACAAAAAAATGTCCCTCGAGCAAGCTAAGAAGGAGAATAAATTATCACCAAAGTACTATGGTCCTTACAAGGTGTTGCAAAATATTGGCACCATGGCATACAAATTGGAGCTTCTTGCTTCCTCTTGAGTGCACCCAATTTTCCATGTTTCATGCTTAAAGAAGGTTATAGGTGACAAACTTCCAATGCAAACAATATTTCCACAACTTGATGAGGAAGGAAAAATCATATTGGAACCTGAAGAAATTACAGAAATAAGAACTCGACAGCTACGAAATTGATCAATTTCAAAGTATCTCATCAAGTGGAAGAAATTACCCACTGAAGGTTCGACATGGGAGGATGAGAATTTTATATAGAAGCATCGAGAGATACTCAAGCGTTGAGGACAACACTTTTTTAAAAGAGAGGGGCATGTTAGGTCCCTATATTACTAGTGTAGCCCCTTATTGTTGGTAGTGTAGCCCCCTTATTATTATTGTTGTACCCCTGTAGCCCCCATATTGTTATTATTGTGTCCCATAAACCCCATTATTGTTATTATTGTGCCCTTACATTATTATTGTTAGGTCGGCTATGATTATATTATGACCCCATGAACTCCTATATATAGAAAGAAGGTTTTTTCATTTGAATCATCCAAGAATTGTTCATTTATGTAATGTAAAGGAGGTTTCCCCCTCGAAGTGGTTGATTTCTAAGGCATTGATCTCTCTTTTCTTCTATTTTTGGAGCTGGTTTCATAACAGACAAAGCCTTTTTGATTATTTAACAAGACCAGACAACTCAATAATCACTTTAAAATCCAAATAGAAATGAAAATCT
This sequence comes from Pinus albicaulis, assembly GCA_034641835.2. Classification (NCBI taxonomy): domain Eukaryota; kingdom Viridiplantae; phylum Streptophyta; class Pinopsida; order Pinales; family Pinaceae; genus Pinus; species Pinus albicaulis. The sequence continues at coordinate 535,252,872 of CM076579.1, forward strand.
AAAATTCCAAAATTATTCATACTTTCAACAAGGAAAATATGTTCATTACCATCCATAGGTGACCTATAATTAGCCATTAACCATTAACTAGTAGAGTAGTAACAATATCAATATTATTAAGGTTAAAATTATTTATTATATATAATTGCATTTTAAAACATTTTCAACATTTTCACATTGCATTCACCCAATATCATCATAACCAATAATGTAGAGAGAACATTAGAAATAGAAATTTAGTGGAACAGTCCTAGTTCTATCATGATATCTCTGTCACGGGTCTCATCATATCTCCTTCATATCTCTATCATTATATTTTCTCATATCAGGGATAAGAAGGCCCAACGAGACAATTTTCATACCCAAGAATTGAGGCCCATTAGGGAACTATTACACCACAAGACTGAGGCCCATTAGGGAATTGTTACACCACAAGACTGAGGCCCATTAGGGCGATGTGGTGTTATCATAAATAAGAAATCCCAAGGAGGTTGTTGTCATACCCAAGAGCTGAGGCTCATTAAGGTGTTGTTACCACACAAGATTGAGGCCCATTAAAGCATTGTTGCACCAAAATACTAAGGTACAATTTCACAAACCCATAGGATGGAATTTTTATTATATCCCTGCCAATTAATTATAGGTCCTAGTGTGAATATTTAATTGTATTAATGTTACTTATGAGTAAATAAATACTCTTCAATTTGAATCGTTCAATTTGGCCTTGAAATGAAGGTTAGACGTGCATTTTTGTGAAGTGGACCAAAATTGCCTTGCTTCACTAAAATGCATGACGAGGATTCATTACTTGGCCAATCTAATTTATTCAAACTATAGATTGTTTATTTTACTATTTTACACACTTTTACATTGGTAGACCTTTATTAAACGGTAGAGTAGTAAAAGTGTTAATTTTCTTAGGGTTAGAAGTGTATGTTGTAGATAATTGCATTTTAAAACATTTTCACATTACACTCACCCCATATCATCATAAGAAATTACGTACAGAGAACATTAGACATAACAATGAATTGTAAAAATCATAGATTTTTCATGATATCTCTATCATAGGGCTCAACATATCTCCTTAATATATCTATCATAATATTTTCTTATATCATAGATAAGAAGGCCCAAAGAGGCCACTATCATAACCAAGAACTAAGGCCCATTAGGGTGTTGTTACACCACAAGACGGAGGCCCATTAGGGAATTGTTACACCACAATACTGAGGTAGAATTTCACAGACCCGTAGGATGGAATGATCAATGTATCATTGTCAATTAATTACAACTCCTTGTGTGCATGTATTTGAGGCACACAAACCTTACCTTTTACCCTATGAAACCCATGCAATTTGGAGTATTCTGGAACAAATATATATATATATATGTGTGTGTGTGTGTGTGTGTGTGTGTGTGTGAACAAAAAAAAAATTTAAAAATGTTACTTATGAGTAAATAAATACTCTCCAAGCTGAATCAGTCAATCTGGCCTTGAAATGAAGGTTGGGCGTGCATTTTTGTGAAGCATGCCAAAATTGCTTTGCTTCACTAAAATGCATGCTCAGTCTTCATTTATTGGCCAATATGACTGATTCAAATTGTAGATTGTTTATTTTATTATTTTAAACACTTTTAGATTTTTATATCCTTACTAACTAGTAGAGTAGTAACAATGTTAATTTTCTCAGGGCTATGAGTCTTTGTTATAGATAATTTCATTTTAAAATATTTTCAACATTTTCACATTGCATTCACCCCATATCATCATAAGAAATTATGTACATAGAACATTATAAATAACAATGCAGCGGAACAGTCATAGTTTTGTCATGATATCTTTGTCATAGGGCTCAACATATCTCATTCATATCTCTGTCATAATGTATTCTCACATCGCATATAAGAAGGCCTAAATAGGCCACTGGCATACCTAAGAAATGAGGCCCATTAGGTTGTTGTTACACCACAAGACCAAGGTCCATTAAGTCATTGTTACACCATAAAAATAAGGTACAATTTCCCATACCCATACGATGGAATAATAATTATATCACTACCAATTAATTACAGGTCATGGTGTGCATTTATTTGAGGCATAGAAACCCTACCTTTTACCCTATGAAATCGATGCAATTTGGAGTATTCATGAACAATAGAAATATCTATGTGAAAAAATAAAAATATTTAATTGTATTAATGTTACTTATGAGTATAGAAATACTCTCCTAGTTGAATCATTCAAATTGGCCTTGAAATCAAGGTTGGGTGTGCATATTTGTGAAGCAGGCCAAAATTGCCTTGCTTCGCTAAAATGCATGCCCATACTTCATTTCTTCACAAATATAATTGATTAAAATTGTAGATTGTTTATTTTACTATTTTACACACTTTTAAAATTTTATAACTTTACTAACTATTAGATTACTAACAGTGTTAATTTTCTTAGGGTTGGAAGCCTTTGTTGTAGATAATTGCATTTTAAAACATTTTCAAAATTTTCACATTGCATTCACCCCATACCATCATAGGAAATTATGTAGAGAGAACACTAGCAAAAACAATGTAGCGGAATAGTCATAGGTATGTCATGATATCTCTGTCATAGGGCTCAATATATCTCCTTCATATCTATGTCAAAATATTTTCTCATATCATATATAAAAAGGCCCAAAGAGGCTAATGTCAAACCCAAGAACTGAGGCCCATTAGGGCGTTGTTACACTACAAGACTGAGGCCCATTAGGAAGCTTATTTTTTGTTGGCAAATATTCACATCATATTAACTTGGAAATATACATAGAGTACATGCAAAAAATAGTGGGGGGTCTTCACCCATACCCCATCGAGGTTGTCTACCCTCGGAGAAAGAAACCAGAGAACCTTTCCAGAATTTTCAAATAAAGTCTTATGAAATTCATAATTAGAACAATTTTTAAGCTAAACATTACAAAATTCATAACCCTAGTTTTGTGGTGGGATCAAGCCAATAAGAGACAGACCTTGAAGAGGAAACAAAACATAAAAAATATTATTGTGTTTTTACACCACAACACAAAAATGTGGCTCATCCTCGAGCTGCTCAGTCCTTCTCATATCCCCATGGATCTAGAACCTCCATCCTTACAGAGGTTTTCTTATTTCTCCTAGTACAACAGGCACAAGGGTAAACTCTTCGAACAAACTAGTAGGGGTTAGCCACCACCCCCCACCCTACATCAGTTCTCTCCAAAACAAAAACATGACCACCATTTTTGCTCCAAGTTCAAGTCCCATGTCTATCCCTAACCATTAATTTTTTTCCCTGTTGTACCTACTCCTTCCTTTGGCAGGTAGTGGAAAACATTTGGTCTTGTTTCCTTCTTCAAGATACTTTGATGGTTACTGGAGTGGGGTGGCCCACACTTTTTCAACCAACCATCCCACTTCCTCAAAGTGTTTCCAGCTCCTCATACTTTCTATAATATGGATTCTTCCTAATTTAAAGTAATAGTTAGGGGAAATGTCCCCTTGTCCTGCCATTAAGCAACAAAGAAGAATCGCATCCTACTGCTATAACTCCCAGACTGGGAATTGTCTTGACACAGTTTCGCCATATGGACTCGCAAAGCCTTCCTTTAAGGGGTCTCAGGCTACACTTAATTATGAGATTATAGCATCAAGTGAGAACCATCTCTATGAGAAGAGGGGGCCCTCCCTGATCCTTTCCACCCATCGCAAGATTACCACCTCCCATGGATATCTCCTTTTTATTATCTGACGCTTCTGGCTCTTCTAAAACAATCTTTTCTTCTATAATCATGTCACCTTACCATGGTAACTCCCTAAGGACCATTCCCTCATAATTTCTTCCATCTCTTTCAATTATCCTTCATCTCCATCATGCTCCTTTGGTTTGGTGCTACTATTGTGCTCCTTCTCTTGGTTCCAACTTAAACTACCCTCATCTCCTCTAATCCTCTATTACTCAAAGACTTACTTTCACCAATTATTTCATTATTCAATCATCCCTTTGGTGGTATTTTATAGTGTTTAACAGTTCCCTCTCCTTCATTATGGTTGCTTGTGACCCTGACTCCGCCATTATCCTCCATTATGGTTTGCTGATCTGAATCACTTTGACGTTGCACAAACCTAGTTTACAATAATCCTTCGAATCAACTCAATACAATGTTTCATGTATGCTACCTCTCTCACCCTATCCAATCTCATCTTATTTTGTATTTTTACCTCGATATTAGCCTCATTAGTGTTCACCGCCTCAAAATTCCAAGGTTTAATTTGACAACTGGCATGTTATCTCCAACAACAAAAATTTGATTCGACAATCTTCCCAACAACTTTATTTTGCTTTAATAAATATTACGATGTAGGGAATGAATACTTTGGTGCAGCTCCCATCACGCGGTCCCGACCTTCACGTGAGTTTCTAAGCCTTCACATGTTAAAGTACGTTGTCACCGGCGCGCCTGGTCCAAAATATTGTGAGTCCCTCCCTTAATTATGTTGAAGATTTTTCATTCAAATACTTAATTATCTTCTTGGCCTTAAGTGCATATTTTTGTAATTTTTTCTTGCATAGATCAATGCTCAGTTCTTATCCTCTTATCATGATCTTTTGTTGTTCAATTATATGAATATATTCCCATATAGAACGAAATTATTAAATAATTTCATCCAAAACAAATTTTCTAGCCTGAATTAAATAAATATTTCCTTTCAACTTGGTTTTAAACTCTTTGATTTCATCTTGATCTGCCTTATACTTATTGGTAAGTTGATTGTTATTTTCATTTGTTATGTGCAACTGCCTCTCCTTCACATTCATATGCCCCCTTACAACAGCTAAATCATCTTGCGTTTTCCTTATTTCAACTTCTGAAATTATGAGCATTGTCATGACCTTTCTCAATTTCTCTAAGGGGTCATCTAATTCAGCTAGAACCACAATGGTGCAAACATGATTTTTAATTAACTAGTGTAGACTCTGCCCTTGTTCTTGCAAAATAGAAATCTCTTTATTGATGTCAACTGATTCTCCTATTAATAACTCTTTTTCTTTTTCGACTTGAACCAACTTAGTTGTTTGAGTGTACTCAGTCCCAAGAAATTTTAACTTCTTCCTTAATGATAACACCTTATATGATGTGTTCTGCAAAACTAGGGTCTTGATGTTGTGTTGCCATAAAAATTCTCATTTTATAACTCATTTCCTTAATTTTTTTAATAATTATTCTGCAAGGTTTGAAATGAATAAGGAGTCTCTTCTATTGTGAATGTTTTCAAATTAGTGGAGACAGAACAAGAATTAGTGTGCCCTATATTTCCCAACTCTATTTGAAAGCCAAGATCATTTGAAGGTCCTTCTGTTAGTTTGATTTGTATGTCTTCTTCATCCTCTGTTTGAATTTTAGTCCTCTTATGTGACTGGGAATCCTCCATCTCAACATCTATTGTTCAAGAAAAACCCTCTTTAAACTATTATCTTTTACCATATGGGTCAAAATCCATTCTTTGATGCACCCTGCCACATGGACAAGTTTCTTTATTTTCCATTGTCTCAATTTTTGGTGTGCTTTCATGAATATAAAACAAAACTAATTTCCACATTTTTATTAGAAATTGTATCATCAGGGTCATATTTCCACTTTAATCCTTTCTCAAACCCAAATTCCTTCATCATCACTTCCACATGTGTAAGGGCTTGTCTGTTGTTTACAATAAATGGCCCTACAGTCCTCTCTAGCTTGAAAATATATCCTTTTCGTGTAGGAACAAAATGTACTTGGTAAACACTGAGACTCTGCCTTATAAATTCAAGAGAAAATATCCTCATAGGCAAAAATAATAGCCTTGAAATGAAGGTTGGGTGTGCATTTTTGTGAAGCAGACCAAAATTTCCTTGCTTCACTAAAATGCACGCCTAGGCTTCATTTATTGGCCAATCTGATTTATTAAAATTGTAGATTGTTTATTTAATTATTTTATACACCTTTTCATTATTATATATTTACTTTGAACTTAAATATTTATACTTTAGATTCCATACGACATTCTAACTTTTTCTTCGACTTGCCTTATGTGAAAGTTGTGTATAAGTGAGAAACATAGTTATGTAGGATATTTGTCAGACATGATGCAAGGTCATATATTAAGGTTAGGAATTGTCCAATCATGTCCCATTTCAAATTTCATTACCAAGAGTGTATATGGTTTGGTGTGTGAGTGCATATTTGTTCCGACTGTGAATATTTGAAGATATGATCATTGTTATTCCAGCAGACTTAGATTTTAGTGTATAATATTTCCTTTATGAAAATTACTATTCTATGTTGCATAAAATGGTATTATATTTAGGTTGGAATGATCATTATCGCATAGTCAATTAAGTACAAATCCTGGTGTGCTTTTATTTGAGGCACACAAACCTTGACTTTAACCCAACGAAATCAATCGAATTTGGCATATCCTTGAACAACAAAAATTTCTATGTGAAAATTTAATGTTAATTATGAGTAAAAAAAAGTACTCTTCAAGTTGAGTCATTCAATTTTGTTGGGAATCACGATTTCCATTAGACCGAAACCTGCAGATGTTAGTCAGTGATCGCATTGCCAGAGATAATGATACATGAGAGGCAATTAGTCCATGTCGCGAAACACATTGGGAGCGTTTGTTTATCCAATGTCCAACAATATCCCCCCAATGCGAGTCGGGTGTGTATTGAACTCGTGACCTACGCTTTGATACCACTTGTTGGGAATCACGATTGTCCTTGGACCAAAACCTGTAGGTGTTAGTCAATGATCACATCGCCATAGATAAGGATCCACGATAGGTGGTTATTCCATGTCGCAAAACACACAGGGAGCGTTGGTTTATCCAATGTCCATCAAATTTGGCCTTGAAATGAAGGTTTGGCATTCATTTTTGTGAAACATGCCAAAATTTCCTTGCTTCACTAAAATGCACGCCCAAACTTCATTTGTTGGCCAATATGATTGATTCAAATTGTTGATTGTTTATTAAATTATTTTACACACTTTTGAATTATTATATGTTTACTTTGACCCTTAAATATTTCTTCTTTAGATTCCATATGACATTCCAAGTTTTGCTTCAACTTGCATTTTGTGAAAGTTGTGCATAGGTTTTTCTTCAACTTATTGTTGGGCAGAACAATTATCCTTTTAATTTAGAGCAATAGTTCCAATTCTTCACATTAATTGTCAATCCAAGTAGGTTTTGTTATTGCAAGGCTATTATGCACAATATATGCAAGGGAAAATAATGACTAGTGCTAATGAATCTCCAATGCAATCATTGTAATTACACTCTCAGCAATTCAACACTTTGGTTGTTACACTCTCAAACCTTGTTAACACTTTCAAGAAATAAACACACAATGCAGAATAAAACCACAATGTCACACTAATAAAGGGACCAATCCAAAACCTACGTTGTTATACAATACAGAGGTTAGTATTTTTCAATCATTAAAGCATAAACAAGACTAATCATAACGTAACAACAATTACACATGAATTATAACTTAGAGGAAATAAATAAAATATATACAGTACCTTCATAACCAGTGATCCCTACTAAGAAGGAGGGTCCTTCCTTCCTAGCAGGGAACGGTATACTACATAGCACATAAGCTAGTCAACATAAAGGTATAGCGCCATTCCAAAATTTACTAACATCTATTAGAATTGTTGCATGTTTTATATAATTGGAATGACATCTTAGTTGTAACTTAATTGAAATTGTATTATGGTATATATGTGCACTTTGATATGATGTAATATAATTACGTTTATGTTTCACATGTTTTAATATTAGAAATATCGCATAAATATTAAATATTGCATCAAATAAATAATATTTTTCATTTTGAATATATATATATATATATATATATATATATATATATATATATGGAGAGGACACAAAGGTAGACGACGACGATGATGACAGTGATGATGATTGTGATGTTGATGATCATGATAGACATCATGATGATGATGAGAAATTTGTTGATAGTGGCCAATGACATTGATCATGTAGACTCTATCATGGATCATTGTTGATAAATAGTTATGATGCCTCTTTTCTTGTTTATTATCATATGTATCATTTTCACCTGTAGTATCATTTTGACTTATATCATTTGGACATATATTATCTGGGCCTACATTAAGTGTAGTTGGTCATGGACTAGTAACTTTTTTTATTAATAATATAAAAATATAGGTTATAGTTTTAAAAAAAGGGTTATCTTGTTATTTTATTCCAATGTTGTGTTGTGGTCTATAACTATAAGAAACTAAAAGAGCTTTGACCTTGAAATGTCTATAAAGTGAATCTGGGATTGCATTATGTGTAGCTAGTCACGACCAGTAATTTTGTTTATTAATAATATAAAAATACATGTTATAATATAAAGGAATGTTGTTAGTTTGTATGGATGTCCATTTTTGTAAAAAATCTTTATAAGTTGCATGCTATAAAGTATTTCAAATACAATACGACTTACTCTATAATCATATAAGTTATTTAAGAGGTATGACATACTTAACTAATTTAATTGAAATAAAAAATAAATAAATAAATAAATGTAAGCTATAAAGGAAGCATCATGAGTTGTTAAAATAGAAGCGGAATGTGGTTTTAAAATGGAAGTAAAATTCGACATTAAATTGGAATCCATACTTGGAGCTATTATTGGAATTAAATAGGAAGCTAAATTGGTTGCTTAAAATGAAACAAAATTGAAGGCTAATTCAGAATAAAATACCAACACTAAAAGGAATCAAACCTTGGACCTAAAAAAGAAGCAAACCCAGGCGTTAAACAGGAAGCAAACCATGAGGCTAACACAAAAGCAATTCTGGAAGCAACAATGGAATCCAAACTAGAAGCCCACCAAAAGAAATATTGGAAGTAAAACTTGGAATTACCTAAGAAGCAAAAAAAGAAGCAATTTAGGCAGAAAAACAATAATGGAATCAATACTGGGAGTCCAACTGGGAGTTACCTAAGAAGCAAAAACATAACCAATTCAGGTAGCCAAAAAAGAAATAATTATGGAAGAAAAACATGTCGTTACCTGAGAATAAAAAACAGAAGCAATTCAAGTAGCAAACAAATAAGTAACAATGCAAGCAATATTAGAAGCCAAACTTGGTGTTTCCAAAGAAACAAACAAATAATCCATTTAGGTGCCAAACCAAGAAGCAATAATGGAAGCAATTTTACACGCAACAAAAGACACTATAATGGAAGTCATAATAGAAGCTAAAAGAATATGCCATAATGGAAGCAAAGCTAGATGCAACAAGTAGAGCCATATTGGAAGCAAAACTTGGTATTATAGTGGAAGGATAACTTTGCGTTAATTAGGAAGCCAAAAAAAAAGTTATTTTCGATGCCATGCAAAAAGTAGATCAAGAAAAAGTAGAGCAAGCCCTGGTATTGCACCAAGAGTGCTGCAACTCCCAGGGGCTGCCCTACTTTACTTTATCAACCTAGAGTTCGTACAAAATTGGAGGTGACAGTGCTATATACATAGCAGATGAATTATGTTCATGTCATCCTCTTCCACTCTACGAAAGGATGTTATTTCTAAGTTTTCTCAATGAAGTCTGTCACACTTCAATGAAACTAGACTAAATTGCAGAAAGGAAATGATAGAAGGAAACTAAATTAAATCGCTGAAAAGAAATAACAGAAAGGGAACTAATCTAAATTGCTGAAAATAAATGACAGAAAGGAAACTAATTTAAGTTGCAAAAAGTAAACTAATTTAAACCATACTTAACTTCGCCAATTGGCTAAACACACCATACTCTATCTATCATGCTCCTATCTATGCAGCTATTCATGACCTAATTCTAATTTGAAGAAGTGTGCTTGCAGTTTGGGGGAAAACAGACTAAAGGTGCTAATGGAGGGCTTAACGCATGAAACAAGGCTTATAAGTGGAAAGAGGGGGTTAAACATTATTATATAGCACAGATCTAACTAAATGGCAGAAGCAAAACTAGCTAAATGACAGAAAGGAAAGAATGAAAACATCAGAGAAGCTAAGGCACATGGGTTGGGCCCTAACCCACAAGCCCAGGTCTTTGGAATTAAATCAATAAAATGGATTATGTCTACTCATTGCATTAAAAATGAAATCTTATTACATCCTGAAGGTCTTAAACAACAAAATCCTAATAGAATGGAAAATGAATGGCATGGGATGGAATGGAATGGACTGCGTCGAATCGACCAGAATGGGATAGAAGAATGTAATGGAAGAATCAACCCTAATTAGCTCTTTATTATCTTTATTTATCCTCAAGGGCAGCTACCAACAGCTCCCTAAAAAATAGGTAATGAGTCCACTTGACTCCAAGTGAAGTATGGCTTGAGTGCACTTGGTCTTGACTCTCTTGGCTGCCTCTGGAATTCGAATTTTTGGAGGGGATATCAAGAGGATCCTTTGGTTGCCTTTGAGAATTAAGGAGGGTGGACAACCCCCTTGAATCTTGATGTAGGAGCATCTGACCCTTTTCTTAATTAAATAAGAATCCAAGTGGAGCGATGAAGACGTGGACAGTCAAGCTGGAAAACGGGAGGAAAATCTGCTCAAAAACAGATTTAATGAGGATTTGATGGATATATTATCTGCGTGCATGCATTATGGAGCTTTCGTTGGAGAAAAATAAGGATCGGATCCCTCCGATCTAACATTTCTTATATAAATGTAATGTAACAGCGAGGGTGATATAGATATAGATAGGCATTTGTGAGTGAAAAAAAATGTAATCAGTGTGGATATCGTGACTAAGGCTGCAATGCCTTGGTTATATTGTGTTTTGTATATAATCGGAACTATATTCTATGTCGATTTCTGGATGTTGTGTGATGGGGTTTTATAATTTAAATTTACGAGTTAAATCTTATGTAGTGGACTGTTGATCGATCATCGATCACTTGTGGATCGATGGCATTCCAAAATATCATTTAACTGTTCTGTATGAACGTTCTGTTGAAGGCCTGTTAGAATCGTGGTCGGAATTTTGTAGATTTGTATTGCGATTGACCTAAATTGAAGTCAATTTAAATGTAGATGGGTGCTCGGCTTTGGAAGGGTGCAATGAAGTGATCCAATCCATTCGACAAGTCAAGTTTTAAACGCAGAAAGTATTTTAATCGCCGTACATGACGATTGATACAAAGAGGTGGAACTAACCGTTTGTTGCATTTCGCATTTTAAATCTATTAATTCGCGCAGGCGTCGTGATATCAATAGACCCGACGTGAGATTATAAACAAGGTTTGGCGATTGAATCGGATCTAAGAATCTCGAAAACTCGCAATGAGCGATCTCCGACGCCGATTGGGAGTGCTTTGTCGCTGTTTAAGCCTGAGGGCGAAATTTCCATATGTCTTGTCTTTGGAATTGCATTACGTGTGTCTGCGGTTTTTGTTTAAAACCTTAACACATATAGTGTATGTAATATTTATTAATCGCCTATGTATGAATGGCACGACTTTAATATAGATTCACAGTTCAAATGAAAAGCACTTAAAGTCTAAAACGTTTCCATGACAGAATAGTGGGCCATAACCCACAGGCCCAGGTTCGAAATCTATATATGAAAGGGGATTTTGGTGATACCCCAGGATCTCTTTTCATCAAGTGGTATCAGAGCAGGGAAAGGATTCCTGCGAGAAGGAAGAAGAATGCAAGCAGAGGGGGAAAGAGTAAAGAGGTACAGTTGTGTTGAAGCTGGAGAGTTTATGGTCTTACCGTCGTGCGGATGATGGCAGCGGAAGGTGAGAAGATTTGCAGCAACCTAGAGCAAGGTGTGCTCAATTGGTTCCAGAGGAGAGAACCAGAAGGATGCCAAAAGACCGAGTGCGGAGGGCTTGGTGAGGTATCATGTAACAGAGGAGACTGTTACTGCAGAGGTTGGTTGCAGCTCACAGAAGATCATGAAGGCAGTTCCACTGAAGAAATGCAGTGGGTAGAATTGCTAAGGACCAGGAGAAGTATATGACCAGGAGGTCATAATTTTTTTTTTCCTCGGGAGTCTGATGCAGGAGCATCTGACCCTTTTCTTAATTAAAGAAGAATCCAAGTGGAGCGATGAAGACGTGGACAGTCAAGCTGGAAAACGGGAGGAAAATCTGCTCAAAAACAGATTTAATGAGGATTTGATGGATATATTATCTGCGTGCATGCATTATGGAGCTTTCGTTGGAGAAAAATAAGGATCGGATCCCTCCGATCTAACATTTATTATATAAATGTAATGTAACAGCGAGGGTGATATAGATATAGATAAGCATTTGTGAGTGAAAAAAAATGTAATCGGTGTGGATATCGTGACTAAGGCTGCAATGCCTTGGTTATATTGTGTTTTGTATATAATCGGAACTATATATTATGTTGATTTTCTGCATGTTGTGTGATGGGGTTTTATAATTTAAATTTACGAGTTAAATCTTATGTAGTGGACTGTTGATAGATCATCGATCACTTGCGGATCGATGGCATTCCAAAATATCGTTTAACTGTTCTGTATGAACGTTCTGTTGAAGGCCTGTTAGAATCGTGGTCGAATTTTGTAGATTTGTGCTGTGCGATTGACCTAAATTGAAGTCAATTTTAAATGTAGATGGGTGCTCGGCTTTGGAAGGGTGCAAGTGATTCAATCCATTCGAGGAGTCAAGTTTTAAACGCAGAGAAAGTATTTTAATCGCCAGACATGACGATTGATACAGAGGTGGAACTAACTGTTTGTTGGGACAGTATTTTAAATCTATTAATTGCAGAGGCGTCGTATATCAATAGACCCGGACGTGAAGTATTATAAACAGGTTTGGCGATTGAATCAGATCGGAAGAATTTGAAACCTGCAATGAGCGATCTCCGATCGCCGATTGGGAGTGCTTTGTCGTTGTTTAAGCCTGAGGGCGAAATTTCCATATGTCTTGTCTTTGGAATTGCATTACGTGTGTCTGCGGGTTTTGTTTAAAACCTTAACACATATAGTGTATGTAATATTTATTAATCTCCTATGTATGAATGGCACGACTTTAATATAGATTCACAGTTCAAATGAAAAGCACTTAAAGTCTAAAACGTTTCCATGAAGGCTTAATGGGCCATAACCCACGGGCCCAGGTTCGAGTTTTTTTACATGGAAAGGGATTTTGGTGATACCCCGGGATCTCTTTTCATCAAATCTCTCCAAGATTGCTCCCTAATTTCTTGATATTGTGCTCATTTATTCTCCAATCTTGATCTTCTAGTGGCAGGGAGCAAGTCCCTAAATCATCTCCTTCTCCAAATCTGCATAATCTACCAAATATTCTCACAATATTCTAGAAAAATAACCAATATTAGGCACAAATATGCAATTACCTTTAAACCTTCCTAAGAAAATATTGAAGCATAAGAAAACATTATTAAGTGCATAAGGAGAGATTTAATATATATATTCATGTGCATAAGGAAGGTAGATGGGCTTAAGAAAGGTTAGATGGGCCTTATTTTATGTCTAATTTAGAGGCCCATCAAAGGTCACATCGAGGAGTATGAAAAGATTCCAATACAGATTTGGAAACCTTGATATTCAATGCTACATGGATGCATTCCAGAGGAAAGTTAGATTTTAAATGGCATTGTATTGTTCTTATGTTATATTATGTGCCTTTGTTGGGAGTTTTTAGAATAGATAAGAGGAGTTTGTTATCCTGTATAGGCTAGAGTACAGAGCACCTCGTTATTTGAATGGAGAATGTGGGTGACCAGACACAAGAGGATGAGCAAGCCAAATGCAACAGGATATTGAAAAGGTTGCTAGAATCGAATAAAGTATTTTTGTGTGCCCCTAAGCTAAAAATCCAGCGAAATACCAAGAGTAACAGACTTTAGAACTACTGATAAACACCAAACTTGAATTAATACAGGGGAATTTTGAGCAATTTCAGGTTGACTTCAGGAAAGACCTAGTCACTCTAGACATTGGGATGGAAATCTAGAGGAAATACTCAACGATAGTGCCCAGATAACTATGGAGGACAAATTTAATGGTGATTCCCTGTTTAGTGTCGGTGAGGAAGGGACCAACAATGAGCCTCACATGAAAAATACCAGGGATGGTGGGGATGGAGGAAGAGTTGGATTGATGAGATAGAAATGGAGCATCATGCGACACATGATATGGGTGTATCTGCACTTTTTATTTATGTTGAATTTTTTTATGTTATGTAAGTTTTTATTATTATTAGGAATATCCTATCATGACTATAGTTGGCACCTATTTAAAACATTAGGAAAATTCTACCATAGTAGCAGGTTCTCAATTTTGTGGATCTCTGATAACAATGTTTTTTTGGAGCATGAAGACAATAGTAAGGGATTTGGCCTACAATCTAGTCTTTTTATATAATACAAGTGCTAGTCGTTCCAATGAAAAAAATAAGTATTGATAATTTCCCGAATGGGGTGATAAAAATGGAGAGGAGGGATCGCCACTGCCCCACTAGACCAATCAGCCAGGGGACATGGCACCACCTGTTGAGAAATCTAAAGGGAAATGATTAGAGTGATTTCTCTTTCTATGATAATTGTTTGTGATGTATTTTTACTTTTTATTACTTATTAGCTTCTTCAGTTATTATTATGTTTGTATATCATCAAATAGAAACAAAAAACAAGAAGAACAAGAACACAAAATATAGGTTGCAACCTAGGCCAAAACCTCTCCTCGTGAGAGGAAAACCCTTAAATCTCTTCTCTTCCTTATAGATTCTTCAAATGACAAATTCCAAGACCTATAAACCAATACCAATACCCTCCAAGACCAAGTCTAACCTTTCTGAATGATTGTGCTTTCCTTGTCCAAGCTAAACTCTTCCAGTAAAACAACTTCGACCTCCAGCAACAGAATTTTGGCCTCCACTGCAAACCTAAAATTTTCGGCCCTCCTATAGTTGTTGATGCCACACGTGTGAGTTTCTTTTAGCCTCCCAAGGCTTCCTTCGTCCTTTTCTTTGCTTTCTCTAACTTCATAAGCTTGAGGATGGCTTCTTGTAACTCTCGCTTGAACTTCTAGCCTTATCTTCTTCAAGATCGAACTTGTAAAGGAAAACCCTAGATCTGCCACAAAAAACCCTAGCCTCCCTTCACACGTGTGAGAAAGAAATAACCCAAAACCAAGTATTCTTCGTCATATTCCTTATTTGTTTCCTTCTTCTTCTTCCTTCGCCTAGATGAGTGAGAAATGAAGTGCTTCAAGGAGGTAAAGTTCCCTCCTAAATATAGGCTTCTCAAGGGTGGACGTGGCTCCTCAAATTAGGTCGAATTGTGAGCTACTAGACTCACTTGATCTTGAAGGGTATTTTGACACTTTTAATGACAAAAATAATTTTCTTTATAAATTACAATGTGCTCAATGGGGTCTTAAACTTATGACAATCACTCTTTTGACTTCTTGACCTAGGAAAAACCCTAGAAGAACTCAATGGGTGCTTGACCTATAAAATAAAATACCTTAAGCATGAAATCCATGCTCCAAAAAATAATAATAACAATTTTTCTTTCATTTTATAATATACAAGAATCACAAGTACATTTCATATTTATGAAGACCAAACCTAGTTACACATTTTTAAACAATCCCTCTTAACTAGGAAGGTATTCATAAATGGTACATGGACATTATCAATCTGAAGATATATCATAAGAAGATTCAGATTGGTAACCCATTTGTATAGAATCAAATCAACCAACATTTTCATATAGTAAGGCCTTGAATAACAACTCTATCTCTCCACAAGATCAAAGCACAATGTTGGTGAGACCAATGATTTATAGACACCATCATCATTGTCTCTCAAGGTACATACCCCACCCGGGTGTTCACAAAGTATGACCTTCCTTGGACTATTCGTATCTTGGATAGCTAGTCCTCAAATCAGCTTGGTCTACTACTACTCTTGTCTTGGATTCCCCACCTCATCCTCA
The DNA here is from genome assembly GCA_034641835.2 of Pinus albicaulis. Taxonomy (NCBI): domain Eukaryota; kingdom Viridiplantae; phylum Streptophyta; class Pinopsida; order Pinales; family Pinaceae; genus Pinus; species Pinus albicaulis. The sequence goes on from CM076579.1 coordinate 535,268,908, forward strand.
AAGAGTATTGGATTCCAGATGCTTACCTATTCCTCCATTATGTCTTCCCAAGTGAAGAAAATAATGATGTGTCTATCTCTCCATGTCAACCAGGGAGGATAAATCAACCAAATGAATATTGTATCTCAAATATACAAGATTCTTATTAGGAAGATATATTGTCAATATATCAGCTACCTGCTCATCGATGGAGATATATTGTAGCTTCATCACACCATCTTATACTAGCTTCTGAATGTAGTGATACTTGTTGCTGATATGCTTTGTCTTTCCATGAAACATTGGGTCTTCACACAATCATATACAACTGATGTTATCATAATGTATCACAGGGTTCATTGTTCCTTCAAATAGGTCGAATAACAGCTTCCTCAACCAAACCGCTTCTCTGCTTACTTCACAAGCTGCAATGTACTAAGCCTCAACACTACTCAAAGAAATTGTATCTTGTTTTCTACTCATCCATGAGATCATGGAGGATTCCAAACTAAAACATCCTCCTGTATTGTTCCTTCCATCTTGATCACTACCTCCCTAGTCAAAATTTGTATATCCAATCAAGTGGACATCATTCCTCCTATCATATTTCATGTAGCAATGGATAGTTCCTTGCAGATATCTCAGTATATGTTTTGTTGTTATCCAGTGATCATGCTTTGGCTCTACTTGGAATTGAATGAGAACATTTACTGCAAAACATATGTCTGGTTGAGTATTCACTAAGTGCCTTAGTGAGCCAATCAATTGTCTATACTTGGTAGGATCTACTGGGCTAGATTCGAAACTCCTTATTCTATTCAATTTTGTGATCATCGGGGTTGTCATTGGTTTGCAATCCATCATGTCAAACTTCTTTAACATCTTTATCACATACTTCCCTTAACCTAGATAGATCTCATCGAGTCCTTTCCAGACTTCCAGTTCCAAATAGTAGTTCATCAGCCCTAGATCCTTCGTGTAAATTTTGTTGCTAGTTTCCTATTACATTCGTCAATTTCACCTTCCACAGCTGTCAAGAGAAGATCACCCACATACAAAAGAATGATTATTGGATCTCCCTTTACAACCTTAATATAGAGGTTTGGATCAGGAGAACTCTTTTTGAAGCCTAATCTCTATAGATATGCATCCATCCTAGTATACCATGCCCTTGGTGCTTGCTTGAGGCCATATAATTCCTTTATCAATCTGCAGACATATACCTTTTTGTATTTAACTTCAAATCCCAAGGGTTGTTCAATAGAGACTTCCTCATCAATTGTTCCATTCATGAATGCATTCTTGACATCCATTTGGTGGATTTTCCATCCCATCAATGTTTCCAAAGATACCAACAAAAGGATAGTTGTATACCTTGTTTTCGAAGCAAATGTCTCTTCATAATCGGTGTCTTCTTGTTGAGAGAAGCCCCTAGACACAAATCTTGCCTTATGTTTATCAATAATTCCATCTACTGTATTTTTTATCTTATAGAGCCACCTAGAAGTTACCACAAATTTGTTTTTAGGCCTAAGTACGATCTCACAAAATCCATTCTTAATTATAGATTGATATTCTTCATTCATGGCATCCTTCCATTCTTGGTGATTGGCAACTTCTTCAAAAGTGGATGGATTTTATTCGATTAGTTTTGTCATGTAGGTTGCATACCCAGAATATCATTTGGGATTATTTATTTCCTTGAATATATCTTGAGCTACTCCATGACCTTCTGCATCTAGAACTGTTGACTTCAACCAGTTAGGTATTATTCTAGATTCAGAGATAGCCACAGGTTGTATAGGTTCAAAGGGGGCCTTCATCTACATGGTTTGATTCTTCTTCCTCCCTAGTAACTTCTTCTTATAATACATGAATTTATTCATCATCAGAGTCCATAGGGAGATCCTTTGATTTCTTGAATGCAATACTTTCTTCAAATATCACATCTCGGTTGACTTCTATTCGGTTTCCTTCCTTTATGTAGATCCTATAGGCCTTTGAATAATTGTCATAGACAAAAAATGTTCTCCTCATGCATAATAGATCCAATTTCTTTCCCTTGTCCTTAGGTATATGAATATAGAAAGGACAACCAAAAACTCAGATATGATCCACAGTTGGTTTCTTCCCAGTGAACACTTCTTCAGAAGTTTTATTATCATGTGATCTCTGGGGACTTCGATTTTGTATGTATACAGTTGTCTTTGTAGCTTCACCCCGTAGAAATTTATATAAATCTTGATCATGTAACACTACTTTCACACTTTCTTCAATGGATCAATTCTTTTTTTCTGTAACCCCATTTTGTTCAAGATTATATGGGACTATCAGCTCCCTCTTCATCCCAGACTCCTTGTAGAAAGCAATGACTTCCTTAGATGTGTATTCTCCTCCATTGTTGGATCTTAATATCTTGATTCTTCTCTTTGTAGGGTTCTCTACTTCAGCTTTGAATTCTTGAAATTTGGTAAATAATTCATCCTTGGATTTCATTAAGTAAACCCATGTTTTCCTTGAATGGTCATCTATGAATGTGACATAATATAGATGACCTCCAAGATATTTAGGAGTCATAGGACCACAAACATCAGAATGAATAAGATACAAGATTTCTTTTGACCATGAATCATTGCTTCTAAATGGTCTCTTGGTGTTATCACCCAATGCACATCCCTTGCATATTCCTTTGTGTTATTCCTTCAGTTCTAGGATTCCATATTCTATTGAATTTAGGGATGGAAGGATTTTGAAATGGAGATGACCGAATCTTCTATGCCAAAGTTCACATGGGATGATTTCAATGTGAACTAGAGCTTGAGCAAGGGGGGATAGCAATCTGTTAAGTCTTCCTTCACGAATCTCAATCACTTTATCATTTTATATGCTTGAGCTTTTACCCCATATTACAACTTTTCCATCAATGAAGGCTATTCTATCACCTTTATCTTATAGAATTTAAATGTGTAGGTTTTAACCCTGTACATAAATTATCTACAAACGAATTCTTAAAAATAGAAAATAAACAATAGTGAGAACATAAAACAAATATACAAAGAGATTTTCCCCTGGATCCAAAAACCAGGACTACCAGATTTATTTTTCATTATATTCCTTTAAATTTTACAATACATGTATATACATGTTGAAACATTCATAAACCCCAATCCATTAATCCTATATTAGAACATAATCGTAGTTCCCTTGACCGAACATAATACCGTGGACAGAAAACTATCATGCCCAAAACCATAGGTAGGTCTGCTCACCTATTATAGGGTCCAAAAAATATTCTTGGGGCGCTGCCCGGACCTAGTGCAGGAGAGCTACCACCTAACTCAGAACTCTCCACCATTATCTATCCTCGACACCTTTATCTTCTTCTCTATCTGGTTTTCCACTAGAGCCTTAAATTATTAAACATGTCAAAGACTTCAGATTTATTCCTAAGGAAATATATCCATGTATTCCTTGAGAAGTCATCTATAAATTATACATAATACACAGATTTATCAAGTGATGGAAGCGACATAGGTCCAAACACATCATTGTGCACAAGCTCTAATATCCATTTTTCCCTCTTAGCACCAGAGGGGAAACTCACTTGATTTTGCTTCCCATATACACAATGTTCACAGAAATATAAATATAAAGAGAAATTAGACATGCCTTCTACCATACCATTACCATGAAGTATTCAAAGGCCCTTCTCTCCAATATGTCTAAGCCTTTGATGCCATAACATGGTATTTTCTTCGGATACCACTAAGTTTTTATCTCCACTAGGAACCATAGAACTATTGCACCCATCATTAATAGTACTACCCAGAAGCTTGTACAAAGTTCTAATCCGAACTCCCTGCATCAATACAAGTGCTCCCTGAACCATCTTGCAGGTATCCTTCTCGAACACTATTTATACACCTGCATCATCCATCTTGCTTACAAAAATCAAATTTTTGGCCAATGCAAGAATATGCAGAATACCATGAAGTGTTCTAATCCTTCCACCTTGCAACTTCAACTTGAATTTTTCGCATGTGACGATTTTGGACTTCCTATCATCCCCTAAGAAGACATCACCACCATCATATTTCTCATACTCGCAGAACCACTCCCTATGGGGAGTGAAGTGAAAGGATGCACCTAAGTAAATCAACAATGCCTCATGATCTACATGTGCACTTGAAGAAGAAGCCAAGTACACATCCCCACCTTCATCTGAGGTGGTTTTCGCCTTTATAGAAGGAGCATCATCAGATCCCTTTCCTTTCTTAGGAGATTTATATTTACAATCCTTTTTGAAGTGTCCTTACTTTCCACATTTCCAACACACCTTTATAGCTTTTCCTGGAGATTTAGATCTCCCACTCGAGGAATTATTTTTGTTTATGTTCTGGGACTGTCCTCGTACAGACAAGGCATATCCATTCTGACCATCCATATTTTCTTATTTCATCTCCTCTAACAGTAAGGATGATACTATTTCATCAAAATTCAAGGTATTTATATTTCTACCTATTGCAACAACCAGACTATCCCACAAATCTGGTAGAGAACACAACAAACTGATGCACTTATTTTCATCTAACATTTTAATATCAGCAGATGAAAACTTTCTTACCACAATATTAAAGGCGTTCAGATGCTCTGTCACTAAGTTTCCATGCTTCATCCTCAAGTTATATATATTTTTCCGTAGGAACATTTTATTCACCAGAGACTTAGATTGGTACAAAGTCCCTAAATTTTTCCACAAAGCCTTCGTCATAGCTTCCCGTGATACATTCAACAATATTGAATTTGAGATACACAACCGTTTTGTGCTCTTTGCCTTCTGATCCAAATTTTCCTAGTCTTCATCCGATATAGTCGCTGGTTTAGTACCTGGATCTATCATGATCCACTGATCTATATCTGCCAGCAGATCCTCCATATTGAGCTTCCACAACTCAAAACTCTAACCATTAAATTTCATGATCTCTATCTTTCCACAACTCGCCATCTTCGTTCACCACAAGAATCAATCCTACAGATCTCCCATTGAACAAGGTCTACCACAGGCCCAAGAAAAACCTCCCAATAACAAAGGTGTCGCCTTGAAGCTAAAACTTATCTAATACCAAATGTAGGTTTTAACCCAGTACAGAAATTATCTACAAACAAATTCTTAAAATCAGAAAATAAACAATGGTGAGAACATAAAACATAAAACAAATATACACAAAGATTTTCCATGGATCCCGAAATCGGGACTACTAGATTGATTTTTAATTATATTCCTTTCAATGTTACAATACATATATATACATGTTGAAGCATTCATAAAGCCCGATCCATTAACCCTAGATTAGAACATAATCGTAGTTCCCCTTACCGAATCTACAAAATACCATGGACAGAAAACCATTATGCCCAAAACCATGTGCAAAACCTATGCACAAAACCATAGGTAGGTCCTCCCACCTATTATAGGGTCCAAAAAAAAAATCTTGGGGCACTGAACCCCCCTGCAAACCCCCCCTGCCACGCCCAGCACAACGAACAGGGGGGGGTGGGGCGCTTTCACACCACTTGTGACCCCCCTACGCATGCGAATAGTCATGGAAAGAATATAACACACACCCAACAAAATGGAAAGTAAGTTTTGACGTAAACCTGGAACAAATAGGATGTTATTGAGATGAATTTTGCCTACATTCTCCAATTTTATCGAGGTTGATCCAATTCCTCTGACGAGATAGCTCTTATTATCACCAAGCACTACGGAGTAAGAATGCTTTCCTTATGAAAAAAAATCAGTTGCTTGTGATGTCCAGTCATGTGTCTCAATGCTCCACTATCGATCACCCAAATACTCTCATCTTGAAATGTGCCAATGAGTGTTGAGAAGAGTCCTTCTTCCTTTGTCTTAGTTACTTCCTTCTTTGGAGAAAATAAAAGATACCATACTTATTTGATACCCTTCTTGAGATGACTTGCCACCTTTGAACACTTCTTTACAAACTTTTTTAATGTAGTATAGATCTTCATAATGCCTTTAGCTAACCTTAGCTCTGAAACTATGTTTATAAATCTAAAGGGAAATTATTGGAGCGATTTCTCTTTCTATGATAATTGATTATGATGTATTTTTACTTTTTATTAATTATTATATTCTTTAATTATTATTATGTTTGTATATAATCAAACAACTACCAAAAACAAGAAGAACAAGAACATGAAATATAGGCTACAAGTTAGGGCCAAAACCACTCCTCTTGAGAGGAAAACGTGTAAATCTCTTCTCTTCCTTATAGATTCTTCAATTGACAAATTCCAAGACCTCTATACCAAGAACAATACCCTCCAATGCCAAGTCCAACATTTCTGGATGATTGTGCTTTCCTTGTCCAAATTAAACCCAATCAAATCTCTTCCAATAGCACAACTTCGACATCTAGCTACAGATTTTCAGCCTCCACTACATACCTCAAATTTTCATCCCTCCTGCAGTTGTTGCTGCCACACATGTGAGTTTCTTTTAGCCTCCCTGGACTTCCTTATACCTTCGCTTGCATTTCTCTGACTTCTGGAGCTTGAGAATGGATTCTTATGACTTTCTCTTGACCTTCTAGCCTTCTCTTCTTTAAGATCAAACTTGTATAGGAAAACCCTAGATCTATCGCAAAAAACCCTAGCCTTCCTTTGCACGTGTGAGAGAGAAATAGCCCAAAACCAAGTCTTCTTCTTCGTCTTCCCTCTTCATTGCATTCTTCTTATTCTTCCTTCACTTAGATGAGTGAGAGATTAAGTGCTTCAAGGAGGTCAATTTTCCTCCTTTATATAGGTTGCTCAAGGTGGATGTGACTCCTCAAATTAGGTTGACTTCCAGCTTCCAGGCTTACTTGATCTTGGACAGTATTTTGACACTTTTAATGACAAAAATAATTTTCTTTACAAATTACAATGTGCCTGATGGGGTGTTCAACTTTTGAAAATGACTCTTTTGAGTTCTTGACCTAGGACAAACCCTAGAATCACTTAATGGGTGCTTGACCTATAAAATAAAGACCTTGAGCATGAAACCCATGCTCCAAAAACTAATAATAATAAATTTTATTTCATTTTACAATATACAAGAATCAAAAGTACATTTCATATTTATGAAGACCGAACCTAGTTACACATTTCTCAACACCACCTCCCTCTCAAGTGTAAACTCCACATCAAATGACATTAAAGGCCTACAGTTATTCCCTCGTGCAAGGATGACAAGAGTGAGTTAGGAGTAGTGTTGTGAGTGTGAATCCAAAGGTGGAAATTATGGAATTCATGGAGATTTTAAATCTTGAGCAAGGCTCAGAACCCAAAAGGTTGTAGAGAGTGTGAGGTTAATTTTTGGAGACATGGTATAGGAGGCTAGATAGGGAATGTTAAGAAAACAGAATAGTTTCATTACAGAGGTTTGAGTTTCAGCCCTAATCGTGAGGAAAGGATGCATAAGAACTAATTGGCTGCTAGATAGGAAATAACGAATTCAAGAGTTAGCAGATGGGAGGTCAAAGAATTAAAGGACAATATTCCAAAATAGTACTCAGAAAAGGCGAAAATCTTCCTATTTTGTGTTGGCAGTGACAAATGATAGAAGAGGAAATATTCAACTGCCTTTCAAGGTAAAATCTATCATACTGCCTCATACCTTCCTATTGGGTTTGATTTTTTTTTCTATTGAATTCAAATGAATTATAGAGTAATTTACTAGTTATTATTTGGGTATTTTTGGTGTTATTGTATGTGGGCTGCCATATTGGTATTTTTTTCTTGTTCGGGAGTTGGAAGTGGAGTGTGGAGTTTGAGGTGTATTTGGTCTGGATTATATATATGTTTAGGGATATGCCATGATTCTAATTTCATTTTAAAATCTTGGGTATTTGTCGACCTTGAATTATAGTGTGGCCTATATCTCGTTGACATCCCCATTAAGAATATACGAAGACGGATTTATTTGGTATGCTTACTATATTGAGGGAGGCATGAATTGAGGTGGGTTTTCACTAGGGGTGATTAGCATGCATCCTTGGGGTATGTCTAGTGTGTTAAGCATCATCCTTTGGTGTGATATGATAGAATTCTAAGTCCCAGTCCTTGTGGTTTTGGGTGCGCAAGGTGGGGGCTATATTATGCAAAATTTACGTCTACGAACAGAAGTATCTTCCCTAGACTTAGTGGGCTGGTCTAGAACAAAAGAAAGAAAAGGATATAAATTTTCCCTTAGAGAAATTGAAGAGTGGAAAGTGGCTTACTTGGAATTCGTCACAAGCTTTACTCTTCTCTCAGCTTGTAAGCTCCAATCGTAGCTCTGATTTCTATAATTAGAACATACACATAAATCACAACAAGACAAAGATCTATGACATCTATGTATCATTATCCAATTACTATATTCAATGGATAAACAAGGCATTGACATATATGAATGTAAACATAACATAACACACATAGGGAAACTATATACTCTTTGTATTAATATGAATAGGAGAGAGTTTGCAACCAAGAATAGTAGTTGATATTGTAGAGATATCCCAAAGTTGGCTTGTCCTTCCTTGTCACAAAGTACACTTCAATGTCACCTTAATTCATGAAGATGATGACTCTATTAGATTCAAGGTAGGAGCATGAGGGCATGATCAGTATCCAAAATCCAACCCTGATGTTGTAGATGGTTGTAAATTTATAAGAGAGTATGGTAGTTTAGGAATACTTATCCATTTACCAATCTAGTCTATTGATCCACTCTTGATGGGAACATGAGCTCAAGGTATAAGAGGTGAAATCTCCAAGATAGGATCAGATAGGATTTGAAGTTATTATCCAAGGTAAATGTTTGAAACAACTCCTGGAAGCTTCTAGAAGAGGAAGCTTCGAGATTATTTTTATTTTTTCTGAATTTCTAGAATCATCGTACCCCAACAAGTGACAACATGTTTCTAATCAGTGCAGTTGTAGAATGGAGCAACCTACTAGTGAATGTAGGTTCCTAAAGGGCCAGGGTGCGTTGGGCCTTTAAAAAAATGGTTTGAAGAAGTCAAACCCAAAAACTCGAGGATTTGAAAGATTCATTCTTAGCGATTTATTTAGGGAATATGATAAGGTGTTCACATATGTTGATTGATATTTTTTGTAGTCCTATTCACCAAATGTGACAAAATGGCCTATAACAGATTTCCTCCTAAAGCTCAAAGTTAGAAACAGTGGCTAGTGACTGAAGTGCTTTACCTTGTGACAAGTTCGGATCAAGAAAAATTGGTCGATATCATCATCTGATACAATACATTTTCACCATGATATATTTGTTGAGGGAGGCATACCCTTGCTTAGCGCATAAGCTAACATTACATGTACAACCATCAAAAATCTTGTCCATTGATGACAAAGTATGGATCAGTGATTGGATGACTGTATGATCATAATTATCATGCTTTGCAATATTGCATTAATCCTGAAAGCGCAACCCGGATGGATGGAACTAGATCTGGGTTCTTCTATCTCTTTCGCTCAATAATTCCAATGTATGAGTCTAACCATGTGAATAAAATAGTTGGATTCAAACATGGTAGACACCATCTAATTACCAGTCAATGATGTAAGTCATTAACATATGCGAGAGAAACCACCGATGATGTTAATGGATCTCAAGGTATTATAGCACAATCCGTATGGTGTGAATGAATGAGTTGAATTCGAACACCACAAAAAATCTATTGGTCAAAGGCTAGTGATGTAAACATGTCGCTGAGAGAAAGGAGATTTTCCATTGATGTATGCAAGCCCCAAAGTATTGAATGAATAGATTCTAATTCAACTTCCTGGATATTGAGATGATGTCAAGAGGAAGTGACCTGTCGTAGGAGGGCCTTAATGTATCCCTCATCAATGACATGAAATGGGTATCCTGATTTGAGACATAATGATACTAATGTGGAACCGGTTCAGGAATGGCAGACATGAATATAGGTTTAAGCGTATTGTGGTAGATATCAATTGAATGACTTATCTTTAACACATTGGTGACATTGAATGGAGTTGGAAGCATTGAAACAAAATCGAAAATGAGGGCTTTGAAATGATGTGATGAACAAAAATAGAGACATATTTCCCAACCTAATAGTCACAGAGATGAAGAGGAATAGTGTCGTGTTCCATTTTTCCAAATTTCCCAACCATTTATGGTTAGTACCTCTTTATTTTTTAACAAGCTTGAGGAGGATAACATAAACTTGATTTATAAGTTTATCCTTCGGATGAATCCCTCTAAGTGTTTTTAACAAACCTTGAGGAGGAGTGGTTCATTCTCGTCATGTTTGATGAGTCCATCATTGTTTGATACTTTTATGAGTCCTGTGAAGGTCTAACTTGGCTCATTTTTCATGCTTAGAGGGTTTGAAAAAAAAGGCTAAAAATAAAACTCCAAAGGTTCCTTTTCATAGATAGTCTCTTAAGTCTGAAAAAGTAGAAAACAATACTCACGAGAACCTCTTAGCCATGTTCGACTAAGGTATTCATTTTTCGTAAATAATCCTTCTCAATGTGGAAAATGGTTAAACTTATACTGATTAGACGTATTTTTATTTACTTTAACGAGTTTGAAAAGACAAGTGCTCAACAATATTTTCATGTTTAGGAGTCTGAAAAGAGTTGAGAGAGGATTCCAGGGGGGTCCTTTTTCGTAGGTTTACAGAGCATGAAAAAGGGATAAAAGTATGCTCTTTGGTCAAAATGACCTGTTTCAATTTAGACATCATCAAAATCCATTAAACAGTTGTCAACCTATTCAAAACACCACCAAAAGATTAAAAATACATGTTTCATGATAAAATTGAATAACATTTAGGTCAAAACGTAAAAATATTAACAAAATAATGATGAAAATGACCATAAAATAGGAAAAAGGTAATTCATTTTTACCATTTCACATTTTACCTCTTAGAGAGTGAGTTTTGAGTGTTTTTTCCCCCAATATTATACAATTGATTATGATCAATCCAATGGATCATTTCAAGCATCGTCACTTCCAGGTAGGAGCTATAACATTCCTCTTTATTTTCATGCATCCATTTTGTCATTTCATGCAAGTTTTTCCAGTTTTTGAGAGCCCTATGGATATGATACCTCACCCTAGTTCCAACACACCCCCAGTAAGTCAAAAGGAGTGTTGAACAGGGAGAAAATACACTAGGGAGAGCATTGCAACGCACTGTATGCTCTTAGGGGGGTTATTTTAGTGCAATTCCTAAACTTTTTTTTGCCTATTTTCCTCAAATTTTCTCCAATTTTTTGCATGAAGCTTATCCTAATGATCCTTCTTGTGATGTTTCAGGTGTCTGTTGGAACAAAATGGATTTAATATGGAGGAAAAGGGAACATAAGGAACAAGATTTAACTACAGCTAATGATCCTGCCACTATCTAGGCTTTGAGAGACTTTAGCTCTTGAAATTTTTCTGGCTTCCTGGTATGAGGCAATATTTGGAATTATTGAGGTGTCTTGTTTGTGGATGGGATGTTCAGGCATAATAATTTAGACTTGGTGCACATATGCTTGAGATACAGGTAGAGGAATATACTTCTTGAAAATTCTATCAAGGATAATTGCCCCCATTTCCTTATCTGGTTCGAGGAGTGGTGGAGAGACAATCAAGGATTACATCAATGCACATTGTAGACCAATATCCAAACCTACTAAATGTGGGAAAATCGACATCAGGGATGTGGTATGTTTGCCTCTAAGAATGATCTTGTTTATCATTGCCATATTGGCTGGTAGTGAAACTCTACATGTGGCCAATAAATCTCATATGTTGTATGCTTTAGAGTGTATGTAGCCGACAATATTCAATTGGAGTGAGGGAGTACTCGTAAACATGAAGGAGACGCTGACCAAGGCAAAATAAGGACAGTTAAATAACTTTCGCTATGGTTCGATTTTGATTTCTTTCGCTTTATAGCGAGTTCCATTGCTCATGCCACAACATATCTCACTCAATCTTGCAGATCCAAGAGTCCCACGAATGAGGAGGTTGGTGGATCTCATGTTTAGAAACATTGGTCTGTCATCAATGAGTTTCACACCAGTCTTCTTTAGATTCTTTAGATGGTTAAGTATTCAACTCATTATTATAGAAGACTGTCCATATGTAGGGATGGATTTATGTAGAGACCGAGAGCATGGGCTTCCTAATGGCGAGCGATGGGGTGCCATAGGTATAAAAACAAAAAACAAAAACAAAACATTTTGACCATTTTTTGGATTCTAAGTTTTACATTTTTTTGTGATTTTTGATGTATCCAAGACTAAATTATTGATTTGTACACATGCATATATTGGACATGTTCAACCTATGGGTTCTTCTTATCTTCATCAAGCAGGAGACCCATAGTAGGAACCAACAACAATACATGTTGTTGTAGCGGGACGAGAGGTACTACAAGATCTCAATGTGGTCGAGACCCTTACAAAAATTGAACGTCACATGGAGGGGTTAACCCACAACAGAGCTGAGACTAGGGTCGACGAGCTTCCTTCTGTAGCAACATAATATTAGCGTGCCTAATGATATCCATCAATTATTGCATAAGATGGCTCGCGCAATGGCATGCTAACATGAGCACTATGATTAGTCTATAGGATGCTTGTAGCCATATTTTGACTGCATGTATATTTTGATATGACAAGTCGTGTGGCCATATGTGTCTTGGGAACAAATTTTGTAAAACACAACTTTGATATATATATAACATAAAATATATATATATATATATATATATATATATATATATATATATATATATTCATTATTTCTTATGGTTCTAATATCTCTTTCAATGTATGTGATGTGTATTGAATTTAATTTACATGTGTCGCAAATGCCTATCTAAAACATGACTAGCCAATGCATATGTCAATGGATTTATATTCCTATAAATTTGTTGGTATTGGATGCAATCAAAATATTTTTCCAAAAGTCGAATCCTTAAGAACATATGAAGAATAGTTGGACTTCGAATTGATTATACATTATTTAATTGTAGTACTACAAGTTGTGAGTCGAGTATGATAACTATACAACGGATATTATGGGAAATAACATCAGACAATAATTTGACCATTGCGCTATACTCAACGATGTTATTTGTAGAGTGACCGATACAAATCCCTTATAAACTAACTAACGATCCATTCAGAGCATATATAGCCCATGTTGCGGAAGAGAGGTTTCAAGTACTACAACTAACGTCGTCAGCATAACCAACATATGGTTCGAGGAATGCCGACATCTGCAAAACAAAAGTAAAAATAATAATAATAGAAACCATAGGAAACTCCAAAGGGAACACACTGCAAACACACTCAACATACCTATATACAGTATGTACACAATGCATTACACAAAAAATCAAAAATGATATTTCTTAAGGTACATCCAATTATACGTTGCGCCAAGGGAATTCAATCGAAATCAACAAGCTCAATTCCATCGAAATCAACAAGCTCATATGCCCCTTTAACAAGAACATGTTTGATAATGTATGGACCTAGCCACATTGGCTCGAAATTCCCTGATCCTAATTTATCAGACCCTTGATCGTATAACAAGGCAAGGTCTCCTTATGAGAAGACACGATTCTTGACACTCTTGTCATAATGTGCCTTGATACGTTTCTTATGGGCTTCATTAGCCATCGCAGCATCACGTCGGGTTTCATTTAAGCGCATCAAATTTAAGAGACATTCCTCTTCCGCGGAAGTGGAAGGGATGAGTTCGAAAGAAATTTGAGGGGCGAAATATCACATTCAATTGGAAGGATTTATTTGAGACCATAAACCAATTGGAATGGTGTGAACTCGGTAGCAGTCCTAACAAAGGTTTGATACGCCCATAAGGTTGTATAAAGGATAATATGCCAGTCTGATTTGTGGACCCTTGTCATACGTTGAACCATTTTTTTGATAAATTTATTGATTGCATCAACTTGCACATTCGCCCTAGGGTAGTAGGGAGTGGATATCTCTTGAGAGAGTTCCATCTTGGTAGCTAGTTCAGACATCATAATTGCGAAAATGTTTTCCATGGTCCATGACTACATCCAGTGAAAAACCAAACCGTGCAATGATATGGTTGAAGAAAAAGAGAGCAGTTGTTTCGTCAGTATTATTATATGTAGGCATCGCCTCAGCCCACTTGACAAAATAGTCAATTGTTATAATGATATAGCCATTCCCCCCACCTGAGTGAGAGTTACATGTCATGAAATCAATGTCACCCTAATGCCTGAAGATGATGACTCTCTTAGATTCAAGGTAGGAGTATGAGGGCATGATCAGTCTCCAAAATCCAACCCTAATGTTGTAGATCGTTGTAAATTTATAGGAGAGTATGGTAGTTTAGGAATTCTTATCCATTTACCAATCTAAGTTTGAGATCCACTCTTGATGGGAGCATGAGCTCAAGGGATAAGAGGTGAAATATCCAAGGTATGATTCGAAGTTCTTATCCAAGGAAAATGGTTGAAACAACTCCTGGAAGCTTCTGGAAGAGGAAGATTTGGGATTCTTTTTATTTTACCTGTATTTCTAGAATCAACGTACCCCAACAAGGGACGACTTGTTATTGATCAGTGCATGTGCAGAATGGAGCAACTTGTTGGTGAACGTAGGTCCCTAAAGAGCCAGGGTGCATTGGGCCTTAAAAATACTGATTTGAAAATGTCAGACCCAAAACATGATGATTTGGAAGATTCATGCTCAGAGCTTTGTGTAGGGATGATGACAAGGTGTTCCCAGATGTTGATTGATCTGCTTTGCAGGCCTATTTACCAATTGGACAAAATCGCCTATAACAAATTCCCCCCTAAAGAATAAATTTAGAAACAATGGCTAGTGACTGGAGTGCTTTACCTTGTGACAAGTTCGGATCAAGAAAATTTGGTTTATATAATCATCTGTTACAATAAATTTTCACCATGATATCTTTTTTGAGGGAGGCATACCTATTCTTAGCACATAAGCTAACATTACATGTACAATGATAAAAAATCATGTCCACTGATGAAAAAGTATGGATCCATGAGAGGATGACTCTCTAATCATGCTATCATGCTTTGTAATCTTGCATTAATCTTGAAAGCGCGGCTCGGATGGATGGAACTTGATCAGGGATCTTCTATCGTGTTCACTTGTTCGTTACAATGTACGAGTCTAACCATCCGAATAAAAGAGTTGGAGTCGAACATGGTAGACACCATCTAATTATCGGTCAATGATGTAAGTCGTTAACAGATGTGAGAGAAACCATCGAGGATGTTAATGGCTCTCAAGGTACTACAGTACAATCCGTACGATGTGAATGAATGAGTTGAAGTCGAACACCATAAAAAATCTATTGGTCAAAGGCTAGTGATGTAAACATGTCGTTGAGAGAAAGGAGAATTTCCACTGATGTTTTCAAGCCCAAAAGTATTGAACGAAGGGTTTCTAAGTCAACATCCTGGATAATGAGCTGGTGTCAACAGGAAGTAACCTGTCACAGGAGGACCTTGATGTATCCCTCATCAATGACATGAAACGAGTATCATGATTTGAGACAGAATGATGCTAATGTGGAACCGATTCAGGAATGGCAGACATGAATGTAGGCTTAAGAGTATCGTGGCAGATATCAACTAAATGAATTCTCTTAAACACATCAATGAAACTAAATGGAGTTGGCAGCAATGACCCAAAACTAAAAATGGAGGCTTTGAAACAATGTGATGAACCAAAAGATAAACAAATTTCCCAACCCAAGAGTCACGGAGATGAAGTGAAATAGTATCGTGTTCAAGAGCAACTTGTTACCATTAATAGGTGGAGTGTCCCAATTTCCCAAATTTCCCCAACCATTTATGGTGAGTGCCTCTCTTTTTTTAACAAGATTTAAGAGGATAACATATACTTGATCTATAATTTCATCCTTTGGATGAATCGCTCCGAGTATTTTTCACGAACCTTGAGAGGAGTGGTTCATTCTCATCATGTTTGACAAGTCCATCATTGTTTGATACTTTTACGAGTCCTGTGAAGGTTTAACTTGGCTCTTTTTTCATGTTTAGAGAGTTTGAAAAAGAGGCGAAAAATAAAACTCCAAAGGTTCCTTTTTGTAGATAGTCTCTTAAGTCTGAAATGGTAGAAAACAATACTCAGGAGAACCTCTTAGCCATGTTTGACTAAGGTATTCTTTTTTCATAAATAGTCCATCTCAGTCCTGAAAAGGGTTAAACTTATACTGAGTAGACATATTTTCATTTACAAGGAGTTCGAAAAGACAAGTTCTCAACAATATTTTCATGTTTAGGAGTCTGAAAAGAGATGAAAGAGGATTCCAGGGGGTTCCTTTTTCGTAGGTTTACAAAGCCCAAAAAAGTGATAAAAGTATTCTCTTTGGTCAAAATGACCTGTTTCAATTCAAACATCATCAAAATTCGTTAAAAAGTTGTAAACCTACTCAAAACACCACCAAAAGATTAAAAATACATGTCTCATGATAAAATTGAATCACATTTAGGTCAAAACATTAAAATATTAACAAAATAATGATGAAAATGACCATAAAATAGGAAAAAGGTAATTCATTTTTACCATTTCACATTTTACCTCTTGGAGAGTGAGTTCTTAGTGTTTTTTCCCCCAATATTCTACAGTTGATTATTACCAATGCAATGGATCATTTTAAGGATTGTCACTTCCAGGTAGGAGCTATAACATTCCTCTTTATTTTCATGTATCCAATTTGTCATTTCATGCAAGTTTTTCCAATTTTTGAGGGCCCTAGGGATCTAATTCCTCGCCCTAGTTCCAACGCACCCCTAACAAGTCAAAAGGAGTGTTGAGCAGGGAGAAACTACACTGGGAGAGCATTGCAACGCACTGTATGCCCTTAAGGGGGTGCGTTGAGCGCAATTCCCAAACTTTTTTTGCCTATTTTCCTCAAAATTTCTCCAATTTGTTGCATGAAGCTTATCCTATTGATCCTTATTGTGATGTTTCAGGTGTCTATTGGAACAAAATGGCTTTAATATGGAGGAGAAGAGAACATGAGGAACAATATTTAACTGTTGGTAATGATATTTCCACTATCTAGGCTTTGAGAGAATTTAGGCTCTTGGAATTCTTTTGGCTTCCTGGTATGACGCAACAAATGGAATTGTTGAGTTGTCTTGTCCGTGCATGGGATGTTCAAGCACAAACATTCAGAATTGGTGCACATATGTTTGAGATACAAGTGGAGGATATATACTTCTTGACAATTCTATCAAGAATAAGTGCCCCCATATCATTATCTAGTTCAAAGCGTGGCAAAGAGATAGTCAAGGATTACATCATTGCACATTGTAGACTAAGATCCCAACATACTAAAGATGGGAAAATTGAAATCAAGGATGTGGTATGTTTTCCATTAAGAACGATCATGTTTATCATTTCCAGAATGGTCAATAGTGCAACTCTACATGTGGCCAATAAATCTCATATGAAATATGCTTTAGAGTGCATGCAGTCTACAATATTCAACTGGAGTGAGGGAGTATTGGTAAACATGAAGGAGAGACTGACCAAGGAAAAAGAAGGCCGGTTAAATAACTTTGGTTATGGTTCAATTTTGATTTATTTTGCTTTAGATTGGATTCCACTGCTCAGGCCACAACATGTCTCGCTCAGGCCCGCAAATCCGAGAGTCCCACAAATGAGGAGGTGGGTGGATCTCATGTCTAAACACATTGGTCTGTCACCAATGAGTTTCACACCAATCTTCTTCAGATTCTTCATATCGTTGCGCATGCAACTCATTATGATATAATATTATCCATATGTAGGGATAAATTTCCATAGAGACCTGGAGCTTGTGCTTCTTGATGGCGAGCGTTGGGGTGTGAAGGGTCAAATAAAAACATTTTGACCATTTTTTGGATTCTAAGTTTTACAATTTTTGTGATTTTTGATGTATCCAAGACTAAATTATTGATTTGTACACATGCATATATTGGACATGTTCGACCTGTGGGTTATTCTTATCTTCATCATGCAGGAGACCCATAGTAGGCACCGGTAGCAATACAAGTTGTTATAGTAGGACGAGAGGTACTACAGGATCTCAATGTGGTCGAGACCCTTACAAAGCTTGAACGTCACATGGAGGGGTTAACCCATGGCATAGCTAAGACTAGGGTCAACGAGCTTCTTATGAGGCTATAACGAGATACTATTAGTGTCCCTGATTGTATCCATCGGTTATTGCACAAGATGGCTCGTGCAGTGGCGTGCCACCATGTGCACTATGATTAGTCTACTAGGAGGCTTATAGCCATATTTCGACTGCATGTGTATTTTTATATGACAATATGTGTGGCCATATGTGTCTTGGGCACAAATTTTGTAAAACCAAACTTTCATATATATATATACAACTATCTTTAATGTTTCTTATGGCTCTATTATCTCTTTCAATGTATGTGATGTGTATTGAATTTATTTTACATGTGTTGCAAATGCCTATCTAAAACATGATTAGCCAATGCATTTGTCAATATATTTAGATTCCTATAAATGTTTTGGTATTGGATGCAATCAAAATATCTTTCCAAAATTCAAACCCTTAAGAACATATGAAGCATAGTTGGACTTTTAACTAATTAGACATCAGTCAACTATAGTATTACGACTTGTGAGTCGATTCTGATTACTATACAACGGATACCATGAGAAATAGCATCATACAATATTTCAATCACGACGTTATACTCAGCGATGTTATTTGTAGAGCAACCGATACAAATCCCTTATAAACTCACTAACTAGCCTTTCAGAGCCTATATAGCCCACGTAGTGGAAGAGAGGTTTCGAGTACTACGACTAGCATCGTGAGAATAACCAACATATGGTTCGAGGGATGTCGACATCTGCAAACTAAATTTAAACAAAATTAATAAAAACCATAGGCCCAACCCCAAAGAGAACACACTGCAAACACACTCAATGCACCTATATACAACACGTACACAATGCACTACACAACAAATCAAGCATAGTATTTCTTAAGGTACAACCCATTCTAGGTTGTTCCAAGGGAACTCCATCAAAATCAACAATCTCATAAGCACCCTTGGCAAGAAAATGTTTGACAATGTATGAACCTAGCCACATTGGCTTGAATTTCCCTGATCCTAATTTATTAGACCCTTGATCGTATAACAAGAAAAGGTCTCTCTTCGAGAATACACAATTCTTGACACTATTGTCATATTGTGCCTTGATACGTTTCTTATGGGCTTCATTAGCCACCGCGACATCACTTCAGGTTTCATTTAAGCACGTCAGATGTAAGAGACATTCCTCTTCCGCGGAAGTGGCAGGGAGGAGGTCGACATAAATTTGAGGGGAGGAATTTCACATTCAATTGGAAGGATTGATTCCAGACCATAAACCAATTGGAATGGTGTGAACCCGGTGGCAGTCCTAACAAAGGTTTGATATGACCATAAGGTCATATAAAGGATAAGATGCCATTCTAATTTGTGGATCCCTATCATATGTTGAAGCATTTTTTTGAGAAATTTATTGATTTCCTCAAATTGCACATTCGCTTGAGGGTAGTAGGGAGTGGAACTCCCTTGAGAGAGTCCCATCTTGGCAGTCAGTTCAGACATCATGTGATTGCGAAAATGTTTTCCATGGTCTGTGACTACAGCCTGTGAAACATTGAACCGTGCAATGACATGGTTGAAGAAAAAGAGAGCAGTTGTTTTGCCAGTATTATTATATGTAGGCATCGCCTTAGCCCACTTGGTAAAATAGACAATCACTACAATGATATAGCCATGCCCCCTCACCCGAGTGAGAGATACATGTCATGAAATCAATTCCCAATTTCGTAAATGGTCTTATGGCGATAACATGATGCAAAGGAGCGGGTGGAATACAAGCCTTATGATCGTATATCTAACATTCATGACACTTTTGGATGGCGAGGATGTAGTCGTGAAACATGGTAGGCCAAAAGTAACTAACATGCAGAATCTTCTATACGTTGGTATAACTGTAAAAATGACCACCAAATTCCCTGGAATGGAATTCATTTAAGACTTTATCAACCTCCTTGTGAGTGAGGCACCTTCAAAATATTGTATTGATACCATGGAAATAAAGGGTGTTGTCCATTATAATGTAATTTTTGGCTTAATATCGGATAGGTCATTGGTCAGGATGAGAGGTGTCGGACCGGAAAGTTTGGGTTTGGAGATATCTGATAATGTCTCCATACCATGGGTCAAATGACGAAATCAGGAACAACAACTCATCTGAAATGGAATCACTAGACGTTGACTCAGTTACAGTAGTGGGAAGGTCACAAATTAGCTCAGAAAAAACTAAGGATTTCTTTGACTTGGATTTGATGAATTCCAAATCAAACCCTTGTATGGTGAAAATCCAGTTGGAGTACTTTCCCCCCTTCAATTTTCGTGATAAGATCTATGTCATGGGGTTGCAATCGGAAATAACCATAGTCCTGTTGAGTAATATATAATGGCGAACCCCAGATGCGGGTGACATGATTGACACGAGTGAACATCATTTCCCAACTCATTATGACTGCGGGAATCCCCAACGCAATTCCCCACCTGCAGCAGATCCAATTACTGTTAACTCCTCGCACACTCCTTTGAGAACCAGAGATAACGCAAATTGGACAGGCCTTGTGTCACCTGACCCTGATCATCACCTTGCCCATACCACCATTAATGTCCATGATGTCTAACCAGCATTGCAGCCACGCCTACCCCTTTACGCCTGCTCATTGTCTTGAGCTCCACACGCAGCACTGTGTAAAGATCATTCATTGCCTCTATGACAACCTTCATCCTCAACCCTATATATCCTCCTGACCTCTTCTCCTTTCCTCCCTCATCCGCTCTCCACTGCATTCAACTCTCCTCCTTCTGATATGGACGCTCACTGATTCCAATTAGTGGCGAAGTCTCAGTCCCGGAGTGGAGCTGCGCAGTCCCCCTTTGCTTGGCGCTCTGCATCCTACACACTTGTCCTCCAGTCTCTACAGCTTCTCCCACCCCTGTGTCACCCTCGCCTCCCCTTCCAAGTGTGGAATGGCCCCCAGGTTGCGCCAACACACTATTCGCGGTGGCCAGAAAGGGACGCCTCCGGGTCGTTACCAACGCGGCGAAGATAACCGATTTGAATGGATTGAAGGCTCCTCGTCCAGCACCCCTGCCAGCCATCATTCCATCCCCGAGAAATGAGCAGAATTCTCCAGGCAACCTGTGGAAAGGGGAAGTCGAGGCATGAGGAGGTCCACCTCCTCTCCTAGAGCTCCCTCTCTGCATAGCCTTCTGGCTCCCCCAAATAGTCCTGCGCAGGGTGATGAGGAAACATACATATGGATTATGGATTCCGACGGTGTTTGCACGAAGGTCCTTGAAGGATTTGACCCGGACTGCCCCATCCTTTGCACTCCTGCAAATCTACCCACACGCACTACTTCTGAAGTGGAAGCTTTTGTGGAAGCGGTTGTTGCACAGGCCCCTGCCTATCCCATCAACGAGGAGAATCCCCATTGTAGTGATGATGAGGATGAATAAATTCTGCGCATATGTTCAATTTTATTTTATTTTATTTTCATTTGTGCCCACAGGGATATACTGCTATGTTCTACTCTCTAGCCTCTATATGTATAAGCGCGATTGCGCACAATGTAATGCTCATTTTCAAGTTTTGTCTGGGCCAACCCCCTCCCCCAAGGTAGCCAAAAAACAGCGTTTCAAAGGCAGGGATTGGTTAAGCGCAGCTTACCAACCCTGTCTATAAATTGTGTATTTTTATGTTTTCAAAATTAGTAGATTAGCACAACTTACCAAATATATACATATAATGGCGAAATTTTTGGACAACTCAGACAATCGCCAAAGCTAAATTTTCGACATGAGTATTCTTGACTTCAATATCGTTGAGGTTTTGACTCAAGTAATAAATATGATGTTCAATCCCTACATCATACTCCTAGACCAATACCATAGCAATGGTAGTAACTGCAACGACGAGGTACAAAAAATAATCGTGTTGGTAATATGGGGATATAACAGGGATGCCTGAATCAGAACATCTTTCATGGCATTCAATTCTATTTGAGTAGCGTCATCCCAATGGAAGGGAACCCATTTTTTTAACAAGCAAGTAAATCCTTTGGTCAATTCTACGTAGTTGGGAATGAACCCCCGAAGAAATTTAGTGTTCCCTTGGAGTCGTTGAAGTTGAATAAGGGAAGAAGGAGCAAGCAAGTCGATGATCGCCTGGACTTTCAATGGGTCAATACGAATTCAATGTTTCAATACCACAAAACCAAGAAGTCGACTGAAACTTACACAAAACACGCACTTGTGCAAATTGAGACGCATATTATAATGTCTACATCATAAATATATGGCCCTAAGATGAATCGGGTGATCAGCCTGATGTTTTGAATGAGCAATAAAATCATCCAAATATGGTTTCACAATATATTTGATGTCATGGAAG
The DNA here is from genome assembly GCA_034641835.2 of Pinus albicaulis. Classification (NCBI taxonomy): domain Eukaryota; kingdom Viridiplantae; phylum Streptophyta; class Pinopsida; order Pinales; family Pinaceae; genus Pinus; species Pinus albicaulis. The sequence continues at coordinate 535,291,486 of CM076579.1, forward strand.
GCGTAATTCATTGCCCTCTGAAACACAGCCTCAACATTCTTTAATATGAAAGGGATATTCTGATATGAAAATGTGCGCCAGGGACAAATGAACGCGGTTTTATGTTAGTCTGCTAGGAGAATGTTGATTTAATTATAGTCATACAAACTGTCCATTAAAAAAAATATCTCACAATCGACACGATCATCAACAATCTAGTCGATAAATGGGGTGGGATAATTGTCCTTCATACAAGCACGATTGATGTCCTGATAATAAACACACACATGAATGGTTCCTTGTTTCTTTATGACAGAAACAATGTTAGACACCCAATCAGTTAAAGGTATTGAGTAGATGAAACCAGAGCGTATAAGTTTTTCAACTTCAGCTTTAGTAGCTGCAACCTTCTTGGGATGGATCAGATAGAGGCATTGTCGAACTGGTTTAGCATCAGGGTACGTCTTAATTTCATGCACAACAATGTTTGGATCGATACCTGGAATTTATTCATAAGACCAGGCAAAAAAGTCTCTAAACTCCTAGAACAGGGCTTTATAATTCTTGATCTCATCGGAAGAGCAAGACGCACTGATATGTAGATTCTCAACAAAGTCGGGATTGATTGAAATGTAAAGAGGTATGGTCTCTTCAATGCTCGACAAGTTCTTTTGAGAATCAACATCATTGATGGATAGGGAATTCTTAGACAACTAAACAATATTGGGTCGATACAGTTGGGTAAGATTGTCCTCGAAGGAATCTGGAAAGGAGGAACGATGCTGATAATCATCCCACGGCGCATCACCTGGCATCATGATCTCGATGATTCTATCGTCAATAGGAAATGTATGAGAGAAATAATCAGAGGATGTGTCGTAATCTAAAGAATGGTCAAGCCGATCGAAAAATGGGGAGAGGGTATAGTGCACTGCACAGGCCGAATAAATGGCTTCATAGTCGATCTCAATGGGACTAAGTGGCACATGATCACCAAAACTGTCAAGATTAGATTCATCTGGTACTGTCTAAGAATCAATAGGAATAGTAAAAGAAGATATCCTGTTGATATAGGAAACCGAAGTAGACTTTTAGGGAAATGAATGAGGAGGAAGCGAAAAGGTTCCCATGAGAGAGGAATCCTTAAGCAGTCCAACCCCAGCATGATGATATGGGAGTAGGGTTTCCCTCACGAGAGGTATGCTTCAAGTAACTTGAGAACTAGAGGCAAAGAAATTGAGTTGATCAATGGCTCAGTGCACCACCTTTATGAGGAAAAACGATCATTCTAAAATATGTTGAAACAACAACATCCATAGCATAGACCCATGTACGACCTAGTATAAGATTATAATCTAGCGGTCCATTGATAACTTCAAATTATACTGATACGGTCTATTAGTGTCTAAATTTTCAGTGATCAAATATACTCTTTCAGGTTTACTTGGTAGTGGTCCTAGGTCAAAATTTCATGTTTTCAAACTAATTATTAAATAAAATTTTGTTCACTGAATGTTGTCTAGTTTTGAATGCTACTCCCTTCGCTCATTCATTGTCATCATCATTTTAAGGTCATGACATTCATCATCATCTAGGGTCATAGGTCAATCAACATACCTCCATCTAGGTTAGGGTCTAGGTTTACTTTGTTTCGCCACCATAATGTCCAATCATGTCATGTAATAAGGCAAGCAAGAGTCATCTTCACGATACAAATCACATTTATTAGGAGTTAGAAAATATAGGAAATAAAACAAAGGCAAATTATCTTTCCTCAAGAAGTATGCTACATGATCAAAAATTTTGCAAATTTTTTTTTTTTCAAAAAGTGTTTGTGATTTCACTAAAGGACAAAAAAAGAAATTTGTGAGTTATAAAAAAATTGGAGTTTTGGAGTTCATTTCATCATTTTCTTTTAAATATAGCTCCTCTATCATCCTCACAACACTCCACAACTATCTAAAGGTCGAATAAAACCAGCAAAATTGTGCCAAACTGCTTTGCGCGACACTTCTAGCAAGTTGCGCTACGCTTCTGGCAAGCTGCGCTACACTTCTGTCTTGTTGTGCTATGCTTCTGGAAAGGGTGCTACGATTTTGCTTCCAAGCTTCAAAAAAACTATCCAAGGGCCAAATCAGCTTGTCTCAAGGTTCAAAGACCTCCTAAGCAGTAAGTGAATCCTCTTCATACCTCATTCAAGTCAAAATTTTCAGCAAAGGGTGGATTCCCTCCTTAGGTTTTCTCCACTACGTTTTTGGTTTCTTCCATATTTGGCTGATTTCAGTTGAAAAAGCCCTAATTTCACCATATAAAAACCTTTATACATCATCCATATACCTTATCCAAACACTACCTATCACTCATACCCCTTCTTGCCACCATTTTCACTTAAACCCTAGTTTTCACTACGTTTTTGCAAGGAAACTAGGAAAACTTTGTGTTTTGAAATTTTGAGCACCTTTCTCATGCCTATTTCCAAAAATTTCACTTACATCTTGTATCCAAATCATCACCCTACCTCCCAAAATTTGTAGGGATTTTTACCTAACTTCATTCCATTTCATTTCTGTCCTTAAAACCACTCTACCACTATCCCCTGTTTTCCTAATTTTCCACCTCTCCTATCCATTACATCAAGCTATGGTTTTCCTTGTTGACAAACATCATGGAGGGTGAGAAGAGGGTCCATAAGGGAGCTCATCATTCTAGGTTTGAGCCATCCAACTTGTAGGATATCAATGTTTCTCCTTATGTTAAGAGATGTTTTGAAAACAATGGTTGTTTGAGGTTTTGTGAGAGAATCGAGGAGGTAGGTTGTCTTGCTCAATTGACAAGCATTTTTCCTACCAGCTTCAGGAGAGATAAGGCTATCATAGTAGGTATTGAATTCATCTCCTCCATTAGGTCAACTAACCTTTGATGAGTTGATCGTTGCTGAAATTGAGCAAGATAAAAAGTTATGGCTTGACAGGATGAATATGCATCTTGAGAAGATTTTGAAGAAGGCAGAAATGGATAATAACCTCCAAAGGCATATGGCGAGACACTATTTCACTAGGAACCAAATCACCAAAGTCAAGGTGAAGAATTTGAGGAAAAAACTTAAAGAAACCCTAATTAAGCTAAAGGAGAAAGATAACTTGGATCTGCTAGCTGAGGCATCCCTAGTTATTTAGTTTATCATTCAAGGATGCTATAGACCAAATTTCAGCAAGTTTTGGACATTTTGGGTATTTTTTGTGATTTTTTGCAAAATCTAGAAAATTCACCTTTGGAGAAGCATCGCGTAGCGGCGCAACGCTTTTCCTCAGAACCTCCAAATGAGGATTTTTCTACATGGATGGATGGATCTTGCCATGTACTTTCCAGATATGGACTCGGATTTTCATGAAAACCCCCATTTTTGGAGAAAAACCCAAAAAAATAGCCTCTTTTTCATGCTTCTGCAACTATTTTTGCCTGTGCGTGGAGCTTCTAGAGTTAGGTTGGGGAAATGGATTTTTGAAGGCCTTCCAGGAAGTATTTTATCAGTTTCAAGGTTGGGATGGATAGAGGACACCCATGGTTACCTAGACCAATCTTCATATTTGTAGGGGGATTCCTTAAGGACAACCAAAATCACTCAAATTTGTGCGACGCTTTTGTAACTGGCGCAACGCTTCTGTCTTAGATCCTTTCTGGATAGGTGTCAAGCCAGAATGGTCCAAATTTCGAGGTTGCAGCCGTCCTATGAGGTGTATTTTGGGAAAGAGAGTTTGTTTTTTCCTCTCACTCTTGAGGAATTATGCAATTAATCAACGAGACATACACTCCTAGTTGTTAGCTAAATTTGGGGGATTGTTTCTAACTTCCCTAAATTCTAGGTAATAACTCATAGGGTGCATTTATGGTGTATTTTGGATCAGGTTTCAACCCAATGAGGTGGAATATCTTCTATTTTCTATATGTAGTCCAACTAAAGTCATTTTAGAGGTTGGATAGTTGTTATTTACAATGTGGAGCTTATGTACAAACTTTTTCAATTAAATCAAAGACATGTTGCAGTTATAATTTTGGTACTCTAGTGGTATGCTTATTAGCATTGTTTTTTCTCAGCAACACCATCAAGTTGAATGATTATGCTTTCTTGCCATCACATGTATGCTTCTATATGATGATCTTATGAGTCTATGAACATAATTTTTTTTTTTTTAATGCTCTATTTTATAAGATTTTCATGAATGTGGTTCACTTCCTCTAATGAATGAATTCATCTAACATGCTCATTCTGACTCTCTCTCTCTCTTTTAAAACCCTATACACAATTACAAATTATGTATGTTCTTAAGTATACCTACCTGGCCTCATCTTCATCTTTGCAACTGAACCTTTGAAATTAGACCTAAAACCTAGACCTAGTTCCTTGACTGTCATTCCTATCCAGCAAAATTCAAAACAAAAATCCCTAATTCACTGAGCTTATGTCTAGCCTAATATCATTACATCTCCAGTATCCTCATTGAATGTAAAGTGACATTGACAAAACTCTCTTTGGTTTTGGTAGGGCTAGATACCAAACCTAAACATTGGTTTGAGGTTACCTCCTTCAGTCTATATTCTCAACCTTGGGAAACTGGGGGGAGTGATAACATGGTCTTGCCGCCTAATTCTACCTGTAGAGAATTCAAAATGCCACAAGGTTTATAACTTCTTTCTTCAAAATCCTTTAGAGTGGTCGATGACTAACTTAATTGGGGAGAACCAGTGGACTTTTAGCAAGACATGTACATAATATAGGTTGAGGCTCCCTCGTCCACAATGGAATGATGGATATTATTACTGTGAATCACAACCTGGATCATGAAAGCTAATTTAGCCGAAATTTGAGGTGTATAGTTCGCATGGTTAAAAACTACTATGTTAGAATCCAAGGGATCAATACATCCAATTTCTGATAGCAAAGCCTTCTTTTGGGTAAGAAAATTTTGCAACACCTCAAGAGTCGACATAGTTGAAGGAGCATGAGCCAGATCCTCAACAATGTTATAATTCTAAGTAGCTCTTACGTGAGGGTTGAATGTATATTTATGGATAACGCCTTTGGGAGGATTAATAATTAACTCAGTAGGTACGACAATTAGAGTAGGATCCGAACAAGATGCAATCGAAGTAGCATGGCGATTAGTAGCCTGGTCATTCAAGGGATTCACATTACCATAGTATTTATTTCTGGTGGTCACCATAACATAGTTTTTGGGTTTAGCAGAGGAAAGTATCAAAACTGAGTTAGAGGAAGCGGGATCCTAGGAAACCATATTGGTCTCCTAATTCAGAAACTAGTATGTCAACACAGTGGGTGTAGTGGATGATTTAAGGAATTGATTCACTTCTTCTTGGTGTGGATAATCACGAGTGAAATGATCCTCATTACAAATCAAACATGGGTAACAAGGTTTTCGTTTTTCTTCAGAAGACTGATTGTTTTGTTTATCATGTGGAGGGTTATCTTTCTCCTTTTTACCTTTGCCTTTCTTCTTACTTCCTGGTTGCTAAGATTTGCCTTTGGAATATTGAATGGAATTGATATTGAAAGTAGAATTCAGAAGAAGGGCTTTGAGCAACCATAGAAAAGAGTAGAACCAAATGTTTTACTCGTCGACTTGGCTAGCAGAACCAATCATGCCACCAACATCATGTGAATCTTTAATAGGAGATTGAGGAACAATATTGGAAGGTCATGGAGCATTTGGTATTTTATCATAAAGTGTGTCAGATTGGGTGTAAATGAGATCCAAATACTGGGCACGAGCAAATTCTTGCTCTTTGGTCATGACTTCGCCCTTGGCGACATCTTCTATGATAGATGCATCAAAGACTTAATGAACCATTCAACTAACAATTGGCCAGGAACCAAAGTTTTAACCAAAAGACGATGGCATCGCCACTCATGAATGTGATCAAAGATGTGAGTGGCATCAATTTGTTTGAAATTGGTTAAAAGTTCAGTTCTAGTCTCGTATCTGATGGGTAACTGGAAATGTGTTAGGAAAGTGCTAGCCAAGGCATTGAAATTATCGAACGAAGCTCGTGGTAGTTTAATATACCATTTTGTTGTCATATTCATGAGTGTACATTGGAAAAGACGTAAACAAACATAATCATCATTGAGAGAGTTCGAATAACACCACAAATGGCAAGTCATCACATGTGTGGATGGGTCTTCTCCAAGATTTCCATTGAATTTAGGAATATCACTCAGCAATTTTGTAGGAATAACTGGCCTCTACACCAAGGAGAATGAGCTATGGGGTCATTGGTGAGCCTAGATAGGTCCGAAAATTTGAGAGTTGCTACAAATGGAAACTGCATGTTGACGTCTAGTGGAGGGTATCCTGGGTAAGATGGGATAGCCTAAGAAACATGTATCTGTATTATGGGATAGGGAGGATTTTGATAGCCAAAATACACATAACCTTGTTGCCCAACTCCAAGATAACCTTGTAAAGGTTGAAACAACTGGGTTTGGATTTTCTGACTGTAAGGTATTTGAGGGATTCTACATTGTCCCAACATAAGGTGGGTTAGGTTATGCCTGCGCCATACCATATACATTCTAACCCATTTGAGTCTTAGGAATGGCCTGACCAAGTGGTTGTGATTGTAAATTATCTTGAAAAGGTTGGGTATATATGGCTCGAGAGGATCCAGATACCAATGAAATAGGTTGAGTTAAAGATGCAACCTCTAAAGGTTGTATGACATTCACTTGAGCTTGAACATGTTGAGATATAGGTTGTTGAACAGGGATCTGAAATGTGGATGGAACATGTTGAGAAATTAAAGATGAAGCCACAACTGAACCAGGTTGTACAAGCATGGTAGGTTGCCAAACATTGGCAGCCATCCCTGAATGTAGAGGACTCATATGAGGTTGAGCATTAACTTGAGGGGATGGAAACATCCCTGCAATAGGTTCCCCCCTACCAAAATATGAGGATAATACAAAGGCAACTGCCTCCCAAGAGGATGGTTCCCAATAGGAAACAGATTGGGTAGTTGTAGGTGTCCATATCCACTAACATAAGGACCAAAGTGCTGCTAAATTGTAGGATTATATGGATGAGGAAGAGCGGACTTTGTAGCACTCATCAAAGAGTTCCAGATGGAATTCTAGACGTAGAGGACATGGGAGAGGTCCATGGACTGGATGTTGCATAAGAAAAGGTACCAGAAAATGATTGGTAACCAGGTAGGACGAACGAGCCACCATACAAATGCATCTCTAACTGAAGTTGCAACCCAGGTTATCTCTAGCATAGTATATACAGGCTAAAAACCATAGCAGATTTAGTCATGGTTAACTGTCCCAAAGAAGATTGTCGTGGGAAACTCAAAGGTGAGTTGAAAGGAAAAGAATCAGATAAAGGAGCAGAATCAGACAAAGGAGCTTGGGATGGAGTATGAGGAGAAGGAAAAGTATGGGCCTAGTAAATATGAGTTCCTTTCAAATGAATAGGAGAGGAGGGTCGAGGCTCTTCCTGTAGAATCTCTTCAATACTCACAAGACCAGGTGGAAGGGGTTCACCATCGAGTCCAAGATATATAATTTGGGGTTGGGTCTGAGATAGAGGAAGGTCCTAAACTAATAGGTGCAAATAACTAAGGAACCTCAGGTTATATAACCTCAGGTTTGTTGTCTTTGATTTAGTATAGTAAAGTTCAATAATCTCAGGTAACGACATTTTAGGTGCTTTTGTTTCGACTATGTCGTACTCACTAGCTAATGGAGAGGTAATCATGGGTTCCGTACTCACAATAAAATATGATTCTGGTGGATCTATATTAGGTGGGGGGCCATAATTAATAGCTCATGAAGCACTAGATTTGGTAGTTTGTGTATTTTTGTGCTTTTGATGACGGTCAATAGTTGCCTTAGGTGGAAGAGGAGGCTTATTTTGCATTGTATGTGAACGAAAAAGTATAGGGTTTTGTTCTTCCACGTTGGTTTAACAAATTTAAAAGATTAACAACAAAAATAAATCAAAGTGGGTAATATAGACATAAAGGTTTAGCAAGCAACTGTGAACTGCAATATACAACCTTGGAGAACCAAGGATTTATGTATGGGTAGAATGTTGTGTTTGGAGTATCACAATATACAAGGTGGCCGACTCAATTACCTATGGTGAGGATAGTAACCTATGGTGGACTTCCAAAATATACTCAACGGTACGTGGAAGTGTGGTATGTGTTAGTGTTGTCTAATGTGTAGCCGTACGATGAGAGCATTCCCATATAATTTTAATGTGTGGAGCTCCATCCAATATACCCGTAGTTACGTGGATAAAAGTGTGATACACTTATGTACATGGAATGATATATCACCCCCAAAATGCAACGCTGGAAAAAAACAACAACTCCTATGTTTATAGACGCTAAAACTCATCTCTAGCCTAGACCTCTAGATGTTTGCGTTAATGTTTCAAATGGTCCATAAGATTGATTCAATAAATTTTAAAGTTTATCTTTATATAAGTCTCAGTTTTCAAGGTTCACCATGAATTTCACCTGAATATCCCAAAAATGAAATCTAGCATGATGAAATGAAACTTTTATTTTCAATGAAAATCTATGTATAGGAGGGGAGAGAACAAAGAGTGCAACATACAAGATGCAACAAGCAAGATTGTTAATCAATTCCCCTAATACAACTGCTCCTAATTGCAATTTTACACACAAAACCCTAGATGCAATGCATGATGCATAATATTTTTCTTTTTTATTCCACTTAATTTTCAGATGAAATCTAAGATATTTGCCTAATCACTAATAAAATAAACTATTCAGAACGATGATTGAAACACCAATTCCTTCAAGCAATGCAACGATCAAGCAATTTGTTTTCTAATGACCTAATTAATAAGAAAAAATGAAAATCTAAACAAATTCTTATCAAAGGCACTCAAAACAAAAAAAACAAGATGAAGGCTTTTGATAGACCAAGACACACCCGGGGACAGAAGGAGGACCAACTTAAACAAATTTACTCAAAGAGAAAATCAGGAAAAATAATTTTTTTTTTCATGAAACAAGAGTCAGCCCATGTGCAAATAGGCTACTAGTGCTCTACAATGAAGGTGCAGAGAAGGCCAAGGAGCATTGTAATGCTCTGTCTCCAGACCAAGGGGAGTGCTATTCAAGGTAAAGGCCAAGTTCAGATGCAAAAAATAAAAATAATCTTAGTGAAAGGTCTTCCTAGGGTCAATTCAGACTAAGTGAAGCAATGGATATATGTTTAAGAGGTGAAACAAGTACTAGGGACAAGGAAACCGCTAAGGGAAAGAAATGATCCCCAACAAAGTTGCCAATTTATTGTGCGAAGTTTACGATTGTGGACATAAGTATCTTCCCTGGACCTAGTGGACTGGTCTAGAACAACATAAATCAAAGGATATAAAGTTTCCCTTAGAGAGATTGAAGAGTGGGAAGAGGCTTACTTGGAATCCGTAGTAATATTTACTCTCCTCTCAGCTTGTAAGCTCCAATCGTAGCTCTAATTGCTATAATTATAACCTGCACATACAATCATAAAAAGAAAAAGATCTACGACATCTATGTAGCATTATCGAATTACTTTATTGAATGGATCAACAAATCATTGAAATATATGAATGTAAACATAACATAACACATATAGGAGAATGATATACTCTTTGTATTAATATGAATATGAGAGAGTTTACAACCAATGATAGTAGCTCACCTTGTAGAGATCTCCCCAAGTTGACTTGTCCTTCCTTGTCACAAAGCACACCTCAATGTCACCATAATGCATGAAGATGATGACTCTCTTAGATTCAAGGCAGTAGCATGATAGCATGATTAGTCTCCAAAATCCAACCCTGATGTTGTAGATGGATGTAAATTTATAGGAGAGTATGGTAGTTTAGGAATTCTTATCCATTTACCAATCTAGGTTTGAGATCCACTCTTGATGGGAGGATGAGCTCAAGGGATAAGAGGTGAAATTTCCAAGGTAGGAACAAATAGGATTCAAAGCTCTTATCCAAGGTAGATGGTTGAAACAACTCTTGGAAGATTCTGGAAGAGCAAGTGTCGAGATTATTTTTATTTTTCCCAAATTTATAAAATTAGTGCACTCCAACAAGGGACAACCTATTTTTGATCAGTCCATGTGCAGAATGGAGCAACCATATATTTAATGCAGGTCCCTAAAGGGCTAAGGTGCATTGGGCATTAAAAAAACTGATTTGAAGAATTCATACCTAGAAACTCATGGATTTGGAAGAGTCATGCTTAGGGATTTGTGTAGGGATGATGACAAGGTGTTTGTAGATGTTGATTGATTTTTTTTGCAGGCCTATTGACGAGATGCCACACAATGGCCTATAACAGACATGATTGTCTTGTTCTAAGCAAGGATTTGTTTCCAAGTGGGTGCACTTGGAGGTTTTTAGGCCTTACTAAATAGAGCACCCAACTCGTTAACTATCAAGCCATGACTCGTTAAGACCTTGGCTACTGGAAAGGAAGGTGGAGTTAGATGAGAGTGACCATGTTGGAGTAGAATAGATTATATCATCTAGTTCGAAGATTCAATGCTATAGTCATAATGCCAAGAGAGAGAGGCTAGGTGAGAAGAGGGGAAACATATTATAAGGAGCATGCCCGCAAAGGGAACTCTCATCTAAAAAAGAGAGCAACGGGCTTTCCTGCAAGATACAAAGAGCATATTTTAGGAACGTGCAAGAAGAATTGGCCTAGTTAGAGGGGGAGCTTCCTCTTAATGAAACTCCCTCTCTGATTTTGAGGTGATAATAGAGTGGATAGGGTGGATATATAATACAAGGAATACATGTGGAAAACCCAATCAGTATCTACATATCGTAGATCTATATTGGAAAATGAAGTTCCTCTTCAGGTGCACACTACTGGACATCTGGGAGTTTAGGCGAGATCTACTATAAATCCTAGACCATATGCATTGACAAATGAAACACTATAGTTGTAGGCTAGACATGAAAAACTGCAGGCTAGCAAGGATTGAACAACAACTTGGCATTCCTCCAACGGATGTTAGACCAACATCTAACCCGACAACCCCTATCCCAGTTACAAGATCTGTCTTTTAAGATGCTTCCCCTAAGTATGTGATGGATGATGTCTATAACTTTATTTTGGTATTGGTTTATGTATTTGGTCAGATAAATCAATATCCTGGCATAGGCTTGTATGATTTCAGTTATGTTTGTATTTGTTTGTCTCTTATGTCCCTTCAAAGGGTACAATTTTGGCTATGGTCTAGTCTCCCCTGTGACAGATTGACATGGACTATGATAATCTCTGATCAAATCTCTGGTTTTTAAAGTAATATAATAGATTTCATTTCACAAAAAAAGAATAATAATTGTTATACTTTCTTTAATATCAATACTAAAATTGTTACTTAAATTAATATTGACATTATTTTAACAATTTCCTATAAATTAGTTATAATGAGAGACCTAAAGTTTTATTATTTATTTTAATTACCCCTTAGTTAAATAATTCAACCTTAATTTCTTTTTAAATATTAATTTAATCACTCTTAATATTAATTTAATATTTTCCATTCTAAATTATTTTTCTTCTAACAATTTGATTTTTTGACTTTGACTGTTAGGTTTCATGATTTTATCCATTTAATGAACTCTAAACTAAATCCCATTTTTTCCATAGTTAAATAGAGAAAAGAGTGCCAAACTCAGTCAAAAGCATTGACCATATACAATTATATTATAATACCTAGTTCTCCTCTTTCTTTACTAGAGTGTAGAGCTTCCTATACCATGATAACATTATCCAAGATATGTTGTTGTTGCATGAATCCACCCTCGTTCTTTGAGATTAGGGTTGCTAATATAGTCTTAAGTCTATTGGCTATGACTTTGGTTAGAATTTTGTACGTCGTGTTGCACAAAGATATGGCCCTAAACCTTGAGAAATTAATAGGTTTAGATTCCTTTGGAATCAAAGTCAAGAAGGATGAATTTATACCTCCCCCCAATTTTTCCTTATCTTTAGAAACATTTAACATACACATCAAATCTTTTTTTATTAGAGGCCAAAAGGATCTATAAATGCTAATTAAAAAACCATCTAGTCTTGAGGCTTTGTTAGGCTCAATAGACCAGATTGCCTCAATAACTTCTTATTCATTAATTACCTGGATAAGATTTTGATTTTCTTGCTCATAAATGGATGCATGAACACATGATATAAATTCCTTTGCATCTTCCAACTCTATTTATGTATCTTTAGAGTAAAGAGATTGGAAATGCAAAAAAGCTTCCTCTTTTATATTAGCAAAGGATGTAATTATAGGTTTATCTTCAGGGGCTATTTTCCTTACACGATTTCGTAATTCTCTAGGCTTGGTCTACTTGTGAAAAAATATGTATTTTGGTCGCTAGCTTTTAACCAGGTACTTTGAGATTTGAGTTTGCAATACTCCTCCTCCTGCTTGTTTATAGGATGGATTTTTTTGGGATAAATCCTTTTCTTTTATAATGTGCCATTCCTCTACCTAAGAGATTTTTATCATGTTTTGATTCTGCTACAATTACTGGATTGCCTCATTCTTTTTTTGTCTCGGTGGAATATATTTCCCCTTTTCCCAAAGACACAAAGCCTTCTTAACCACTTTTAACTATGTTTCCCAAACATATGAAGGGGATCCTTTAACTGGAGTCAACAAAGCCTGCTTGATTATTTCAATCTCCCCTTCTTCCATTAGTCATAATGGATTATATATAAAGGGTATTAGTCCCAAATTCTCCATAGGTTCTATCTTCATTGAAATCGGCTAGTGATCTGAATCACCTTGGGCTAATATTGAGGATGCACAATCTTTCCCTTTGATCATCCAATTAATATGTAATAGGAATCTATCCAGACATGTTGCTATGTGGCTTGATATGGTATGCCTGTTATTCGAAGTGTATTTCCCTTTTTAGGCGCAATGTCAAGAAGGTCCTAATTGCTTACTAGGTCCTCCATTCTTTCAAGAGATAGATCCCTAATAATATTACCTCCTAACTTTTAAGAGGAATAAAGAATAGTGTTGAAGTCTCCATCAACAATACTATCTAAATGCCATTGAGAGTTCTTTAATGCCATCAATGAGTCCCATAAATCACTTTTTTCTTTGTAGGAGACTTGAGCATATGCATTTTTTTAATGGGGATTCTTTCCTTCGAATCATTCCTTTCAAGCATGATTGCAATCCAATGTTGCGACTTCCTACATTCTTTTAATCAGAACAAAGAATCATTCTAGAAAGTACCTAAATCTCCTAATGCACCATGAGACTCTTGAGCCATTCTTTTTTTCCGAGGAATAAACTCGCGGAGAACCCGGGCGCACTTTCCCAGAATATCTGGATGGTACGCGTGATAAACCGTCGACGCTGATTACGACGCCTGACCCCAAGGGACTCAAATTCAGAATCGAACCCGTGACACTCTTGAGCCATTCTACCGCAATATCTCCAAAATTTCTTTACATATTCTAGAGTTTCTTTTCCTTCTAATTTTATTTCATGCAGTAGAAGAATCTGCAACTTTTCTTGTTTAAGTAGGTCTTTGATCGATAAGGATTTTGCAAGGTTTCCCAAACACCTTATATTCCAAGAAAGAACTTTCATTTATTTATGGGAGGGTTGGATTTTTTATCTCCACCTATTTTCTCTAGCTCCTAATAATTTTTTTGTGTTGGGTTTAAAACTTCAGTAATTTGAGGTTGGCTTCCCATTTTTTTGGTTTGTTCTGCTTTGGCTTCTCTTGCTGCCTTCTTAGTTGGTCTCCCTCAACTTTTCTTGCTGCTTTCAATTTCCTGACTGCTGAGTTCATCTCCCAAACTCATCTTTTTCCTTACTATTCTTGTTGCTACTTTCTTAGATTCTATCCCTTTGTTCTTTATCGGTGTCGGGGTTTCATCATTTTGTAGGGGTTCTTGAAGGATGACTATTGTGTCCAAGTCTAATCGATTTTGATTGTCCTCCATATCTGGTTGTTCCTTACCTCCCTCGTGCCTTTATTTTTCATCCTTTGTCTCTCGAATTTCCCCCTCCTCTTCTTCCATCTCTTTGTTCTCCTCCTCGGGCACATGTTCCCCTGCAATGCCTTTTGTTACCTCATGTGCGTTTGTTTCTTGAGATTGAAGAATATCAAAGGGGTTTGCCGATGTGGATGTTGCATTTTTTTTGGAGATGATTGATTTTTCCTTGCAGCCGCCCTTCCTTTGTTCCACCCTTTTTTTCTGTATTTGCCACCACTCTTTTGGATTTGCATTTTCCCCTGCCTTGCCTCCTAGTTGCACTTTTTTGTAGTCCTTACCAAAGTGTCCATATTTGTGACAGATCTTGCACTTGAAGGGCCATTTTTCATAATCTAGAATCTGTCAATGACTCCATTCCCCTGAGTTAGATTAATTTCCGATGACAACCCTTTCTCTAGATCAAATTCAACAAATATCTTGGCACATGCAAATGGGTGACCCCTGGGTTCTGGTCTATCATTATATCTACCTAATCCATTTCCAATTGCTCTTAAGTAGTCATTACTCTAGCAAGATAAATGGAGTCTTGGAAGTTTGACCCATACCGACATTGCAATAGGTATATCATCACCTGGGTTGAATTCTAATAACTAGGAGTTCAAATGTAATCCCCAAGCTCCAAACAAATGTGGGCCATTACAAAAAATGACATCTCTGTCTTCTTTAAGCTCAAATAGGAAAGCAAAGAACCCATTACTGCAAATATACATACCTATGTTGCCTTTCATCATGGTTTCTAGGTTTTCTCTATCCATAGCTCCATTGATCTAGGTGAAGGCCACATCCTAATAAACTTACCAACCAGGGCACGATTCGAGAATGTGATGGAGGTGCAACATAATCCTGCGGGCAACACAACAGTTATACAAACCTCTGGTTTTTTGATGAAACATGATTGCGATTTTGTCTTTATCTTCTTCTTAAGAGAGGAGATCAAGGCATGAAATGCTATTACAAGAAGAAGAAGAGAAATTCCCTCTGCCACGAGAACTCAATACACAAAACGTTAATAAATATATAATGTCTAAATTTAAGCAACCATCTTTCATTTATTTTATAATCTTTAATAATAATATATTTTAAAGTTAATTCTACATGGAAAACTTTCACACATTATGAAGATTAAAATCTCTATGCACAATTCCTAGTTGGAAAACTTTCACACATTATGAATATTAAAATCCGTCAATTCCTCTTGATGTAACAAAATAATATCATTGTCATTGCTTCTAAACATCATAGTATCTTGAAATATGGGTATTTAAGGAAGTCAAGAACAATATTAATAATAGTAATATTAAAAAAATTAAAGAGAAAAAAAAAACGATAATATTGATAGTAATAAAGGTTAATATCAATAAATATTAAAAATTAAAGAGAAAATTAAAAAATATTGATAGTAATAAACATTAATATCAATAAAGATTAATGGGAAAAGACCATTAAATTATTGTTGTTGTTTAAAATGAATCATGGTCGCATTAGCGGTTGAGATGGGGTAATTTCATATTCCTAGAGTTATGCATAGACATTGGGCGTATCAGGTGGAGGAAAAATATATGGATAGTCGGTCGATAATACTAAAGATGGAGAAATTTTCAAGTGGATCATAGAGAAATTTTAGTGTGTATCAAAATGGCAATAATAACGAGGGGGAGGGTTCCTTCAAATATTCTTGAAACCAAATCCTTTGAATCTCAGATCGCTGCTTCACGAGATTCCGGCTTAGAAAGTTTTATTTATAAAATGAAATAAAAATTTATTTTAAAGGTCTCGAGTTTGGATCGCGTGTCTTTCTAGGTCAGTGAATACACCTGCCATCCCTATTCTGCTCTCTATTTCTTTTCTGGAACAGTAATTTACCACAATTTGCCGTTCTAATAATTTGCCATTGAATCTTTAGCTGTCTGCTGAAAATTTTATCCATTGAAGCTTTACAGACACGGAACCTAGCAGGGTTTGCAAGGCTGATTTAAGCCTCTGCAAATTTACTGCCTTAAGTTCAAATTTCGGGGGCCCCTGACATTCACTTTCCGAAACACTGGGAGGATTTATGGAATGCTGACGGTCAACTCAGTTTTTCGGCTCCCGTTTCTTTGAGATATTCCGGTCCCGGCTTTCGTACTGTAGGATCAAGGAGGGTACGGAATTGATGCCAGCTACGGATTTGGAAGGGCAGGCTGCGAGAGCTCCAATGGCTGTCAGTTTGATTGCGCTCCTGGTTATGTTTTGTATGGTGGAAGCACCTTCCGTTCAAGCGCAGACGTTTGCTGGGCGGGCTTTGATGGCGCGGGGTATCAACACCCCCTCCGAAGCCGATGCTGCTGCTGAATTGACGATGGACGATTTTAACACTACGCTATGGGCGACGCCAGCGTCCTGGGCAATTGTGGAGTTCTTTGCAAATTGGTGAGTTGATTTGCCAGTCAATTCTCTTTCTTTTGGTTATTTTTACTGGCTCCAACATGCCATTTTGGTTAAGGATCCACATGCGTTCCCTCAGTTTTGAATCTAAAATTAGCTCCTTTTTTGGATCTAAAATTAGCGTTCTTATGCTTTCTTCGATTTGCTCTGGGGGACGACTATTTTTTTTGTTCGGTGACTTATATTTCGTTAGAGAACCCCACTTTAGCATACATAGTCAATTACAAATTGCAATTGGCAAATGTTGATGCTCATAAATATTGTGTTCTTTTAAGAATTTTTTCATCTTTAAATTAAATGCTTCCTCGAAGTAAACCTAGTGTGCACAGACCAGGTATATTATACAGAGGAACAGGCCACACATGGTCACCTCAAGCTGGAAGCCCCTGGAGTTCAGAAATCAAAATTGCCATATTTCAAATTACAAAATTGCCTTAGAGATTTAATAGCCAAGTACAAACAAGTAACAATCATTAGTAACATAATCCTAGGGCAACTGGTCCACAGAGTCAAAGGCACAAAATCCATAAACTAGGCAGCCAAGGAATCATGCCCGCATTGGGCAATAGTTTGTCTATGCCCTCGCGAGGTGGCACCCTTCCATACGTCACAGGCTTCAAATGTGTAATGATGGGTTCCTATCCATTGTTTCCTTGCTCAGGCATGGGATGCTTGACTGCCTCAGAAATGGCTAAGGCCACCCACGGTTACTTGTCTTCCCGTTGTGGAGGTGTGGGAGGCTAGCTGTGGTGTTTCTGTCACTTCATTTGTGAACCACTTGGCCAGCATGGTGGCAAGGCCTCCCTTTATATCACTGCGACTGGTGAGAATGGGTTGAGGGAGCAGGGTGCAAGTGAAGGTTTGCATATATTGGAGAACTATCATTACAGCTAAAGCTTTTACTAGACTGAACTTTATTTAATGTAGCTTCATTGCTTTTTTTTCTAAATAAAGAAGAAATTTACCCATACAATTTGATCAGATCTCTATAGGAAAACTTGGGGTTTGTGATCTATGAAATATCAGGTTGGATCCTCCTTGTCCCAATTAAATGAGTGAGGAATTCCCTTTACTGATCAGAAGTTAAGAGCATTTCAGTACCTGATATCGGAGGTTTTTCCTAAGTAGATTAGAGATTTATAAAGTTACAATGCTAAGTGTATAAATCTAATGAGTCAGGAGAGTGATTGGTTATCCTAATGAGTTGCCATGCTGGGTTGAACTCAATAACTGAAGGAAGACGATTTTCTAAGTGGGTGGCTTTACAGGAGATGGACACAGGGGATTTCCAGGAGAAGATACTTGGAGGAACTGATTGCAGAATTTGGATACTCAATCCTATGCAGATTTAACAAATTCACATGACACAAACCAAAACAAGTGTTTCCAGGTTTCATCTCTCTGACAGTTGGGACATTTTGGCTGGGCTAACTCCATCTGAAAATGTCTTTGGTCTAGAGCCAGTCGCCCCCCAAGGATCA
The DNA here is from genome assembly GCA_034641835.2 of Pinus albicaulis. Taxonomy (NCBI): domain Eukaryota; kingdom Viridiplantae; phylum Streptophyta; class Pinopsida; order Pinales; family Pinaceae; genus Pinus; species Pinus albicaulis. The sequence continues at coordinate 535,309,467 of CM076579.1, forward strand.
GTGTCCAGGTAATGAAAACCTTTTTTTGGCTCAACCATAGGCTTCCACACACGCTGGAGTTTGGATCCAATAGAGCCAAGATTTATCCTTTGATTTGAAGCCTGCACAGCTTGTTCAGCTGGCGTCTAGGATAGGCTTTTGCAATAGTTATTTCTAACCGTCAACAGTCCTCTATCTTTTAAAGTCCTTTCTTCTATTTCTTTTCTAATCTCCCCACCATTGCACAGGTGCCTCAAAGGCCTATTCTGATCACAGTGGTTTATTAGGAACAATCTCCTAATGCCCCAGGATTAACCTGTCGGGGTTTGCCAAGTGGAATTTGGCCTTTAATTCCAGCCATGGCACCCAGTAAATATCATGTAGTTTTCTTTTCTACACTTTGATTCATCAGAAAATTAAAATTTAGAAGCAAATAATCTGTCCCCTATTACAAGCTTTGGAGAAAAAAGACATAAGATGCTCAAGAGTCAAAATCATAAACCACCTGACAGAAGTGTTAGCAAACCAAACCAAAATTGACCCTATTATAACAAAAAATACTCAGATCCAAGTTACCAGAATAACCAAAAAATATAAATACAGTAAATATAGAGGGGGAGCATGAAAATACATTAGTAATGGTGGTGTGATTTACACAGCAACTCCTAAGAAATATGAAAAATTACCTCAAAAGGGAACAGTATCACATAATCACAATATCATAGCCAATGTGTGTGAATAATTATAATAATATTCTATATACACTACATCCTTACTTATTGCTTATGTGGCTATTTCTAAGCTGACTTATTTTCCTAAGTTACCAGGATACATATATGAATCCAGATCTAGATCCGTCAGAAGTTTGAAAAGCCAGGGATATGGTGGGGAAACGATAATTATAATTTTTTTTTTTAATAATAAATAAAAAACTTGAGTCAAGAATCCCAAGAGTAGAACTATATGTTATAACCAAAGGGAGAGTTCTCAAGCACATTATTATTAGCTATCTTTGTACCTTAATTGATAATTTGATAAGTTGTAACCATCATTGATTATTGATAATTTTGAAGACCATTTCATCATGAGCATGAAGCAAGTCATAACAGGGTTTTTGCAATACACATCCACATGTCCATATCAGTGGTGAATACTGAGCACAGTGGTTCTCTTTAAGGCCATGGCAAGACTAAAGTAACAGTCTGGGTTGAAAAAAACAACAACACAGCATGTGAAGATAAATTAGACATTGACTATATAACTTGACCATAATGATAAGTCAGAGTCCAGAAATTGACAGCAGACCTTGATCATAAAGATAGAGCAAACCTTGAGCAAAAACCTTGATAGAGCAGACCTTGAGAGCATAAGTTGAGAGCAGGTCTTGACACAAGGATAGATCAGAACTTGACCAGAAATGGGGTCTAGGGTTTTAGCCTTTAGGAGTTTAGGGTTTTAGAAGTTTTTTTCCTAAAAAATCATTTTTTTGGGGATTGCTGGGTCAAAAAAGTACTGGAAGTTTCGGTCTTTGTTTCAAAATTTCAGGATCCTTTTCATTTTCCATAGGATCCGTTTCCTTCTCTAGGGGATCTTGTTAATTTTTGGCAACTAGGTCCAAACTCCATGTTGCATTGCTCATATGACGATGGTCATATTTTTGTTGGATTCCTCTTTCGGAGAGGTGCAAGATTGATCTAAAGATCATCTTGTTTGGATGAACATAACATATATTTTGAATTTATTTTCCACACATGTGCAAGGTCAGCCAGATTTGTAATGTAGGTTCACGTGCCCAATAGATGTGTCACACACCCTCACTGATGGATATAAATTGGAGAGCCTTGGAGGTCATTTTCTCATCAACTCATCATACATTCTCTCATTGTGATCTGATTGGCTCGATAGCCTTTGGAGGCCTTTTTCCCCTCACACGTGTGGAGCTGAAACTGCTGATTTTTGCGGATCTGTTTAGGGCTTTATTGCTGCAATGTTGACTAGCATTGACCATGGTCAACCCTTGTTCATTTGACCTCAAATCTCTGCCAAAATTCCGATTTTGAGAGGCCGTACTGCTGGGCACTAAAATCGAGGAAATTAGAGATGTTTGACCGAAGCCCTAAGCTGCAATGTTAACTTTATGTTGCTGTCATGCGTTGACTTTGGGTTGACCAACGTTGACTTGTGATGAGCTGTCTTTGAGCGCTGCGGGTGTGACACTTGGAGGATTGGCTGACCGTGAAAGACTTTGTTGGTTGAAGCATCCTGTTGACTGCCATAACGCACACCAACCTATATCTTTGCTAGACAAGGAATTGCAAATTTGATCTATATTATTGGCTTGTCTTCTATTGATCTATTATTGTGTTCTATCAGCATTTTACTCTCATGTTTATGTGATTGCTATTTTGTATCGGGCCTAAGAAAGATTGAAGTAAAATTGCATCAAGCATAGAACACCATGATTATCTGAATTTAACATGGTATCAGAGCTGAGGCGAAGACAAAGTCCAAGCTAGTGTTAGAAGCCTTCACTGAAGGAAGAGATCCTATAAAGGACAAATGGCCTCCTCAACCTACAAGGGTTTCAAGGTCAATGATAAATTTACTGATAAGTTTGATTATCATGCATGGAAAATGTCCTTGGATTTTGTGCTAGAAGATCAAGATGTCATGGACTATGTGCAGGGGAAGATTCAAGAGCCTCCATCAAATGCAGCTGCTGTCACTAAGACAAAGTATAGAAAGGGGGAAATCAAAGCAAAGATGATTATCCGGGATTCTATTCATAAGCACTTGGTTGCTTACATTTCTGAGCTGAACACATCTAAATAGATGCATGATAAGCTGGTGAGCATGTTCAGGGCTAACAGTGCTAATCAAATCCTTTTCTTCAAGAATCAATTGAAGAATATCAAGAAGTGCAAGGATGAATCTATTCAATCCTATTTTATGAGGCTCACTGAAATCAAGAATAACCTCCTAGTTATTGGGGAAGCAATATCTGATAGAGAGATGGTTCTTATTGCACTTGGAGGTCTCCCTCGTGATTGGTATGTATTCATTACCACTATTCTTAATAATAATGTGATTTCTGATTTTGATGAAATATTGGCAAGATGCACTCAAGAGGAAACAATAATGATGGAGTATGCCTCTAATGGAAATGGAAGTGACCCTACTGCCTTCGCCGCTCATGCAAACAAGAAAAACAATGGTGGCCCGAGAAATCAAAACCATGGAAGAGCGGGGCCCAAAGGAAGGAAGGGAAGATGTTACACTTGTAACAAGATCGGTTACTATGCGAGAGAGTGCCCTAATAGAAGGGACTCTCCCAGGGATGATGACAACAACAACTCGAGAGGAAATGGCAATCAAAGGAACAACAGGTTCAAGGAAAAAGGAAGGCTCCCTCTGATCGTAGTGGAAATGGGCAACCTTTCAAGAGGTCAAGAAATTCCAGGTACGATGAGTCTAATGTTGTTGATAATAAGAGAAATGGATTTATTCTTGTATTTGCCTTCTCTGCTGCATCTCCTCTCAACACCCTGGATGTTTGGTTGATTGATAGTGGTGCTTCAAGGCACCTCACTGGTTATAAAGAAGCCCTCTCTGATTTGATTGAGAAGGATACTAATCTGGAAATTATCCTTGGAGATAATGCCACCTATCCTGTGAAAGGGACAAGGACTGTGACCCTCCATCTATCTCAAGGTCAAGTCCTCCGATTACAAGATGTGTTGTACGTACCTAATTTGAAGAACTTTGTGTCCATTTAGGCAATGGAAGACAAAGGGTTCAAGGTGGCATTCATTGCTGGAAAGGTACGTATCTGGAAGAAGAACTTCAATGAAGCTCTTACTATTGTTTTGAGAGTTGACACACTCTATCAGGTTGGAGGTAGTCCATTGGGGGCTATGTCATGTGATACAACTCGTCAATCAAAGTTATGGCACCGGAGGTTTGCACACCTTCATTACAAAGCCCTTCCCGAAGCAAGGAAGGGTGGTGACAGGGATGCTCGAAATTAAAAATGAATTCGAAGATTCTTGCAGAGAAGCTGTCATTAAGAGGGAGACCACAACTGCATACACTCCTGAGCAGAATGGTGTTGTTGGAAGAAACAGTAGGACTATTATGGAAGTTGCCCGCGCCATGCTATGTGACCAAGGTCTTCCGAAGTTTCTATGGGGAGAAGCTACGAACACTGTTGTGTACGTTCAAAATAGATGCCCGCATTCCGCTCTGGACTCCAAAACTCTCGAAGAAGTCTTCTCTGGTAAGAAATCGAATGTTTCTCATTTTAGAGTTTTTGGTTGTCCTGTTTACTTTCATGTGCTGAAAGAAAAGAGAAGCAAGTTGGATGCATCTGGAAAGAGGGGAATGTTTGTGGGCTACAGTGAAACTTTGAAGGCATATAGAATCTATGTGTCTGGTCAAAGAGAAGTGGAGATATGCCACGATGTCACCTTCGATGAAGATACTACCCTCAAGAAAGTGAGAAATCTTCCTAGCTCCAAGGAAGACAAAGAAGATGAAGAAGCAGGGAAGCAGGAAGAGTCGAAGGATGAACTGATGCCTAATGTTGAAGGACCTATGGATCCTATTGATCCACCTCCTTCAAATAATAGAAGTCCCTCATGGCTCAGGGATACTCTCGCAGATGCCGAGAGACATATTGCCCCAAGGGAGACATTTTGTGAAAGCAAGAAGCCGAAGAGATACCAACGGTATTTAGCAGCCATGAGTACGATAGTATAATCTGAGCCTGCATTATTTGAAGAAGCCGTAAAGCATTAAGTTTGGAAGGATGCTATGCACGAAGAATATGAGTCCATTATGAAAAATGATGTCTGGGAAGTGGTCCTGAGACCGAAGGACAAATCTGTTGTCACCTCGAAATGGCTCTATAAGATCAAGCATGGATTTGATGGAAGTGTTGAAAAGTACAGGGCAAGATTTGTTGCCCGAGGCTTCTCTCAAAAAGAAGGCATAGATTTTGATGATATACTTGCACCTATGGCCCGCTATACCACCATCCGATCTATTATTGCCTTTGCTGCAACGCAAGGATGGAGTCTCCATCATATGGATGTGAAAACGCTTTTCTGCATGGTTCTATAAAGGAAGAGGTGTATGCGGAGCAACCTCTGGGGTTTGAAGTCTGAGATAGAGACACCCATGTAAGAAAGCCCTCTATGGGTTGAAGAAAGCCCCCAGGGTTTCCTATGAGAGGATAGATAGCTACTTGATGAAGCTGGGCTTCACTCGAAGTAATGTTGATCCAAACCTTTATTTTAAGGTTGATAGAGAAAGGCCTCTCATTCTGGTTCTCTATGTGGATGATCTCTTCTTGACAGGTGCCTACCCTCTCATTCATCAATGCAAGAGGGAGCTAGCTTCCGAGTTTGAGATGAAAGACCTAGGATTGATGCACTACTTCCTCGGTTTGGAGGTATGGTAGAGGCCAGACAAGATTTTCTTTTCTCAAGGAAAATGTCGTGAAGCTGCTGGAGAGATTTGGTATGGTGGACTGTAAGTCTGTGTCGACACCGATGGAACTCAACTTTAAGAAGTTGTGTGGAAACGCTGCTAGGCCTGTGCTAGCAAATCCTACTGAGTATCAACAACTTGTGGGGGCCCTGATGTTCCTAGTGAACTCTCGTCCGGACATATGTTTTGCAGTGAACACTTTGAGTTAACATATGGTTGATCCTCATCACATTCACTGGATTGGTGCCAAGAATCTATTGAGATATCTTCGGGGCACAATCAACTATGGCTGCGATACACTGCCGGGAGTTTGAGACTCCATGGATATACTGATGCTGATTGGGCTGGCAGTATGGTGGATCGCAAGAGCACATCTGGATGCTGCCTCACCTTGGGTTCTGCTTCAATATCTTGGATGAGTAGGAAGCAGAAGTCGGTGGCTTTGAGCACCGCTGAGGCTGAATACATTGCAGCGAGTATGGCCTGTTGTGAAGCTGTTTGGTTGCGAAAGCTCTTCAGTGAGCTATATGGGCATGTGCTAGATACCACCGTTATCCTTTGTGATAACCAGTGTGGGATTCGTCTTTCTGAGAATCCAGTGTTCCATGATCGATCTAATCATATTGATATCAGGTACCACTTTATTGGGGATATGGTACAACAAGGCGCCGTAAGGCTCGATCATATAGGAACTGATGATTAGGTCGCGAATATTCTCACAAAGCCCCTGGGGAAGGTCAAGTTCCTAACTTTCTGTGAGAAGCTTGGAATCGTGGAAAGACCCTATTCTGAGGGTCATGCTTGAGTTGGACTATGAGCTGTGGGAGCTCCAGGGGGCTTGGGGATAGCTTCTTGGACCTATAAGCACTAACGGGGCTAGGCTTGCCAAACCTTGTGGTGCTTCTGCCCCACCGTTATGATATTGAGTTGGTTCATGTCTCTTTGATCTATGCCCCACATGCATCCTACCCATGGAGTTCCGGACTCATGGGAAGTACCTCTCATTTGGCCAATGAGGTGGGAAATGTGGATAGAGATCAATAGCAAGACCGATGAACGCATCGGGGATTGCCGTACTCTCTATGTCTAGGATGGCACGTGTCCAACACCGTGATCTGTGATCAAGTATAATGAGTTTTTATCCTCTAAACTGACTTCGGGTTAGTATGTGACTCTTTTTGAGTGGTCAGTGAACTAACTTCGGGTTAGTATGAGACTCTTTTGAGTCCAAGAGAGGTTTTAACCTCAGCTGACTTCGGGTCAGCTGAGTGTGATGTCTTTGTGACTCACCTTTTCGTTCTATCTGAGAACTAGAGCCAACAAAGCAAGTTATAGCAGGATGACACATGATGTTTGGTAAAAGTACACGATGGTATCGATGGATGGCACTTGTGGACAAATGGAGTTCTCCCTAGTTGAGAGGCAACAACTAGGTCCAAACTCCATGTTGCACTGCTCATATGACAATGGTCATATTTTTGTTGGATTCCTCTTTCGGAGAGGTGCAAGATTGATCTAAAGTTCATCTTGTTTGAATGAACAGAACATATATTTTAAATTTATTTTCCACACATGTGCAAGGTCGGCCAGATTTGTAATGTAGGCTCACATGCTTAATAGATGTGTCACACACCCTCACTGATGGATACAAATTGGAGAGACTTGGAGGTCATTTGCTCATCAACTCGTCACACATTCTCTCATTGTGATCTGATTGGTTCGATAGCCTTGAGGGGCCTTTTTCCCCTCACATGTGTGGAGCTGAAGCTGCTGATTTCTGTGGATCTGTTAAGGGCTTTCTTGCTGCAACGTTGACCAACGTTGACCATGGTCAACCCTTGGTCGTTTGACCTCAAATCTCATTCAATATATCAGTACACCACCCATTCTGTCACAACCTCTTTGCCTGTATTTACATCCCACCTTGGCTGATCTTTGAGATTTCTTCCCATCGTGGTAAGGTGGGCTAACCATCATCATTCTATACTCCAAGCCTTCCCATTGCTGATTGCGCACTCTGAGCACCTCCCCAATTATCAACACAAAACCCTCACCTTGTACTTTTTTTGATGAAATTTGAAAGTGCTTCCTTTAAATTTCAGAGGCATTATGATTGTTTTAAATAGGTCAGGCACCACATGTAGCCCTTTTTCATGAACAAGGTGGCTCTTTTAGGTCATTTTCCTTTGGCTAAGTTCAGTGATGTGTTCCCCAGGGTGGGGGACTTGCTCCCCACATTTCCCACGCTCCCTAGATGGGGTGATGCTTAGGGAAACATTTCCCCACGTTCGTGTTTTGGTGGAACTTAGGAAAAACACAGGGGGAAATGTCTCCCCAATGTGGGGCACGTGTTTCCCCAAAAGGGGTGCTTGTGAGCATCTATGAGTGGGGAAGCCTAATATTTAAGTCTAGGGTCCTAATATTCTACTAATGTTAAATTATACTTAAATTTTTAACATTACCATTAATTGTTTCATGATGTTTGACAATAGTTCCAACCTCATTGGATTTCATATGGAAAAAGTATAATTTTAGATCCCACTCAAAATCCAGTGGACTTAACAATTTTCAGAATTTCAGGATTGGGGGGATTGCAATGTTTCAATGGGATTCTATCATGTATGAGGGTGTGGAACTAGCATTTAATCAAGAGCACCAAGCCCTCTATGTATCTCAATGTTGGTGGCATTGATTGTTGAACTCCTCTATCATGATCCATTAAAAATGTACCCATCACTCAAACAAAATCTCAATTTGACTTATAAAGCTTTTTCAATCTTATTTTAATGCTTAGACAGTGATTTTGACGATGAGGATCCCAACATAGGGAATTATATTGATGATATGTAGGTATTTGTTATAACATGTTTTTTTTTGGACTATAGAGGCCATCTAGAGCTTCTTTGTTGATGTATTTTTGGTTCAAAGATGGATTGAATTTGGTGCTATTTAAGTTATATGCACCCTTGCTATATATATGATAAACTTTGTATATTTGTGTATAATGGCTTGGATTCATATGGATGCACATGAATGTTTATGTATTTTTTTTTCAAAATTTGAATATATGTATTTTTTTGGTCAATTGGTTTTTGGTCCGATACCTGGTTTTAGGGTTCACCAGTTCAATCACTGGTATGGTTTTGAAAACATTGGTTCATTGCCCATTGTTCATTTTCAATTTTAACTTTTTGAGCATTGACTCTAGATACTAATGACATTAGACAAAGTCTTTGACTCATCACTCTTTACTATTTTTGAGTTTGAGTAATTTCAATTTACCATGTCAGTCTTCAAACTTTAGTATCTACTATTTTGCTTGGTACTAGCTAAATTATATAATTTATATCAATGTAGATTCTATAATGATGAATTTAAATCAATGTATACAATATTTTACTATTTCTATTCCATCGAATCATTTTATGATATATGAATCAATGTATTTCATTACTGAATTTGAATTTGAATCATGTTTATATATGAATCAATGTATTTCATTATTGAATTTGAATTATCTATATATATATATATATATAGGGGACGTGTGGAAGCACTCCCAAATTTTAGGGAAATTTAGGGAGACGGGGGCATGTCCCACATGGGGGGGATGTGTGGGAGCACCCCAAATTTTAGGGAGATTCAAGGGGGGATGAGGAGACGTTCCCCAGCCCCATCCTGAATCTCCATAAAATTTTGTGGGTGCTCTCACACGCCCCCCTGCCCCCCTTGTATTTTCTAATTTATACAATATTTTACTATTTTTATTTCATCGAATCATTTTATGATATATGAATCAATGGTATATATATATATATATAGGGGACGTGTGGGAGCACCAGTGTTGCGAACATCTCGATAACATCCCGATTTTATCTCAAAATCATGATTTTTTGGCCTAGCCAATGTTAGCCGATTTTTAAAGATATTTTTATGGTATTTTAACTTTACAGATGTTTGTCGATTTTTTACTGATTTTTACGATTTTTTGGTTTTTCGGATCCTTGCCGATTTTATCCCGATGCCGATGTTCGCAACATTGGAGCACTCCCAAATTTTAGGGAAATTCAGGGGGATGGGGGCATGTCCCACATGGGGGGATGTGTGGGAGCACCCCAAATTTTAGGGAGATTCAGGGGGGGATGAGGAGACGTTCCCCAGCCCCCTCCTGAATCTTCCTAAATTTTTGTGGATGCTCCCACACGTCCCCCCTGCCCCCTTTGTATTTTCTTAAAATTTGGGTGTGCTCCCACATGTCCCTCCTGTGCGTCTCCTTGTTCCTGCACCCCGGGGAGTTTTGGTGGAATGTTGGCTAAATATCTCCAACAGGGTAGTAGTCTTCTGTCAAAATCATTTCGGACTTCCACCAGGCCCCAACGGTCTACCACTTATTGTGCATCTGCGAGGATTAAAACATGGTTGGGGGCTGAAATGCCACTGTCTTCATTGTTGAAACACGACCTCATTGCCAATTTCATGTAGTTTTGGAAATGTAATTAAATCAAACCACTTAATTTAGACTTGTTTAGACTGGGAGATATAGTCTCTTGAAGTTTAATGGATCAAGGTAATTTTGTTTTTATCAATAATGTGGCCACTAAACTCAGAAAACTGGAGTGTATACTATTTTTAAGTCTTTCCAATTGCTAAAGAGAACTCTGTTCAAGGTAAACTGAAGATTAAAGCTGACCCATTGATAGTTTTAAGGAATGTCAAGAAATTCAATCCTTGGAATTTTAATTATCTGGTAAATTATCCATAAAATTTGAGCACATAAATGTGGCTGACGACAAAATCCAAGAAAAACTAGCCATTTTATGACCCGAGAAACAGATCAAATATAAATATCTCTGCTCTCCAAAGATCAACATTTGGCAAGCAAATATTAACTCAGGAAACATAAAACGTAGGAATCCTTTAGCAAAGGTGATCAATTAAGGTTAGAAAGATAAACAAGGGTTGGTCAACTTCATTTATTCATATTTGTATGCAACGTGCAGATATGGATTCCATGAAATTTGCGTGTAAAACTTCTGTTTAATTTTATTAACTTGGTGTTTTGCCTGTGGCATAAATCCCTGTTGACATTGCCTCTGTCCTTGTCAGGCATTAGTTGAAAGTTGAAACTGTGGTTACAAGGGCTGATAGAACTAAATTTCTTTTTACACAGTAACTCACACTCTTATTACCCCTATGCATCTTTATGTGAGGCATCATCTCACTTAGTCAATGGTCTCGGATACGGCAACATAAAGATTTATAGTGACAGAATTTGTCTACACAAATTCACAGTGATAGAACCAAATTCTGCATGTATGGATTTTGCAAGAAAACAGGGCCTTCTACTGTAGGTCAAAGAATAGGCTTACTAGGGCTTGGAAGTTTTGAACTAACTATATCACCGTTACTGGTTTGTTTCAAACTAATTAACTTACAAGATCCTGCAATCTCTCTACATGTAATTCACTCACTTTGTGTCCCAAATTGGAAATTTCTATTAGGTTTTTGGTAACAGTTGGTGACCATTTTTCCTTGCATTTTACATATCTTTTTACAAGGCCTCCATGATTGCTGTAGCCTGTAAGTTCTTCAGTAGTATGAAGAATTTCAGGACCTTGTGCCATCTATTGTACTGTGCTTGGATTATTCTTGTTGAAAACTGTAACTAGGTCGGTCTTCATGTTGACTATGTAAATTATATATTTATGTAATAAAGAAGACAAACATAATAAATATATTGTTGGTATGCTTGCATCATGGGTTTCATGAGCAAAGCTTTATTCTACGTCAAAGGACTTTTTCTTGATGTCCTTTAGGAACTTGTCTTCTAGTTATAAATATATTAAAGTGTCATGTTTATGATAAGTCAAAGATACATCTGTATGTCTCCATACCTTGTCACATTATGGCTTAAGTTCTGCGTTGAAGACAGTAAACAAGTCTGCTCAAAAGCATCCATTCATGTCGGCTCCAATAAGGAGACATATTATGTATATATATAAAGTTAGACTGCGGCTCATTCTAGAATCACGACTTTGGATGAATATGAAAACAGAAACATGAAGACGAGTTTTTCGGTGATTTCAAGAATACGGGAAAAACACAGAAATTAAATGTGGATTCTCTCTGAGTTAGAACAGAGCAGAAAATGCGGATTTGAAGGACATGTACAGGGTGTTAAGTGCGGATATCTTATGAGTCAATTACAAGTATCACCGACTGCTCTGAATTGAATGCGGATCTCTCTGCGGTATTACAGTGAATTGAATGTGGATCTCTCTGCGGTATTACAGTGAATTGAATGTGGACTTAAGATCAGATGCAACGGAGTAAGTATGGGTATAATGCTGAAATAGATGCAACGGATATCTAGGATTAACTGCGGTCTAAAAGATAGAAAGAAATGCGGATTGTTCAGATATAAAAAGTCTGCGGTTACATCGATGATGAAGTGTGGACTTTTAGAAGGATTCAAGTGCGGATATTCCACAGCATGAAAAAGGCCTGATATAAGTGCGAGTTAAGGCAGTGATCAATATGGTGCGGATTTGCTGTGGAGCATCCTGAAGCAGAGCATGCGGATGAGAATGAATGAGCTGTGGTCAAATGGAGTGCGGTCAAACCTGTAAGAAATACACTGATATTCAAATGGTGGAATAAGGTCTGTGTGTCTGGAACTATTCGGATATCTGTTGTGTGAAAGTCTAAGTGGATGATCATGTTTAAGGGCTATTACAGCATGGGCTATTTACCTTCCTACTTACAGTTCATAAAAGAAAGGTCAGTACAGGATGGTGAAGAAAAAAGAAGGATCAGTGTTGAAAGAAGACTTAGAAGCAGTGTCAAGGTCTTGGAGGCATTCATAGGTCAAGGGTCTAAGTCTGGGTCATGGTACTTGTCATTTGAAGATTTATAACAAGAATTCTTTGCGGGTTTTCTTCTCCAAGAGGGAGAGTTTTGCCCTGGCTCTAGGAGCCTAACTTTCGTGTCTTTTGTTCTTTGATAATTGACTTGATGAAAGATCAACTAAACTAATAGAAGAGAAGACATAAATATCATAAGTAAGGTCACAAGTAATTATCAAGAAGATAATTTGTATTACCTACAGCCCTCCTAATTCTCAACAATTCTCAACAGCCGAGGGAGATGGTGCACATCATCTGTTATTTCTTCCTTACACCTCGGTTTAACAAACCAATTCGTGTAATAAAGAAGGGAATTTCAAATTACTTATGGAACTATTTCCCTACTATGGTTTATGCATTGAAGAAAACCTTGGAATGGAAGCATTCAGGTCATGGTAGGATATGACTTTGGATTACCAACACTTGAAAGATGCTGACTCGAGCCTAGTTTCTTTAAATATCTCCTTGGCATAAATTAGTCGCGCTCTTACAGTTCCACTTTGCTAAAACCGTAATGATTATGGTATGGGAAACCTTCACCAGGATTGCAATGGATTATTATTGAATTTCACAGCAAGTAGATTGTGTTTTAGCAATCCTGTTCTTAGCCTGGACTGTTCATGACAGAGGGAGAACTTAATATTTATTAAACAAGGGTTGCTCTGGAATGCCCCTTGTCTTTGTTATTGCTTGTAGTCTAGTAAAAAAATTAAGTTTGTATAAATATCTGTCCTTCAATAATGATCTCAGATTACTGCGTAGCTTATCCTTTTCAGCTTCCCAGTGAACTTTTCATCAACAGAACAAGGAATGTCATCAGGACACGAGGAATGCATCCCCGTTTCATCATTTGACTGTCATAGTCTAGAAAACAGTTATGGTACCTATTGTAGAAAGCCCTGGAACTGCCAATTTGCAGATTTAGGAGGCATCTTTCAGTTTAACATGTTATGGTGTTGTATGGTCTTTTAGCCCAGTAATCAAATTTGACAGTCTTTATCTGCTGGGTATTTATTTGTAAAGCTGACTCATTAATGGACTTTTTGCCAATACTAGCTAGCCGTTAAGTTTTGTCCACTTTTATATTAGGACATTAGATGCACATGAGAAATTCTCATTGTTATTGTAAATAATTGATTTTCCAGAGCCACACTTAGGTTTAGTGGTGACATAGTTGGGACATGGGACAGGGAAAAGTCACATGGTACTATGTTTTGGACAATGAAGACATGTTTACAGAGAGCAGTTTTTCTGCCTGGTACTTGGGGTTTCACACTAGAGATAGATGTGTATTTGTTGCTAAGTTACCAGGATTCGGATCCGGATACAGATACGGATTCGGATACGGATATGCCAGTTTTATGAAAAGCCAGGATCCGGATACGACAAGGAAATGGCAAGTATAAACAAATATACAATATTTAATAATTATTAAATTTATATTTTTATAAAAATAAAAATAAAAAACATATATTATTTTTAAAATATATAATTTTTAGTACTTGTAAAATTAATTATTACATGAATAATATCAAAATTAATATATCATTTATAAATATAATTAAATTAATATAAAAATACTTAAATTTTAAGTATATAATTTCTATATAATATATTTTTTTAAATTATTAATTTAATAATATTAAAATTAATGCATTTTTATAAATACTTTAATTCATAGTTATTATATTTATATTACATGGTTATGAAACTTAATTTATAAAACTTACCTTTTTACACTTCAAAAAAGAATTAATATTTAATTAAAATATCTAAATGTTTGGTGGCTTACCATATATGTGACAAAGCTAATTAGCTTATTCACACCTTTGATTTTTTTCATTTTGGTTGACGGCTCAATTTTCTAATTTCTCTTACATCCGTTAATAATTCATTTGAATCATTTCTTGACCATAATCGATTTCTTAACGGGATAGTGGTTTATTATTCCCTCTTCTGATTTTTTTTCACTTTAGTTGACGTTTAATTATCCTGTGTAGCTGACGCCAGTTGAATAATCCACTTATTAGCACATATTATCGGTTATCCATTAACTCTACAGACTTTTTTATTTTGATGTTTGCACTGACATTCGCTTCTAAATTTTGCGCTGACAACTTAACCCACCAACCAATGTTGGGGGCGCATCTCCTCGGATCCGGATCTGGATCCGTCTCTGATCCGGGGATCTGCGGATCCAGCACTTTGGCATGGCGGATCTGGTAACATAGATTTGTTGTGATTGTGTACTGTTGTTATGTGTTCGGATGTAATAATACTAAGAATAATGGGACATGATGTTAAGTTACTATTTCCTTTCTTTGTACATGACTATTTATTAATCATGGACAATATTAATGCTTACTTCCTGTTAATGTTTGTTTTTATTATGTTATGTGAGCTGTTTAAGAGTATGTTAAGGTACACAACCTAAAGTTGGACATTTAGTGTAACATTTCGGGGGGCATTCGGGACAAACTCACAAACATTTAGTCAAAGTTTTCTGAACGGCCTCATGGGAAATTTTTGCTGTGTTTTCTAACATGACAGTTTGGACTTGCTGAAAATGAATCTTTGGGGCTAAGTTGCCGGAAACGCCTAGGTAGAGGGCTGGAAACGCCGTTCCCCGAATCCGAAACGGATTCTTGTACGAAATGGTACGGAAATGGGCTAAAAACGTATTGATGCCGTTTTACCTATGCCGGAAACGGAATAGCTGTTTTGTCATGCGTTTTTTGGGTTTTTTTGGCAAGTTTTGAACCGTTTCCGGACTTACCGTACCCAGGGAAGAAGAAATCGTGGCTGTTCCAAATTGTCGTCTTCCATTGGTACTTTAATCTCTATAGAGCAACGTGCTTCACTTCACTTGAGGCCTCAATAAAAACACAGCGCATAGCACTTAGCGCTGTTGAAATAATGTTTTCTCCAGTAAATTTCAGTTGGTCGGAGAACCTCTCAGGAATTACCACTCTTACATTTTATTGAGGAATTTTGCTAGTTTTTTGAAGAATGAAAATTAGGCATTGGACCAATTTTATATCTATATATATAAAAGCATGAAAAGTTCCATTACAGAGAGAGATCTTGTTTTTCCTTTGTCAACTCTTTGTATAAGCTTAAAACTCATTTTTTAATTTAAATATAATTATGTAATCCATTTTAAAATTAAAAATACAATGCACAAATTCATTTTTTAATTTAAATATACTTATGTAATCCATTTTAAAATTAAAAATACAATGCAGAATGACATATGTACTGTGACTTTATTTTAATATTATTATGCTGGCTGGTTAAATTACATATATATATGAGAATGAAAATTTTCACTATATTTGTGCGTTTGCCTTTTTTTTGTGAAGTTAAAATTTAAAAAAATATTTTTTAATTTAAATATAATTTTATTATCCATTTCCTAGCATAATACATAATGATATATAAGCTAATTTTATTTTACTATAATTTAAGTAAATAAAAAATATTATGATACAAAGTAATTATATATGTCTAGTATTTTTTAGAGCCTTAGCTATATGTATTTGTGGGTGTGTTAACTTTTTGTTAGTTTAAAATTTTAAAATTTATTTATTTTTATTTATTAGGTTATGTGGGCCTTGAGATTACTGGCATGTTTATCGTGTTTTTTGAATAATCATGACCTGTGGGTATCTAAGTTGTCAAAATCATGCGCCACCAAACCAACTCTTAGCATGACCTTTTCACCAAGAACTAAAAGTGCCTTCACAAAACACCTTGTCATCCTCTTTTCTAAATATTTTAAACTTTAAAAAAAAAAAAAATTAAATATAATTTTGTAATACATTTTATAGCATCATAAATAATGATATATGCAATTTAATTTAATATTGGCAATGTCAAACAAATGGCATAAATAATAATTTGCCTATAACTTGTCATGTTGATTGAAATTTGAAACAGAAACTTGATGAAATGTTAAATCATGAATGTTATAATAATCATTAATGATGATGACATTGTTTATGCTGAATTGATGATGATGATAGATGATAATTGATTATATATTTCTAGATATAACTAGATTCTATTTTCTAAAAGATGAATGGTAATATGAAATTCTTATTTTGTTATATATATATATATATGCCGTTTCCTGCCGTATTGTATTCAGATTTTTTGAAAATTTTCCGTATCCGTTTCAAACACCGTATCCGTATCCGTTCCCGTAACTGTTTCAGTGCAACTTAGCTTTGGGGGCATGCCTATGGACAATGGGATGAGGCTTGATAGACATATGATTGTCAAAAGGTCTTATTAGGAATAAACAACTTTGGAGTAAAGGTCTTGCGTTTGAGCATGGAGCCGATAGGACACCTCCTTGAGACACTAAGAATGGATGGGTTGGCTAAGGGACATGAGTTGATCCGGAGACAAGAATGGAAGGGACAACCTGAAGTAAGTGGGATAGTTATGGTCTTGTTTTGTGATTTGTCATCTTGTGGTATTTGTGCAAGTTTGACTAGACAATAGGGGTCAGATGGAGATAGTAGTCCCCATTTGCGGCAACGACTAGCTATGTTCCACAATGAAGGTTGGGTATAGTGGGTAAAGCTAGGATTAAGACACTGTAGTTGTGACAATACCCCATTTAGACCTGTTTCTGTTATTTTAAAACATGATGGTAATGCCAGCTTGGGCACAAGAGCTACGACTGGATGATGCATTGTGTATGTAAAATATTTAAATTTCATTACTACCAATTGAAGGAGGGGGCGACCTTACGGATCCCAATGTTTGAAGGAACTTGCTTGCTTGCTTGAAAGGCCACAAAACCAACCTTGCACACTATTATTGAAGTTAATGAGCCATTCGTTGGCAGACTTGAGTGAGCAACTGTTGATAGTCGAGTTATGAGATGTGATTGGGGCCCCTCATGCATTGAGGAGGTACGCTTGCGACCTCTCAGACACACAACGAGACGTTGGAAAGAGTATATTAGCTCATAGTTGAGGAGAACGAGCTCTCTCTGGTTCGTTGGTTGGTCTTTTTAGTGAGTTCTTGCTGGGTTGGATTTCGCTGCTGATCATTGGCACATGAGGAAGCCGTCGCACATTGGTTGTTGAAGAGAATGTGGTGTATGAGTTGGTCTTCAAAGCCTTGTGCATGAAGTTAAATGCCTGCGAATTTGGGTGAGATCCTTGTGAACTGTGTTGTATAATCCTATGTGGTTAGTGGGAGGCTCAGTGGATGATTGAATCACTGTGGTGCTTGTTGTATAGGTGATAAACCACCCATATATGGAATTGTGGGTCACTGTGGTGCTTGCTGAGTAGTTGATAAACCACCTGGACAATGGAGTTCAAACCGCTGTGGTGTTTGTTGATTTGGGGTAGCATCGAATGTGCTCTAAGTCTCAAATTTTGTGGAGAGGCTTAGACACATGTATTCTAGATAACCCAGAAATCGTTTGGGGAAATTCCACCTGAAAACAATTTTATTTAATAAATTAATTATTTTTAATGGGACCCTAAGTCTAAACTTAGGAAATTAAAATAATTAATGGGTATTAATCTAAACTATGGGTGTGATTTCTAGAAGAAGACGAGGATCAAGTCAAAATGATCTTAGTCGTTGATTAGCTTCTAATATGGGCCGTTGAAGGTCAATGAGAAGATTATTTAAGGAAGGCTTAAGGGCCATTTGGAAACACACCGAGAGTTGATCAGTTGGATCGAATTGCTGAAGCTAGAGCAACGCAGTGATTTCGCACCTAACGTAGCCCATACAGTTTTACCCACTCATACCAGCCATAACACAATAAGCACCGGACATAGCCAACACATAAAGTACTCTGCGACAGAAGGTCATAGCTTATAACCGGTTGTCATAGACACTCAGTGCCTGTTCTCATTGCCTTATGGTCAGTGCAAATAGCCGGTTATCTTTGCCAATAGTCTTGTGATCAGGCAGAGAGGGGCATAGACGGTATCCAGAGAGAAATCTTTTTTGGTTGGAGAATCATTAGTAGAGAGGGCAGAGAGAGATCCAACAACTCCAGCGCTGAGCCAAAGAGGCTGACGCAGAGCCAACAGGGCTACGCAGAGGCTGCAAAGAGGGAAAAGAGGAAATCTAAAGAATTTGCTGAAGAATCGATTTCAGAAGCCGTGAGTGGGGGTGGGAGACCGAGAGGCAGAGATCGAATATTTTTGGGAGCAGATTGATCCACAAACTGAGTGACGCTGGGACTGTGCAGAGGCAACGCAGAGCTTGTTAGATGCATCTCATTCATTGGCCGGATCAGCCGAGATTTCCAGTGATAGTGTGAGGTAACCTCACTAATCTTTCGGTCAGTGATATTCTTTGTAACCGAATTTTTTAGAGAGACATTCAGAGATGTATTCAGAAATTACTGCTGCTTAATAATAAAAACCCTTAGATCTGCTGCATCGGTTGTCCCGCATTGAGTTTTTCTGGGGACGTTTGTCCAAAAACAATGGTGTCCTATGTGATGTTTTTCTTTTTGCTCAGTTTCTTGTTTCGACATATTTAATTGATTAAGTGAAGGTTGCAGTAGTAATTTACTTAAGTATTTGTAGTAGAACACTGTAAATAACTTGTTTGTTATTATTGTAAATAACTTGTTCGTTTAATAACAAGTAGGTGAAGTAAGTTCAATTGGCTGCAGTAGGATTCCGGACTTAGAATTTTCACATGGTATCAGAGCGTTGCAAGTAAAACAAGAAGAGCAGAGCCAGGTCAAATAGTTGCAGGAGGTAACAATTCAACTCCTTAGAGGTGTTGAGATTTTGGAGTAGCATCAGATGTGCTCTAGCTCCCAAATTTTGTGGAGGAGCTGGAGTACATGAGATCTGCAAGACCCAGAAAGTGTTTGGGGAAATTCCATCAGGTTTAAGAGATATACAAATAATTAATCTTTTTAATTAAGGACCCTAAGTCTTAACTTAGGAAAAATAAAAGATTAAAGTGAATTAAATTAAACATGTGATGAGAATGACTTAAGTGATGCGGATCAAGCAACTTCTAATCTTAGCCGTCGATTAGAGATTAGATCATGGCCGTTGGTTTCTCAACGAGAAAAGTATAAGAGAAGGGCTTGGGTTCAGTTGGAGAACAGACACATTGGCAGAGCATTGAAGCTAAGCTGAAATTCTAGGGTGTGGTTTGCTAAGAATTTCAGAAGTGTTTGTAGTGCAGCGAGGGGCAGTATTGGCAAGGGGATGATCTAATCCCAGGCCAAGAGTACAACAACGGTAGAGAGGCAGCATACCGAGCAGCGCAGAGGCAACCCAGAGCCACGCAGTCCAACAGAGGCAATAGGAGCCACGTAGGGCTGACGCAGGCCTAGTCAGGGCAGCGCAGGGGCAGCGTAAGCCCTTCAGGGGTGATGTAGGCCCTTTTAGAGCAACGCAGAGGGCTGAGCAGCAACACTGGAGTTTCCGGTAGGCCAGAAAGGGCTCGAGTTCTGTAAATCCCATTTGAGGGTGTGAATCAACCATATTTTCTGTCTCCGAGAGAAAAAGGTATAGCTGCTATGATTTCTCTGTAGGGCAAACCATGTTTGGTGCCCATAACTTGTTGTATTCAGAATCTGCTTAATAATAAAAGCCCTCCAAAGCTAGCTGCACTGGTTTTCCCGCATTGGGTTTTTCCGGAGACATTTGTTCGAAAAATTTGTGTCACTTTGTCATATGAGCGTGCTATTCAGTAAATGCTCTGTATGTGTAGACTATTATTTGTATTTACTTCGCTGTTATTCTGAATATTCAGATTAATAACTTGTGTATTAATCAAGTAGGAGAAGTAAATTGAGAATTAACAGTAAGGTTTCTTAGATTAAGAAATTTTCACAAGAGGGATTACGCAGTCCAAGCCAAGAGGGTTGAATTTTCGAGGAAAGTTTCTCTTTGAGTGAGTTGACAGGGAGTAAGGGCTTCCAGATCGAAGTTTTGTCATGGCAGCAACGCACAACCTTAGTGTTAGTGCTGGTGGGACGCAATTTTCTGTAGGCAGATCCTCTTTTGCTGGGCAGAAAGTCGTCAGAAGGAAGAAAAGAAGCATAGTGAGGGAATTTTCTTCCTCAAGGAATTCCTAGCCGGGGAATTCTATTTTTTCAAGATCTATGTAGCAGATCTGGGTGGCTGATTTACCACCTTTAGCAAGGAGTGCGTAAGCAAGTCCAATGCTGCGCAGAGGAGAAAGGGGGAGCAAATTCCACATTTTCTTGACGGCAGAAATGGCAGCTCACGGGCTTAGAGATCAAGATCGGTCAGAGGGAGCCTCTAAATATGTAATCTGGAAGGCGAGAATTTCATGCATTCTAGATGAATACGATCTCAAGCTTTTCGTGGAGAGTACGGTAGCTGTGCCTATAGATCTAGATCCGCTGAAGAAGTATAAGGTTGATATGGCGAAGGCTAAGAGGCTGCTCCTAGATGGAGTCAAGGATCACGTAGTGTCCCACATAACCAACAAGGACACAACTAGGTAGATGTGGGAAGCCTTAGCATCACTGTATGAAGGATCTTCCGAGCACAGAAGATGTACTTAGAGCAGAAACTACGATAGACACAGATGCAAAAGGGGGAGCGTATTGTTCTGTTTCTCTCAAGGCTTTAGGAAACTCATGATCAACTAGCAGTCGTGGGGTCCACACCTCAACCTACCGCAATGGTAAGGTTGGCCCTAAACACAGTCACAGAGGCAAGTTTTCGTCCATAATATTCTGGGTAGAGAAAGACTGCCAAGCTGGGAGGAGATGTGGGCTGCTCTTCAGCAAGAAGAGCCAAGGAGGGAGCTAGTCAAGTGTAAACTTGATGGCACCAGTGCAGTGGGTCGAAGACAAAGGGGGAGGAGGAGAATGCAACCCTTGCATCTAAGGGGCTGTAAGAGTAGCGGAGATGGAAGAAGGACGTTTCGAGAATTAAATGCTTCAGGTGTGGTGAATTCAGTCACTACGCAACGCAGTGTCCTTTGAAGAAAAAGGACAAGGTTGAGAAGCATGATCTGAAGGTTGCGTTCGCAAAAATTGAAGAAGATGAGTATGCCATGAGTGCCCACGCATCTCCAGGAGGGAGGTGGAGCGACATTGAACTGTAAGTTCGCAAGAACTTCAGTTGGGCAGGATCCTTGAGGAGTCCACCTCTTGGATCACGACCTTGCTAAGGGAGCCCAAGATCAGTAGTAGAGGCTGGAGGAGTTTCAGTTGGTGCAAAGGAGTGTTGGAGTGACAAATGCAGAGGCTAGAGTGCTAAGTTTGAGCATCGAAGTGCAGAGTTTTAGCAATGTGTAAAGGAACAGTGCAGTAGCAGTAGCAACACAATAGCTTCAAAGGGACAATGTGGGACTAACAACAGTCAGAGTTTTAGCATCGAGATGTATCCATATGAACACTTGTTCAGATTTTGGATGTTTTTCAGTTGCTTC
The DNA here is from genome assembly GCA_034641835.2 of Pinus albicaulis. Lineage (NCBI taxonomy): Eukaryota > Viridiplantae > Streptophyta > Pinopsida > Pinales > Pinaceae > Pinus > Pinus albicaulis. The sequence continues at coordinate 535,331,264 of CM076579.1, forward strand.
TCTTAGAAACTGAGTTGTAGTGCAGAGTTAGCAGTGGTAGTGCTAGCAGCAACATAGATTCAACATTTGAGAGCTAGTTGCAGTACGGATGCATTGTTGATCGTGGCAGGGTGACCAGCAGTATAGATGCAGCAGCGCAATAGTTGGTGGACAACATGCCAGATATCAACAACACAGAGGTAGATGCTTCAGAGTTAGAGCAATATGTAGCATGGTATATTGCTAGAGCACATTCCTTGCTAAGAGGGAGTGTTGATTTGGGGTAGCATCGGATGGGCTCTAAGTCTCAAATTTTGTGGAGAGGCTTAGACACGTATATTCCAGATAACCCAGAAATCGTTTGGGGAAATTCTACTCGAAAACAGTTTTATTTAATAAATTAATTATTTTTAATGGCACCCTAATTCTAAACTTAGGTAATTAAAATAATTAATGGGTATTAATCTAAAATGTGGGTGTGACTTCTAGAAGAAGATGAGTATCAAGTCAAAATGATCTTAGCCATTGATTAGCTTCTAACCTGGGCCGTTGAATGTCAACGAGAAGATTATTTTAGGAAGGCTTGAGGGCCATTTGGAAACACACCGAGAGTTGATAAGTTAGATCGAATTGCTGAAGCTAGAGCAACGCAGTGATTTCAGAGTGATCAGGAAGAGAGGGACAAAGACAATATCCAGAGAGAAATCTTTCTCGGTTAGAGAATCATCAGTAGAGAGGGTAGAGAGAGATCCAACAGCTCCAGCGCAGAGCCAAAGAGGCTAATGCAGAGCCACACATAGGGGAAAGAGGAAATCCAAAGAATTTGCTGAAGAATCTATTTCAGAAGTCGGGAGCCGGGGTGTGAGACCGGGAGCCAGAGATCGAAGATTCCAACACAACTTAAATTGTGTCAATCCGAGTCCGTATGTGAAAGTTATCGCAGTTTGAAGTTTTGGTCAAAGCAAGCAAAAAGTTAAGGTCAATGCTTACGTGGCATACCCTGGAGTTGGCACGTGGCTTGTACAGACTAATGACGTGGCCAAATTGGAGCGCGACATGTGGAAATTGATGTGGCTAACCAATGGCAACTGACGTGGCCCATTGAATGTGCGTCACATGGCCCAATGTATGGGCGCCACATGACCTTGTGTTAGTGGTCAAAATTATGGTTGAACGAATGGGCGCACTCGACAGGTTTTGAACTCCTAACCTTCGACGCAACAATGCAACACCTTAACCAACTAATCTATGTGTCAAGTCATCACACAATGGTGGCAATATTTTATTTAACATTGTATGGTTGGGATGGTGGAAAATGGGGGTGGAGCCCGCTAAAGATGGCATATCGACTAACGAACCCGTCAAGTTTAGGCATTGTTTAAAATGGATATGATATTGGAACATATGGTTGGAATAAGCACTATCTATGCGATTATATATATACCAAATATCACGTGGTTTGTTGGACTGCACGACGAATTTGTTTGAATTAATATGGTTATTGGTATAAGAATATACCATATTTGTAATATGGTTCATGCCATATGGTGGTTATAAAACATATGAACGAAGGCCGAGGGCATGGTGGTATGTGATTCGACCACTATGCATTGGTTAAAAAACATACGCACGAAGGCTGAGGGCATGTTGGTATGTGATTGGACCATTATGCGTTGGTTAAAAAACAACATTTTATTTTGGCATGGGTTGTTATAGCCCTAGGGATATGGTTTTATTTGTTACAACATACGTTTTATACATGGACCAACAACATGCCAGCCAAAGCCCAATTGTCATGCCACGGTTAGTCGTATGGAATGTGCGATAGTTTATTGCGCCAAGAGGCGCTCTATAACCCAATATAGGGGAGATGTGTGGGTGTAATGTAAGAAAGTTTGTCAACATTTTTACATGTCAGCTCAATATGCTGAATTTATTAGAATTAAAGGATTTATAAACATTTACATGTGCGTTAAAAGTAATATAGAGGCCAATATGGGAGAGATGTTGTAGTGTAAAAAGTTAAAAGTACTAAAAATAACAAAATTCAATTTGTTATATTGTAATTTTTTTTATTAATAAAATTACGAATAATTTTTAGATAAAAGAAAATCATAATATACATGTCACATTACAATATATAACATGTACATAGCAGCTATGAGTTAAGATCCATTTTACCATATAAATTAAAATAATGATTTTGTAACCATATTTAGATTTAATTAATAAGCACATAAAAACTTTAATACTTACAATAAACTTACAATTTAACAATATCTTTAACCATGGATATTTATAAGATCCATTTTATATAATAATTTTTTTTTACTAATAAATTTACGAATAAATTTTTAGATAAAAGAAAATCATAATATACATATAACATGTACATAGCAACTATAAGTTAATATCTATTTTACCTTATAAATTAAAATAATGATTCTTTAACCATATTTCGATTTAATTAATAAGCACATAAAAACTTTAATACTTACAATAAACTTACAATTTTAACAATATCTTCATTGATATTTATGCCCATTTTACCATAGATATTATTAACTTGTAAATAGACTTTGTTACAATACCATGGCCCAATACCATAGATCATAAATTCAACATGCCCAAAAATCCTCTCATTTCACAATGAAAATATTTTATTTGAATTTAATTTTATAACATATTTTTGATTAAATCTAAAAGAAAAAAATATTGTAATTACTGTTGAGATATATCTACACCCTCTATTACATCAAAATATATAAGATATAAATAGTAGCTATAAATTAAGATCCATTTTACCATATAAATTAAAATAATAAATTTCTAACCATATTTAAATTTCATTAATAAGCACATAAAAACTTAATGCTTACAATATAACTAGGTTTTTAAGAATGGATATTCACCCCCACTTTACCATTGATATTATTAAACATACCATACCACGGGGCCAATACCATGGCTCATCAATTCCACATGCCCAAAAACCATCTCTCATTTCACAATCAAAATAATACTTACAATATAACAATATTTTTAGCCATGTATACTCACCTCCACTTTACCATGGATATTATTAACCATACCATACCATGGGCCAATACCATGACTCATCAATACCACATGCTCAAAAATCATCTATTATTTCATAATATTTTATAAATATATTTTTATTACATTTTTGGCACTCTCCATCCCAGTATGGAAGAGATGTTGTAATTTCCTGTTATGTTATGTTATCTAAACATTTTGGCTCGTTCAAATTATATAAAAAATAAAAAAATGAAATTATTAATTAAAACATTTTGACTCAGTGAAATTATATAAAAATATCCTCTATCGGGGTGCAATCTAGTTGTATAGCATTATGAAACAAAGGCAAATGAAGGGGAGCATGGGCGGCGGATGGAGGCCCTATATTCACACGTTCAACAAGTTAGTAATGGTGGCAGTCTGCATGCGAAGAATTTATGACAAGGGAGAAGGTGGCCGAATCATTAGCAGTTTGGAAATTTTGTATGGTGTTGCTCCGTCGAGTTTCCATAACCTTCAGAAAGGAAGAGTGATCCTGGAAATTGGAAAACTGAACGAAGGACACCGACAAGAGTCAGAGACTTCCGCGACTCGTCACTCGCAACTAGTGGAATTGGCTCCTTCGACGGTCTTCTCATGCGGGTATGTACATATGGCAGTCTCTTATCTTATAAACTCCTCTGTGCATTCTATGTTTGTGCGTTTTTGATGGCAAAGTCTGGTCATGATATTCAGCGTTAATGAGAAACTAATTCGTGAAAGGAAGGAAATTATGGTTTTTTATGGTGAATTATCTGTCGATCCGTCTGTTGTTTCTATATACTTCGACATTTTGCTTGTGTATGGGAATATATTCAAAGACTCTGGTATAGAATTTCACTGGTTTTGTATGTTGGCCTGCTTGCGGAAGCGCATATGCCGGTAGTCTAGGGTTTTTGTTTAATTTGTTCTGGATTTTGAACATGGCCCTCCTTTCTTTGTTTTAATATTTTGGTTCTCGTTGTCTAGGGGAGACTTGGGTGGTAATCTTCCATGCAACAAGCCATACTCATTGCTCTATACCTATCACATGGTGGGCAGGTAGAATTCTATCTCATAGTTGTTTGTTTGTCTGCTTGACTACTCCTACAAGTCTTTTAGTGTGGAAAGGGTTTTGGATTTTAAGTTGGTCACCAACTATGCATTGGCTTTTGTTGCGCTCAGGCTTGGGTTTAGCTAATTTAGCTGTCGCTTGTGCATCTGTTTGGTTGTTAAACTCATGGCTCGCCCCTCATCTGCCACCGGCTCGTCGACCAGGGGAGGTCGTGGTTTTTGTAGATTGCACGGGCAACACCATAGTGCCAGTCAGCCCTAGTCTCGACCTTCGAGAAGCCGAGGCCGTAGAACCACCTCTCTCCTGATCGATGATGCAAATTAGGTTTTTCAAATTGGTACTCCGGAATAGGTTTGTCGAATAATCTCGGGTTGGGATGCAGAGTTGAACCAACAGGCGACAAAATTTGATGTGGATTTGGGTGATTGGCAGGATTTGGTTCCAGACCCAGGTCACTCCCTGGAAGATCTTCCCAATACAAGCAAACTGTATATCTTTACTGGAGAATGAAGAACCTCGTAGCCAAAGCTTTGGCTGCCTCTCCAGGTGAACCTACTCAGACATAATATGGACATGCTGAAAATAAAAAAGCCCTGTAGTAGATTCAGTTTCAATTGTAGCAAAAAAATGGACGCCTTAGCTGCATTGAGAGTAACATCCCGTGCATTCCTTAGTCCGAACTTCCAGGTTCCAATGTGAAGGATCTGCCCTAGTGGATTCTTATGAAGATTAGTTGCTTAGATGTCTCAATTTTGACTTATATTTTTCCATATGCAATGTTTACAGTTTCTAGTTTCAGACTTTAGATATCTAGCGTATAGTGGGATACATGATATTCAAACATATATAGCTTTGCTTGATAGTCTCAAACTCTTCCGGTTTTGGATGACTTATAATGCAGTTAGGTGGCCAACAAATCTGGTTTCATGCTGGGCAGGTTGAGGCCACCTAACGATTTGATCTATGTATGTAACCTGCCTTCTAAAGAAAATTAATGAAACTTGCTTTCTAAAGAAAATGAATGAAAATGGTCCTGCCAAGCTTAAAAAAAGGATATATATTCCGGCAGATCATGGGCTCGATTGTTAGTCTACCAAATGTTCTATATATGCTTGCCATTGTGACGGGGGAAGAGAGCTTTTTGGGAGAGCTTTGGGTGTGAAGCTTTTGAAGTGCCGAGGGCATCTAGGCTTGGTTTTGAGCTTGCATATTTTGTATGTTAGTGGAGGTTTTAAGAGCTTGATTTTTGTAGCAACCAAAGGAGTTTGGTAGCAAAAAGCTCTGTTTTGTAGTAGGATTTTTGGAGGCATTTTGGTGATTTAATAAAGCATTTGAGGCTTACCATCATAATAATTAAAGAAGCCACTCCCTTGGAGGCAGGACCCAGAGACGTAGTCCACATTGGACGAACTCTATTATCAATTGGTTTTGTGTCTATTTTCTTCTTGTGTCGATCTTCTACATTTCGTTTTAAATTGCATCTTCATTTAAAGCTTCATGCCGGAGTTAATTATTATGCTGGTTTAGTTTTTATCATTCACGCATGAGCATTTTTACAGGCCAAGTCACTTTAAAAGATCCTAGATCAAATTTAGATCATGTCGTATGTCGAGATGCCCCACTATCCACTTACCATGCATCCCTTAGAATCATGTTGGTGGTAGAAAGGCAAGATATCATCAAGAAATCCTTATCAAACTTGGCAGTGAACTCCTTCAATTTAGTTTTTGCAAAGAATGATACCTGCTTCTACTGTTGCTTCTAGTTACCCTTCTTCCCTAGACATTGTGATGCATAATGACCGTGCTTATGACAAACGGAGCACTTGATTTTAATGATGTCCTTCTTTCAGGGTTATGAGGTTGACTCCTCACTCTTTCCCTTATCCTTGTTGGGTCCGTTGTCTTGCCCTTGTTTGACTAACGAATAGAGCTAGGACTTCATCATCCTACTTGCTGGCTTTTGACTCCATATGAGTCTCCCTTGGACATAGTGATTTGGAAGCCTTTCAAAGCCAGGAAGGTATTCCCAATCTCAAATGCCTTTGACAGATAGTTCCCATGAAGTTGGGAAATCATTTAGGGCCATGTTCATTAGCTTTGTATTTGCAACCTTCTACCCAACCACTACAACTTGATAATGAATATGTTTGGTTTTCATAAGGTAATTGGTGATTGTCTCTGATTTAGTCATCATTATGGATTTGAATTTGTTTGGCAATATCATGTTCCTATTTATGTTCCGACTCTGGAAAAGACTAACTAGGGCATCAAACAAATCTTTTATGGCATCTAAGATTGTCTGCTTTCCCTTCATATCCTTTTTCCTGTGAGCTACCAAGTCTTTTTGATTTGTAGGCAGGGTCACAACATCCTTGAAAATATCCCAAAGATTATTCTCTTTTAGTATAAGTGTAACTCTCACTTCCCATGCTACAAAGTTCAAAGCACCATCCAATCTATCCTCAAATCAAAGGTCTGCTGCTGCCATCTCTAAGATCTATTGCACAAACACCCAAATCAAAAAACTAAAACATTGCAATTCTCTTACTGTTGGTCCTTCTTCCAAGCAATATATTTAATGAAATAAATCCTTGAGAATCTCAATCAGAGATTAAGCTTTGGTGTTTTGTTAGAATTACAAGCCTTAGGTGACGAATGTCCATATTATTTCAATCAAAAAATTACATTGAGGAATTGAACTAACGTTGAAATTAAATTTCAGAGCATATCATCAATCACATAATAGCTAGAAATTAAATACCGGATGCCTCCTTCCTTTTGAGAGAAGCCTCGAGCAACGAACCTGGCCTTATATTTTTCAGCACGCCCATCAGCTCCATGTTTGATTTTGTATAACCATTTTGAGGTGACTACGGATTCGTCCTTGGGTCTAGACACCACTTCCCAGACATCATTCTTCATGATAGATTCATATTCCTCATTCATTGCATCCTTCCAGACTTGGTGCTTTACGACTTCTTTGAATGTACATGGCTCAGTTTGAACAATAGTACTCATAGCAGCGAAGTACCCTTGATACCTTGTTGTCTTCTTACTTTTATAGAATGTCCCTCTTGGAGCAATATGTCTTTCAACATCTTCGAGAGTATCTTTAAGCCACAAAGGTCTTTTCCTTAAGGTAGAGGGATCACCGAGAGGTGGATCAATGGGATCCATTGGGCCTTCAACATCGGGCATTAGATCATTTGTCGGAGGTTCATCCTGCTTTCCTGCAATATCATCATTGTCCTTCCTTGGGATAGGGAGATCTCTGGCTTTCCCAAGGGCTATATATTCATCAAAAGTGACATCATGGCTTATTTCCACTTCTCTTTGACCAGGCACATAGATTCTATATGTCTTTGAATTTTCACTGTAGCCCACAAATGTACCTTTCTTCCCAAATGCTTCCAACTTGTTTCTTTTCTCTTTAGGCACATGAAAATACACAGGACAACCAAATATTCTAAAATGACATCAAGTTTCTTACCAGTGAAAACTTCTTCGGGTGTCTTGAAATGCAATGCTTGATGTGGGCTCCTATTTTGAACATACACGACAATGTTGGTAGCTTCTCTCCATAAGAACTTTGGTAGGCCTTGATCATGGAGCATGGCACGGGTGGCTTCCATGATTGTTCGATTCTTCCTTTCAACAACTCCATTTTGCTCATGAGTGTATGGAACAATTGTCTCCCTCTTAATGCCAGCCACTCTGCAAAAGTCGTTGAATTATTTTGATTCATATTCAGTTCCATTGTCAGTCCTTAATATTTTTATCTTCTTCCTTGTTTGATTTACTACCAAGGTTTTGAAAGAACATAACCATTTGAACACTTCATCTTTCTTCTTTAAGAAATAGATCCATGTTTTGCGTGAGAAGTCATCCACAAAGATTGCATAATATAAGTATCCTCCCAATGATATTACGGGCAACATACTAGATAGGTCAGAATGGACCAATTGAAGAATATCGGTAGTTTGGTTTTTACTAGAAGGGAATGGTCCCCTTGTAAGTTTCCTAGCTGCACAACCCTGACAAACACCTTCATGATTCATGTTGAACTTGGGCATACATGTGACCATCTTCCTTACCCCAGTTAAGGCTTTGTAATGAAGGTGGGCAAATATTCGGTGCCATAATTTAGATTGAAAAGAAGTATCGCAAGTCGAGGCTCCCAATGGACTTCCTCCAACTTGATAGAGACAATCAACCCCAAATCCAAGTGTGAATGCATCTTTAGGGTTTCTTTTTCAAATACATACATTTCTATCAATGAATGCTACCTTGAAGTCTTTATGTTCCATTGCCGAAATATATACCAGGTTCTTCTTTAAATCGGGCACATACAACTCTTATTGTAGATGAACGGTTTGACCTTGATTTAAGTGAAAAGTGACAGTACCTATCCCTTTCACAGGGCAAGTGGCATTATCTCCAAGTATAATCTCCAAATTAATATTCTTTTCAATCAAATTTGAGAGGGTCTCCTTGTACCCAGTGAAGTGCCTTGAGGCTCCACTATCAATCAACCAATGACCCAAAGTATCCGGAGGAGAGGTAGTAGATAGAGCAGAGATAAGAAAAAACTCTTTTGTTTTTCTACAACATTACTTTCTACATACCTGGAATTTCTTGTCCTTTATTGTTGAACCCATTTTTCCTTTAATTGTTATTGCCTATGAAATTGTTGTTGTTGTTGTCGTTATCTCTTGGAGAATCCTTCTTGTGAGGGCATTCTCTAGCATCGTGGCCGAACTTGTTACAATGGTAGCACCTTCCTTTCCTTCCTTCTTTGAATTCCTGCTTGAACCCTTGACCCTGTTTTCTTGGACCAACAATATTTTTCTTCTTTGCATGAGCAGAGAAAGCAATAGGTTCTTTTCCATTTGAGGGTTTGTCTCTCTCCATCATCCTCATCTCCTCTTGAGTGCATCTAGCCAATGATTCATTGAAACTAAGAATCCTGTCATTGTTGAGAATGGTGGTGTTAAATACATCCCATCCTCTTGAAAGGCCTCCAAGTGCTATGAGAGTGAGCTCCCTGTCAGCAATAACTTCTCCAATAGACAGTAGATCATTCTTGATTTGTGTTATTCTCATGAAGTAGGATTGGATAGACTCCCCTTTGTCCATCTTGATGTCCTTCAACTTGTTCTTGAGAAAGAGGATTTGATTTGCATTGTTTACTTTGAACATCCCAATCAACTTATCATACATCTCCTTAGATGTTCCCAAGTCAGAAGTATAGGAAACCAAATACTTTAGAATGGAGTCTATGATAATTCTCTTCGCTTTGACCTCACCTATCTTATACTTGGTCTTTGCAGCAGCAAGTGCATTTGAAGGAGGCTCCACCGCTTTTCCCTGCACGTAGTCAAGTCCAAAGTCATCTTACATGCGTGATAGTCAGATTTGTCCTTGAGCTTATCCTCATTTGAAGTAAGATGTAGTAAGCAATTGAGGCTAGTCCAATTAGATCTCCCTTAGTGATTGCTTTTCTCTCTCTTGCTTGGGATTTTTCTTCACCTGGGTTCTAATACCATGTTAATTTTAGTTAACAATGGTATGATCTATGCTGAGTCAATTACTTCAATGTTCCTTTAGCAACCCAATGACAATTTCCAATTTAGTTTTCCAATAATAATCACATTAACCATAAATCACATTGAATTTGATAGTAACTATAGATAGAACATAAAATAAAATGCAGAAGACAAGCCAAGACAAGAGGACACTAGATTTGGCGGATGCCAGGGAAAAAACACCAATGTGGGGAAAACCCTTTGATCAAATCTTCTTATTATTATTTCAAATGTTCAATAGAGAGAGAGATTACAAAATTGAAAATTTGACTTGCCAAATCACAGTCAAAACAACTCTATCAAATCTGCAGTTAACTAAAATCAAATTCAGCCCTAACCAGAACCTCAAAGATGGTCAATGCAATAACAAATGTTATTTTTTGGAGCTTGGTCATACCTAGTCAAACTCGGCCAGATAAGGTGGTCAAAGTCAGCCCAAAACAGTCCTGAAAACTATGGTCAAACTTGGTCAACTTTGCGGTCAACCCTGCAGTCAAAGTGCCTAGAAATTCTCGATCCCTGTGCCAAATTGTACTACTTGCCAAAAACGATTTTTTCCCACAAAGATTGCAGTCAAAGGATGAGTCAAAGTGCTCAATCAACGCTGGTCAAACTCCTGCAAGAATCTTGAAATTCAACCCTGCAATTTTCTTAGAAAATTCGTCCTTCTGCCACACGTGTGAGAGAGAGATCTGCCCAATAGCTGTGTGAACCAATGAGAGAAGAAATGTGTTTGAAGATGATGCCAAATGAGGTGAGAGGGCACTTGTATTTATACAAGTTGTTGAGGGTGAAGAGTCACATCCATTGGGCTTCATGAGCCTACATGATGATGTGGTCGACTTGAACAATTTGCACATGTGGGCATAAATTCAAAAACACACTTTTGCTTGTCCAAATTTGATGATCTTTATGTCGATTTTGGTCCTCTTGAAAAGAGGAATTAAATGCAATAATCATCTCCATCAAATGAGTTGTCCAATAGTGGAATTTGGCCCTAGTTTCCAATTTTAACAAGAAGCATAAAAATTAATTCCCCGCACACTGGTAATTACTCCTTCAGATCAACTTTTCATTTCTTCGAAAATAACTTACATGGAAATCACACAAAAGCAACATTGCACATACACCAAAAATCACCCCGAATTTTAGCTTCTACAAGCTGTTTAAGATGTACAACTACTGAAAAACAACAATAGCAGTTCCCTGCTATATGGAATCCATACGACTATATGGATCTATATGAGATGACATGCTGCTGAAAATGAGTTTCCTTGTTGCCCAACTCTCTCTTCGTCATTATTGCTCAACTTGATTAACTGCTTAAGTGTGTGAGAAAGCCTCTGCCTTGCCCTGTCACTAGATAATCTATTTTAAAGATTTCTCCTAGTCTAAGTACAATTTTCGATTCAACTGCTAAATATGAGACTTTTACTTTTTACTAAATTTAATTACAAAATATAATTATGTTTCCAAAAATAGAATTATATATATATATTTCAAAAATATATCTAACTACTTCTCAAATGTTCACATTGAAGATGTGTGGAAGTTCCTGTCCAATATATTATTCTCAACAAGAAGAGGGAGCAGGAAAAAGAACACAAGAAAAAAAGGACATTTGAAGATAGTAGAAACTACAAAGGACAACTTCAGTGGCGAAGAAAGAGAGAGGGGACACTTTGGAATTTTTTTTTAAAGAGGACCATTGTCAAGGACATGAAATAGGTGGTCATGATTAGGGGGACACTACATTAAAATTGAAGACCACAGGAAGTCACATAGGAAGTGGAACTTCCTTGGTAAGTACAAAGAAGCTAGTCTCCATCAGTAAGAAGACAATGTAGTCTAATGTGCCTATATGAGATGCTTTAGGAGCAGAGGTAAAGGAAAAGAAGATTGTAGACAAAGGATGGGTTTAGTTGTCTTGCGATGTGACAAACAAGAAGATTATTCCACAAATGTTGCTACTATAGAGGATAAATGTTATGTAACTAGATCACAAAACATAAGAAAAGATAGATCACCTATATCTTTGTAAGAATTCTCAACTCAAGCAAAAGATTCTTTTGGAATTGCACACCTTCCCCTTTTTAATAAAGAGTCTTAACAAATAATATTTTAAGTCCCTAACATCTAACTAACTAACTAATAACGCTTAGTTTTTAACGCCTAGTCTTCAATGGCTATATTCGGGCATTGATGCATCCACACTATTTTATTCATTAAGATCGATTATCTTTTTCACCTTGTCCTGAGGATGAAACACACTAGATGGTTCGAAATGACGACCAAATCCTAATGATGTGATTAATCCGAAAGACATTTTTCTAACAATAATAATGTAAGGGCATGACAATAATAATTATGGGCCTGTATGGGGCATAACAATATCAATATGGGGGCTACATGGGCACAACAATAAAAATTAGGGGGCTACACTAATAACATAACAATAAGGGGCTACACTAGTATTGTAGAGACCTAACATGCCCTTCTCCTTCAAAAAATTGTTGTCCTCAATGCTTGAGTAGCTCTGGATGCTTCTATATAAAAGTGTCATCCTCCCACATTAGATGGTTCGAAACGTCGACCAAATCCTAATGATGTGATTAATCCGAAAGACATTTTTCTAACAGTAATAATGTAAGGGCATGACAATAATAATTGTGGGCTTCTATGGGGCATACCAATATCATTATGGGGGCTACATGGGCACAACAATAAAAATTAGGGGGCTACACTAACACTAACAATGAGGGGGCTACACTAATAATAACAATAAGGGGCTTCACTAGTATTATGGAGACCTAACATGCCCTTCTCCATAAAAAATTGTTGTCCTCAATGCTTGAGTAGCTCTGGATGCTTCTATATAAAAGTGTCATCCTCCCATGTGGAATCTTCAGCGGGTAAGTTCTTCCACTTTACTCAGAAATTGATCGGTTCTGTAGTTGTCGGGTTCTTGTTTCTGTGTCTGCTTTAGGCTCCAATATGGTTTTTCCTTCTTCGTCAAGTTTTGCAATACTGCTTGAACTGGGAGCTTGTCATTAATAACCTTCTTTAAGTATTAACCATGGAAAAATGGGTGTACTCGGGAAGATGCAGGCAACTCCAATCTGTATGCCATAGTACCAATCATTTGCAACACTTTGTAAGGACCATAATACTTGGGTGATAATTTATTATCCTTCTTAGCTTTCTTGAGAGACATTTGTTTGTATGTTTGTAGCCTTAAAAACACCTAGTCGCCAACAATAAAACTTCTTTCGCTGTGATGCTGATCTTCCTGTTGTTTCATTTGATGTTGTGCTAGAGTGAGGTTATCCTTTAAGAGTTGGAGAACTTGTTGTTGATGCTCAATTTGATCTTCCATTGCTTGAACCTTAGAATATTCTCTTAAAGATGATGTGATGGATGGTGGATGATATCCATAAAGTGCCATAAATGGGGCCATTTTTTCTACAATATGGAAGGAAGTGTTATACCACCATTTAGTCATAGGTAACCACTCAACCCATTGTTTTTGTTTATCAGTTATAGAGCAACGATGATATCCTTCCAAGCATTTGTTTATTATCTCAGTTTATGTTAAAATTGGACAACTAGGTCCAAACTCCGGGTTGTGCTGCTCAGATGACGATCGCAATATTTTTATTGGATTCCTCTTTCGGAGAGGTGTAAGATTGATCTAAAGATCATCTCGATCGGATGAGCAGAACATGTACTTTGAATTTATTCCACTTATGTGCTAGGTCGGCTTGGAATAAAATATAGACTTAAATGTCTTAAAGGACGTGTCACACACCCCCAAAGATTCCTATATATTGGAGAGACTTAGAGTTCATTTGACACACATTGGTGTGGAGGAATTCTCTCTCTTGATGGCGTTGGAGCTGCATATTCTTTGTTTGGGTTGTTCTGGGGTTATGTGTGACACGCTTGGCTGAATGACCTATTGGAGACTTTGCTGGTAGAAGCATCCTGCTGATCACCGTAACGCCACCATTTCTTATCTCTGTCTTGGCTTGTCTTCTATCGATCTATTAGTATGTTCTATCTTCTTCAGTATTGTGCCCTAATCTGAAATGGCATAGAACATAAGCAGAAATTAACATGGTATCAGAGGTTGGGAGAAGACAATGCCCAAAAGCAAATAAAGGTGCCGTAAGGCTGTGTGGTAGGCCGCAGGCAATACCACCACAGCAGGTGATAGCGTGGGTAGATTTAGGGCTGTTTTATGCCCTAACCTTCAGCGTGAAGAAGTCTTCTCAAAACAAAGTCGGAAAGGAGGCCGAGGAGCTGTAAGTGACAGCGGATTTGTTGAGGCCAAGGAGAAAGTTCTAGAAGAAGATCTCGTCTTTTGACTTGATTTGAGGTAAGAGGGGGAACACAACACAGTTTTCTGATTCTGATATTCATTCTGGCACTAATGGTCTTATCGCTGGGGAGTGCGGCGTAGAAGAAGGCCGCAAGCATTTGCCATTGTTCCGTCTGCTTTCACGCTGGAAAATGCTGCACATCCGTGGCCAAGTAGATCTCGAAAATTTGATATTCTTTCTGCTATGGTCGATAATTTTTTTTTTTTTTTTCTTCTCTCTCTCGTCAAAGCATATTACTCGCGAGGGTAAATTAGAGTTATCTGAATTGAAAAAAAAAAATGTAGTTCGATCGGTCTGTGTTAGAATACCTGGAATCTAAGTCATTGGAGCCCGATGAGATTTCTTCTTTCCGGAGAATCGGTGCCATGAATCACGCTACAGCGTATTTACTTCTTTGAATGATGGCGTTGTAGTCACTTCTAAATGTCAGCATGAAGATCGAAGTTCTAAATTCTTGGATCAGGGTTTCGATTGAATATTCTTGCAGGTGTTTCTGAGGCATGTATGTCACTTCTCTAACGCAAAGGTTGAAGTACGAAGTATCTTTGAAAGAGAGTAGTCTCACGTAATTACAGTGGTTAAGATGTTATTGGAAGGGCCGAAATCGTCTTTTAGTAGTCAAATTGCACTGCAGAAGTCGAATTGCACTTGTGAAAGCCGAGGACTATTTTGAAGCGTAGAAGTCAGTTCGAAGCTCAGAATCTGCTGGCGCTGCATTATTTGCGTGAACTACAATTTCGGGCGAAGTAGTGGTGGACCGAAATTCCTTGAAAGGGGAAAGTGTGACTAGGCAACGACAGGTTGAATTCCTTGGCGTCGACAGCAGGGTTCGAACCTGTGCGGGAAAATTTGCGGTCTCGGCAATAACAGACAAATTCGATTCTTTGACGCCATTTCCAAAGGGATCGAAGCTTGTTTCTCATTGCCCTGGATATAGGCACATATTATATCATGTATTCTAACGCTGGAACAACCCAAACCCTCGGAAGGGGCCGAGGAACAGATAGTGGTGGCAGGAAATCCAGAAGAAAGTGCCTCGCATCGAAGCATGCTCTCCCATTCTCTTCCCGAGCATCTGAGGCTCGATCCCGTGAAAATGCAACAGATGAGAATGCTATTTTTTTTCTACAGACGAACAAGAAGAAGGAGCCGAAGACATAGCAATGCTGGGAATCAGAGATAGGGCGTCTCGTTTTTTTTTGTTTTTTTTTGTTTTTGGAAATGCTATGCAAAAATAACGGGTTTCAGTCTTGATGTGAAGATGGAAAGTCCCATATATGCGCATTCTGGTAATATTGTCGATACAACACTATTTATGGTAAGGTCCTTCAGGGGACCCAATGGGCTGCTCGTGCACAGCGGTATGTCTGTTGGGCAGACTGCCGATGTCAATGGTTTGTCATCCTTAATCCACATTGTGAAAGTTGCCCTTGACAGAACGGTGAGAAATGAGCAGGATGAATTGAATGATCACCGTATTGATTTGCAATTTGTTTCACCACTCAAGCATCACATATTGATGAGTAGAGTTCTTGCTGAATCGGAACATAATCATTCGAATACATATCAGAAAGCCGAGTTATTATGTTATTGAGGGTCATTAGCTTGTCTGAAAGATATATGAATATTACTGAAGATTTGGGCATGTCAGTCTACTGCTCCATTATTAAAAGCGTTGTAAAGTCTCGAGATGATATCGCTGGTTGATGAAGCAGAGTTGATTGCTTGCATTCTGCCAAACCTCCCTTCAGAAGAGAGGACGAATGCTGTACGTGCAGGATCTTATTCATAATTTCTTAAATTGCAAGGTTTGTACTGCTGAAAACTTACTTGCCCGATGGTGACATTAATCTGACAACATTTAATATGCATAAGAATCTGAAGGATACATGGGCAAAAGCAGTATGCAATGTTCTTGAGAGAAAAGTGAATATGCAAAGTTTCATGTCAAGGAAGTACACTATATTCAGGCTGAATTGCAACACTGCCTTGACAGTTTCCCCATGACAGTTGTGTTAGTATCTCTATGATGACGATATCAACTCATGGTGGAGAGGCTGGGTGCATTATTTCTACAGCTGCAAATTTGAGGAGCTAAGAAAGGAATTTGTGATTCTATGTCGTGACATAGACAGACTCTTATGTTTACGAAATTCACAGTAGCAGTAAGCTTGTGACTGTATTAGTCTCACATTGGAGTGTAATGATAATCTTGAAAGTGTGAACTGGGAAGTTTTTGCAGCCTTCAGTCACGTTGTTGGAGTCTTGAACCATGGTTAGCAAAGATACTTGTGAAGTTTTGAACAAATATTGTATATGATACGTGCCTAGATGCATGATAGCTATATGACAGTATATGGCTATGAGTCTTGGATGGCTTTAACTGAGGGAGAATAAGATTCAGGCCCCTGAGTACAAAACTTCTTTTCGAGTTGGTGTCTGGGATGCCCTCAATTAAAATAGATGTCTTCTCTCTCAAGAGAAGCTGGCATTATAGGGAGAATACATCTGTATATGCTCAAGATCCTCATATCATTACTGAACGAAAGAAGATCCTCATGGCTCAAAGACATATGGCTTTAGAGGGGGAAATTCTGGAAGAAATCCGAGAAGCCATATAATTACCAGGGGTATCTAGCTGCCATGGATACAACATGAGCCTGGATCATTTGAAGAAACTGTAAAGCATCAAAGTCTGCAAGGATGCGAGGGTGATGTCTAGGATATGGTTCCTAACCCACAGATCAAAGTGGTTGTCACCTCGATATAAGATCAAGCATGGATTTGATGGGAAAATGTGTCGCCTGAAGGCACTGATTACTATTGCACCTATAATCTACTATTTCCCTCGCTGCTACGCAAGGACAAAATCTTCATCAGATGGATGTAAAAACCGCATGATGCGATAAAGGAAGAGATGTATGTTGAGCAACCTTTGAGGATCAAAGTCCAGGATAGGGACACCCATGTCTGCAGGTTGAAGAAAGCCCTCTATGGGTTGAATCAAGCACCCAGAGATTGGTACGAGAGGATAGATAGCTACTTGATGAAGTTGGGCTTCACTCGAAGTAATGTTGATCTGAACCTTACTTCAAGGTTGTCAAGGGAAAACCTCTCATCCTAGTGTTGTATGTGGATGACCTCTTCCTGACAGGTGCTGACCCTCTCATTCATCAGTGCAAGAGGGAGCTCGCTGCTGAGAGCGAGATGAAGGACTTAGGACTGGTACACTACTTCCTAGGCCTGGAGGTCTGGCAGAGACCTGGCGAGATTTTCCTTTCTCAAGGAAAATACACTGTGAAGCTTCTGGAAAGATTTAGCATGGTGGACTGCAAGTCTGTGTCGACACCGATGGAGCTCAACTTCAAGAAGTTGAGTGGCAGCGCTGCTGGGCCCGTATTGACAAATCCTACTGAGTATCGTCAACTCGTAGGGGCCCCGATGTTCTTAATGAACACCCGTCCGGATGTATGTTTTGCAGTGAACACTTTGAGTCAAGACATGGTTGATCATAACATTCACTGGGTTGGTGTGAAGAAACTCTTGAGATATCTCTGAGGCATGATAGACCATGGGCTGAGATACACTGCCAGGAGTATGACACTCCATGATTATACTAATGCCGATTGGGCTGGCAGTGTGGTGGATTGCAAGAGCACATATGGATGCTACTTCACATGTAGATCTGCTTCGTGCAGGAAACTGAAGTCGGTAACCTTGAGCACCGCTGAGGCCGAATACATTGTAACATGTATGGCCTGTTGTGAAGTCACTTGGCTGCGAAAGCTCTTTAGTGAGTTGTTCGAGCATGTGCTAGATGCCACCGTTATCCTTTGTGATAACCAGAGGGGGATTCATTTGTCATAGAATCCTGGGTTCCACGATTGATCCAAGCATGTTGATGGCTGGTACCACTTTATCTGGGATATGGTACAGCGAGGCGCCGTAAGGCTCGATCATATAGGAACTGATGAGCAGGTCGCGAATATTCTCACAATGCCCTTAGGGGTCATGTTCCTAACCTTCCGTGAGAATCTTGGAATCATGGAATGGCCCTATGATGTGGGTCCTGTTGGACGATGAGCTCTGGGAGCTCTGGGGGGCTTTGGGGATAGCTTCTCGGAGCTATAAGCAACCACAGGGCTAGGCTTGCCGAACCTTGTTGGTGTGCTTGGGCCCCACCGTGATGATTGAGTTGGTTCACCTCTCATGATTTGTGCCCCGTATGCATCCTACCCATTTGAGTTCCGGACTCATGGGAAGTACCTCTCATTTGGCCAATGAGGTGGGAAAAGCTAGAGACTAGTAGCAAAGACTGATGGACGCATCAGAGATTGCCGTACTCTCTATCTAGGATGACATGTGTCCAACCACTTGATCTGGGATCAAGTCTAGTGAGGTTTCGGACCTCCAACTGACTTCAGGTCAGTGAGACTAACTTCGCGTTAGTATATATGACTCTCTTGAGTCCAAGCGAGGTTTCGAACCTCCTACTGACTTTGGGTCAGGGAAACCAACTTCGGGTTGGTATGAGACTCTTTGTGGGTCCGATAGAGGTTTCAGACCTTTGGGCTGAATCTGTCAGCCGGAGAATGATGTCTTCGTGACTGACCCACTTCTGTTCCAGCAAAGAAAGTTACGGCGGGATGACGCACGATGTTTGGATTGCACTTGTGGACGGAGTTCTCCCTAGTTGAGAGGGAGTGTTAAAATTGGACAACTAGGTCCAAACTCCGGGTTGTGCAGCTCAGATGACGATCGCAATATTTTTATTGGATTCCTCTTTCGGAGAGGTGTAAGATTGATCTAAAGATCATCTCGATCGGATGAGCAGAACATGCACTTTGAATTTATTCCACTTATGTGCTAGGTCGGTCTGGAATAAAATATTGACTTAAATGTCTTAAAGGACGTGTCACACACCCCCAAAGATTCCTATATATTGGAGAGACTTAGAGTTCATTTGACACACATTGGTGTGGAGGAATTCTCTCTCTCTTGATGGCGTTGGAGCTGCGTATTCTTTGTTTGGGTTGTTCTAGGGTTATGTGTGACACGCTTGGCTGAATGACCTATTGGAGACTTTGCTGGTAGAAGCATCTTGCTGATCGCCGTAACGCCACCATTTCTTATCTCTGTCTTGGCTTGTCTTCTATCGATCTATTAGTATGTTCTATCTTATTCAGTATTGTGCCCTAATCTGAAATGGCATAGAACATAAGCAGAAATTAACAGTTTACCTGTCAAATTGAGGATGATAAGATGAATTATGAGCTAATTGAGTACCAAGGCAAGAAAATAATTTCGTCCAAAAATTTCCAGTGAAAATGGGATCTATATCACTTACAATAATCTTTTGGTTTCCATGTAGCTTTTGAATTGTTTCCATAAATGCAGTAACAATTGTACTGGCTTTAAAAGGATGAGATAACACGCAAAAGTGTGCATATTTGGTAAGTCTATCAACTACCACGATGATGACACTCTTTCCTTCAGACTTGGGTAAACCTGTGATAAAATCCATTGAGATCTTCTCCCAACGCTGACTTGGAATGGTTGAAGGTTGTAACAGACTCGGGGTCTTAATTGTCTCAACTTTATTTTGTTGGCAAATGAAACATTCCGCCACAAACTTCTGAATATAAGATTTAAGGCCATCCCAAAAAAATTCCTTCTTGACCTTGTGGTAAGTTTTTAAAAAATCCCGAGTGTCCTCCTAAGGGGAAGTGTGCAATTCCAAAAGAATGTTTTGTTTGAGTTGGGAATTCTTGCAGAGATATAAGTGATCTTTGTCCCATAATGAATCATTTTTTCTAGATAAATGTATCAGATGCACTGGGATCTTGTTGCAACTTTTGAATGAGTGTCCACGCCTTTTTGTATTCTTCCATTCATCCCTTGCTTCAATTATCCAATCAGGTTGGATAATAGAAATGGCACAAAACATTGCTTCCACATCCTCATCCTTTCTTGAGAGTGCATTTGCAACAACATTTTGCTTCTCTTTTTTGTAGATGATTTCAAAGTCATAACCCAATTTTTTTGTGACTAATTTTTGTTGCTCTTATGAAGATAATCTTTGTTCTAAAAAGTATTTAAGACTATCGTGATCTGTTTTTACCTTGAAGTGTCTTCCCACTAGGTAAGGTTGCCATTGCTTTAGTGCATGTGTATTGCCACCATTTCCTTCCCATAAATAAGTTTGTGTAAATACTTTCCCTTGATTGGACAACTTTCAAAAGAAATGGGTCTTCCTTCTTGCATTAAAACAACACCAATTCCATTTCCCGAGGCATCACATTCCATAATAAAGGTTACTGTGAAGTCTGGTGTACCTAAGACTGGTGCTTGACACATTGCCTTTTTAAGATGTTCAAAGGCCTTAATTGGTTTTGGAGTCCAAGAAAACACATGTTTCTTCAATAATATTGTTAGAGGCACTGCCATTCTCCCATTATTCTTAACAATTTTACGATAATACCCTGTCAACCCGAGAAATCCTTGAAGATGCTTTAGGGTTGTGGGGATTTTCCATTCCTTAATAGCTTTAATTTTGTTAGGGTATACCTTAACAACCTCATGAGATACAATATGACCCAAATATTCCACCTCGTGTACTCCAAAGAAACATTTTGGAGGTTTTTGCATATAATTGTTTCTCCTGTAATAGTTTGAGCACCCTATCAACATGTTGAACATGATCCTTCCAAGACTTGTTGTTGATTAGTATATCATCAAAAAATACTAACACGAATTTTCTAAGGAGGGGTTCAAAAATGGAATTCATCAGACCTTGAAATGTGGAAGGTGCATTAGTAAAGCCAAAGGGCATGACCAAAAATTCATAATGACCTTCATGAGTTCTAAATGTTGTTTTAGGAATGTCTTCAGTCTTCATTCTAATTTGAGAATATTCTGAACAAAGATCTAGCTTGGTGAAGTAAATTGCTCCATGTAATTCATCCAACAATTCATTGATGACAGGAATGAGAAATTTATCTTTAATAGTGAACTTGTTGAACTCCTTGTAATCGGGACACATACACCATGATCTATCCTTCTTGTGCACCAATACTACTGGAGCAGAGAAAGAATTTTGACTAGGTTGAATTATACCGACCTATAGTATTTCTGCAACGATATATTCAATTTCACTATTTTGGACATAGGGATATCTGTAAGGCCTGATGTTTGGTGGAACACTTTCTGGAATCAAGTGGATAGCATGATCATAATCACGAATAGGTGGAGGCCTTTGAGAGTCTCAAATACCCTGGAATGATTGTCCAAGACTTTTTGGAGATCTAGAGAAGTAAATTATTTCGATGTTTGAACATCTAGTGAGCATAATTGTGCAATTACGCCCTATTGTTCTTTCTTCAAAAGCTTTGTCATGCCATTAGAGTTGAATATCTTCCCTGGTTTCCCTGTGATACCCCTTAATTCAATTTCCTTTCCTTTCCAAAAAAATTTCAAGAAAAGTTCTTGAAAATTAAAAGCTATCGTTCCCAAAGATTTTAACCATTGGAATCCTAGTACAACATCAACACCACCCATTGGAATGGAAAGCATTAGACTATTCAATACATATTCCCCCATGGTTAGCTTGATGTTATGGCACTTTCCAGAGCAATTTATAGTTCCTCCATTTGCAACCATCACTTGACACTCTGGTGTTGGTTATAGAAAGCAGTTCAATTCCTTGACTATCTTACAATGAATAAATTTATGGGTACAACTTGAATCAATCAACACTATTACCTTTTTATTCTTGATATATCCTTCTATCTTGAGAGTTTGAGGAGTGGTAATTCCTGCCAATGCATTACAAGGTATGGTCAGATTCATTTCTTCTTTCTCTGGGGTTGGTTCCTAGTGTATATCCTCTTCTTTTGATGTTTCTCGTTCCTTTTCTTCCTCTTCACAATCTATGTAAAACAATGTTTTGAAAATCGCGATCGATATTAAATTGGCGAGGGGAAAAAATAAGAAAAAATCGTAAAAATCGGTAAAAATCGGGAAAAAATCGGCACATACAAAAATATTCATTTTTTTTTCAATTTTTTTAATATCTAAAGCACCCACAACATAAAATAAATGCATTGACACATAAATATGAAAAAAAAACTATAATATATAAGATGTGTAATATCATGTCTAGTGCTACATCACACATAATAGTGAATCATGTCCTGAATACTAAGTCCTGAGTCTCAACTCAACCTCAAAATATCAACAAAAAATATAATAATGTATCTCATATCATGAGTCATAATGTTATATACAAAGGAATGCACCAAATAGTCTATACTACTGATTTCCTCTGCCCCTCTTGCGAGAAAATGTAACAGCTTTCCCTCTAGACGAAGAAGCTGGTGGGGTTGGCAATGGACTCTATTGTGCTCTATAACCTGAAGCACCAGGAGCTAAAGGAGGCAGACCACGTGCTCTACTGGTAGCAGGGGTAGGTGGTGTCACCTCCTCCTCCTGCTGTTGCTCCTCCTCCTCCTCCTCCTCCCCCTCCACTACCTCTTGCTCTATCCAATCAGGGGATGACTCCATGATAGGCCTCTCTGTTGGGTGTGGAGCTTGATTATCTTGTTTATTTTGTATCACAATGTTGGACCCCTGTACCTTAATGGGGCGGCAACGCCACCCGTAATTAAACGTTGCCTGGGGGGTCTTGGGGGGGGGGGGCGGCTGCGACTTTATGGAGCCCCCCCTTGGCGGGGGGTTTCGGGGGCAGTGTCCCCGAAGCTAAAAACAGATGTAAAATTGCCTTGTAAAAGTATAGTAATTTCTAGTCAATCTGGGCCGTTCATTAGGCGGTTTGTGTCCTCTCAAGATGACTTCTCCTCCTCCTTAGCTTTCTTTCTTGCCCTTTGTCTGCAAAAATGACAAAAAAATTGATTTTTGAACTTATTGGGCTGCTGTTTGTTGGGCCCACGATTTTTTGGCGATTTTTTCAAATCCAAAAAATCGCCGATTAAATTGGCTTTTCGAAAAAATCGCGATTTTCATAACACTGATGTAAAATAATTTCTTCTTACCACAATTATGACCTTTAGTGTATTTGCTATCATAACTATAACAAAGCCCTTTTTGCCCATTATGTTCTCTCTAATTGTTATGGTGTCAACATTGTAGGTTTTGGAAAGCTAGGAGCAACAACACTTCCATCTTTACAGTTGTGAGTGGTAGACAGACTTGTCATAATTTTGCTTTCAACTTTTCTTGCCACCCTGAATGCTTTCTCCAATGGATCAAGTTACCAAAGGCGAACCACATGTTGGATGTTATTCTTTAAAGTCCCTATGAAGACATCAATCCTATGCTCCTCTGGAATATGAATTACCCTAATATTCAATTTTTGGAAATCCTCAATGTGCTCCGCCATTGAACCCTTTTGTTTAAGATTTATCAATTGGCTAAAGAAGGTGTTGCTCTTTGTATCCTCATAATGTGCTATCATTTCCTCTGTAAAAATTTACCAAGTGACAAGTGGTTTACGAGAACAAAGCCATCGATACCATACAAATTGATTGGATTCTAAATATAAAGATGCAATGTGTACCTTTTGTGTGTATTGCACATCATGTAGATCAAAATACTGCTCCATTTGTAGTATTAATGTTACCGGATCCTTGCCATCAAACTTCCTCATATTGATCTTTGGAATGTGATATGTCTTCAATCCAAAGTTAGAGTCTCTAAAATCATGATTAACATTCATTTTTTTCTCATCACAAGTTTCATGGAATACCTTTTTGCTATTAGGAAGCATTTCTTGTAGCAACTTTGTCAAACCTTTCTTCAAACCTTCCATGTCTTCTTTTAATCCATCCTTCAAACCTTCCATGTTTGGTTTTAAACCATTCTTCAAACTATCCTTTTAGCTTCCATTTCATTTTTGGTTACTCTTTGCGAGATCGAAATTTGTTGCACTTGGTTGCATAATTTTGATATATCATGTTGCATTTCTTCCTCTTCTACATGTGTCATAGTAGAGCTTTCTGGTTGCTTGCTGGGAGTGCCGATTTTTTTGTTTCGAGACATATTGGACCAAATCCAAAGCTTTGGTACCAAATGTTATGCAACCAGATCTCAAAACATAAGAAAAGATAGATCAACAACTTGAGAATTAACCTTTTCGAGGGAGCAACCTCCTTTACATCACATAAATGAACAATTCTTGGATGATACAAATGACAAGACCTCCTTGGTATATATAGGATTCTAAGGGGTCACAATATAATTAGAGCCTACATAACAATAATAAAGTAAGGGCACAACAATAAAAATAGTGGACTTCTATGGGGCACAACAATAACAATATGGGTGCTACATGGGCACAACAATAACAATAGGGGGCTACACTAACAATAAGAATAAGGGGGGGGCTACACTAATAATAACAACAAGGGGGCTACACTAGTATTATAGGGACTTAACAATAAACCAAAGGTATTGATGATTGTGAAGAACTATGACTTTAGTCAAGTTGCAATAAAACCATTAGTGATGGATGCATTGTGATTTTTCAAGGGGATCCATGAGGTGGTTACAAAGATGCGAATAATTGTCACAGTAGATTAAGGTCAATAATAGGGAGATAAACTTGTTGAAGAAGCAAATCGAAATATTAGAGGACATTGGTTGTAGCACAATCCCAAAATTCCTTGTCCAATACTGCATATCATTATTTAGAGAAGTTGAGGAGGGATTGGAGGCAACCACCATTGTGTACACACTCATAGTACTTTGGTGTCCAATTGAGAATCATTGTGAAGGACTTAAAAATATTTATGGGCTAAGGAGACATGGAAACTTTTTGACCTTGAGAGATGATTGACGAGTTGGACAAATGGGGACAAGAGCTCAAAACCTATATCCTCACTACAAGGATGGATATGGAGAAAACAATGTTCAGAATTGAAGAACTTAACCTAATTTTCAATTAGTATGATCTGGTAAACCACAATGAAGGGACATAGGCAAGATGCAAAAAGACATTTGAGACAAAAATAAGTGACTTAATAATGATGATTGCCCAAGATGCACTTAGAGTCCTAACAACAATATTAGAAGTCATGTTGGATTTGATAAAAATTCAAGGAAGACTCAAATGGGCTTTTTGGAAAAAGAAGGGACAAAATATGGTGTTATAAGGATTGGAGAGTTTGACGAAAGACTAAAAAGGCAAGGCACCATATTCAACAATGTAGTGGGCAGAAGTAAAAACCGGTTGGGTGACATGGTATATTCATCAACCAACCTTGGGGTTCATAGCTGTTTGAGGAGAAAAAATGAGGATAAGGATGGTCTTGAGACAATTACATTCACATACAAAATTGTACAAACATCATAAAGATTGAGCAGCCCATGGAAGAATAGATTGGGGCCTTGCTTACATAATGGGATAGAAGAATTATAGCACATTATGAAGAAATCCCCAAGTCTCTCATTGCTGAATTGATAAAGACAAAGTTAGTTGGCCAAGAATGGATGGGTATATGAAGACAAGGAGAGATAAAGCGAGAATAGAACAAGTACAACTAGAGACATGAATGCGACATGACATGTCAGTACTATATGACATAAAAGGACATGTTTCCTAATGCATGAGGACAATAAAAAAAGTTAGAAGAAAAGGTGGATGAAAGAGAAGGGACTTCGGAAAAGAAAGACAAGACCATGTGGGCAGAGATCTCATAGAGGACATAGGACAAAGGACCACAAGAATCCAAACAGAAGGGAATGAAATAAAGAGATGGAGAAAGAGTACTTACAGAAGAAATGGGATGAATAACAGACTTGAGAAGAGAGAGGTAAAGAGAAGGGTTGACTAAAGAGGACAAGGGAAAAGGAGACGTCGAGCAGAGTGGAGCAGAGGGATGGGACTTGTGCAAGGAAAGACTTAAACAAAACAACGAAGAGGAAATGGAAGAAGCCAGGGATAAAAGAGATGAAAAAGTGGCAGAAGTAGCGAGGACAGAGGATGGAACAGGAGAAGTTATGGAGACAAAGACAAGTTGAGACAAGGTTAGTTGAGAATCGAGATAGCAGTACATTGACTGGTTTGATGACAAAGCAGAACAGTGGAAAGGTTTTTGGATAGAATTTTTGCAGTAGAGACAAAAATCACTGAAGACATTTTCAGGGACAGGTGGCACAGGCTTACATAGCAATGTAGGCAAGTATTCATGGGTTGGATAAGTGTTGTACGGTCTTTTATCCTAATGGTTAATTTTGATTAAGCCTTCATGTAATGGGAAATTATTTGTAGAGCCAGCTCATCAATGTGCTTTTTCCCTAGTGGTTAGGTTTTCTGATTTTATATGACACTAGATGAACATGATAAATTCTTGTTGTTAATGTATGTGGTCTGCTATTGTTGCACTTAGGTTGAGAAGTGACATAGCTGGGACATGTCCCATGGTTGTATATTTGGAAAATAAATATGTATTTTTGTAGAGTTCGTTCCAAATGGTACTCAGGTTGCCCACTATAGATCAGCACATATTGGGCTGTGACTGTAACTGCTATTTAGTAATTTACTGTTATTCTGCATTTGAATATAATCAGTGTTGATAATATCGGCGATATTTTGTGAAATATCGTAAATATCGCGATATTTTCAAGGAAACGATATTTTGGCCTGAAAATATCGCGATATTTTCAGATTTGAAAATATTGCCGATATTTTGAAAATATCGGCACAATATCGCAATATTTTCAAAATATCGGCTAAATATCGCCAAAATTTGAAAGTATCGGCTAATTTTTAAAAATCTGAAAAAAATGATTTCTTATGCTTGCCGATATTTACCAATATTTTGCCGATATTTTCGTTGATATTGCTGATAAGATGTTTTCTGGACCCTCGCCGATATTTTGCCGATACCGATATTATCAACACTGAATATAATAATACAAAGAACGATGGGACATGATGTTTGCTTTAAGTTAGCGTTTCCATTCTTAGTGTATGGTTGTTTTTTAGTGATGGACAATGTTAATGCTTAATTCCTGTTATTGTTTGTGTATCATGTTATGTGCTGTTTGAGGTACAAAACCTAAAGTTCGATTTTTAGTGTCGAACATTTGAAATGTTTAAACCAGTTACTAGCCATATTAAATTTAAATCAGGTTTAATGCCCAATCAATTTTCTTTAAAAGATTTATATGATGAAGGCTCTTATTATTAAGACCAGTGTCTGTGTCTTTTCAAGCTTGGAGTTCAAAGATCTGAAGCATGCTTAGTGAGATTTTAAATGACAGTAATTTAAGAATCAATTTCATTTTCTAGTTAAACTTATGTGACAGAGTGGATGCATTGTTCAGAAACTGTTATTTTCTCGGTTGAAAGCTTCAGATAATTTATTTTACACGAGAATCTTAAATCGTCTTTGTGTTTAAATGCAGGTGCCCTGCTTGTCGAAATTACAAGGTACTTAATCTGAACTATACAATTTTCTTTTTTAGTTTTGTTTGGTTTAGTTAACTTTCAAGGGGCTTCCCAGATTGACAATGCTTTATGGTGCTGCAGCCTCATTATGAACAGGTTGCTAGGCTTTTTAATGGACGTGATGCAGTGCATCCTGGTACTGTTTTTATGTCTAAGGTGGACTGTGCATTGCAGGTATGTCATCTTTCCAAATGTTTTGGACAAAAAACCTGGAAGATTACTCCTAGCTTATAAATATCAAAATCACAAATTGGAAGGCAATGAGTATGTCATACTCTTAGAATATGGTAAGTCAGTTTTATAAGTGTCCATGTAGGAAAATAATGATACCCATGACATAACCTTATAGTTGAGAGCTCACAGTTGTAAATTTGAAGGTATGGAGTTATGTCCTATTTGAATTATGATATTTCTTTATGAATGCTGACATGATAAAGGCTATGTTCACTGTAGTCAAAATTTATACCAGCACTTTTAAAGGTTTTTGCACATATCTAGTGATCCTGTATCAAGTAACAAAATACACAGCATTCTGAGGATCCTTTTAAATTTGCTGCTTGTAAAGTTTGCAAAGGGAAGTTTGCAAGTGAAGAAATTTGATCGCTCTTGGCTCATGTTAGATCCATACTTAAGATGGATCTATGCTGATGACAAATAGGTGAATTCTTTACAATAACTTTCAAAAAATAAGTATGAAGGTTTGGTGGCCCTAAATGAGATCTTAAGGTTCATCTCCTGTTTTAGAAGGAGGAGGTTGCTAGGGGTGCACATGGGAGGAAGAAAAACCACATGGCTGATGGAAAGGTGTTGGAAAACTAAGCAGAGGAGCTAGGGACAGTTGGTATAGGGAGAACATGTTTGGGACACATGAAGTGCTTTTATATGATCATTGTGGTCTCGAGTCTGGACTGTTAAATTTCTAATCCCAACCATATTTATTTTCTCATGGCAATTTAATTTATCCCCAACTTATTATTTATTTACCCAAATAATAACTAAATCACTGAAAAATAAAATCATTGGTATCTTTAACTTTTAGAATTAAAAATATGTAGCGGAAATAAACCTGAGAGATCAATCACACATTGCAAACTTAATTAATCAACAAATTTTTTTCCGTCATTTCATTATCTGGAAAATCTGGGTTTTTCGACCCACAGAGATACAAGGAAAAGTACAATCTGGAACCTGCAACTGGGCTCCCTCAGAATGAATTCGGCCTGTTGACCACACTTGTGTCAACACCCCCAAGAAGTAGAGTACACATCAGTAGATAAAATTTTTCAAGATCATCTTCATCATCTTCAAGATCATCTTCATCATGCAGCTAAGATTTATTGCTAAAGAGTTTCACTCTAGGGAGTTTTTTACCCTCCGTTAATTATTTGTGTTTTCGAATCCAAATAATTGGCAAAGTTTTTTCCCACACTTCCCCAAAGCTAGTGTGGGGCTCGATGGTAAGGTCAAAGGTGAGTCCTATTGTTATCTAACCTATGTGTTTTATCATACTAGATTATCTGTCTTGTGTCGCAAAATTTGGTCGAGTCTAAGAGGTCATGTGTCAATTGTAGAATTCCCCTTCTAATGGGCTGTCTATGTAATTTGTTGATGTAATAAGTGTTGTCTAGGAATATTTTGGTGGATGATTACTGATAATTAGACATCATCACCAAAATATTTTTTAGACCCACTTTGAGGGTGGAAAATATGTGTAATCCCTTCTTAAGTCTTTTATTTTATTTTCCAGTGAAAAAATGTCGAAATAATTAAACTGGAAAAATGTCAAAAATTAAAATGAGAGAATTAAATTTTTCTCCAAGTTGAAAAATGTTAAAATTGGACAACTAGGTGCAAACTCCGGGTTGTGCTGCTCAGATGACGATCCCAATATTTTTATTGGATTCCTCTTTCGGAGAGGTGTAAGATTGATGTAAAGAACATCTCGATCGGATGAGTAGAACATGGACTTTGAATTTATTCCACTTATGTGCTAGGTCGGCCTGAAATATAATATAGACTTAAATGTCTTAAAGAGCGTGTCACACACCCCAAAGATGCTTATATATTGGAGAGACTTGGAGCTCATTATACACACATTGTGTGGAGGATTTTCTTCTCTCTTGATGACGATGGAGCTGCGTTCTTGGTGCTGCGTATTTATGGAGTGTTCTTTGTTTGGGTTGTTCTAGGGTTATGTGTGACACGCTTGGCTGAATGACCTATTGAAGACTTTGCTGGTAGAAGCATCTTGTTGATCGCTGTAACACCACCATTCTCTATCTCTGTTTTGGTTTGTTTTCCATCGATCTATTGGTATGTTCTATCTGCTTCAGGATTTTGTGCCCTAATCTGAAATGGCATAGAACATGTTTAAATTAACATGGTATCAGAGCCTTATGGGGAAGACAATGCCCAATTTATGTTGAATTGCAATCTCCGATCTATTGATCCATTGTGCAACATAATCACAAGTGAATAGCTCGTGGAGGAGAGACTAAGTCTTTGTCTTAGCCGCAACAAATGAAGTTCAAGAACAGGGAGGCATAGATGACTGTTTTAGGGTCAATTTTGGAGGGCCGATGGACTTTCCAGAGGGCTGAGGTAGGGAGGACGTGTCTATAGGCTATTTGATGGGTGGTTTGTCTCTAAACAAGAGTGCCGCAGGCCTGTGAGGCTTCACTGAAGCCTGTCGCAGAGATTAAGGAGGGCCGAGGACTGCTCAAGGGCTAGAAACAACCCAAACCTATAGCTAGGTGTCATGACCTTCAAGGAAGAGATAGATGCAGCTCTAAGGAGCATTTTTGGGCCAAAAATTAAAGGGTGTTAGGGACTGTGGTTCGTGCCCTAACCAGTCCAGATTTGCAGCATGGAGCAGACCCTAAAACAAGGTGCTGAAGTATGCATTTTGGGTGCATCTTAATGTATGTTGGATCCTAGTTTAGGGTCAGATTTGCATCAATTATCTAGCAGCGTGTGGAAGCCAAGGAGGGAGGGTTGATGTGAGGTCAAAAGCCCTAACCAGTGGGCAGTTTCCACAGTGATGAAAGGTACGTATTGAAGTGTATTTCGGTGAATAAATTGTGTGATATATCTTTGTCTATAGGACCGCAGAGAAGGGTAGCTGCAACACCATGTGTGGATAGTTTGAAGGCTGAAACCAAAGTAAAGAAGTCAATTGAGGTAGGCCGCAGACCTAGCCTCCCAAATCAGGGCAGCGTGAAGGGTTCATGGGATGTAACGTGCCCAGATCAGCTAATTGCATGAAGAAAGAACCTTCTCTGCCTAGGCCTCAAGCTAGAACGAGGTTGGAAGTGACAACAAGATGCTGAGATAGGCCGCAGGCCTTATCAACCTAAACCAGGGGCAGCGTAAGAGTGTTTGGGGCTGCACAGTGCCCAGAACTTCAACCAAAATGATGCCACTATCCCTACCTCATTTTTGAAGGATGCCGCAGTCAAGAAATGTTGTTTTGATGGAGGATAAATGTGGCCATACAACAACAGTTTGACGTCTGCCCCTAAGGTAAGTTTGGATCTGTTTTTTGCATGGTTTAAGTTCTGAATTGGCCGCAGAAATGGAAGCACTCCAGCGTGGATACCAATGGCTAGATCTAGGGCTGTTTGAGTTAGGTTGAAGACTGCTCTGTCACAGGAGGACAACCACTGGATCTGAAGCAACGTCTGGGCATATTTAAGGGTTTAAATATCGTTTGAAGGTCCTGAAGGACAGCAGAAGGAAGACGCCTTCTCTGAGCAGACTTGGGCATGATTTGAAGTTGTGGTGCTAGGCTGCGGGGCATAGCACACAGCTGGGTCAAATTAGAGGGTTGTCAAAGAGTGGACAACAACCTAAGGAGGCAGTATGGCATTGAAGGAACCCCTCCAAGGTAAACTGCAACCCTAGAAGGGTTTGTTTGCTGACTGTGTGATGAAATTGGGGCTGCAGTACGTGCCCTAACTAACAGTGCAAACTGTATTACAACCGTGTCTTGTGGAGGTGTGTTGGGTCCATGATTTGTGGGGTAGTGTTTGGATCATGTGCTTGTACGCTGATAGAATGGCAGCGTATGCTGCTGTATTAGGGAGCCGCTAGTGGAAAGGACAGTCCATGTTTTGACAAGGCATGTATCAAATACCTACTATGGATTGCACACCTTTCTGTTGCAAAGAAGATATTATTCCGGGCATGCAAATCAAATCTATAGATTGCACGAATTGTATGTTTAGCAATGCTCAAACCAGAAAACAAAACTTGTCATGCAAGCTTCAATTGTTCAGGAACTGTCTGGCAAGTATTGTCTAGTCAACATGGCAACATATCAGAATCCCATAGAAGGCCTAATGGCCTGGGAGTTCTGTGTACTCAGAACTTAATGATGCCCCAACTGAGGGTCTCCTATGTGTAAAGGAAGCTAGAAAAGCTCTATCCCTAAGTGGCCCAGATTTATCCTGTTGGATGATTGGGGAAGTAACATTGATGAGCAGGAGCACCCTTATGACTGTGTTGGATATGCATGGATTGACATAAAGAAAGGACAACTCTGCGATTGGAACAACTGTATGATTGGTTCCTAGATCTGTGCAATTTAAGAGTCAAATTGTAGATTTGAGATTTGAAGATTTGTAGCCATAGATCAGTCAACTATTAACTGTAGTTGGGTAGATATGAAAATAAGAAGCAGTACAGGATGAAATACCAGATGTAGTAGATGAAGCCCTCAAGTGCAGAATCATGAGAGAAGGATTCACGATTGGATCCATAGTTCTGTGGGTTGTAGTAAAGAAAATCTTAGAGGGCTGGTTAAGGAAGCTACAACAGATCTCAGAACATCTGGTAATTGCTGTAAGCTTGAAATCTTCAATTCTGTTAATGATGAAGAAGACAGTAATGGCAGTTCAGAATGTATCTCTGTATCTGCCATTTTGAGGAGCTAAATCTGTGATTCTATGTCATTGTCATTATGAAAGTGACATAGACAGACATCCATGTTTACGAGATTCTTAGTAGCAGTTACAACATAATGATAAACTTGAAGTGTGAACTGAGAAGTTTTTTTTTGCAGCCTTCAGTCATGTTGTTGGAGTCTTGAACCATGATCAGCAAACCCTGTTTGGATGGCTTTGACTGTGGGAGAATAAGACCCCTTTTTCCAAGTTGGTGTCTGGGATGCCCTCATTTAAAATAGATGTCTTCTCTCTCTCGAGAAGCTGGCATTAAGAGGGAGAATACATCTGTATATGCTCCTGAGCTAATATCATTGCTGGACGAAAGAAGATCCTCATGGCTCAAAGACATATGGCTCCAGAGGGGGAAATTCCGGAAGAAAACCAAGAAGCCATATAAATACCAGGGGTATCTAGCTACCATGAGTACAATATGAGCCTGGATCATTTGCAGAAACTGGAAAGCATCAAAGTCTGCATGGATGCGAGGGTGATGTCTAGGATATGGTTCCTAGACCACCGATCAAAGCTGGTGTCACCTCGATATAAGATCAAGCATGGATCTGATGGGAAAATCTGTTGCCTGAAGGCACTGATTATTATTGCATCTATAATCTATTATTTCCCTTGCTGCTACAGATGGATGTAAAGACCGTTTTTTTGTGGCATGATGCGATGAAGGAAGAGGTGTATGTGGAGCAACCTCTGGGATTCAAAGTCCAGGATCGGGACACCCATGTTTGCAGGTTGAAGAAAGCCCTCTATGGGTTGAAGCAAGCACCCAGAGCTTGGCACGAGAGGATAGATAGCTACCTGATGAAGCTGGGCTTCACTCGTAGTAATGCTGATCCGAACCTTTACTTGAAGGTTGATAGAGAGAAGCCTCTCATTCTGGTGATGTATTTGGACGACCTCTTCCTGATAGGTGCTGACCCTCTCATTCATCAGTGTAAGAGGGAGTTCGCTGCTGAGTTCGAGATGAAGGACCTAGGACTGATGCCTAGGCCCAGAGGTCTGGTAGAGACCTGGCGAGATTTTCTTTTCTCAAGTAAAATACATTATGAAGCTTCTAGTATGGTGGACTATAAGTCCGTGTCGACACTGATGAAGCTCAACTTTAAGAAGTTGAGTGGCAGTGCTACTGGGCCTGTGTTAGCAAATCCTACTGAGTATCGTCAACTCGTAGGGGCTCCTTGAGTCAACACATGGTTGATCATAACATTCACTGGGTTGGTGCCAAGAAACTCTTGAGATATCTCTGTGGCACGATAGACCATGGGCTGAGTTACACTGTCGGGAGCATGACACTCCTTGATATATTGATGCCGATTGGGCTGGCAGTGTGGTGGATCGTAAGCGCACATCTGGATGCTACTTCACAAGTAGATCTGCTTCGGGCAGGAAACGGAAGTCCGTAGCCTTGAGCACTGCTAAGGTCGAATACATTGCAGCATGTATGACTCGTTGTGAAGTCACTTGGTTGCGAAAGCTCTTCAGTGAGTTGTTAGAGCATGTGCTAGATGCCACTGTTATCTTTTGTGATAACCAGAGGGGGATTCATTTGTCATAGAATCCCAGGTTCCACAATTGATCCAAGCATGTTGACGGTTGGTACCACTTTATCCGGGATATGGTACAGCGAGGCGTCGTAAGGCTCGATCATAGAGGAACTGATGAGTAGGTCGCGAATATTCTCACAATGCCCTTGGGGAAGGTCATGTTCCTAACCTTTCGTGAGAATCTTGGAATCATGGAACGACCCTATTCTGAGGGTCCTGTTGGATGATGAGCTCTGGGAGCTCCAAGGGGGCTTTGGGGATAGCTTTGGTGCTATAAGCAACCACAGGGCTAGGCTTGCCGAACCTAGTTGGTGTGCTTCTACCCCACCGTGATGATATTGAGATGGTTTACCTCTGTCTGATTTGTGCCCTGTATGCATCCTACCCATGGAGTTTCGGACTCATGGGAAGTACCTCTCATTTGGCCAATGAGGTGGGAAATGTGAATAGAGACCACAGCAAGACTGATGGACGCATAGGAGATTACCGTACTCTCTATGTCTAGGATGGCACGTGTCCAACCACTTTATCTGGGATCA
Organism: Pinus albicaulis; assembly: GCA_034641835.2. Classification (NCBI taxonomy): domain Eukaryota; kingdom Viridiplantae; phylum Streptophyta; class Pinopsida; order Pinales; family Pinaceae; genus Pinus; species Pinus albicaulis. Next base: position 535,365,853 of record CM076579.1, read on the forward strand.
AGTTTAGCAAGGTTTCGGACCTCCAACTGGCTTCGGGTCAGTGAAACTAACTTCGGGTTAGTATATGAGACTCTTTGTGAGTCCTATAGAGGTTTTGGACATCTGGGCTAAATCTGTCAGCCGAGTATGATGTCTTTGTGACTGACCCACTTCTGTTCTGAAATAAAGAGGCTAGCAAAGCAAGTTACGATGGGATGACGCACGATGTTTGGATTGCACTAGTGGACGGAGTTCTCCCTAGTTGAGAGGGAGTGTTAAAATTGGACAACTAGGTCCAGACTCCGGGTTGTGCTGCTCAGATAACAATCCCAATATTTTTATTGGATTCCTCTTTTGGAGAGGTGTAAGATTGATCTAAAGATCATCTCGATCAGATGAGTAGAACATGGACTTTGAATTTATTCCACTTATGTTCTAGGTCGGCCTGGAAGATAATATAGACTTAAATGTCTTAAAGAGCGTGTCACACACCCCCAAAGATGCCTATATATTGGAGAGACTTGGAGCTCATTATACACACATTGTGTGGAGGATTTTCTTCTCTCTTGATGACAATGGCGCTGTGTTCTTGGTGCTGCGTATTTATGGAGTGTTCTTTGTTTGGGTTGTTCTGGGGTTATGTGTGACACACTTGGCTGAATGATGTTATGAATATAATTCATAACAAATAGAATAAATACAAATAAATGTAAATAATAAATAATCAAGATGATGATTATTTAAATAGTCATTAGTTAACTGAAAAGGCACATGTCTAAAAGACATGCCCAATAATGAAAGGCCACCTGCCTAGGTATATAAGCAGGGCCTCATTGTAACATTTCTCATCACTTATACATTTTTATATAATAAATTATTATTACAAAATTTGTCGTGTGTATTTTTACAATTTAAGTCAACAAGCCTACAGTTTTGTTGCTTCAGTGGTATCAGAGCCATCCCGCACAATATAATCTTACGAGCCTATGAACGTAGTTTACCGTACAATATGCCATTATGTGTAGATCCTAAAGAAATTGAGCAGATTAGAAAAATTCAAGAAAAGCTTCAGCAATTAGAAAAATCATGTGTAGAAGTTACAGCGTGTTTTAAGAAGAATTATTCAAAAATCCAGAATAAGGAAGAAGATGTTGATCAGAATGATGAATATAAAAAAGATATCAATCAAGATGAGGATCCAGATGAAGCTGGTCCTGATGTGGATGAAGAAGATGTAAAGATCACTGATTTTGAGGATAAAATGGAAGTGAAAATGGCTAATTCTGATGATGGAGAGAAAACAATTGGTGTCCCTGGAAAAAAGATTGAGCCAGTGATTAAGACTGTTGCAAATCACAAGACTCCAGGAAGATGCATTCTGAAACCAAGTGTGGAGAAAGAAGGATCTGTGAAGCTCTCACCTTGTAGTGGAAGCTCTCTTAAACGCCAACCCAGCATCTCTCAATTAGCGGACATGTCACCCTTGTCAGACAAGGCAGGAGAACCAACTGATGAGCAACAAATGCACTCAACCCCGAAACAAGATTCAGACTTAAGAATTATTGAAGAAATGGATGACCATCTGCACGAGTCTCCAGATGTGATTGCAAATCACAAGAAGGCAATTAATAGTGATGCAAGTGGTTCCAGCAGTTCTAGTGACATTGGAAGTGATAGAGATCAGAGTCAAAGCAGAAACAAGATCAGGAGTAGAAGCCCGATTGGAGGTTGGAGTGAAAGCAGCAGTGATAGTGAGAGTAAAGGTAGTTCTAGCAGCAGTGAAGGGTCTGATGTAGACATTATGTGTGATGATGATAAGTCTGACAATGAAACTGAGATCACGAAGGATCTCAATGATTCAAAATTAATCCCCTCCCATACTAACACAGACAAGTTTGGTGAAAGCTATAAGCAGAAGGTGATGATTGAAAACAAAAATAGTGGGCAACCCCCACAATCACCAAGGAACTTAGAAGATATTGATGTTTGTGATGATATAGTTGAGGGACAAGAGATCAGCAAAATTGCCCAACATTACATTGGAAAGAAAACATTTGATGGTGAAGATGTCATTGACATGGCTGTAGATTTTGATTTGATACATTGTGAGGGTGAAATCAAATCACCTGAAGGGAAAATAACTATTTCTCCAGAACACGGTAAAAGAGGAGATATATAATATATATATGATGTCGCTATAAAACAGTGGAGCAGAAGCAAAATTAGGGATTCTCTTACAGAAAAAATAGATTCCAGTAAAAGCCATTTTAAGATGGAAGAATTTCAATGTACTGTAAGTCTGAGTACTGTTTTTGATCCAGTGAATATAACTCCAACAATTTTTCTGTACGATCAAAACACTGCAGAGACATGGCTAGAGAAAATCCCACTAAACTCAACCATCCCTCATACTCGCCAGCTTTTTTTTATGGGTGATATAACTCCCAACGTTGCTCTCAGAGCAGAAATGAGACAATATTTCCAACATTTCATGGGCATTGATTACACAGGATGGGAAGTCATTGCTGACTATCCTCAACTGCTCTCATTGCCTGAGATTCAAATTTTTCTCCTTCAAGTTCATAAAATTTTCCCAAAGAAGCAGAGCTGGGAATAATGAACGAGGAGAATTGGTCCAATGCATGGAAGAGGCTCAATTTTCTGTGCCTCGATCTCCAGATGAACCCTAAAAATCACCAACACTTCATCTTTGCCAATTCCTTAATCGTGTGTTTAGGAAAAATAAGGTACAGATCCTACTCTCGCAATATAGAAACTGGAGAGTTTGAATTATTTCACAGAGAAATTCTCAAAACAATATGCGTGCTCGACATGAGTGAAGACGAAGTACGCTATCAGTTAAAACCTGACAACTGTTTAGAGTGCGCGTAATTTCTAGAGCTCATCTGTGTCATCGGCGCTCTTCGATATGCCTGTCGGCGACAATTCCGCTGCACGCTGCCCCTGTCCACCCAATCTGCATCCACCCTTCCATCTGAAACCTGTTGACCCTGGTCTGCTGCGTAAATCGTGGTGGGCCGATGTTATTGGTACATAGCGTGTTTTCAAATCGTGTGAATCGCGTGCTCTGTCTGTGCCTTCGTTCTGAATTTGGAAGGGATTATGCCTACGATGCTCCAGTAAAACTATTGGACAACCTACTGCATTCTATGGCGTGATCAAAAGAAGAATAGTTGTGGAGATTTCTTAGTCTCAAAAAGCATCAATGGATCATTATTGGAGTCTATGGATGTGCCACGAAACACATTAAAAAATGGAATGTGCAATAACGAGACACGAGAAGGGGACATGACCGTTTGAGTGAACCTATAGTCATAAATATAAATAAATAAAAGAATTTAAAAAAACTAATTATAAAAATGATTAAGGTTACTTTATAAGATTATAAAATTAATTTAAAATATATATATATATATTATTAAAAAAAAGATAACCCTAAATTCAAGACATAATCACCTGCAAAATTATACAAGACTAAGTGATGTCAAGTTAAATATGTCCAGATGAAGGAATCATTAGCAATATAGCTTTGAGGACAAAGCTTTTGAAGGAAGGGGCAATGTTATGAATATAATTCATAACAAATAGAATAAATACAAATAAATGTAAATCATAAATAATCAAGTTGATGATTATTTAAATAGTCATTAGTTAACTGAAAAGGTACATGTCTAAAAGACATGCCCAGTAATGAAAGTCTACCTGCCTAGGTATATACGCAGGGCCTCATTGTAACATTTCTCATCACTTATACATTTTTATATAATAAATTATTATTACAAAATTTGTCGTGTGTATTTTTACAATTTAAGTCAACAAGCCTACAGTTTTGTTGCTTCAAATGACCTATTGAAGACTTTGCTGGTAGAAGCATCCTGCTGATCGCCGTAACGCCACCATTCTCTATCTCTGTTTTGGTTTTTCTTCCATCGATCTATTGGTATGTTCTATTTGCTTCAGGATTTTGTGCCCTAATCTGAAATGGCATAGAACATGTTTAAATTAACAAAAAAATAATCAAAAAGCTCTTGAGGTCCTTTTTCAAAGTAAAAAATATGAAAGGACTCATTTCCAAAGCAGAAACTCCCAGTCCAAAAGTTTGTTGGGGCTAGAAAGAATATTTTGTCAAGAAAATCAAATTTTTGGGTCAAGGTAGTTGATTGCATGCGAGAATTATGGTAATTCTATTTTTTGAAGATTCTCTAGTGGTCCAAAACCACCTAGAAGTCAAAATTTGGTCCATCCAACCCAACAATCATGGAAATCGAATTCTTTTGGAGATTTGTGCACCAGTTATCAATGGATCAAATTAATTTGATAGGGATCAAGCCATGGATCAAGGAAACAGGCTGTTGTTTCCACTTGGAGGGGTTTGATGCTCTCATTCTCTATATAAGGAAGCTATTTGCTCCTCATTTGATATCGAAAAATTTGTAATCGAGCTTAGAGTCAAGCTCTGCTGGCTGTAATCTTTTTTTGGGAATAATAAAGCAATAATCTTTGGGATTTTATTCATGATGGTGTTCCTCTTCTACTTCTTGTGGTAATGTTTTTTGGATCATGTGGTTGATACTCTACTAAATAAAATTCTGTAAGTTATTATTTCATTAACTAGTTGTTGGATTAACTATTTTCATAGGTATCTTGCATTAGTTACTAGGTATAGGTAGCACATTAAATTTCTTTGATTAATCTAGCAGGTATCTCTAGATTTTGAGGTTTATTGTGTGATCTAACCCCTAAGACAAGAAAGTGTGTAGAGACTATATGGTATTTAGATCTTGGGCGTGAGGGTAAGTCTTCGGTTGGACCATCCAACTCCCAAGACAAGAAACTCCAGAGCCCATTGTGTTAAACTTCCAGGACTTATCTAATGATTGTTTTGCAGAGATCTTGGCCACAACATTAATATAAAATCTCATTTACTTATTTATCTCCAATTCAATTGTGCAATACAAGATAGATCTGCTAATAAAGAGCTTTAAATCTATTGTGAATATTGTATATAATTTGTATATTATTCTTATAACCGTTATATATATTTTTCTTTTGTATTTAGAGCCATTTGGGTTTGCTCCTTTGAGTTCATTTTGTAGGTGCTTCGCTTCTAGATCAAAGGAGGGGCTGAAAATTTGAGGGCTTCAGCGCTCACCTAGCCTAGACAGCTAGGGTTTAGGCAACACTACACTTTAAAAAGAGCCATCCAACTAATTGGGAAGGGGCCGCAAGGATTTTGGCCCTAGATTTGGTCTCTTAGGGCCTAGATCTATCATCCTCAAGCCTATTTTCCTCAACACTCTATCAATTTTGGAGGCCACAGGCCCTATAAGGGTTATTTTCATTGAAAATTAGGGCTTTCATAAGGGTTTATCATTTAAAAGATTTTGCAAATAAATTTTGTGGCTATAAATTATAATTTTGGCAAAATCTGACTTCGGTTTGCATTGCAGGCTCATTGAAATTTTTTTGAAGTCAAAAAATTATGATTTCTAGGCCTATTTTGGTACCTACAAGGGTTTTGAGGCTAATTAGCCTTGGCTGCATGCCTATTAGACCTATTTAGCCCTAGTCGTAGGGCTTGAGGGTTCACAAACTTATAACATCTGATCTCTATAATAATCTCGTTGTTGTGTAGGCCTAATCAAAGTGTTTTGCAAGGGTTTGATATTGGTTTTCATTGAAGAAATGCGATCGCAAATTCTGATCCATTGATTTGTGGACTAACGTTTGTTTTGCAGACCTATATATCATTTGGGTAAGGGTTTTATCTTTTGTTTTGGGCTTGGGAATTCATTGGTCCATCAAATCACCTATCTAGCCGTAGCTGCAAGGCTTAGAGCAAGGTTACTTGGGAGCGAGAGCGACATTTTCAAAAGCTCCCGGTTCAGGAGCGAATCGGGGAGCGTTTGTTTTGGGCTTGGGAATTCATTGGTCCATCAAATCACCTATCTAGCCGTAGCTGCAAGGCTTAGAGCAAGGTTACTTGGGAGCGAGAGCGACATTTTCAAAAGCTCCCGGTTCAGGAGCGAATCGGGGAGCGAATATATATATATATATATATATATATATATATATATTTTGATGCATATATGTCAACAAAAGCATGTAGAATGATGAATTAGATATAAAAATGTAAAAGCATAGATTGAAGCATATAACATCAATCATTTAGAAGTTATAATATTCATCAACCACGTCCACAAGTTAGTAGCATACAACATATTGAGTCTCATGATTCATCAATCTTAAAGTTTCAAACTTTCAAAATCCAATTTATAACATTTATCCTCATTGATCACCAAATTTGTACTTGTAAGCTAAGTTTAACTATTACAACAAAGAATATCTAATATGAAATGAAATGTTATAAAATGAAACAACTTTCGACTTTCACGAAGCATCATATTCATAATCCATTACCAACGAGTTATAATTGCCAACTTCAAACTTCAAACTTAAATTGTCATATATTGTTTACAAAAATTATCATAATAAATATGAAAAGAGTCAACAATTATAAAAACTATTAGAAAAGACAAGTAAATCTATTATCTATTTCTAATGCTTGGGCCTCTTGCCTCCATGAGAAATGTCTAATTTTTGAATCTTGTTGGAAAATTAGGATCTTTGTCATGAATATCGCACTCTAAGCATTAATATCGAAAGGTATCTTTGTCATTACCTCTGGATCTGTATAGGGATATTTGTCATTAATATAACCCTCTAAGCATTAACATAAGATAGAAAAAACATAGCATGTCAAGTCAAGATTTTGTTTGAGTGATGGGTACATTTTTAGTAGGGTCATGATAGAGGGGTTCGACAACCATTGTCAGCTAACATTGAGGTACATAGAGGGATTGGTGCTCTTGATTAAATAAGAGTTCCATACCCTAGTACATGACAAAATCCAATGGAAACATTGCAATCCCCCCAATCCTGAAATCTTGAAAAATTGATAAGTTTGCTGGATTTTGAATGAGATCTAAAGTTATAATTTCTCCATATATAATCCAATGAGGTCAGAACCACTCTCAAACATCTTGAGTCATTTCATGGTAATGTTAAAAATTTAGGTAAAAGGATGAAAATGCAAGATAAAGGAGAATGTCACGTTTTCTTAAAGAATTTAACATTACCATTAATCACATATCAATACTAGGGCCATAGGCTTGATCATTAGGTTGCCCCACTCAAAATTTCTTTTTCCTTTGAAATAAATTGTGTTTGGAATGTTTTGCAAAAAATGCTAGCAAGTGAAATTTTTTGTAGGGAGCATGCTCTCGACATTTTCGGGAGCAGGTTCGGGGAGGGAGGAGGGGGGGAGCTGCACCCCCGCACCCTTGATGAAGTAATTTTGATAGTAGATTCATTCAAAGGGGGGGGGGGGGGGGGATGGAGCCGCTCCCCCGCAACCCTGGCCTACATGCATTTCTAGCTTTGGCTGCAAGCAATTAAAGGTCTGTTCCTTATCATTTATCAGTCTAGGACTAACACATTTGTGGTTGCAGGTTAGCGTAGCTCTTTGGACAGGGTTTCATAACTATTTCAAGGCCAAAACATCAACATTTGAGTCCTTATGTTGACACATCAATCACCAAGAGAGGTCCGTAAGGCTTTGAGGCCTTGATCCTCTCCCACTGTGACCCATTGTAGATTGTCACATTGCATCATATCTAAAGTGTTACATTGCAGAGGATAATCACATTGAATAATATTAATAATAAGCCTTAAAACACTTAAAATTTGATCACACATTAATCTCAATACATTAAATAAGTATCATAACTTCCCATCTTGCCTGGCCGTGAGTTTATTTGTGACTGATATCTTGATTGACACTGGTGTCTGGTGCATTCCTTTATTTACTGACGTTCATCATTGGTTGATCACTATTGTGGCATTTAGATAGCTGGAAGGATAGTTGATAAGTAATTGCTTTGGCTTGTCTCTTATAGTGTTAAGGATAAGCTTGTCTTCTAGTTAGATTAATAACTCCTTGTTTTTGGTTTCTCTCACGCTAGAAGTTTCCTTGCATGTTTTAGTTCTTGTTGCATTTTCTCATTTAAAATCACTATTAGCAATCTCATCTCATTATGCCTTATATAATTGTGCTTGTTTAATCTTGAAGTTTCTCTTGTTTCTAATTGTTACATTACATAAGTGGAAGAGAATCCTAATAAGCACTTCGACATCATTGCTATCATTGTTTCATTAAGCAAATTTTGAAGTGTTTCACTAATTGCAATTGGTATCTTGTGATCTCATGTTCATAAGTGATATTTGACAATTTGGGTTGCAAGTGGTTTAACATTGTTCACATTGGAGCATCTTATATTTGTGATCTCATTGAAGCAATCTAACTTCATTTGCAATCTCATTCTAGAGCTAGTGTTGCACTGTAAAAAATTTACCTCCAAGCATAAGCTTGGTTGTATAGATAGATAGATCACCTTCTCCACCTTTCAATTTGAGAAGTTAGACTGCCATTCACGATTAACACAAGTGACCTTGTAGGGCTCTCTTGTGGGCAATCCCTTGTAGGAACAAAGGCACTTGTGTGGTTAGAACCCTTGGGGAGGTATCGTTGATGAGGCCTTAGCCTCCTTCCCTAACAATTCTCTCTACAACCTTGTTTGTGACTAACTTCAAAACAATTGAGGAGTGCGCTTCACCTAGTTTAGGCATATAACTAAAATCAACCTGGATCTTGCATCACACCTAGTTTAGTTTTGCATTTCATCTGTCTAACTTTTTCTCTTCTTGCAACATTGTTATTATTGTGACTTGAGATATCTAATTACAGGTTTCTTAATTCTCATTGAGCATTGTTAAGGTACTGGTAAATCTTATATCTACCTCATTGATCCCAATTGAATTCATCTTAAAACACATTGCTCATAAATATTCACACTTGCTAATCTCATCCAAGTTGCATTAGCATTAATTGCCTTGCCTCCAAAACTCCTAGAACTTGTTGTTCCAACAAGTTTCCCCTCTTCCATCCATCTTTATGGACTAGCCCCCTTAGCTTGTCTAGGAGAGAGCTTAAACGAAGTGAGTAGGGATCAGAGTGACAACCCCTACTTTGAGCGTTGTGCGACAAAGTTTATACCTTGCGGGGTTGGAAACTTTCCGCACACTTAGCTGTACAGCTCGGGCGACAACACGGGCCAGTTAAATCGACCTTAAGGAACGCTGACTCTAGATGAAATCGCTTTGAATAAATCGGCCTTCAACAATCAAATCTGTGCCCTCTAGCAACTCGATCTATGTCGTGCCACTAATACGCACTGGAAAAATCCCAACACTCCAACAACTTGTCCTCCTCTAGGAAAACATGGTCTCCTTCTGGCAACTCATTCCAATCTCCTCCAACTCGACCCTCCTGTATTCCCTCAAACCCACTCACACATCTCCTCCTCTAGGAAAACATGGTCTCCTTCTGGCAACTCATTCCAATCTCCTCCAACTCGACCCTCCTGTATTCCCTCAAACCCACTCACACATCTCCTCCTTTGCACACTGGTCACTAAGCCACTCGCACTACCGAGAGAATTGCTCTCTTTCATGATGACTTGTTCACACCCTTGTGCTCTTCGTTGTGTCTTCACCTCCATCTCTAGCCTCCATTTATAATCTTCATTGAGTCCAAATCTCTAACCCTAATCTCCCCTCTAGAAATATCTTGAATCTTCCTTCTAGGAACATCTTGAAGAATCCTTCTAGAAATATTTTGAAGATCAACGATTGAGATTATTTCTAGGTCACTTGATTATTTATCCTTAGAAAATAGCCCAATAGTCCACAATAATTAATTGACTTTAATTATTGTACTCTTCCTAAGTTAAACTTAGAAAAGAAGACATAAATCACTAGAAGAGGCAAATAATGTCTTCCACTTGCTAAGACCAGAGTTATTATGACCGAACTGGTCCGACCGTTTTGAGGCAAAAACTGGTTCAAACCGGTGACTTGAACCGTTTTTGGCCAGTTCGGTATGGTAAAGCCACGTAGAATGCAACAAGTGGGGTCTGTTTTGCTTTTTCTCTTTTAATTTTTGTTTTAGCTGGGCACTAGCCCCCAATAGGTGTATAATATTCAAGCATATGGCCCTACTATTGCTATGCAATTCATTGTAATGTTCGGTCCGTTTCAAATAACATTGGCTAAGACACCAAGCAATTGTAGAAGACCTCCCGATGCTACTCACATCAACATGGGTTGGAAGGCATGGACTTCCATATTATTGTATTTTTATATATTGTATTGTTTTTTGAATTTTCAGAATTTAGCTAGTCTTTGCATTACTAGTATACAAAAAATTGTACAATCAAACCCAGACTGTAGATTTCTTCCAAGGTTTGCCGAGCTAGAATAATTTAAATATATAGGAATTGATTTCCGTTTCATCTTTTCTCATCTATGGACTTAACCAAGTACTGGCATTCCAAAAAAGAAATTTATCTACTGAGTTCTAGACCAGTACTTTTTGAAGCTTGTAGTAGCAATTTTATCATAACCAAACAGAAAACAAGGCGCAATAGTTTGACTTGGAATGACAGATTCAGAGTCCACATTTATGTAGATATGGTATCCCCTCCGTGATTGGCTTTGACAGCTTCCGTAGAATGTTCTGGCCCCATCATTCTCCTTCTCTGCTCCTCTTGCTTTGCCATTGTAGTTTGTATTGCTTCTTCTAGCTCCTCACTTCCAGCCTCAGACTCCCATTTACATGTTTTTGGTCTAGTTTCTTTAGTTTATTGAGTATCTCATTGTGTTGGGTTCCTTTTATTTCAATTTGCCAATACAAATTGTCATTGCTTAGAAATTTGGTATCTCTGCTTCTTGAGAATCCTATACCAGGTATCCATGGTCCTCATCTATTTTATTGATGGATGTTGGGCTCCTTTTCTCCCATACCCTGTTTTCAATTCCCCTCACTTCTTGATTGACCTCTGCAGAGAACCTATGGTAGTAAGCTTCTACAACAGCCACCATAGAGGGCCTCTTCGTCATGGTCTTTAGCAGTCTTGTTCCAGGGTCTAAGGATGCTCTACACTTCCTTGGTCTACCCTTATGAAGACCCTGGTTAGTTTCTCTCTTTCGAAACTCTTCACTATTTGCAATCTTGGGTTGCCCTCCTTCCAAACAAAGAATCTGCAGGCTAAAGCATTTTCCCAAATTCCAAAGAAGCAGAACAAGTCTACCCTCGATTCTTGTTGAAAAATGTGTAACTAGGTTTGGTCTTCATGAATACGAAATGTACTTTTGATTCTTGTATATTGTAAAATGAAATAAAAATTATTATTGTTATTTTTGGAACATGGGTTTCATGCTCAAGGTCTTTTATTTTAGAGGTCAAGCACCCATTTAGTGCTTATGGGATTTGTCCTAGGGTCAAGAAGTCAAGAGAGTCATTGTCATATAAGGAAGACCTCATCGGGCACATTGTGACTTGTAAAAATAATTATTTTTGTATTTTAAAGTGTCAAGATACCCTCCAAGACCAGGTCAGCCTGGCAGCTAAGAAGTCAGCATATTCTAGGGCATTTTGTCCACCTTGGAGGCCTATATATAGGAGGGAACTTGACATCCTTAGGACACATTCATCCTCTCATCAATCAAGCAAAGGAGAAGAAGAAGGCGGTCAGCGAAGAAGGAAGAAGGACGAAGACAAGTGTTTGGGTTATTTCTCACTCTTTTTACACGTGCGAAGGAAAGGAGGCTAGGGTTTTACTGCTGCAAGATCAAATTTGAAGAAAGTGCAGAAAGGTCGAAGGAAGGCTCACTAGGCAGTGTTTTAAATCTTCGACTAGGGTTCGGAACCGACTGAGGGTCGACTTCGACTCCGACTCCGACTTGCTATCTACTTGGCCGGTTCGGTTTCAATGACTCGGTCTTTGTAAAAAATACATTAAATATTATTTTTTTATAAAGAAACATAATTTTAAAGATTTTCATTCATGTTTCCAAACACAAAGCATTAGAATATAGACAAAAGACAACATATAATCAAAGTAGGCTCATGAATCTATCCATTATATCAAAATGGCACCCAACGCACTGTCCAATACATACATGATATAGAGATAAGAACAAAAAGCATAACCAAGGAGGCTCTAAATGGCCTCTACAACAAAACATGACTAGTCACTACTGCTAGACAAGGCAATATCCTCTGCCTCAGACTTTGAATCAGAGGGGGAAACCCATGGCTCCTCCTCCTCATCAAGATCCTCAACTGGAACTGTAGCACTAGCACGCTAAGCCTGAGATAGACGAGCTTTTATAGGATTGGGAGGGGTTAGAGGGCATACCAAAACCCTAAAAGTCCTTCGAAATCCGATTTGAGTCGTTTGTGGGGTCTGTGGCCAGCTGTCCGTGGCTCGGCCGGTTCGGTCACAAACCGGCCTCCGAACCGGTTTTTCTACCGAGCTGGTCCAGCCAGAGGGTTGGCTCGGTCGGCTTGGCCGATTCGGTGTCAGATTGACCAATTTTTAAAACTATGTCATTAGGTCATCCTCGAGGCTTAGAAGGAGACACTCAAGCAATAGTCAACAAAAGCCATGGAAGCCCTAAAACAGCTCACACATGTGAAGGCAGCAGTTGCTGGAGGGGGCGAAAATTTCAGACCTGCAGTGGAGGCCGAAATTCTGTAGTTGGGGTCAAAGTTGTGCTGTTGGAAAAGATTTGCTTGGGTTTGACTTGGACAAAGGAAGCACATCATCAAGAAGGTAGGACTTGGTCTTGGTCTTGAAAGGGTATTGGTCTTGGTCTAGAGGTCTTGGAATTCGTCAAATGAAGAATCTATAAGATAAGAGATTTGTGGGTTTTACTCTCAAGTGAAGAGGTTTTGGCCTTGGCTTGCAGCCTATATCCTGTGTTCTTGTGTACTGTTGATCTTCTTGTTTTGGTTGCTGTTTGATGATAAGAATAACATAATAATAAGAGAAGAAGCTAATAAGTATGAAAAAGTAAATGACATCACAAGCAGTTATCAAGTATAAGAGAAATCATTATAACGATTGCCCTATAGATTTCTCAACAATTTTTTCCAGGAGAAATGCTTGTGGACTAGTAGGAAGCCTTTGCTTCAAATAGGCATTACTTCTCTGTGCTGATAAAACCCGCCTTTGCAGAGCAAATGAGCCCCTTCTCCATTGTTGAATGCCCTTACTCTGATTGAAACCCACCATAACTACCTTTGTAATAGGCGCACTATTTGTCATGACTCATAATGCTCCTGAATAATTCCTGTCCTCTGATGGGATGGCATGGAGGCTGGGCCGTGATGGCTTAAAGCCATTTGAACCTTTTGTCCTTTCTCCAATGCACAAGCACCGAGGATTGATGAAGCTGCTGCATGTCCTTTCAGTTGACACAACACTAACTCCTCCTTGCTACTCTGTCATCTCATTGAGAGTTTTTATATATGCTATTGTTAGACTTTGATTAGTTATTGCATAGACCATAGATGAAATTATCATAATTAGCAATTAATTGGTGAGGATCCCAAAAAGATTAAATTGACAACAATTGGGAAATAATTGGAAAAAAAACAGCCAATCTTGGCTTGCCTGTAGTCTTAAACAAAATAATCATTTCATAAATTGCATCTGGATCAACTCAATAAGAAGAGAAGAGAAGAGATTTGTGGGTTTTCCTCTCAAGTGGAGAGGTTTTGGCCCTGGCTTGCAGCCTATATCCTGTGTTCTTGTGTACTGTTGATCTTCTTGTTTTGGTTGCTGTTTGATGATAAGAATAACATAATAATAAGAGAAGAAGCTAATAAGTATGAAAAAGTAAAAGGACATCACAGGCAGTTATCAAGTATAAGAGAAATCATTCTAATCATTGCCCCATAGATTTCTCAACAATTCTTTCCAGGAGAAATGCTTGTGGACTAGTAGGAAGCCTTCGCTTCAAATAGGCATTACTTCTCTGTGCTGATAAAACCCGCCTTTGCAGAGCTAATGAGCCCCTTCTCCATTCTTGAATGCCCTTTCTCTGATTGAAACAGGACATCACAGGCAGTTATCAAGTATAAGAGAAATCATTCTAATCATTGCCCCATAGATTTCTCAACAATTCTTTCCAGGAGAAATGCTTGTGGACTAGTAGGAAGCCTTCGCTTCAAATAGGCATTACTTCTCTGTGCTGATAAAACCCGCCTTTGCAGAGCTAATGAGCCCCTTCTCCATTCTTGAATGCCCTTTCTCTGATTGAAACCCACCATAACTACCTTTGTAATAGGTGCACTATTTGTCATGACTCATAATGCTCCTGAATCCTATCCTCTGATGGGATGGCATGGAGGCTGGGCTGTGATGGCTTAAAGCCAACTCAACCTTTTGTCCTTTCTCCTCTGCACAAGCACCGAGTATTGATGAAACTGCTGCATGTCCTTTCAGTTGACACACAACACTAACTCCTCATTGATACCCTGTCATCTCATTCAGAGTTTTTATATATGCTATTGTTAGACTTTGATTAGTTATTGCATAGACCATCGATGAAATAATCATAATTGGCAATTAATTGGCAAGGATCCCAAAAAGATTAAATTGGCAACAATTGGGAAATAATTGAAAAAAAAACAGCCAACCTTGGCTTGCCTGTACTTTTAAACAAAATAATCATTTCATAAATTGCATCTGGATGAACTCAATTGAATGAAAATTATTTTATATATGGTGTAGACCTTTTTCCTAACGTTGTTATAGATATTAGAACAAGGAATACCTTTTATAGCTTTAAAGATAAGATTGATTACCCTGTATACAAAAGTATATGCCCTATTTGCAATTTTTATATCTTGAAGCAACTTTGCTTGTGATTCAGTGAAGATTCACTTTTCTTGTTATTACTCTGAAACCGATCTTTGATGCTAATCAGGTTTCTATTTGTAACTACTGAACTTTGCATGATCTTATGAAATATGACGTTTGTAAGCAAGTCCTTTTAGTGATATATTAGCATACAGTTATATATAATATTGTGCTGCCCCTTGACAATTCTATGTTATGTGTCGATGTATGACAGTGCAGGTAAATACAAAATTGTGTGACAGATTTTCTGTTTCTCACTATCCCTTGCTACTCTGGGGTCCAACATCCAAGTTTGCCTTTGGTAGCTGGGAACCTAAGGTGGATAGTGGCATAGAACCAATTGAAGATGCTCGTACGGCTGATCGTCTACTGAAATGGATTAATAAGAAGATTGGAAAGCAAGTTCTCATCTCTTTTTTTGATCAAGCACTTGGTTTGTTAATTATATTTTACAGAGATTTTCCTCGTATGCATACTTTTATGAGACTTATGAGTTTACGAATATTTGAAGTGGACACAGCAGTCCTGCAACTTTTGTCCTTGAACTTATGAGTCACTGAAGCCTTATAATTTCGCATAGTAATTTATGACAATGGACTAGT
Organism: Pinus albicaulis; assembly: GCA_034641835.2. Taxonomy (NCBI): domain Eukaryota; kingdom Viridiplantae; phylum Streptophyta; class Pinopsida; order Pinales; family Pinaceae; genus Pinus; species Pinus albicaulis. The sequence continues at coordinate 535,381,286 of CM076579.1, forward strand.
GTAATCCAGTGTAAATTGGTCTGTGGTCCTGAATTTTGGGGGTAATGGACTTCTCTATAAGAACAATTCTACAAACTGCTTGCATTCCATGCGTAACAGTATAACTGTAACACACTGGTGAATGAATGAATGTTTTTTTTTTTCCGGGTTTTTCAAATCATGCATGCTGTGTCTTATACATTTGACCTTAGATGGCTGTTATCTCTTATTAAATGCAGCTTACAGTCCATATTGAGACTTGTAATCTGCCTCAATATTGTTACGATGCTACTTATAAGTGCTCTTAAAGTAGGTACTCTAACCTGCAAAATTCAGTTAGACTTCAAATTTTATCAAATTCCTCAGGTGATCAATAAGTGTCAATTGCACTTAAAGACAAGTCAGCATTTAAGGTACAGCCAATAAGCAAATGCTTGATGCATATATAGGCAGACATATATCTAAGTAGGGTCATAAGTCATGAAAAGGAAACAAAGAACAAAAGAGAGAGATGCGCTGCGTAAACATATCACTAAAACAAAGGAGGCCAAAAAGGTGGTTTTCTTTTTGAAGTGTTTAGAACCACTTATGTAGCCATGTTACTCAAAAGGCCCAGTTACTCCAGACAACTGTGGTAGAAAGTATGAAATGAAATGAGTACTAGGAAATAGTTAACAGTCATGTATGAGTGAGTTGCCCTGCATTCATTTGAGTACTAGGAAATGTCAAGGACGTACTCTTTTTATGGAGGTCTGCAGATGGTGTTATATATCTTGGCCTTATTTTTGCAAAGTTCCATGCATCTACATCTACCTGTCTCCGGTTTTCTCTCTTGCTTTCCTACCATTCAAGGTCAAAGTAGTATTTTGATATTGAGATTTGCTTTTACAATGAGATTTAGATAACGGTTTGGACAATGTGCCAACTACCCTTATTGAGCCAAGATTACCTCATCACCTTTGATGAAAAGTTACCTCGCCACTATGTGAGCTACCCACAAAAGTCAACCTGATTACAAGGGCAAGGAAATACAACACAGCCCTTCTTACACTTGCTTCAAGCAAAAACTATGTGAGCTACCCACATGAGTCAACCTGATTACAAGGGCAGGGGAATACAACGCAGCCCTTCTTACACTTGCTTCAAGCAAAATCATCAACCCTGGATAAATTTGGATAATCTGTAACCGTCTTTCACAACATTTTTGATGCTTACTTTCATGTGGTTTATGCAAAGTTGTGAACCAACCTCGGCATCCTTTTTATTGGAACCATCTGGAGTTTTCTACATAACAAGGATAAAGTCAGTTCCATACTGTCTGAATATGCCCATTAGAACTTAACACATGGAATTTGTTTGATTTCTTTTTACCAAACCAACAAAAGAAATTTTTTGAGACCAACAGATTAGAAGATTTTCAAACAGCTCAATACCTATCCCCTAGCTTTTGACGGTTTACTTAGAAAATGTGTTCAAGGCCACATATCACAACATTAAACTTCTTCGAAATGCTTTAGCTTTGTCTAAATCTTTTGGCACACTAAGGGATGCTATGGAGATAATATGGAGAAACATTTGAAAGAGTTGTAGAAAGGTGTTAAATCATCACTATCAGTGTCCTACAGAAGTACAAGTTGTAGAAAGGTGTTAAATCATCACTATCAGTGTCGTACAGAAGTACAAGTCCAAATTCCATGATAGTTGTCCCTAGTGAAATAGGGGTTGTATTGCATTGTTGATTCATGCTATAGGCAAGTTTGTATTTGTGTTCTTAGACGATACTCTTTAATTTCAAATATCAATTTTCAAACTTCTTTGTTTATCATTTCATGTCTATCAAAAAATATGATCTTCATACATAAATCATGATTCTAGATTTCAAACATCGTTCAGCATTCATCAATCAGTGCCATTCAATGTCAAATGTCAAACTTTCTTGTTCATCCATTTATATTTTTCAAATTTTATTTCTTGCTATTGGCATTGGAATGCACTTATATATGTAGTAACACATAGTCACAATAACATTGATGATAAATGCATAACAGACTTCATGCTTATTGGTGAAGAAGCATGTTGTTTCAAGGGTTGATTTCTTGCTCGACATAATCTCCAATTTGAAGAAGAGCACTGGTCAATATTATTTATCTTCAAAGCATTATGAAGAGATGTTTGAATTGCATGCTTATTCCACTGCTTTTTTAACAATGATTTTAGAAAAAAACAATATTTTGAAATAAATATTTGGGTTTGATATGTTCCTTAATCCAAACACTAGTAAACTGTTGCTTGTAAGTAACCTTATCTCTTATGAAGAACGTCTTTAGTTATGAAAAGGTTTTGTTTTCAGGTCATATAGTTTGGACGATGAGAAATTTGAAAATGAAGAATTACCAACAAATGCTTCTGATCCAGCCGAGGTACAAACTAAAATTTATATTGCATTTTTTTTTTCCAAGTTATTTGCTGGATGATATTAAAATGGATCAACACTGGAACATATTGGCAACTGAAAAGGGGAGAGAGGCCCAGCCTCAACATTCTTGTTGAAAGATGTAATTAGTTTCAGTCTTCATAATTGTGCCTCTATGTATTTTGTGTAAAAAGCAAAACAAAGAAAAAGAAAGAGAAAAAGAAAATATTTTTCAAGCATGGGTTTCATGCTATAAAATAAATTTATTATTATTATTTTATTAGTTAAGCATGTTCTTCATGCTTTTAGCTTTTGTTGAGTCAAAGGGTCATAGTCCCATTTGGACCTCTTGAAAAGAAAAAAGAAAAATATTTTTTATTATGTAATTTTGGGTCAAAACCCCTCTGGATGCAAAGCCATTCTACATGAGAAGTCAGCACTGTTGAAAAGTGTAACTAGGATCGGTCTTCATATTGGCTATGTAATTATGTATTTATGTAAAGAAGAAGACAAAGATAATAATATATATTTTTGATATGCTTGTCTCATGGGTTTCATGTTGCAAGGTTTTAGGTCAAAGGACTTCTTCTTGGTGTCCTCTAGGGTTTTGTTTTCTGGTCATTAATGTCCTATTTAAGGAGTCATGTATGAAGTGTCTAGTCAATAAAATATGCTCCAAACTTTGTCACATAAGCCTCGAAAGTCCAGCGTTAAACACCATCCAAAAAACAACATATAAGCAGTGAATAGAGTCGGCCTATATACAGTGATGAAGTCGGCCTTCAATCATGTTGAAGGGTCGGACTAAAATCAGAAGTAATGTACACTATATATAGAGATATACTGTGACTCATTTGAACATAGAAATTGCGGATAGTTCTGACATACCACAACGTAACAAAAATTCTGGAACATATGCGAGTTGAAGGCAGCAAGGTGCGGATCTGTTTTGGGTACTGTGCTAACAGTAGTGAGAAGAAGTTACAAACAGAGTGTGGTCCACCCTGTGATGAATACACCTGAAATCAAAGCGCAATAAAGCTGGTACCCTATGCATTGTAAGGACTGTGCCTAGTCTAAAGAGGAGAATCACTCGGATGCTATTCTGCATTGTAATAAGGTTGATGGGCAGTCTAAATGTTATGATAAGTAATCTCTGAATTGCAATGCGAGAAAAGGTTACTAATCACAGTCTATAAAAGAAAGTAATATATCTCCAGATTCAAGGATATGTGAAGTGAAAGATAAGATCTCGAATGATCTTGTTTCCAATAACTGAATAAACAAGGAGTGTTTGAAGATAAACTTAGAAACCGAGTTCTCTAGTGATGGTGCAGGACAGTGCAGGTTGATGTAGAAAAGAAGGATCAACGTTGGAGGTCGACAAAGAAGCGGTGACAAGGTCTTGGTGGCATACATAGGTCAAGGGTATAAGTCTTGGTCATGGTACTTGTCATCCGAAAGGTCTATAAGAAGAATTTCTCATGGGTTTTCCTCTCTAAAAGGGAGAGGTTTTGCCTTGGCTCGAGGAGCCTAATTTTGTGCCTCTTGTATTTTGATAATTGACTTGATGAAAGACTAAATAAGCTAAGAAGAGAAGACATAAGTAAATCAAGTAAGTTCACAAGTAATTATCAAGAAGAGAATTTGTATTAATCACCGACCCTCTAAATTTTCAACATGGTATTAGAGCTAAGGTGCTAAAAGACAAGTGCTACTTAGCAAGGAGGCACTCAAGGAAGCAAGAATCAAAGTCAAGGTCAAAGTTTGTGTTGAAAAGTCAAATCAGTTTGGAAGGAAGATTCTCAGGCTCTTTCAAGAAAAATCTTAAATCTCATTCAAAGGATCAACTCATCAAGAAAATAATCCTTGCCATCAAAGATTTATATTCAAGACATTGTGGGAAGAGACATCATCTTTTGGAGACATCCAAGAACACCTACATTGGAGAATTCAATCTTAAGAAGAAGCTCCTAACTTCATCTTCATCATCATCAAGGAAGCTGCGAGTCTCTCTACTCAAGTAAGTATCTATGACCTTATTTAAATCTATCAAGATGACTTATTATAAAGAAAGCAACAAATTGGTTGGGTCATCAAACTTTAGTGCATTGAAGAAGAGGACAGATTTGAATCTAATTGAAGACGAAGTTATGGACTACATCGAAGGATCTACAATTCAACCCTCAAAAGAAGATGTCCAGCTCATGCCAAGTACATGAAAGGAGAAATCAGAGCTTAGAGGATTCTCATAGAATCCATTAAGGACTCACTCATTCCCTATGTATCAAAACTAAAGTCTGCAAAAGATATATATGAGAAACTGGTGGAGCTATTCTCTGTGAGTACTGCAAGAGAAGCAATCTCTCTGAGACAAGAACGATACAAAATGAAATTGTCAAGAGAAGAAGGAATCACTTAATACTTTATGAGGATTTCAGAAATAAGAGACCAACTGCAGGAATTGGGAGAAGTAATGTCTAATACTGAGATGACTACCATGGCGCTGAATTCTCTACCGGAAGAATGGGGAAATTTCACTTCAAGCTTATACGGGAAGAAAGAAGCAACACCATCCCACAATTTATGGTCTCTATGTAAAATAGAGGAAGCAAGATTAAAAGCCAAAGTTGATACATAATCAAGTGAAGGGAATCAAGCCTTTACAGCCATATCCAGGAAGAAAGGAAGATTTGAAAACTTTGGTCCTCAGAATAAAAGAAGAAATATGGACAAAGTACGATGCTTTGGATGTAATGAACTTGGGCATTATAGAAGAGATTGTCCTTAATCTGGAACGTTCAAGAGGAAAAAGGAAGAAGCCTATGTCACAGATATAAGGGAAGAACCTAATGCAAAGAAATCTAAGAAAAAAGAAGCAAGAGATTTCTATTTTGATTGAGATCATCTTCCTCTTTAAGTGATTTTTGTTGGTTGTAAAATAGTATGATAGGAAGCAATGTATATTAATAGCATCATGATAGAAGCATGGTAGGAGCTCTTGGTGAAACTCCTGGAAAACCTCACTAATAACAATACTGATGGAAGGCAGTCATCAAGATCAAGGGTCATCATGGAAACATGTGCTGACATTTTCTAATGGAATTTTCTATGGATTCACTAGTTAGAAAGAAAGCAGAAAGGTTTCATCGAGAATTCTATGCTACATAATTCTGGGATTAGGAATCAGGATGTGATGACATGTTCATGAAAGCAGGTCAATGGAATGAAGTTCTTCATTCGAGTAAAATTGCTACATGATGACTCAAATCAACATAACATGTCCTCATATGGAATATGAGGTGGTTGTATACAAACAAGGAACTGGAAATTGGAAGTGAAGTTCTTCATTCGAGTAAAATTGCTACATGATGACTCAAATCAACATAACATGTCCTCATATGGAATATGAGGTGGTTGTATACAAACAAGGAACTGGAAATTGGAAGTTCTTGGGAATGAAGATGTGTGGAAAAAGAAAGGAAGAGATCATGAAGTGCAACCGTGTCAAGAGGCGGTTATCATCCGAAAGCCAAGAAGATGTGACTAGGAGATCTCCTGGAAGGATATGTAGACTCTGATAGAAGTCTGGTAAAGAAGAAGACTCTTGACATGACATATCTTTAGGAGATGTGTCAATCCGAATAAAGGATTCTGATGCCTACAGGAAGATGTCATGGTGAAAGATCATCACTGAGGTAACTTTTGATTTAAAAGTTCACACGTATATGTTTATTTGGATGAATTTATGCAGGGTTGCCAATCATGTGAAAGTATGTAAGATCCTTGGCATAAAAGTGAACCAGATAAGGAAGACTGATGAATCACTTTCTGATAGCTGACATGACTCGTGGATTAAAGTGATGGATGATCTGTGCCCTATGAAGCTAAAGGTTGAATATTCCTAAATATCGAAATCCATGACATCGAGGGGAGGAATTCTTCATGAGCAGCTTGGTGTCTCACCATTGCTGCTGCAAGTCCCTGATTGAAAGGGAGCCTGGTTAAAGTATGTCCTTCCTAAGTTAAGAGGGAGTGACATATATGATTCTCTAATACATGTGTTATGTACTAGACTAGGACTAACAACCGTATGTCTCATTGTAGGCCATGTGGAGAGAATGGATAGACACATCATTCTGGTCTTGACTTCGGAAGACAGAATGGAGGATTGGGTAATCATTTGGCATTCAATACTCTTTGAGAATGTGTTAGGGCATTCAAGACAAGAGTAGTCGGGGACCGATATTCTTTGAGGGTTGGCTACCCAAGAGAAGAATAGTCCAAGAAGGTCATACTTTGGGAACACCTCCGTGGGGTATGTACCTTGGAGAGACAATGACTATGGTGTCTATAAGTCATGTGTCTTGCCAACATTGTAGCCCATTGTCTCATTGAGAGATGAGGCTGTTAGTAAAGGCCTTGCATTAGGACAATGCTGGTTGATATGATGCTATATAGATGGGATTACCAATCCTATTCTTCTTATGAGATTCTTCAGTTTGAAAGTGACCATGTACCTGTATGAATACCTCCCTAGTTAAGAGGGAGTATGGAAAAGTTTAACTAGGATTGGTCTTCATACTGACTATGTAATTATGTATTTATGTAGAGAAGAAGACAAAGGTAATAATATATATTTTTAATATGCTTGTCTCATGGGTTTCATGAGCAATGTTTTAGGTCAAAGGACTTCTTCTTGATGTCCTCTAGGGCTTTGTTTTCTGGTCACAAATGTCCTATTTAAGGATTCATGTATGAAGTGTCTAGTCAATAAAATATGCTCCAAACCTTGTCACATAAGCCTCGAAAGTCCAACATTAAACACCCTCCAAAGAACAACATATAAGCAGTGAATAGAGTCGGCCTAAAATCAGAAGTATTGTACACCATATATAGAGATGCACTGTGGCTCATTTGAACACAGAAAGCGGATAGTTCTCTAAGATACCATAGCGTAACAAAAATTCTGGAACATATGCGAGTTAAAGGCGACAAGGTGCGGATCTGTTTTGGGTACTGTGCTAATACATTGAATGCAGATAAGTGAGAATAAGTTACGAACAGAGTGCGGTCCATCTTGTGATGAATATACCTACAATCAAAGTGGAATAAAGCTGGTACCCTATGCATTGTAAGGATTGTGCCTAGTCTAAAGAGGAGTATCACTCGGATGATATTCTGCATCGTAATAAGGTTGATGGGAAATCTAAATGTTATGATAAGTAATATCTGAATTGCAGTGCGAGAAAAGGAGGACTAATCACAGTTTATAAAAGAAAGTAATATATCTCCAGATTCAAGGATATGTGAAGTGAAACATAAGATTTTGTATGATCTTGTTTCCAATAACTGAATAAACAAGGACTGTTTGAAGATAAACTTAGAGACTGAGTTCTCTAGTGCTGGTGCAGGACGGTGCAGGTTGGTGCAAAAAAGAAGGATCAGCGTTGGAGTTCGACAAAGAAGCAGTGACAAGGTCTTGGAGGCATACATAGGTCAAGGGTCTAAGTCTTGGTCATGGTACTTGTCATCTAAAAGGTCTATAAGAAGAATTTCTCATGGGTTATCCTCTCCAAGAGGGAGAGGTTTTGCCCTCGCTCGAGGAGCCTAATTTTGTCTGTTGTATTTTGATAATTGACTTGATGAAAGACTAAATAAGCTAAGAAGAGAAGACATAAGTAAATCAAGTAAGCTCACAAGTAATTATCAAGAAGAGAATATGTATTAATCACCGGCCCTCTAAATTCTCTACAGGCACCAACCCTAATGGACATGTGTCTTCACACCCCTCTATACAATATAAATAGAAGATGATATGAGCTCATTTGGACACACATTCTTGGGTAATTTAGTTCCGAAATTTCGTAGAAGATAGAGGGCTGAAGTCTGAGATGGAAGAAGTTTTTGAGTTAGAATGTGTGGAAATTCTGCCTTGGTACATTTCTTGTTGCTAGTCTCTTGATGATGATTTTGTTGAACACAATGGAAGATTTTGACTTGGCATCTAGAGGTGGTTTTTTGTGGTCATGGGTCTTGGATGTCTCCTTTTGTTCTAATTCTAGAAGAAGAGATTTTGACTGGGTTTTCCCCTATGTGTTTTCCCCTATGTGAGGGGCTTTACACTGGCTGAGAGCCTATATCTTGTGTTCTATTGTCTTCTGTGATCTTCATATTTTATGGTAATTGCTTGATGAAGAAAGAAAACGTAATAGTAATCATAATAACAAACTCACAAGTGTAGAAATTTCTGAATCCTTATACTTATGCAGAAATTATTACTGTTAATCTGGTTAAGCTCCTCCTATTTATAAAATTTATCAACTGAATAAATTCAAGTTAACATCGAAGCAAAACAGATAACATATCTCTACCAATTCAAATCTAGAATAAGCACATTCACACATTGACAAAGTGACATAGTAATTTCTGGACAAATTGTCCCCGGAAAAACCCAATGTGGGAAAACCGATCTCTGGCCGCTGGAGGGTTCTATTATTAAGAATATTTCTGAATACATAACTCTGGGTTCCAGATTTGGAAATACCCTACAGAGAAAACTCTAGATCTACAGCTCCTGGCTGATCTAAGACCAAAAATACTGACTGATCCACACCCTCAAACGGGATTTACAGAACTCAGCCAGATCTAGGCCTAGAAACCCTAGCGTTGCCCCTGAAAGACTCAGCGTCAGCGTCTGAAGCCCCTAACAGGCTCAGCGTTAGCCTTGGAAGGCCTCCAAACCCTCAGCGTTGCCTCTGGAAGGGACTGCGTTACCCCTGAAGGGTCTCTGCGCAACCCCTGAAGGGTTTCTTGAAAATGGTGTTGTCCTTGCTGCTGCCTTCCTCTGCGCTGTCCTTTCTCTGCGCTGTCTTTGAGCTGATCTCTTCTATGCCTCTTTGTATATTCTAGACCCTGGGATGAGATTATCCCCTTGGTCTAAATTCCCCTCTCTACAACTGAAAAACTTCTGAGTATTCTTAGCAACCCCACCCTAGAATCTCAGCTTAGCTTCAGTGCTCTGCCTATGTGTGTCTTACAAATGACCCCAAGCCTTTCCTTTATACTTTTCTCGTTGACAAATCAACGACCATGATCAAATCTTGAATCAATGGCTAAGATTAAAAGAAAGCATGATTCGTGTGACTTAAGACAATTTCATCACATGTTTAATTAAATTCATTTTAATTATTTTATTTTCCTAAGTTTTAACTTAGTAAATACAATAAAATAATTAATTTATTTAATATCTCCTAAACCAGATGAAATTTCCCAAATCCATTTATGGGTCTTGTAGATTAGGTGAACTCTAGTCCTTCCTCAAAATTTGGGACCTAGAGCACAACTGATGCTACCCCAAATACACAAAATCTCAACACTCCCTCTTAGCATCAAGGGTGTGCTCTAGCAATACATCACACTTATGCATTACATGATTTTGGGTACTGGTTCTGTGCTGTTGAAGCTTGCCCTGTTGCCACTCAACCCTGCATCGCTGCTGCCATTCTGTATTATTGCCCACGACTCTGCCACTACCACTGCCATTGCAACCACTGTACTGCAGCTCCCTCTCAATATGCTGCATCTGTGCTGCTCATAGCACTGCCACTACTGATCTGTTGCACTGCAACTTCAGTTGTTGAGAGTAACAACTGAATCTCCTGCCCAATCTTTGACAGACAAGTCAGATGGGCTGCATCCTCATCACTGAAGCTCCATAAGCTACAGATCTGTGCTGGCATTTAAAGAACGATGCACAACTACAACTCTGCTAGCGTAATCAGACTCCCTCTGCACTACTGAAGTCACATCAGCTCCTTGTGCTGAAATCTATCACCCTGCTGCTGCACTGTGCTGTCCCTATGAAGCTCTCTGCGCTGTTGCAGCTCTGCATTGCGTAAGCAGCACTACACTGCGCTGCTGAAGTCACATCAGCCTCTGTGCTGCTACTGCTTCTACGTTGCTGCTGCTTTGCTCTGCGCTACTCCTTCCAGCCTCCAGATCTGCCTCTGCTTCTGCCTCTTCTGTGATCTATGCACCCATTGCTCCACTTGTCTCGCTACTGTCTTAAGGCTGCCGTAGCTCGCTTGTGATCCAAGAGATGAGCTCCTCAAGGATCCCGCCTTAATTCCATGTAGCTCCTCTACATGTCCATGTCACCCCACCTTCGCGGTTCATGAGCACTCATGGCTACATCATCTCCCAACCCATCATTTGCCACCGCTGCCTTGGATGAAGATGCTTCCTTGTCCTTCTTCTTTTCTGGACAATGGCTGGCAAAATGTCCCATTTCACCACACTGGAAGCACTTGATCTTTGAAAGATCCTTCTTCTTCTTTGGCTGCTTCTTCGATGGCAAGGCTGCATCTTCCTCCTCTTCCTTCTTTACTTTGCTCAACCCAGGGTTATGCTGCTTCTTGGTGAATCTGCGTAGTTCTTCTTGCGTAGTGGCCCAATTTGGGAGGTCTGCTCTGCCCAAGATACTTTGGACAAAGGTTTCCCACTCATCCGTGATTGCATTGAGGGCAGTCCTGACTATCACTGCATCATCTACGGTTGCACCCGTTGTAGTCAGTTGATCCCTGATTGACTGTAATCTGAAGAGGAAATGCTTGATGTCTTCTCCCTTGGTCATCATGAATGACCTCATTTGGGCCTCTAACAACATCTTTCTTTGGATTGATTTTCCCTCATACAGGGAAGTCAAGGCCTTCCACATGTCATTAGCTGTCCTCTTCTCAGCTATGTGTGGCACAATATGATCTTTGATACTGTCCATTATCAGCCGCTTGGCATGCCCAGCAGCTTCCGTATGCTTCCGTAGGAGATCTGCATCTGTCGGTGTGGCCAGCGTCTGTTCTGCATGGTCTCTTAGACCGTATGCCTCAAGGACAATCAAGATCCTTGCTTTCCACACCGAAAAGTTTGAGAGGCCCTCTAGCCTATCCTGATCACGCAGTCCATGAGGAGCCATCTGCTTAGAATGTGTCGGAGCTCCTCTTCTCTATACTAGAGATCTGGATCTAGGGTCATTTACGAACTGGGCACCCTCTGCTCCTTCTGACACTTGATTTCCCTCCTTGGAAATCTACCAAATCAACTATGATTCAACTTCTTCTTTGATCCTCTAATCAAACTTCAAGTTTCCTTTGGCAAGAAACTCTCTGAGAAGCTGATCTCTTCCCAATCTTTGTCACTTGTGCTAAGGCTAAAATTTTGAAAACTTCAGAAATTCAACCCCACCAGCTCTTCTGAATTTCTGCAGCTTTTTTGCAGAATTTTTCTGGATCTGATATATTTAGATCTGAATCACATTGGTTGGCTTTAGACCCAACTAGCTCTGTTTCTGAGCCGCCTCTGCGCAGTAATTGCGTGGGCTTGCTAGGACATAGCGCTGGACAACGTAACCCTTCCCTCTGCGTGAATTTGCTCTTGAAAACTACGTTGTCCCTTTAGATCTGCTTCTCTGCTGCTTTTCCAGTTGCTTTCTGCAGCTAGATCCTTCAAATTCTCCTGCTGGTGACCCTTCTAGATCTGCAATTGCTCTGATACCATGTAGAAATTTCTAAATCCTTATACTTATGCAGAAATTATTACTGTTAATCCGGTTAAGCTCCTCCTACTTATAAAAGTTATCAACTGAATAAATTCAAGTTAACATCGAAGCAAAACACATAACAAATCTCTACCAATTCAGATATAGAATAAGCACATGCACACATTGACATAGTGACATAGTTATTTCTAGACAAACTGTCCTCGGAAAAACCCAATGTGGGAAAACCGGTCTCTCGCTGCTGGAGGGTTCTATTATTAAGGATATTTCTGAATACACAACTCTGGGTTCCAGATCTGGAAAAACCCTACAGAGAAAACTCTAGATCTACAGCTCCTGGCTGATCTAAGACCAAAAATACTGACTGATCCACACCCTCAAACGAGATTTATAGAACTCAGCCAGATCTAGGCCTAGAAACCCCAACACTGCTCCTGAAAGACTCTGCGTCAGCCTCTGAAGCCCCTAATAGGCTCAGCATCAGCCTTGGAAGGCCTCCAAACCCTTAGCGTTGCCTCTGGAAGGGACTGCGTTACCCTAGAATGGGTGATGCAGTCACTGCGTTGCCCTTGAAGGGTCTTTGCGCAACCCTTGAAGGGTTTCCTGAAAATGGCGCTGTCCCTGCTGCCGCTGCTGTTGCCTTCCTCTGCGCTGTCGTTACTGTTGCTGCTGCTGCCTTTCTCTGCGCTGTCCTTGAGCTGATCTCTTCTTTGCCTCTTTGTTTATTCTAGACCTTGGGATCAGATCATCCCCTTGGTCTAAATTCCCCCCTCTGCAACTGAAACACTTGTGAGTATTCTTAGCAACCCCGCCCTAGAATCTCAACTTAGCTTCAGTGCTCTGCCTTTGTGTGTCTTACAAATGACCCCAAGCCTTTCCTTTATACTTATCTCATTGACAAATCAACGACCATGATCAAATCTTGAATCAATGGCTAAGATTAAAAGAAAGCTTGATCCGTGTGACTTAAGACAATTTCATCACATGTTTAATTAAATTCACTTTAATTATTTTATTTTCCCAAGTTTTAACTTAGGAAATACATTAAAATAATTAATTACTTTAATATCTCCTAAACCAGATGAAATTTTCCAAATCCATTTTTGGGTCTTGTAGATCAGGTGAACTGTAGTCCTTCCTCAAAATTTGGGACCTAGAGCACAACTGATGCTACCCCAAATACACAAAATCTCAACAAGAAGTAATTATCATGTAATGGAAATCTTTTAATAAGTAAAATCCTCTCGATTTCCAACATGGTATCAGAGCAAGGTTCAAAAAAAGGGGCGCTTGAAGATCTCTCTATTATCTTTTGATCAAAGATTAGTGTATTCTTGTTGATATTGGTGAATTAACTTCTATATCCGAAGGTTGATTGAAGTTCTGGGCGTATCATGAAACCTTACCTCTGAAAATAAGACCCTAATTTGGTTCGATCTCTGTACACCACAACTTACTAATTCTTCGTGGCATAATATGATTCACATGAAGGCTCTCCGTTATACAATAGCATTACAATTGTAGCTCTCTGTGGTGACTCGTGTATCTATTCTTGCTGGCACTGAGGGGGCTCGTATTTGTATTGAAAGTTCGTTCAGGACAAATCAATGGCTTGTTAAGTGACTCACACTACACTAGTCCATGGCTCATTTCTATGCACCAAAAGCCTACTGTAGCTAACACATATTGCCATGTAATATTGAACATATCTTGGTACATGGATGTGTTGTCCGACAACTGTAACAATAACTCGATTCGTAAACAATTTCGCTAAGTGGTCACGCTCTAGTCATTACAATGATCATGTACTCTTTGGCACACATTTGGCTATGGCAGAACAATCAAAACCTGTGGCACGTCTTAATAGCTTATGAATCTCGATTTTTGAAGGAGCTTGTATACACATATTCATTAGCATCATTATATAAGCTTCTTGCATCTATGATCTCATTATGATCTGGAAATGACTTGCCCTTGAGCTCATATGTATTTCTCACATGACTCCTCTGTGGTTTTGAACCAACTCACAATATTTGTTTTATATCATAAGCTCATATCTCAGTGGATTGAATTTTTTTGAAAGGCGCATTTAAGAAACAAATGCTCGATCTTAGTGACTAAAATATACAGTGACAAGCATACAATGAATTGATACATATTGTTCGACAAAATCACTTCTGGTTCGCAACATTGTTTCGCTTCATGATTCTTGGCATCAACATATGACATTGTTATATGATCTCAATCTATGCAAAAGCGGTTATAGTAAAACAATGAACTATGACAATTGGAAGGCTGTGATTGTTAAATATATATGTGTAGCAACTATGGATGGAAAGCTACGTAAAGTTGATGCATTCCCGTGGCATCAGTGTCAAATGGCTCGCTCCATTGATGGTATGAAATACAACATCGCATTATAGTATAGCTCGCACAGGATGGTTTCAAATAGTATAAAAATCGCGTGGCATCATATGAACAATGACATCAAAATATAACGATATCTTTGTAGCTCGCTTTCACAATAATGGTTCGTATGGAGATCCGAAGACTTGTAACTCGCATAGAGATCTATACATGTGTATCATGACATATCTACAATTGAGGTAGGCTGAAGGCTCACATACTTTATTGCTCACTTATACTCTCATACATACATGTTGATAAACGTGGAAGAAATCACAATCTTCAAATGATCAAGCACAATGTGACTGAGATCTTGTTAACTAAAGCTCGTTTGAAATGTGACCGAGAAACAATGACAAATGCATTAATTTATGAAAAGCACAATGTGTCTCTTGGTTTAGCTAAAATTCGAGTTTCGTGGAGTATAAATAGCTGATCATATACATAGAAAAATCCAAAATCGAAGTTGCAATTATGGCAGAGAACACCATACATAGCAGAAATCTGTACAATGACATCTATAGTGACTATATATGGAAGTGACAAATCAAGAATTTATGAGGCATATCTTAGGAGAGCAGTGTTCTTCGAATAAAGATAATACATGACAATTGGAAACCAGATCTTTGCAAGAAGGAACGAGGTAAAATTTGCAGAGGTACGTATATGCGTTTCTTGTTTGTAGAAGGGCCTATAAGATCTTTTGTAATAAGTCTTAATAACTATATGACTGCTAGGGTTTGTAGTCTTCTAGGGTTTCTATCTGCTAGATTGAATTAACCTTAGAAGTATAGGATTAAGCTAGAAAACCATTACCCTAACCAAGTTGTTCCCTCTAAAGAAACTCTACGTTCTTGATATGAGATCTAGGGTTTATGGATTTTACAAATTTGTTAGTATCTAGGGTTCGTAATCCCTAAATGGTACTTGAATTTGAAAACCCTAGAATGTAAAAACCCTAAATCCTTATTATTTGTTAGCTATTGATTTCTAGAGTTTGCAGATAGAATCAAGGATATGTAGTAATACCCTAGAAATGGTTGATGTAAAAGTAAAACCTAGGGCTTGAATGTCAAAACCGTACGTGTAGAAGTTTTCGCTCAAAGGAAAAACCCTAATAAGGGATTATGTCTTAGGATATCTAGGGTTTTGATTCGTAAACTGTCGTGGATATTCCACTGGACTGTTTGTCACAACAGATCTGAAAATAATATATTAAAATACTGAAATTTTACACTTGTAGTTTTATTAAAATTCTAGGTTTGTAGATTTAATTGTAATTAGTGCATGCATGCAAATGGAAATTATGCAGAAAAGTAGAGAACGACAAAATAAGCTTTCACACACACATAGGACACAAGAAATGCTCTCTAGGAAACCCTTTTGGGAGAAAAACCAATTGGAAGATGAGGTCGCTTCGCTCTCTTTCTTTGTCTGGAAATATGGCTGCAAGTACAAAGAAGTAATGCCTGGGGCCCGTGGGATGCTATATTGCACAAATCCTTTTTGTGTGCTCTACCTCCTATCTCTCTTGGCTATCTTTGCCCAACTATGGAACAAAATGCTCTCGAAAGAATGGAAAATTCCTCTTCCTCTTAGTGGCCCAGTTATAACACAACCTGATAGCCTACTAGTGCTCTAATTTTGACTACATCAACTCTTAACTAGAGTTACAATATAAACTCTTCTAGCCCCTTTTCCATGAATAAACACGTGGCTAGCCCCTTTTCCATGAATAATGGGGGAGGCGCGACATCCTCCTGAACTATAGGTGTAAAAACAGGAAGGTCAACTTCTAAGTGGCATAACTTTTGCATACATACTTTGATTGATGCGCTTCTTGCGCCGTTGGAAAGATCTCTGCATGTAGAATAACATAAAATGGTGTTGCAATAATGCACCGAATTTTTACCCCCAAAAAACGTCGTTTGATGCCTCAAAACGCTCCCAGAAGGTTTCAGACCCCGTTTTGCCAAACTGGGTCCCGCCTGTAAAAACGGTCCCATGAGCTAATTCCTCCACTTTTTCACTCCAAATGCATCGAGATGGATGGAAAACAATATAATGATCCAATTCGGATCACACCTCCCCATTTTGGGAGGCTTTTGGTCCCCAAAAGCTTCCACTGAATGAGGTGAGGAAATTTTTCCTCCACCTTCTCTCTGGTGTACTATTTAGCTTTTCCTAGAAGCTGTCCCTTCAACCCAATCTGCCAAAGGTCATGTTGCCCCTATCTTGTAGTTTTGTACCTCTTCTGCAAAACTGCATCTTCTGTAGTTCTTGACCTCTACCTTGAATGACTTCTCTGTTCTGTGTTAATAATGTTTGGCCTTATACTTCTCCTACAACTTTTGTCGTGTTTCTTATACGTGTAGATGGATATGCCCGATCTTCTCTATAAAATTTTCAATCCACAAAGCATCTCTTGTAAGATCTTCCCTCACTCCTCCTTGCTACCCATATGCAATATCCAAAGGTGAAGGCGACAAATATCCAAAATAAGTTTCAAATGGGGACTTTCTTGTAGAAGTGTAGACTGTTGTGTTGTGAGAATGTTGTATATATACCAATTTTTCATCCAAGGCCTTCGAATGCTTCTGGTTGCATCCCCTTAGAAGCTGCACCAAAGTCCTGTTGACTACTTTTGTTTGTCCACCTGTCTGTGGATGGAATGTTGTAGATCTCTTCAACTTCGTGTCCATCTTCTCCCACAATGTAGTCCAGAATGCACTGAGAAATCTTGTATCCTTGTCTGAAATGATGCTCCTTGGTAACCCAAAATGCACCCAGACTTGTCCAAAGAACAATGACGCAACAAAACTGTAGGCTTGTTGACTTTATATGTAAAATACACAAAAGGTATTTATAATAATATTTTATTATTAAGATAAATGTACAAGTGATAATGAATGTTACAACGAGGCCTTGCTTATATACCTAGGCAGGTGGCATTTCATGACTCCCTTTCACTTCACTTAATGACTATTTAACATAATCAATATTTGATTATTTATTATTTACATTATTTATATGCATTTTATTTGTTATGAATTATTATTTATATTCATAACATTGCCTTATTCTTTGAAAAGTTTTGTCCTCAAAGCTTTATTGCTGACACTTTCCTTCTGGTTGCCAGGTCATTGCAGCATGTAACTCGATGTCACAGGTAGCTTTAGCTTGTATAATTCGCTGGTAATACTATCTTGCAAGGAAGGTTTATCCTTTTTTTTAATATATATATATATATATATATTGAGTAATAATTAAATTAATCAATTTCTATAATTATAAACTATGTAATTATAATTAATATAATTATATAATTTATTAATTACATGATTTACAAACTATATAGTAATGTAACGATATGAGTAGGGGTGACGATAGTTCGTGAAGGGTGTGTTGATCGGGGGTGTATTTGGCACTGCGGGCTGCACAGTTGACTCGTGGAAGCCAATGATGTTAGATAGGCAAGTCATCGTTGTCGAGGGGTTGTCGGAAAAAGGGGAGGTGGCGAAGGCAGTGCAATCAGAGTCGGTGGTGACAGGCCGCATTGACGACAAAACAAAACATGGTGTTGGTGCTGTCGGGCCGTTGGATGCACGGTGGCCACAGTGAGACAGTGGCGGTGATGATGTCTGGTTGAACAGGTGAGACAAAACGGGACATTGAGAAATGTGTGGAGAGATTGGGAAACACACAACGCAGTCGAGATCTTGATATTTGTCTCGGATGAGCGGGCGAATGCCATTCTTCTCTTGTGTGAGTTTTCAGAGGAATGGAATAAGTTCACTAAGGAAACGATCAAAGGTATCCCCTATATGAAAGTGTTTAATGGGAATGGCGTTGAAGGGCTAGAGCTCGTAGGGCCATGGATGGTCATCGAAGAGAATGAATTTACCGAGGTCTCTTCCGAGGAGCGAGAGGTCCTTCACGGGTTTCCCTTTTATTTTGGTGCACGAGTCTTTGTAAAGACTCTTCTGAATGAGGCTGTTGTTTGGCAGCTTATCCAACATAGCGTCGGCCCTTTTTTGGGGACTCTATGTAAATATCACATCTCAAATAGTTTCGCCATTGATTCAAGGAAATCTCCCAAATAGGGTCTCATGGTGATTAGCGTAACTCTGCCTGTGATTTGCTGCTCCACGACAAAATCTATCTCACAAAATTTGACATCCTTATTTCCACGAAAGTGGTCCTTAGTTAATTCCATTAAGAGCGTTCCGTCCATGTCCAAAATAAGAGTATACTTGCCCTCATCTAGAGCATCCATATGAGGCAACAAAGGTTCCTGATGAGTTTGCATTTCATACAAACTTGTAGTAATCAAAGTGTATGTATGAAGCTGATTCTTCTCCTTCTCAATTAATCTCAAAACGCTAGGAATTGTCTTAAGCTCAACTTCTGCATTCCAGAACCTCCCTACCACAGATTGGGAAGCTTCTTTTACTATCTCATTATAAGGGCTTAGAGTACCCTCTCTATAAATCAACTTGGGAACATTGTATGAGATAGGGCTTCGACTTCCATCATAGTGTATTTCTTCCAGTTCACCAAAAGGAGACGGTAAAAGAGAGTTTGGAAATTCTGCAAAATGTGAGAATGTGTGGCCTTCATTTCTTTGAAATAGATTTGGATTATTGCATATCTTCCTCAGCTACAGAATAATGTTGATGAGGTTACAAACATTATTCTTGCTAGGACAACCTTGAATGCTATCAAATAATTGAACCACACAGATCTCATTCTTGATGGCCCGATAAAATGCTTGTTGACGAAAGCTTAAAGTGCAACTCACAGTAACTTCCTTTTTGTTATGATATTGTTCATCTTCTTGTTTCTCAAGAAAGTCCTCATCCACATCATCTTCATATTCATCATTATCATCATTTTGATCAAAATCTTCTTCTCCCGCTTCATCTTGTTTCATTTCTTTACCATCACTATCATCTTCCTTATTATCGATTTCCACATAAATTTTCTTAAAACATGCTGTAACTTCTGCACATGATTTTTCTAATTGTTGAGGTTTTTTTGAATTTTTTTAATCTGCTCAATGCCTTCAAAACGTACATGTAATGGCATATTGTGCGGTAAACAACGTTCAAATACGTACATGTAATGGCATATTGTGCGGTAAACAACGTTCAAATGCTCGCAAGATTATACTGTGCGGCATGGCTCTGATACCACCGAAGCATCAAAACTGTAGGCTTGTTGACTTTAGATGTAAAATACACAAAATGTATTTATAATAATATTTTATTAATACTATAAATGTACAAGTGATAATGAATGTTATAATGAGGCCCTGCTTATATATCTAGGCAGGTGGCCTTTCATGACTGGGCATGTCTTTTAGACATGCCTTTTCACTTAACTTAATGACTATTTAACATAATCAATATTTGATTATTTATTATTTACATTATTTATATTCATTTTATTTTGTTATGAATTATATTCATAACAAACAAGTTTGCTGCTTCTTGCCCACTGATGGTCTCTTTACAGGGCATCATAACACACATCTTGCTAAACCTGTCGACTACCATGAACAGGTAGTCATGCCCCTTCCTGGTTGTCGGTAAACCTCCCACAAAGTCCATGGAAATGCTTTCCCAAGGACGAGTAGGTATAGGTAACGGATGATATACACCTTGTTCCTGTTGCTAGGCTTGTTGGTACAACAAAACATGCATCCTCTTATGAACCTAGCTTCCTGCTCTTGCATCTTAGGCCAATACACATACCTGTGCAAGTTAGTGACAATCTTCCCTACACCAAAGTGCCCTGCAACCTTGGAGGTGTGAGCCTCTCTAATCAACTGCAATCGCTCACCTTTAGGTGCACATAGCTTATCCAACCTGTAGAGTAACCCATCCTGGAGATGGTAGTCAACAACGCAGTCGCCATCGTGCACATGACTCTAGTCTCTGACTCTACAACTGCTGATACACCTCCTTGAAGTCCTCATCCTCTGAATATGCATCTCTATATGCATCATGGGTGAATGGCTCCATGTGCATAAGTGTCCCCAAAGCTGCAATCTTAGATGTGGGTGGCCTTGAAAGCAAGTCGGCCAACTTTTTTGTGCTGCCTTTCTTATACTTGATCACTAAATGAAACTGCTGCAAAAACCCCATCCACTTGTAATGCCTGGTCTACTGTAGCTTACTCTGGGCCTGCAAGTACTGTAGTGACTGGTGATCTATGTGGATTATTGTCTCCTTTCCCATCAAATAGTGCTTCCACTTCTTCACAACTTGTACCATGGCATAAAGCTCCTTTTCGTAAGTGGCGTAGTTAAGAACTGCCCCATGAAAAACTTCAGAATGGAAACATACAGACCTATCTTCCCTGCATCAAGACAACTCCCATAGCATACCCACTCGCATTTGTCTCCACTTTGAAAGGACGCTGCAAATTTGGTAATGCCAGAACTGGTGCTTGAATGATCTTCTTCTTTAACTCCTCGAAAGCCCTTTGTTGAACTTTCCCCATTGGAAACTCTTGCCATTTGTTGTAATGGCGTGGAGCGGTGTTGCTACCGCTGAAAACGAGGCTATGAATTTCCTCAGGTACTGTGCTGCCCCAATGAAACTCCTGACTTCAGAAACATTAGTAGGCACCGACCATTTCATGATGGTATCCATCTTGGAAGGATCTATCTTCAACTTTGCTCCACCGATCACATACCCTAGATACACCAAAGACTGCTGCGCAAACAAGCACTTCTTGAGATTTGCTAGCAGTTGGTGCTTCTTTAATGTCTGCAACACCTGTGTCAAATGTGAAATATGCTCCTCTTAGGTAGCAATATATACCTGTATATCATCCAGATAGACAATAACAAATGAATCTATAAAAGGGCACATTATATCATTCATTAATCACATAAACTTAGCTGGTGCATTACATGGGCCAAATAGCATGACTAACCACTCATACAAACCTTGCCTGGTTTTGAAGGCAGTCTTCTAGGTATCTTCTTGTTTGACTCAAACTTGGTGATATCTAGACTTCAAGTCCAACTTGGTGAAGTATTTTGCTTAATGCAACTAATCCAACAAATCATCTATTCTGGGCAGGGGTTATTTGTTCTTCAACGTGATTTTGTTTGACGCCCTGTAATCTATACACATCCGCCAAGTCCCATCCTTCTTTGGCACAATGATGATGGGTGACCCACATGGTGATGTACTCGGTCGAATGATACCCTGTTCCAACAACTGCTGTAATTGTTTCTTCACTTCACTTGCTTCTATAACAAACTTCCCATACAACCCAATATTCGACAAGGGGGAATCCGACAATAGTTGGATCTCGTGCTTCACTTCCCTCTTAGGTGGTAGCCCTTTAGGCTCTTTGAACACATCCTTGTATGCTTGTAACAACTTCTTCAGTTGTTGTTTCTGTTTCTCAGTACACCCCTCCAGGGATGCCTTCCCTCTTATTGACTCCTCTTCGGACTGACTTTCTCGTAAAAACAATAAAGCATGCTTCTTGCTGGAACTGATCAATTTCTTGGCTTGGTTGGCACTTACCAGTGAAATTTTTGACTTGTCTTTGTGCACATTGAGAATGATTTTCCATCCTTGACGAGTCGGTATTGGTTGGCTCTCCTAATGAATATTGCATCACACATGTACATGTATGGACTCCTAAACACGACTCCACATACATCAAGGGGAACCACATCTAGATCTACACTGTTTTGTTATCTTCAGGCTTCAACTCTGCATCCTTATTTACCTATCCCAATAGATACGGGTTTGGATGATCATGAACTTCCAACCCCAACTTCTTGAGCAGCTCTACTACAATGAGATGCGCCTGCGATCCTGAGTCAAATAGAGCATTAATCTTCATCTTCTTGACCTGTATCTTTATTGGGAGAGTTCGGTCATTTCTTTCTCTTCCTGTTGCTGAAGGCTACTCAGATTCACCTCCTTTTGTACTGACGTACAAATTTTTGGAAACATTGAGGGGGGGGGGGGGGGTGAATCAGTATTTCTTTTCAATTGTTAATTTTATCAGTTAGATCATTTATAATTAGAACAAAAAATGAACAATAAAAATAAATACTTTTATTAGTTAGATATAACGAGGACTTCAATCCTCTTATTTACAATAAATCCAATACAATAATGTGTAGGGATCCAACCCTAGATGAAGACAACAATCTTAAATCTCCCAAGCTCCAACTTGTACTTTGCCAAGCACCAACTTGGACTTCACGAAGCTCCAACCTCTAGGGCTCCAACCCTATCTTCCAAAGCTCCAACCTTGTCACTTTAAGGCTCCAACCTCTAGGGCTCCAACCCTATCTTCCAATGCTCCAACCTTGTCACTTTGAAGCACCAACCTCTAGGGCTCCAACCCTATCTCTGGTAGAGGCTTCAACCCGGTCTCTTGAGGACTCCTATTCTCTAGGGCTCCAACCCTTTGCTTCGATTCTTCAAGATGTGTTTAGTGATTCTTCACTGCTCCCAATATCTTCTGCAACTAGCCCTGACAATATCTTCACCTTCAGCACTGCCTTCAAATGATCTCCAAGGCACTTAGCGCATCAATGACAACTTTGTCTTCTCATGAAGGTGTCACCACTGCTCTTCATGTTACCCTAACTATATCTCCAAGGTTACCTCATGATGGCTTCACCGCATCATGGTCTCCAAGACTTCAAGGGATCTTTAACAATGCTTGGTGATGCCTCAAGGTGCTTTCACAATGGTTGCTCCAAATGCTTCACAATGTTTTCAACCAAGAGATGGCTTCAATGATTGCTCCAGGGTCTGCTACACAAATCCTCAAGTTCAATACAAAAGACTATTACACGAGGCCACTCAACAAAGTCTTTTATCCAATGTAGCCTTCAGGATAATCTCCCTTGGTCCCAAAACCACTGTCCTCAATAAGCTTCTCTTCAAGATGTATATAGCTCAACCTGTCTTCAAAGACTGCTCCAAGGATTGTCTTCAAAATTTTCTTTAAGATGCTTCAACAAGGGTGCTCCAAAATAGGTCTTTAGTTATATCTTCTAGCTCTTCAATATTGTTCCAAAGAACACAAGAGGAGGGACTGCTCTGAGTCTGGCCTCAAACAAGATGATCACAGGTTTGGGCTTCACAAATGAAGGCTACAAGTTTGAGCTGCAAAATAAATTGAGTTCCCACAGAAGACTGCTTATTCGAGCTCCCACAGAAGATTGTTTATTCTAGCTGCTACAGGTAGGAAGGTCTGAACCTTATTTAGTCCGAGTATAGTCCACTGATGTATAGTCCAAGCCTTAATACTGGGCACTGTTGTAGAGTTAAATCCGAGCCATCTTAACCCACGTATACTGGAATAATCACAATCCTCTGTTGTTATGTGTTGTCACCTTTTTTCCGACTGTCCGAGTCTTGTTGTGAGCTAAACAACATGTGCAACCTCCTCCCCATAGGTTCACACAGGTCTATCCGAGCTGACTGTCCAAAGTGCCAAAATTGCAGGCTATTATAAACCTTTCTTTCTTAAGGTTTAAGGTTTAAACCTTCCACAAGAGAGTTGTTCAAGAACGAAGTGAAACTGCCCACAGTTCTTTAACAATTCCGAGAGCAGAATTATCACATGTGACAACAAATCGAGGTTTGTATTCTTGTCCAAGGTAATGGTGACTCAACAATTTCGAGGTATGGAGAGTATAGGGATGATTCTCCTACAGAGTTTACCATAGTTTGACAGTCCAAATTCTGTGTATGACTAAGTATTACTTCAGGTTATATTAAGACTGTTTCCTGTCCCTTTTTAATTCTGATCTGAGGTCTGCACTTCACAATAGGTATCCGAGTTTCTTGTTCAATTTTGAATGACATCCCACCACAGAATTTACCCAAGCTGTCTTCCTCAGCCTTAGTTTACCTTCTGTGATTCTTCTCTAAAATCTTGACCGAAATTGCTTGTCAAAATGAGGAGACCGAACTCTTGTTTATACAAAATTTGATCTTAAATGAAGGGACACGTCTCTTGGTAGTGTGGCCGACATATACAGGTAGGCTTAGGTCGACTAGGGTAAAAATATATTATTTTTAACTTCAAAAATCATGTTCTCTCAATCTAAGAGGAGTTAGAGGGCGTGCAATAGCTCGTTGGAAAGGGGAAAAGTTCCTCTACAAGCTGATGTCAATTTCATCCTTAAGAGAGGTCATTTTTCCATCAAGAAAATTATATTTGTGAACTGTCATTATTATTTTTCCATGGCAGCCTTTAGGATTATATCATTATGTTTTTGGCATTCAAGGTAAATGTTCCTTCTTTAAGGCTTGAGATAAAGGGAATGGACCTATTAGGATTAGGTCTTCCTTGGGGCATCATGAGCATCATTCAACAAGGGCTTGTCATCATATAGATAAGGACTAGGGATTCATCGATGTATATTATTATGCTATGGCAGACAAGGTAAAGGCTCTTTTCCATGGGTCCTTTATTTGTCTAAGTCACCACATTCGTGTTCGTGTTCAAATTCGATGACCTTGAAATTCGAATAAAGTTCAGCACCTAAAATTTTGCCGATAAAGTTCGGCATAAAATTCGACATATAAAAATTTGAAAAAAATATGTATATATGTAAAAAAATTAATTTTAAGCAGGCTGAAAAATAAATATGATGCACATAAATAAATAAGCATGTAAACTTTCAAAGTAACCAAAGAAAGTAACCCAATGTTCGAATCAAACCGAACTTATTCGATTTTTAACCAATTTAAAAAAAAAAAAAATTGTTGGAGTTCGCCTTTAAGTTCGACATTGAATTCGGCAAAAAAATCGTGTTTGAGTTCGACATTAAATTCGGCGAACTTAATGGAATTTGTTCGAAATTGTTTCAGGTTCAGCGAATTTCAAACCCCAAGGATAAAATTCACCGAACCCAATGACTTAGTTATTTGTAAGGGCTATGACATTTTCAACTAGGCTAGAACATCATATAGCAAGCATTAGTTCTAGGGTTTGCATCAAGAATTTAGGAATAGGGATTTATGATCAATAATCAAGAGCTATCCAAAGCTAGGGTTTCATGGGCATCTAGGGCATCACAAAGCTTGGGCTTTAGGGTTTTGCATAATGAGGTTAGGGCAACATCTCAAAGGGTAATTCATGCATCACAAGAATATTTTCCATCTCAACAATTCCATATTGACATCAATGACAACTTTGACCAAGAGTCTCCCCCTTTGTCATTGATGTTAATATTCTTGCCCTTTTGTACTGACGTACAAATGATCTTCTCATCCACATCCAAGTTGCTTTCAACTTGGTTGCTCGAATCAGTGGCCATGAGATTCTTTCTTCTTGTTCTTCGTGGCTGATGTCTTTTTATCTTTTCCCCCTTTTTGCTTTTTCTGCTTCGATCCACTTGATTGCGCTCTCTTCAGGCCTATGTTCTCCAGGTACTGTGCCTATACACAAGCCTCGTCCATCGATTTGGCCTTGAACAACATCACTTGCTTGCGCAGATGGCAGTTTAGACCCCCCAAATACTTGAGGAGTACATCTGGGTTCTTTGGAGAGATACCCAACATTATAACCATCTTTCTGAATTCTGTGGTGTACTCCTGCATGCTTTGGCCTGAATTTTGCCTGAAGTAATGCCACCAGATCCATTGGTTGGGATAAACCTGTGACTTAATATGAGGGTTTTGAAATCCTCCCACATAGTCACTAGAGGTTCTCCCTCCAACCTCAAGGTTTCCATGTGGCTCTCCCACCAAGTCAATGCATGGCCCTCTAATTTCAGCCGCACGAATGAGATATTTTTCCCTTCCTCAATGTGATGGACACTGAAATAAACTTCTAGTTGCTGCAACCAGTGGTACAACTTTAGATCGTCGATCTCGCCATGGTAAGACTTGATATCGACCCTTGCTTCCATTTTAAATAGGGACTGCGATTAGTTCATGACAGTCGAACTGAGTTGATCTTTTTGGGGCTGTTTCTTCGATTGGTTCTCTGTTTCTCCCTGATTTTCTGATCCCCGTTTTGATTTGTCCTCTGCATTCGAACTCCCTTCTTCTCCAAGTATCCCCAACTTGTTCTTCAAGGCTTCCATGAGGAGGTTTACATTGCGGTTGATATCTGTGACTTATTGTTCTAGCCGCGTAAACCTCACCTTTGCAGGATCACAAGGTTTATTTACAGATTCGTCGCCCATGATTAGGTTTTTACTATTTTCGGCCCTGTCGATCTAAATCCCTGCAATCTCCACAAAATACCCAAAGAAACCTGCTCTGTTACCAAATGATTTGTAAACTGTCGTGGATATTTCACTAGACAGTTTGTCACAACAGATCTGAAAATAATATATTAAAATATTGAATTTTTACACTATTACTCTTTTATTAAAATTCTAGGTTTGTAGGTTTAATTGTAATTAGTGCATGCATGTGAATGGATACTATGCAGAAAAGTAGAGAACGACAAAATGAGCTCACACACACATAGGACACAAGATATGCTCTCTGGGAAACCTTTTCCGGAGAAAACACAGTTGGAAGGTGAGGCCGCTTTGCTCTCTTTCTTTGTCTGGAAATATGGTTGCAGGTACAAAGAACTAATGCCTGTGGCCCGTGGGCTGCTACAGTTCACAAATCCTCTCTGTGTGCTCTACCTCCTATCTCTCCTAGCTATCTTTGCTCAACGATGGAACAAAATATTCTCGAAAGAATGGAAAATGCCTCTTCCTCCTAGTGGCCCGGTTATAATACAACCCGATAGCCTAATAGTGGTTAATTTTGATTACATCAACTCTTAACTAGAGTTACAATAGAGACTCTTCTAGAGTCTTTTACATCATAATCACATGGCTAGCTCCTTTTCCATGAATAATGGGGGCTGACGCGACATCCTCCTGAACTATAGGTGTGAAAATAGGAAGGTCAACTTCTGAGTGGCATAACTTTTGGATACAAACTTTGGTTGATGAGCTTCTTGCGTTGTTGGAAATATATCTCTGTGTAGAATAACATGAAATGGTGCTGCACTAAAGCTACAAAGTTTTACCGCCAAATAACGTCCTCTGATGCCTCAAAACGCTCCCGGAAGGTTTCATATCCCATTTTTGCCAAACTGGGTCCCGTCGGTAAAAACGGTCCTGTTAGATGATTCCTCCACTTTTTTCACTCCAAATGCATCGAGATGGATGACAAACAATATAATGATCCAATCCGGATAAAGTTTGTAACCAAAACCCTAGATGCTCTCTTTTTGAAGTCATAATAACCCTATTTTGATAAACTTGACATCCTACTCTTATGCATGTATAGTTTACTTGGTTGTACTTGTTGACAAAAAAAATGCAGGTACATAAAGAAAGCAAGATAAGAAGGAAGAAAATCAATACAATGATGAGCATGATGGACCCTAAAAAAATTGATACTAACATAAGGGTCTTTCTTTTCTTGCAAAAGGAAACTTATCTTTGACAGTCACCAGAAGAAAAAGTTAACCATGGCAACTCCTAGAAGATATTTTATCTTGGTAATCAAGCTCGATCCTTGGACACTCCGATGCATGAAGAAAGATTTGTGAATCATAAGGATGTTGATGTTTTAATGAGAAGGTCATCATGACAAGGTAACAATATGAGAAGATGACCTAAATATAAAGTTCGTACAATAACAAGGAGATCACTTTCATAGAAAGCTTGAAAAGGATCAAGATAATGCCTTCATTAATGATGACAAGACCAAAGTGATGTGGAAGATTGATACCCTGAACCCTATCACAAGTATTAGAAGATGGCTTCATTAGAAGATGGCTTCATGATGTTTTGGAAGGTCGAAGTTCTTTAATGAATGATGATGCAAAAGGAAGAGCTTGTGTAGCTACTACTACTATGATCTCGACTATAAGAACCAAGTAAGATGATGTTGAGAGGCAGCTTGGATATATTCCCTTTGTGTGTAAAGGAACGTGTGTATCTCCTCTGGTGGAGAGGGAGGATGATGGACATGGTTATCTACTTGATGTGTCATGCACTAGTCCAGGACTAACAACCGTACGTCTAGTGAAGGCCATAAGGAGAGAATGGAGACCGAAGAATTGGGTAAGTATCTGAAACTCGTACTCCTTGAGGATATAGATGTTCCTTGAAGTTTGACCTTGATAAATAATGAATCTGTAAACCATATGTTAAAATTTGACAACTCAGGGATGAATTTCTCCTAGAAGAAATCATATCTTTTAATTTTGTTTGAACCACCTATAATAAAATTTCATTTCTAACAATTCTAGTATGACTCTCCAAAAATAGTAAGTCACATCTCATTTTGGAAGTGACTTTCCAAAAATTGAAATTCATGTCTAAATGATCAAGGATGATCTCGACATATGGAATCCAGTTTAAAATCAAATCCATCATGATTATATAGGTCAAGAATTAATATTTTTATCCTTACTATTATTATTATTATTATTATTATGGTACTATTATTTATAAAATAGTCTAAAGTCATTCACCTTTAATGGATTAATAAAAACAAATTCTCTCATGAAATAAGTAAATTAAATTGAGAATCTCATACTTGGCAAATTGAACCTCTCTCTTGGAATAAAATATTAACTCCACACTTAAGAGAATGTAACTCTCCTTCACTAATTCAATGTATGGCAAAATTGTAACTCATCCTCATTAAATACACTTGTATCTCCCTAATTCAATTCGATTTGTAACTCTCACCAAATATTTTCTCATGTCCAAGTGTAACTCTCTCTCTCCTTAATTTGAATTGTAACTATTCAAGGCATGTGTACCTCTCTCTCTATTCTTGGGATGAGTTACACTTCTCCTCAAGTAACTGCTCCCTCATGGAATTCAATTCTCCTATTATTGGCTGAAGGCATGAATTCATTTTGTAACTCCTCTCGTTTCTCATCCATTTAAAAGAGCAAGTGAGAGTTGATGTAAGATGTTCATTGTGAAGAAGGGAGCTAGTTTTCACTGTGTGCAAGAGAAGTGTGAGAGCAAGTGAAGAGTAAAAGCAAGGGAAGAGCTGGAGCAAGTGTGAAGGACAAGATCCGATCAAGAGAAGGAGGAGATCTTCAAGTAAAGAGCAAGAGCACTTCAGCTGGAAGTTGATCAAACATTGGTGACTTTATTCATTCTCTCTCTCTCTCTCTCTCTCTCTCTCTATATTCTGCTGAACAATTGAAGAAATCTAATAGAAGAAGAATCATTTGGGGTTTCCCCTTGTGGGTTTTGCCCTGGTCATTGGACCTAACTCTCAGTGTCTCATATTTGTGCTTGGCTATCTTCATATGAGCCTTAAGTTTATGTTTTATCTACAATAACTGATCTGAAAAGTTGTGAAGAAGAAATCTGCATTCTAAGTAATGTAACAACATAAAACATTCAATTTTCTGCAAAATAAATTCAGTTTTCTACGAAGTACATTTAGTTTTCTGCAAGGTATATTCAACTTTCTGCAAAGTATATCAAGGTTTATTCAAAGTACATTAAGCTTTCTGCTAAGTGCATTAAGTACTTTCATATATTAATACCATAAGATTGATGTGCCGACCAAATCATGATGATGAGTTGTTGTACCTTAGGCTAATTAGCCCGTATAATGGTACTTATGGTTGGTTCCTTGGCAAATGATCTAGATGGTAACCTAGATCCCCGTTGAGCTTGTGTCCTGGTAGGTAGTCTGGATGACAATTGGATCACTGTTGAGTTGGTGTTTTGGCAAGTAGCCTAGATGACACCTAGATCCCTGCTGGGTTGGTACCTTAGCAAGTAGCCTAGATGGTACCTAGATGCCTTTGATGGGTTGATATATTGGTAGTTAGCCTAGATGGTATTGAGATCTCTAAGCATTATATATGTTGATTGTGATACTCTTCATAGAACATTTCAACTAGAGGTCATCCTTGTACCGTTTGTACAATTATGAATACCTCCCTAGATAAGAGGGAGTGTTGAAAGATGTAACTAGTTTAGGTCCTCAATTTTACCTCTATGTATTTTATGTAAAAAACAAAAAGAAGAAAAATAAAAAATATCTTTCAAGCATGCGTTTCATGCTCAAAAAGAGTTTTATTAGATAAGCATGTTCTTAATGCTTCTAGGTTTTGTTTAAAGGTTCAAAATCCCATTTGGACCTTTTGAATTGTTTTTATTATTATTTTTTATTCTTTAATTAAATTATTATGTAATTTTGGGTCAAAACACCTTTAGATGCCAAGTCGACCTATATGACAAATTGACCCCAACCCCAATGGACATGTCTGTTCACACTACTCTGGACAATATAAATAAAAGATGATATGAGCTCATTTGGACACACATTCTTGAGTAATTTAGCTTTGAAATTTTGCACAAGATAGAAGGTCGAAGTCTGAGATGGAAGAAGAAGTTTTTGAGCTAGAACATGTGGAAAATCTGACATGGTACATTTATTGTTGCTGATCTCTTGATGATGATTTTGTTGAACAAAATGGAAGATTTTGACTAGGCATCTAGAGGTGGTTTTCTGTGGTCATGGGTCTTGGATGTCTCCTTTTGATTTGGTTCTAGAAGAAGAGATTTTGAGTGGGTTTGCCCCTAGGAGAGGGGTTTTGCCTTGGCTGAGAGCCTATATCTTGTGTTCTATTGTCTTTTGTGATCTTCATATTTTATGGTCATTGCTTAATGAAGAAGGAAAACGTAATAATAATCATAATAACAAACTCACAATTAATTATCATGTAATGGAAATCTTTTAATGAGTAAAATCCTCCCGATTTCCAACAATTCTTGACCTCCTAGAGCACCTAGATTGGCGATAATAATGTTGGAGACAATAATTGTTAAAATTGGACAACTAGGTCCAAACTCCATGTTGTGATGCTCAGATGAAGATACCAATATTTGTATTGGGTTCCTCTTTTAGAGAGGTGTAAGATCGATCTAAAATTGATCTTAATCTGATGAGCAGAACATTTATTTTGAATTTATTTTTAATAATTTCAAATATGTGCAGGTCGGCCTTAAGGTTTTACACCCCCAGCAGATGTGTCACACACCTCAGTGCTTGATATAAATAGAGTCAACATTGGAGGACTTTTTCACTCATCTCATCCTCACACATCATCTCCTCCTTTGATTTAGTACGAGCTCCTTGGAGGCAGTTTCAGTTCACACGTGGGAAAGAAGGACAAAGCCGTTGCTACTGTTGTTGCTGCCGTTGTTGTTGCCGTTGCTGCCGTTGTTGCCGTTGTTGCTGCCTTTGTTGCAGCGTTGGCTTTTCTGGGGTTGAATTTGAGTTGACCATGTGGCTGTTTTGAGGGTTGTTGTGACACATGCTGGGTTGGATGACCAAGGAGACTTTGCTGGTTGAAGCATCTTGTTGACCGCCGTAATGCACCACCACATTTTTCTGTTTCTGGTTTGTCTTCTATAGATCCACTGGTATGTTCTATCAGCATTTTACTTGATTGTTTATGTGATTGCTGTGGTAAAAAGTAAAGTTGCATCAAGCATAGAACATCTACATAAATTTACAATAATGCTTTGTCCAAAACATAAAATAACCCCAACAAACATTCATATACCATTCTATTAAACATTAAACCATTTTAGCGAAGGATTGACAAAAAGCTTGTTGCTTGACCAGTTGGAGAAAGAAAGAATGAAAATATCTATTAATGTTTAGTAGTGACCAAAGATAGGTCAGTGGGAGTTAGGTGTACATTCAATATTAAAATAACAATAATCATCTAATTTTAAGGTCACAACCAAGCCAAATACTAAATTGATGTATGAGACCTTGTTTGTGGGACAAGGGACCCACCTTTGAGCACCGGTGTGATTGCTGATATCTACAAAGGTGTACATACTCTACCCCCCTCTGGATTTGAAACTGTGACCTCTTATGAGGAAGCACATGTTCCTAACCATTAGGCCTAGTCAAGTTCTGATCAATTTTCTTAAAATATGATAATTGGATTAAGAGGACTATTACCCACCTAAGTGGGTGAGGGGAGAAACTTTCCTCCCATTATGTTCAACTTACCAGCGAACAACCCTATGTGATCTAGAGATAGCCAGCCTCAAAGGCCCTCCACCTATGCGCCGGTGAATACTTTGTGACCCCTAGCCTGCTTATCAAATGAAGGTGGGTCATCCATTGTAAAGTATGTTAATCATGTTTGTCATCAATTGCTTTTATTTAATGTTTAAGAGCATACTAGTATGAATCACAAGTTGAATTGGATGATTGATTACTTTTGCTTGTATTCTTGTTTCATGCTTCACCATGGTGGTTATCCCCTGATCCTAGTCTAGTGTGACCTTCTTTGAGGCCTTTCTTTCCTTTTTCTAGGAGGGGCACGAATAGGAGGCAATGATTGATGTTTTGTGCCCATGGTAGTTGATACTTACCACTTTCCATCTTTCCTTGGCTTCATCTCCCAATCTTTCAGCATAATTGTTATCTATCACCACTAATATTGGTTTCTTAATTTCCTTATTAGCCCTCACCTAGTTCCTGGCTAATGCAACAAAAAATAAAAATAAAATTAAACTTTGATATCCCAACCTTGATGAGTGATAAACTGCCTCATCCATATGGGGTAATAAATGCATGAATAAGGTTTTTAGCCCAAGCTATGTAAGAAAAAGAAAAATCATTAAATAAAAAGACACACAAAAGGGGTGGTAAAAATAGGTTGATGAAGGGGGTAACTCAAGTTCTCCGATTGCTCCCTCTGCGCATTATAACGTCAAAAAATGATGGTATTTCATAGCTGGTACATAGATGGTGGCATCCTCCATGAAGTAAACCCCCTCCATACCACTATTTACTTTCACCTGCTGATTGATGGGTTGGCATAGGAACTGTTCTTCCCTCGAGGTTGGAAGCACCTAATAGGGCCTTTGGAAAACTCTCCCGTACCTAAGCATGGTAACTTGTTTACAAACTCTGAGCTAGAAAGGTATTTGAAGTTGATACTTGTGTGAAGTACTCTTGTGCCCTTTACATTAAATATGGTCCACTGTGATACTTGTATGATTTCTTTATCTTCGATGATGATCTCAATTGATTATGAGGGTATGTTACAAATGCCGTCTCCTAGGTACAAGTACAAAAGCAACCCCTTTAGGGATTGATTGAGCATTTTATAGCACTTCAGAGAAGACATCCAACCCCACTCGATGACACTTCAGGGCACTATAGCCACAATGTTAGTCAACAAATGAAGAGCATTGAGCTTGGGATTGATGCAACCCTGCTGATGACACTCTCCTCTTTGTCTAGAGCTTGAAGCACTCCCAAGGAAGACAAGATGTTGTGAGGAAATATGATGTGCCCCAATGACCACAAGACACCCCCAAGTTGGCCTTGCACCTACTTGATGGGCATTGCCCTATTCCTGGAACATTTTATGGATGATGATGACTTGAGACCCCATGGAAGGGATGGTGCACCTTTCTTGATGACGACACCGTACCCTAGCCTTATGATGTTACCATGATGAGGCCTTGGGTGATGACATGGGATTGGCTTATGGAGATATCTTGACATGGACCGTTTTGCTTGACCATTGTACACTTTGTTGATTAGTAGATAAATTTGTGTGAGGAGCACTCACATGGCTCACCTTTTGCACTTTGTTGATGGAGATTTTCACCACTTGATAATTACGTCACCCTTGTAGGTCTTTTTACTCACACGTGTGGGCTAAAAAGAGGCTAATTCTTATGTTTTATCATTATGAGAGCTATCTTTTAGGTTGGCTTGTGACCTACTTAACTTGTAAACACTTAAAAGTATTATTTTATGGATTTTCATGTATTTTGCCCTAAATTGACGTGGTTGCCATCATATAAACAGAGGGAAGTTGAATTTAGGAGGATCATTGTCACACACACTCGTTTCTCTCTCTTGGACGCAATGAATCACTAGGCTAGTGAATTGTTTTGGGGAAGATAAAATTGCATGGATGGACTTTCTTTTGATTGAAGTGCGGCTTTGGTGAATGGCGCCAATATATTTTGATTATTTTTCTGTTTTGCTAATGTTATAGAATCAAGGTTATATGATGTCTTCATGGTATGTTGTATCTTTATTGGCTGTAGAATATCCATATGCTAGATTTGTCACCAAATTTCAATCAAGGAAACTTCGAATAAAATTCCTTGACCTTAAATCTCTTCTTTGTGAAAGTTGCTAGGGTTAGATTGGGAAGTTTTCCCCTCTCTCTCTCTCCCCATTCAAGTTTTTCCACCTTTGACCTTTCCCTTTTGTCTTTATATACCTAATTGATTGAAAGGCACTAGTCATTGTGTGTCGATCTTCTTTAATTTCATTTTTTGTTTCTCATTTTTCATTGTAAGCTAGCGTTATGGTTTGGTAAAATCTACATTAAATAGCTTAAAATACCTTAAATGTTATATATGTTGGATGGTGTTGTCATTGATGTCAACCATGGAGTTGAATGGGATTGACTTTGACTAAAAACACCAGTCATTGATGTCAAACGGTTAATGAATGCTTCTTAGTAATTGTCAGATTACATCAAGTTGGTAGTTCCACTGTTGGATGGTTGAAAACCCAAGTCCTAGGGTTTGGGTTCCTTGGACTGAGGATGTACCCCGACTTTGTCGAGGGTTTTTGAAGGGTCAAACCATTGAGTTTGGGATGGAGATCTAGTTCATGGGATGAAGAGATGTCTAAGTCGGAGAACCGAGTTTCTAGGGTAACTCCCCAAAGTGTTGTGACATGACATCTTATCATTAATTCCCCTACGGTTGTCAATATGTGACAGTAATTCTCATCGCAATCTCATTGTGTATAAGTTGAATAACTTCAAGAACCAAAGACAATATTGAATAAACCAATCATTGACTTCACAACTATGTAGGACCATATACATAGCCAATCATTGATATTTATATTTTTGTGGAATTTAAAATATTTATGGGCATGATTCTGAAAACAAATTTTAATATAAGGGTCATTTATTTTCTTTGTGGAAGTATCATCTTAGGAAGCATATCACAAGTGCCATAACAATCCTACTCCTCATTAGAAACCTAATTTCTTAAGGGTAGTTGAATTTTTTTGGGGGTCTAGAAGAATTAATAAATCATTGTAAATTATAACTAATAATGTTTAAGTCTAAAATTCCTCTAACTTTCACATCATAGAGCCCCTTTCAAAACTCTATAAAAGAGACCTAATCTAACCTTAAAGATATAACACCTCAACTCATGACCTTGAGACTTACTTCTGAAATTCGAGTAACGCAATTATGACCTTATAGGGTAATAGGTTTTTGAGGATACATCACCTTGTTGTATAGCTAATTGAAGTAACGATGGATAACAATGTGTGAGTAGTGCTTAATTGTGAAGGAACATATGCTAGTAGCTCTTCGTGGGCAAAGCTTCAGAGCAGTGGTAGCAGGCCATAGGAATGACTTGAGGCATCTTGGAGTATGCCATTATCAGGTATTTGGGTTTAGCATTTGCTGACACTACTGGCAGTTTGGGTCAGTGATGTGGTTGTCTACATTTTGACCTTCGATGCTTATTCATTCATGAGCAGTGCAGTGCAATGACGTGCAGTTGGTATTCAGTTTGTGAGCTCGTGAATGCTCATCTATTCATGTGAAGTTGGGAAGTGATAGTGATGTACAGTGAAGCAGTGAGTTTTGATGTGCAACATTGTGCAGTGATTAGTTTGATTGTGCAATGGTCAGATTGAACAGGGTTGTATAGTGTGATCAACAATGCAGTTGGAGGACTCGACAGGATGTTCATTTTGAGCAGAGCAACATTCTCTTATTTACTGTATTCATACATTGATTCAAGGCACATGGGGATCTAGTCTGAAAATTGTGAGACGTGGTCGACCAACTCTTCAGGGTGGTAGGGTGGTGTAAGGAAGGTGATTGGAGTCACTTTCAGGTTGTGGCCTAAGAACACTTCAGGGCAACAAGGTGGTGCTAGGGCAGGTCGTAGCCTACACAGGGCATTGGGTTGTCCTTTAAATTGGGGTTGATAAACTATAGGATGACAAAACATCCTTTTCGACATAAGCTAGTAAACAGAGTGTTGGGGCATTAGGGCATCCTTCTGGTTGAGTAGGTTATTAGGGTCTAGTAGAATCCTATAGGTTGTAGTCTCCTTCAGTTGTCGTTGAAAATTTGATGGAATAACTTTTCTTTTAAAGAGGAGGAGAAGACAATTACTAAGAAGCGTTGGGTGGTTTTTGACCTCGAGGGGGTTTTCCACCTAAAAATCTCTGTGTCCACTTTTTATCTTTCTGCATTGTTGTATGGTGTTGTCCACTGTTGATTATTGTTTATGATTATCTGAAGAAGAACTATAGTAATAACTGAATATTATCTAATGCTTTGAAAAAGATTAAAGAGTGCTAATTGCTAAGAAATCTGATTCACCCCCACTCTCAGTATTTCCAACAATTGGTATCAGAGCTTGGATCCTTCAGTGACAACTTAACTACTGGAAGGCATATCTTAGATTACAGAGATGGGAAAATCGAGAAGAAAGCTGCCAAGCATTCAAAGGAAGTTTCAGGTACTGTAACATCTGAAGAAAATCGATATTGTGCACCAACTCTCGAATTTGATGAAGATAATTACTGGATATTGGAATCTAGAATGGTACTCCATCTAGAAGCTCATGATGTATGGCAATCCGTTGTGTCTGGAGACATATCTATTGACGAAGCTAA
The DNA here is from genome assembly GCA_034641835.2 of Pinus albicaulis. Taxonomy (NCBI): domain Eukaryota; kingdom Viridiplantae; phylum Streptophyta; class Pinopsida; order Pinales; family Pinaceae; genus Pinus; species Pinus albicaulis. Next base: position 535,418,367 of record CM076579.1, read on the forward strand.
AGGGTAATACGAAAGCCATGAATGTCATTTATAATGTTTTTCCAGATCCTGTAAAAGCAAAAGTTGGTCAATGCTCAACGGTCAAAGTTCTTTGGGAAAGGCTTCGTTATCTCTACTAAGAAGCATTCAGGTCAAGATGTATATGTTGAAAATTAGGTGAATCCTGATATTAGGGAATCAAACAAGGATGCTTCTGAGGAAGAAGTTGAAGAAATGAGTGAAATCAAATCTCAAAATGAAGTTGTCAAATTTATAAAGGAACTCAAGGGTGAAAGGTAAAGGTCTAAATTTTTGGAAGAAGAATTGAAGATAGGAAAAGGACATGTCGGAAGCCTTAATAAAAAAAAAGAAATTATCAACAGTCTTCAAGTGCAGCTGGAAGAAGCCAGAAAAGTTGAAGTCAATCAAATCCAACAAGTGGTTTCAGAGGCAAAGGTATCAAGTTCGAATCAGACCCGACTTGCGTTGGGGGGAGATTGTTGGAAATTGGATAAGCCAATGTTCCTTGCGTGTTTCGTGACATGTGCTTAACCGCCTCTCGTGGATCCGTTAACTCTGGCGATATGTCGGTTTACTAACACTTGCGAGTTTCCTATAGGTTTTGGTGTAACGACAATTGTGATTCCAACAATATACCTAGGGTTAGCATATGCATCTATCTAGTTGAAAAAGGAAAAATATCATTTTAATAATTTTCAGCCACTAAAGCTGACATCTAGGGTTTCCTAGTTGTTTTGTGACTTTTAGCCATTGAAAAATATGTTTTAACATTTCTCTTGTTTACCTTTTTAATAACTCTTGATATTTTATTGTCTATCATCATTTATAGGCTATTTTTATTGTTGCTGTCATAAATTTTCATGCTATAGTTTTTTTAACTTAAACCCTGATGTATTTAGAATTTGTTTGAGCATCTCTAGGACTTATCTCAGCCCTCTTGACTTAACCATAGGTTATTTGAACTCGATATCTCATGGTCACCCAGAGCTCTACCTTATTGAATGCATTTTTGGGGTGTTTACTTAAAAATTTCCTAAGAGGGTATTTAACTTGGGATTCCTTGTATTACTTAATCTTTGAGGCCTGTTGAGGAAGTCCCCCTTGTGGGGATAATATCCAACCATAAAACATGAGGGGAATAGCCACTATGGTGATAGTGGTGGTTGTTCAATTTGTTTCCCTAGACCTGGGTATTGTTGATGGTGTTGGATCTGCCAACATTCATGGGATCTCCCCGCTATGAAGTCCCAGTTAGACCTCACACTGTTTGGTGTAGGAGTCCCATGCAGAAAAATGGCCCGGTTGCTGATGTAGTGGGTGTTAATGATATGCCTTGGCTACAATAACACATAGAGTGACTTTGGTGAGAGCAAGTGTGTGACCTTGTGTGACCCTGCTGGGCACTTGTATGAAAGTCAAGTGTGATGCATGAAGGCTCGAACACACGAAGGAAAAATGAATGAGCCCCTTAAGCATAAAGACATCACAAGCTAATATGGGAAATTAGAAGCCTGTAATAGTACGCTGCTTGAAAGAGACACACGAGCATAAAGACATCACAAGCTAATATGGGAAATAGTTCACACGTTAACAATGATGAAATAATACAACAACACACATTCAACAAGATTTGTACCAATGCAAACGAAATAGTTCATAAGCATAAGCGTAAGTTAAATAACATACATTGCAAATACAACAAGAATAGTTCTATTATAGTCACAACATATGCATAAAAACGTGCAGGCGTTGAGCTTTTATTAAAGTGAAAGTTCCAATCATACATATACCATTGATGGACCACTAGCCCCAATAGTGGAACATGAAGTCAACATCACTTGCTCCTCCAAAGAAAGATACTCCCTCTATGCTATGGAGAAGCCAAGGCTCTCACAAAACTCCCAAGCTCCTGATTCTAAGCCTAAGCCTAGCCAAATGCTTGGCTCCCAAAATCTCGTTACACGAGTTATGAGGATGTATTTATAACAAAAGGGGGCGAATCTTCACATTCCCCTTTGTGACTCTTGGACTTCCCTCATGACTCTTCAACTTCTTTACAAATGACTATTCAATTACATTACATCATAACTTTTCACATTCCACAATTGACATTTGGAATTTCACTTACAAATTATTTACAAAATACCATTACAAAATAGGGTAGAGACAACTTGACAACCTAACAAGACAAAATACTATCATGCTTGAGTTTGGGGAAAATGTAGCTCAACAACTTCCAATTTATTTCTTTCGGTCACATATCGATGCCAAGCTTGGTATTGTGCGATGACACACCCAAACTGTGTGATGGTGTCTTGTTGGAAGCAGACTCTAGCCTCCATTGCATCCGAGTACAATGATTTGCAATTAGTTTGAACTTCCTTTTGGGGCAGGAGTAACATTGTTGTCACTTGGACAGGGCCATCGATGTAGTTCTGCATGTTTTGTCTGTTCAGCTCCAAATCTTCCTTGGTGGCATTCTGTCTAAGTTGCTCTAAGTATTCTTCGATCTCCTACCTAACTTGGTTCCTAGGTTTGGCTTCTGTGAGTGAGCCAACTGATGGGATCCTGTGTGTGTTCACCAAGAAATCCAAAATGTTGTATGACTGTACATATGAGGCCTAAATGCTACCAATGAACGAGGCGAGCTGCGTGTTGTTTTGGATCAACCTTCGAACTCATGCTTTCTCCAACTCTGCCTATTGCTTATTTTTCTTTCCCAAGTCAAGTGGTGCCCCTTTGTATCGCATTGACCATTCTTGCACGACGACGATGGCAACTTGTACATTCCTGAGAGTTTTGGCAAAGTCTTTGCATTTCTGCTGCAAGCCGTGCTAGTGGACAACTTCCTTATGTACGGTAACAAGCTCCTAACAAAGGTTTCACATGGTCTCTCCAAGTGTCGATACTTCATCAAGTATCATGCCCTCTTTTCCTACATATAGACCTGTGTGGAAGCTGTGTTCTGAGCTGTTGCGCGGCGCTGTTCTACCTCTTGCCTAACAACTTGTAAGTTTTGTGCCAATTGCTTATTCTCGGCCACCAATTACTGATTGTTTGATCTTGCTGCAATTGCGAAGGCCAAGTTGGTTGCGACAATGGCATTGAGATTATTCTTGGTGTCCGCCACTATCACCCTTTCTTTAATGAATGCAGGCAATGCAAGGTCATCCAAAAAATGCTTCTTATGCGCTTGTACAATCTTCCTCTGAAGTTCATTGTACGAAAGATTGTATGTGTCCATAACCGGATCATCATCAAGAGGAACAACTTCCTCTTCCTCGCTTGGAGCTAACTTAGCTGGTGGAGACTGACTGGTGACCTAATGTGTACTTGGCATCAGGTCGAAATCTCGATTCTGCGACTCTAGTTCCGCCTGTATGTCATTGATCTCTATCAATTCTTCAATCCGTTGAGCATGCACCTGTTCCTACGTCTGTCCGCTCTACTCCTCTACTGATTGTCAGTTCTGTTCTTGCTCTTCAACTTGCTTCTGCACTGTTTCTTCTACTATTGCGCTTCAGCTCTCTTCTTCTTCCTGCTTCTGCTTCTCTTCTTGTTCTTGCTTTTGCTTTTCTTCCTTCTCTTCTTGTTCTTGCTTTTGCTTTTCTTCCTCCAATCTCCTCTGTTCTTCCCTCTTCCTCTGTTTCGATCTCGACATCCTCTGTTTCCTCTTTGCCTTTGCTGCTAAAGTCGCTTTCATCTTGCTGCTTCTTTCTCCCCCTGGATTGTATGCAACCTTTCTCTTTCCCTTATCCTACATGGGGTTTCTCCCTTCTACTGGCACTACTTCAGGCATAGCTACCTGTTGCGGAGTCACCTCTGGAGTCCCTGCAAAACTGATCGGCTTGCGGGATTTGGAGGCATTATAGGAATTTTCCATGGATCCTCTTACGACCAATGAAATGTCCCATTGAGCCACAGGAAGGGAATTCTCGCACAATGGTCTTTGCAAATACCACGGGGATCGTACAGATTAAAGTCCTGAGTAGCAAATGCAAACTTCTCTATCGCCATTCCTTCAGTATCCGCAACTTTCAGGTTCTTGATCTCGTACAATCCAATTTGCATAGGAAGAGTTGGCCATGGTGCTTTCTTCTTCCATTGTAAAGCTATTGACAACCCTGTGGAGAGATGATATGAAACTTCTTGCATGACAAGCTTGTTGGTGGCATACCTTGGAAAAAGATGCAGCGACTTCTGACCACTGAACACTCTAAGGACGCTGCCATTCGGTGAGGCAAACCATTCTTCTATCTCCGCTATTGCCTCCATTGCTCCACATGACATGCAAGGTGGTTCTTCCTCAAATATCATCTTGTACAACAGAATGAGGAAGTGGTCAGTTAGCTTCTCCATTACTCTTTAATGGCTACAATCTGAGAGCAACCTACAATGGATGTACACTGCAGGTCTCGAGGTGTCCAAGTCCAGTCCATGCCAGGGAATGCATTATGTGCACAGATTGCATTTAGTAATTATGCAGACATGTAGAATCTTGCTTGCCCGCCCTTGGGAGGATTCCAGGCATTTTCTACATGGATTCTTAACTGTCGAGCCAATAGATCTGACTTGTTGAACGACTTCCCCTCATTCACAACCTAGTTTAATAAGACTGCCCACCCTTCAGGAAAGGTCTCTGTGCTTTGCTGATTGTAGATTCTGCAAGCTAGGATAACCAAGAGCTGATAGGCCATCCTAAGAGACTTTGTTTTGTATGTGTTGGTGGCTGTTTGTCGAAACTTTGATGGCTCTTTCACCCAACCTTTAACAATATCCTTCCTGCTTAAATAACTGTTGGTGGCATGGAAGTATGAGTCCATGAGTGTCTCTAGCTCGGGCAAATGGTACATAAGACGGTAATCGTCTTCCATAAAAGTAGTAACCTTCTTTGTGCTATCACTGTTCAAAGTTATGGTCTTCACATCAATTTGTGAAACAATCTAGCTGATGACATCTGCACATGGGAAGACTAGATATTTGCATGCAACCCTGTGTAATCCCGCCCGCTGAACACTAACATATACCTCTTGGTCCTCTGGATCATCCTTGAAGCTCTTTGTTGAAAAAGCTTCGTTTACTTTCTGCCATGTTAGATCCGATTCCTTTTCCAGAAACAACTAAGTGTTTGCATACAGTTGCAAGTTTACGGGCGTGCTCTCAACTACCTCCCCCATACTGCTTTCTGTGGTGTCTTTTGAAGCATCTCCCTTGGGTGCCATGGTAACAGTGATTGCTGAAGAGAAGTGCTCAACAACTGTGGTACCTTTAGGAGGGAAAAGCACTCATGGGAAGAAAAAATTAGCTTTTGCAAATCATCTTTGAAAGCAAGACCAGGCAGCAAACACACAGTCTGATGAGTCAAATTGCACAATTCTCATGATAAAGTGAGGGAGACTAGATGAGGGAATTGCGCATTGCATAGTCTCAGATATTCAGTAATAAAAAAAGACAAGAAAGATAAGGCAATACAAACCAAGGCGTTCGAAGTTTGAAAGCACACACAGAATAGTATGAAAGAAACACACGTGCAAACCATTCTGCGGACAAATTACGGTGTTCAGACACATTGCAACTCGAAGACATGCAAGAACAAACCTCCAAACTACAGAAACGAGTGAACATAAAGAAATAAGAAAACTTGCATTTTGCAACAGTGCTTGCCAGGTATGACTCCTCCAATCACTGGGCGATAGGATCGCGTAAAACTGGTGGAGGATGCGAAAATTGTGAAACTGATTGATTTTCAATGTGTGGTAGAGTGATGAGGAGCCTTCAAAGATTCAACACTGTTTTGATCAAAATGAGAACTGACCTTCATTGTTATCGCTCAAAATGTACATGCACTGCGACAACAACTCAGGTTGGGGGCTGTCACTCTGAACCCCAACCTTTCCATTCTAGCTATCTCCCAACAATAGGCTATGGGGGGTAGACCCTATGGAAATGAGATGATGAAGGACAAGTTGGGAACCAACGAGTTCAGGAGACACAATTGAGTTGCCTAAAACTTGTTTAAATTTGGCAAGATTTTTAAGGATTAGATTGAATTTATATATTTGAGGCTAGTGCCAATGCTCTTGCTTTATAAATTTGAAACCAAGTACTGAATGGACAACTGCTGCTTTTATGCGTTACTATGCTATATGGAATGCAATTCCTAAGACTTATTTGAAATGCAAAGATCTTGGTTAATTTTAATTAAATGCCCAGTCTAAGTATGACTTTTGATCTTTATGTATATTGAGCCTAAACTTTGTAGTAAGTGGCAGAGAGAAGTCAAGGTGAACCACACAAAGGTTTGATTAACAATCCCTCTCCTTGAAATCTAACATACTTGGTGCCTCTGGCGCTGCAGAGACCGTGGCTCTGATGACTGCAAGGTCATCATTTTAAATACTAGAAACGATAGACTTCTCAAGCAAAGATGAAAATGTGTACCTATCTCTCTCTCAACCAAGCTTATGTTTGGATGTAATTTTTAAGATGCAATACTAGTTTAGGATGATATGCAAGGTGAAATTAGTGAATGATTCTTAAGGTGAGATTGTTTTACAGTTTAAGTACTTTAGTCATGATCGATATTCAATTACGACAATGGGTACTTGGTGATGAAGAGAAAATCTTTGACCTCAAGGGTATGTGCCATATTATCTAGTGCCAACAAGATACAAGATATGGTAATATGCCAAGGATTCACAATAATTATAAACCAATGATGGCAAAGGAGAATGGGATTACTTATCCACTTAGTAATTAGCCAATGATTTTCAATACAAGATTAGCAACCTTCCTTAGACAATTGGATGCTCAACACAATAATGCCGATATTATTTAACACCCATTACCAAGAGATGCCCAATTAGATTAGAAGCCTTCAAAGATATATCAATATTGCTTAATGCCAATTTAATTAAATTAACAAGTCTTCTACTTAGGAACACTTACATCTCAATGTAAAATTACCATTCACAAATAGATAATCATTAAAGCACTATTCACCACGGTTCTTATGCCAATTAGAATTATGGAAACAATAGATACCAATATCCAATAATCACTTAGATATATTCACTTAGGCAACCAAGATTATTAGATTTTGTGCTTTAAGGAGTGAGCTTATGATATGTGAATTCAGATTATGATCTTTACAAGACAAGCGATGTTAGATAAGCAACTAAATGTAAGCACAACATTCTATGATTGAGAAAATAGAATATCTTATGACAATAATAAGCTAATAGTGAATTATTTATACCCAATGTGTGATTTGATGAGCACAAAACCTTCAGGGCAGTAGTAAGACAAGCTTTAGGACAACAACAAACAAAAGCTATGACAAGAACAATATGATAATGAAAACAATGAGCTATCAATGTATCTTTATGCCAAAAATTTACCGAAATTTTTCCAAACTTGCCCACATGAATTTTCAGAATTTTTTACCCTGTTATGATGTGATTTCTAGAATTATATCAGATCTGATATACCTATTACAGTCATCAAATAAAACAGGAAATAGGCTTAATGATGGATGCCCAACTCAAGAAATTAATTCCTTAATGTATTAGACAACTTAGGAACTGATTTTAGACTAACCCACATGAAATTTTGCCACTGTTATATTTCAGACTCCAGAAACAGAGTTATTCAAAGATAACAGTCACCCAAAAATGTAGATTAGGCCAAATTTTTGATACCCATCAAACACAAGTGACTTATTAATGTATTTAACAATTTTTTAGTTAATTTCAAACCACTTAGATGTGCTTTTCACCACTATTAGAAAGGTATATGACCGCTGTAGCAAACAATGAGGAAAAAGAGGGTTTAGAGATCAAACCCTTAGGCCCTAGGCCTTGATGATCACTTGCCCAAGTTGCCAAATTTTTTCCAATACCTAAAACACAAATTTTTACCAAATTTTCTGCAAAACCCACCAATGATCAATTTCAGAAAATTAAATAATCAGATTAGAAATGGAGCAAGGGGAATCTAGGGCCAATGAGAGCTAGCACTAGGCCCAATAGGGCTAGCGTTGCTCTGGGAGAAGACAGATCTGGGCTTAGCAGCCCCAAAAGTTGAAACCCTTGTTCTGAAAAAATTATTTTGCTTCATATCTTCAGATTTGTTGCAAATTCTTCAATGGTTGGCTCTGCAAAAATTTTGGAGACTAGATCTTACCCTCAAGGTCTTAGATCTAGCTCTGATCCAACTCTTTCCACTTGATCTCATCTGCACAAATGAAAATAAGAATACCCAAAATCCCAATATATTCAAAAATTAAAATTAAAATAAAATAATTCAAACCCAAAAAACGCCAATTGCAAAATCAATATTAGAGAAATAAAATAATTTACAAGTTTAAAATAAAAATTAAGTAATAACCCAAGAAATTATATATACAAGAAGGAATTTTAAAATGCAATGAGTTAGTGAAATTATTTACATAATGGAAAATACAAGGTGAAATTTAGTATATATAGACACAAATTAGAGAAACTATTTTCAAATTTTGAATGTGGGATAAAAACTTTACAAGTAAAATTTGAATTTCAAATTAAAAGTTAAATCTAGTTAAAAAAAATAATTAAACTACAATATTAAAACTTAAATAAAAAAATATTTACAATTTTGAAATCTAAAAGTTATTTACAAAATAAATCTAAAGAATATTTACAAATATGCTAAAAGCTCCAAAACATAAAATTTAGAACAAAATCCAAAACCCCAAAACCCCAACCGCAAACAAAGGTTAGAAAATAAAATTAATTACAAAATCTTTAGATCTATACAAATAGAACACAAATCTACTGGATTTGAGGAGTATGAGTTCAACTCTGCTCCCAAATCAATAGAAATAAGCTCCTCCTAGCCAGATCTATCTAATGAGCACAATATATAAAAGATAAATGAGTTTAAATGAGGCACTAGCCAAGAAACCTAAGTTGCAGGAAACGTGGGTCTAGGGCACGTTTCTCTAAAAAAACGAAACGGAAATGCTGAAACGCGTATCGTATGGCTGAGAATCATGTTTCCAACCGTACTGGTATGATTCTCGTACAGGAAACTTTTCTAGTATGGCCGGAAACGCGTTTCCCAGCCGTATAGCCACGTTTCCTTCTGCGTTTCTTTTTTTTTTAATTTTTTTTTCGGTTTTTGTGCCTTTTAATATATTTTAATTGTTTTTTTGTCTCTTCGATGCTTCTAGATGGATTTCTAAATTTATAAAAAGAGGATTTCACATAACATTTCTTAAATGTCCTAAATTCTAATATAAATTTAAATTAATATATATATATATATATATATATATATATATATATATATATACTGCGTTTCCCTGTTTCCAAAATTCGGGGAGGTCGCATTTCGTATTGCTTCCCTTTTCGGAAACTCGTTTCCATTTCCCCGTTTTGTGCAACTTAGCAAGAAACCCTGCAATAAAATCTTCGTTAGATAAGTCTTGGGATTCAATCAGGAAGGCTCTTCAGTTCTTATGCCTTGGGAGTTGGCTGGTCCAACCGAGGACTTCCCCTCATGCCCAAGTTTTTCTAATATAAAAGATCTCTGCACAATTGGAGAACGAAATTACCCACCCTTGGTCAAATCAGCATGACCCAGCTAAAGCCCTTCATGGCTACTTAGGTGAATGCTTCCATCTCCCTTACTCAAATCAACATGACCCAATCAAGTCCAATCAAGTCCGTTTGGCTTCTTAGGTGATGGTCTGCTTGATCCTACAAAGACATAACACTCCCTCTCAATGAGGGAGAAATTCTGCATCACGACAAGCTATGTTATCAGAACTGGACTAGTGGTTGAACCGAAAAACCTTGTGGACCGGAGCCGGTAAAAAATTGGAAAAAAATTGTTTTACCAAAAACAAAAAATATTCATATTTGAAAGAAAAACACATATATTCATGTGCATCCATATGAATCCAAACCATCTATACACAAATATGCAAAAATTCTCATTTACACAGCATGTAAGGGTGCACATAACCAAAATAATGTCAAGTGCAATCCATCTCTGAACTGAAAATACATCAACAAATAGGCTCTAGATGGCCTCTAACATCCAAAAAAAATCATGCTACAACAAACGCCAACATATCATCAAATCATTGCATATATTGGGGTCTTCGACATCAATATAACCATTTAGGCACTAAAATAAGATAGCAAAAACGTAGCATGTCATGTTAAGATTTTGTTTGAGTGATGGGTACATTTTTAGTATAGTCATGATAGAGGAGTTCGACAACCAATGCCTCTAACATCAAAGTACATAAAGGGCTTGGTGTTCTTTATTAAATACTAGTTCCATACCCTCGTACATGACAAAATCCAATGTAAACATTGCAATTCCCCCAATCTTGAAATCCTGAAAAACTGTTAAGTCTGCTGGATTTTGATTGAAATCTAAAATTCTACTTTCTCCATCTGAAATCCAATGAGGTTGGAATCACTCTCAAACATCCTTGAGTCATTTCATGTTAATGTTAAAAATTTAAGTAAAATGATGAAAATGAAAGATAAAGGAGAATGTCACTTTTACTTCAAGAATTTAACATTACCATGAATTGCATAGCAATACTAGGGCCATATTATTAAGCTGAGGTCCATAGGCTTGAATATTAGATTAGCCTAGGGGAGAATTAAAAGTGGGCCAACCAACTGAAAAAATAAAAAAAAATAAAAAAAAGACATTTTTTTTATGTTGACTTGCATAGGTACAAACTGCAGGGAATCGGTCCTGAACTGGCCGGTTCGGTACCGAACGACCTATTTCGTTTCGGAGGCCCTGTTCGGACTGGTTTTAGGCCAAAACGATTGGATCAACCAGTTCCTTCGATTCTAGTTCGGTTTTGATAACACTAATCGCCAAGCTTGCTTTTGAAGTACAAACATCGCTCTAGATAGAGGTTTGGTGAGAATGTCTGCAATCTGCTCATCTGTGGATATGTACTGGAGCTTCACTGCTCCCTTCTACACCATGTCTTGGATGAAGTGACTTGATCAAATACTCCTGCAAGAAGCTTCCAAAACCGCATTGCTTCACAATTTGCAACATCGCCTGCTATATACTCCGCCTGTAATGTACTGAGTGTGAAAAAATCCTACTGTCCTAAACCAGGAAAGCATAGTCGATCCCAAGTTGAAGCAACATCTCGAGGTGCTCTTTTTGTCCTTTTCACTCTTGGTCTAATCAAAATTAGTATATCCCTGCAACCTCACTTCACCACTTGAGACATATCTCAAACCATATCTAACTGTATCATGTAGGTACCTCAACAATGCTTTGCTGCAACCCAATGAATCTGCCACGGCTCAACCATATACTGGCTCAAGGTGTTCATTGCAAAGTAAATATCAAGCTTGGTGTTAACTAGGTACATCAAGGATCCAATCAATTGTCTATACATCGTGGGATCCACCAAATCTGAATCTGAAGTGGAATCACTCAACTTCTTCAGATTAAAAGCCATAGAAGTAGCCATGGACTTGCAATCCATCGTACAAAATCTCCTCAAAATCCGGATGATATAATTCCCTGTTAGAGCAAGATCTCATCAAGTCTCTCTGGCACACCAATCCCAAGAAATAATGCATCGGGCCAAGATATTTCATCTCAAATTCTGAGATTAACTCCCTATGACACCGAAACAGGTCTTTCGATGGTAATTTTGGCTGCTCCCTCTATGACGGAAGCAAATTCTCCTGCCACTGCAGCTCCCTTTATTATGTAAGCAAGATCTTCTGTTAGCACTCCACCGGATCTCCGAAGGTTGAGAAGGAGACTAGCAAAGGTAACCACAGACCACTTTGACCTAGTAGCTAGCCCTACTAGGCTGAGGGGGCTCTCTCAATGAGATTCACAACCAATTTGATTGGATCATGGAGATTTTAGGTTAGATATCCAGATTAGGACTTGGTTGATTTGGATTTTGTGCTGGATGAAAATGGACCTTTAAAGCTAGGCTTGAAAAATCTGGTAGGATTACAAGAGCAAAAATTGCAGGGGAATAAAGGGGCAAGGTAGGCAGGCTTGAGTGACCCTTTAGGCTATATGGTTATGGTAGGATGAAAAGTGAGATCAGGAACACACATATAAGTATGAATTCATTCCTTAAGAAGAAAATCAACACAACATCATCATCTCATCAAAACAGGGCATGTATTCTTCATGAATCCTGCTTAAAAACTGTAAAGACAATGAGTGAAAAGAAGTAGATATGTAATGGAAAGAGAAAGCATTCAATTGAATAACTTACAAAAGAGAAACATAGCCATACAAGCTCACCACATGAATCCCTAAATTTAAGCTGCAACTTTTCTCTGTATTCACTGTATTACTTGATCAAAATAGAATACACTAGTTCAATGTCCAATGTTCAATGTTCCAACCCTTGGAAATGATTACAAAAGGCCTCATATAGCTACTGAGGTCGAAATCCTCCCTTGGAGGTCGAATTTGCTAGAAAAAAAGTCAAATACATGCATCTATCTGAAGTTAGCTACTCACTAGGGAGGTTGCACAACAAATTCCTCCCTTTCCTAACCATGAGAGACATGTCCTCAGAGCAATAAATGGAGGATAAGACACCTATTCAACTCCATTTTTACCATTTACATTTCCATTTTTACTTTTACATTCATCCACATTCACCTTTTGACTTTCGCAAAAGTCAAACTAGGAATTGTCAAAAATTACACAGTGAAAATTTAATATAAATATTAGAAAATTGGAAAAAGCGTAGGGCCCTGTTGGAGGCCATTTTTAGGCACCTTCCTGAAGTCAAAATTGAAATCTGAGAGAACGGTATACTAACCCTGTCTGTCTAGTTTCCAATCTTGAATTTTTGAAAATGGCCCATTAGAAGGCCTTCAAAAACTCATTCTCCCAAGACTGGTCAAAAAACGTAGCGTGGCCTCAAAAAACAAGGCAAAAAGGTGTTTTTTAGGTGGTTTTTGACCATTTTCTCCCTGTAAAAGCTAATGCCTTGGGCTGCCAGGTGTCCAAAGTTGTTGTAGGGATCAAAAATCTATCCAACCATGTAGAGTATGTTTCATTTGGAGCTCTCTAGAATAAGCGTAGCGTGGCCCACGCTACGCTTTTTGCAGGGTGTCTGTGCTGAAAATTGCCTAATTTGACCAAAAAATATGAAATTTGCCAAAATCTTCTCCAGATTTCCCAAAATTGATGTGTGAGGTCTTGATAAGGTATGTTATGCAACCAAGAAGGCATCAACAAGCAAATCAAGTTTACCCTTCTCCTTTTGGCTGATTAGGGTTTCCTTGAGCTTATCTTGCAATTGCTTGACATTGACATTACAAATCGTGTTTCTTGTATGGTAATGGTTAGCCATGTGCCTCAACATCTGATTGTCCCTGTTGGCCTTGTCAAGGAGCTTCTCTAGATGTGTGTTTACTCTATCAAGCCAAACTTCCCTATCTTCATTGATTTCCATGGCAATCTTCTCCTCAAAAGTGAGTTCCTCTACAAGAAGTGCCTCCTGTTATCTTTCTAGCTCCAATGCTCTTTTTAGGCTTGTTGTTCTTGGTTTTCTCCTTGCCATCTGTTCTTCATGCTCATCAGACTTAGCATGCTCAATCACTACTTTGCCTGTCAATTCTTGCCTCTTAGCTTTAAGTTGTTCTACCTCCATAATCAACTGCTTTGTTTTGAGTTGACTATTCTCTTGCTCAAGGAATGAAATGATGAATTTGGACCTTGCCAAATTGTCCTGAAGTTCTTTGATTTGAGCATCCTTATCTTTTATGACCTTCTCCAAGTTTTCCTGCTCCTCATGGGCTTCCAAATCTATCAGGACAAAATCCTGTTCTTCCTCATGCATGGATGTGTCATGCTGCAATGATGGTGATCCCTGTGTTGGTGAAGAAGGCTTGGCCCCTCCCACAATCTATGGAGCAAACACAAGTCTATTCCCTCTTTGATAAGTTTTGACCACTTTATCTCCTCCTTTCTTCTTCTTCATTGTAGCCCTACTAGATGAACCAATTTCTGCTTGTGTAGGTGGTGCTGATGATGAAGTATGTCTAGTAGGCTGATTAGAAGAAGGTAAAAAAACCTCTGATTCAATGAATGTCTCCCAAGCTATGCCTAGCTGGTCTAGATGACGTAAGACAATAATTTTGATGAGGGAATGATGAAAGAGGTTGTTTTGTTGTAGCTCACTGTCTCTGTGCTGCACTATGTATGCCATCTTGTCTAGACTTCTGTACATGTAGTAAGGGTATGTTGAGCAATTTTACCCTGATAAAATGCATGAGTAATCTGATGTGATAATTGTAGATTGTTAATTTTTGAACATGTTCTATGCCATTTCAGATTAGGGCACACAATACTGAAGAAGATAAAACATACTAATAGATCGATAGAAGACAAGCCAAAACAGAGATAATAAATGGTGGCGTTACGGCGATCAACATGATGCTTCTACTAGCAAAGTCTCCAATAGGTCATTCAGCCAAGCGTGTCACACATCACCCTAGAACAACCCAAACAAAGAACAATCCATAGATATGTAGCTCCAATGCTATCCAGAGAGAGAATTCTTCCACACAAAAGTGTGTCAAATGAACTCTAAGTCTCTCCAATATATAGGAATCTTTGGGGGTGTGTGACACGTCCTTTAAGACATTTAGGTCTATATTTTATTCCACGTCGACCTAGCACATAAGTGGAATAAATTCAAAGTACATGTTCTGCTCATCCGATCGAGATGATCTTTAGATCAATCTTACACCTCTCTGAAAGAGGAATCCAATAAAAATATTGGGATCGTCATCTGAGCAGTACAACCTGGAGTTTGGACATAGTTGTCCAATTTTAACACTCCCTCTCAACTAGGGAGAACTCCATCCACAAGTACAATCCAAACATTGTGCATCATCCCGCCGTAACTTGCTTTGCTGGCCTCTTTATTTCAGAACCGAAGTGGGTCAGTCACAAAGACATCATACCCTGCTGACAGATTCAGCCTAGAGGTCCGAAACCTCTATAGGACTCACAAAGAGTCTCATACCAATCCGAAGTTGGTTTACCTGACCCAAAGTCAGTTGGAGGTCCGAAACCTCACTAGGACTCAAGAGAGTCATATACTAACCCGAAGTTAGTTTCACTGACCCGAAGTCAGTTGGAGGTCCAAAACCTCACTAGGACTCAAGAGAGTCATATACTAACCCGAAGTAAGTTTCACTGACCCGAAGTCAGTTGGAGGTACGAAACCTCATTAGACTTGATCCCAGATCAAGTGGTTGGACACGTGCCATCCTAGACATAGAGAGTACGACAATTTCTGATGCGTCCATCAGTCTTTGCTACTAGTCTCTAGCTTTTCCCACCTCATTGGCCCAATGAGAGGTACTTCCCACGAGTTCGGAACTCAAATGGGTAGGATGCATATGGGGCACAAATCGTGAGAGGCAAACCAACTCAATCATCACGGTGGGGCCCAAGCACACCAACAAGGTTCGGAAAGCCTAGCCCTGTGGTTGCTTATAGCTTCGAGAAGCTATCCCCAAAGCCCCCTAGAGCTCCTAGAGCTCATCGTCCAACAGGACCCTCAGAATAGGGTCGTTCCATGATTTTAAGATTCTCACAAAAGGTTAGGAACATAACCTTCCCCAAGGGCATTGTGAGAATATCTGCGACCTGCTCATCAGTTCCTATATGATCGAGCCTTACGGCGCCTTGCTGTACCATATCCCAGATAAAGTGGTACCAGCCATCAACATGCTTGGATCAATCGTGGAACTCAGGATTCTATGACAAATGAATCCCCCTCTGGTTATCACAAAGGATAACGGTGGCATCTAGCACATACTCGAACAGCTCACTGAAGAGCTTTCGCAACCAAGTGACTTCACAACGTGTCATACATGTTGCAATGTATTTGACCTCAACAGTGCTCAAGGCTACCGACTTCTGTTTCCTGCCCGAAGCAGATCTACTTGTGAAGTAGCATTCAGATGTGCTCTTACGATCCACCACACTGCCAGCCCAATCGACATCAGTATATCCAAGGAGTGTCATGCTCCCGACAGTGTATCTCAACCCATGGTCTATCGTGCCACAGAGATATCTCAAGAGTTTCTTGGCACCAACCCAGTGAATGTTATGATCAACCATGTGTTGACTCAAAGTGTTCACTGCACAACATACGTCCGGACGGGTGTTCGCTAAGAACATTAGATTCCCTACGAGTTGATGATACTCAGTAGGATTTGCTAACACGGACCTAGCAGCACTGCCACTCAACTTCTTAAAGTTGAGTTCCATCGGTGTCGACATGGACTTACAGTCCACTATACCAGAAGCTTCACAATGTATTTTCCTTGAGAAAGGAAAATTTCGCCAGGTCTCTGCTAGACCTCCAGGCCTAGGAAGTAATGCATCAGTCCTAGGTCCTTCATCTCGAACTCAGCAACGAGCTCTCTCTTGCACCGATGAATGAGAGGGTCAGCATCTGTCAGGAAGAGGTCGTCCACATACAGCACCAGAATGAGAGGCTTCTTTCTATCAACTTTGATGTAAAGGTTCGGATCAACATTACTACAAGTGAAGCCCAGCTTCATCAGGTAGCTATCTATCCTCTCGTACCAATCTTTGGGTGCTTGCTTCAGCCCATAGAGGGCTTTCTTCAAACTGCACACATGGGTGTCCCGATCCTGGACTTCGATCCCCAGAGGTTGCTCTACATACACCTCTTCCTTTACCGCACTATGTCAAAAAACGATATTTTCATCCATCTGATGAAGCTTCCGTCCTTGCGTATCAACATGGGAAATAATAGATTATAGGTGCTATAATAATCAGTGCCTTCCTAGAGAAGTCTCAGGCAACACATTTTCCCATCAGATCCATGCTTGATCTTATATTGAGGTGACAACAACTATGTTCTATGGTCTAGGAAATATATCCTAGACATCACCCTCACATCCTAGCAGATTTGATGCTTTACAGCTTCTTCAAATGATCTAGGCTCATATTGTACTCATGGCAGCTAGATACCCCTGGTATTTATATGGCTTCTTGGTTTTCTTCCGGAATTTCCCCCTCTGAAGCCATATGTCTTTGAGCCATGAGGATCTTCTTTCGTCCAGCAATGATATTAGCTCACGAGTATATACAGAGATGTATTCTCCCTCTTAATGCCAACTCTCTCGAGAGAAAAACATATATTTTTAAATGAGGGCATCTCAGACACCAACTTGGAAGGGAGTTTTATTCTCCCATAGTCAAAACCATCCAAGACCATAGTCTTTTGCTAAAGACTTCCAACAACGTGTCTAAAAGCTGCAGAAACACATTTTTCCATTATGCTCCAATGTGAGACTGCTACTGTTACATGCTTACTGCTACATAGTTGTATATCTATGTCACTGTCTAGCAGGGAGAATATATCAACAAGCCTTAGCTTGTGTTAGAAGTCCTCTTATTCTGAGGAGGTCTGTTGTAGCTTCCTCAACCAGCCCTCTTTATTGTGACTCACAGAACTAGGATTCCAAACATGATTCCTTCTTTCATAATTCTGCACTTGAGAGCTTCATCTGCTACATCTGGTATCTCATCCAACACTGCTTCTCAATTTCAGATTTACAGTTAATAGTTGAATGATCTAGGGCTTCAAGTCTTCAGATCTCAGTTTGCAATTTGTCTCCTAAATTGCACAGATCTAGGAACCAATCATACAGATGTTCCAAACACAGAAATTTACCCTTCTTCATGTCAGTCGATACTTTATGTGATACCTTTCTGTTAGGCAGATCTAGCTCAGTTATAAGTACCCAGCTCCTGAACATGTGGTAAATGACACAATATGCCATCTTCTAAATATCATTGTGGTCTTGCTTATGCACAGATCTGGGAATCATTGTGTTTGTGACCAACTTCAGCTTGGATCTGCAGCTGCAATCTACTACGTTGTTCTTATTCACCACCAGTGGGATCTTTGACCATCCTTACCCACGTATGAGCCTCCAAGGGGCTCGAACTCAAGATCAGAAAACTCAAACCAGGGACAACAGTGCAGAATCTCGCAAACAAACACAACTGTCACAACAAGTCCGAGACTTTCATGAATTGTAGTGAATTATTCCAAGTCTTTGTACATATAGATGACTCCTTCCAGACAATTTTCTCAGAATGATCTGATTCACTACTGCCATCTGATATCAGACCTAGAAATTCTTATCAGGATCGGTTTCAATAGATTGATCACTTTCCAAGTATATGCATAGAGTTTCAAATGACTTGAAGACACCTATGCGTAGCTCACAACCACTAGCCTGAAAGAATTTGCTGAAGATTTTCCTTGTCTCCATGATCTCCTTAAAAGCTAAAGAGTTCTCGACCTTTCATGTGAAGATTCCTCGGTTTAGTTTTTCCAGCTTCACTTTTAGAGACAAAATCTACTTCATGATCTGTGCACTCCTGCATTATAGAGGTCTCCTTTAAAATGAGAACCTTTGCAGAAAAGACCACTGAGTCTAGCACCAAGTACACTGAAATATCAAGGTCACTATCATATAACTCACTGTTATATATATATATATATATATGTCATTGTTCTTACATCAAGGTCACTGTTATGGAACAAATTCACTGTATTGTCAAGGCCATTTCCATATAAGGCACTGTCATATCAAGATTACTTGTCATGCATTAGGGTCACTGCCATTTATATATTGATGTCACTGCTAAACCAAAAGTCACAGCCATACTAAGTATGAATTCGAGCCATGGATAATGTGTGCGAATCACTGAAACCTTGCGAGCCATAGAACATGATGCGAGCCATAGAATCATTGTAGTAACAAATACATGCCATAGAGTATAGTGATACAGACTATAGAGTATAGCGATGCCACTATGCCACAGAGTATGAGCGATGCCTCTGTAATGTTGTTAATTTCTCGTGAATTGGGTGTATTCAGCCAAGACCACCATACCCCTTGCAACAACGCTGTAAATGAGAGACTGCTGACCCATATATCGCGCTTGACAACTCTGCTGTTTAATATATTTCAGTCCAGCCCAATCCAGACGAGGTAGATCGAGTGAAACAATAAATTCCAAAAAAAAAATATTCCAGTCAGGACAGCGAAATGATCGATGTCAATTGGACATGGATTTGACAATGTCCCGAATTGAGGACCACGATATCAGCATCTTGACCGACGAACAATATTACGATTTTTGTTTAACCTCGCTTCAAAATCAAAATTACTCATTCGTGCACCAGTTTTGCATTACGCGAGACAAAGATCATCGGAATTGATCTCATCATTTCAGCTCGTGTCCTCGATCGGGGCCTGATGCAGTCATCCTCTGAGATCGGGAGTCCAACCAGTGATAGTATTTTCCGGCAGCCAGAAAAACTGTGAAGGTTTTCCGCGCGAGGGATTAATTCGAACAGTCGTCTTGTAAATGACAGCAGGTCCTTGCTTGCCCACCTTGCAATTTTCAGGAATTAAAAAAAAATTGGCTTTAGCATGACGACTTCTGTCCAACCAACGCTCCTTCGTGTGCCGTAACTCTTTGAAAATAACTTATATGCTAGATTTAGAGAGGAATCACCCTAACACAGCTTCAGAATTTAATGCGGCCATCAGCATAAGAGACCCTTACCTAAAACAATCATAGATTCCTTGCTGAAGCGAGTTATCTACTGCGACCTCAAGACAAAGATGTCTATCCTCTTTCTCACGAGCTTCCAACATGTCATCAACCTTTAGATTCCTAGGGGCTGCTCTTCTGTACAGACGTTCGGGCTATTTCTAGCCTTCCAAACAAACTTTGGCCCTCACCTAGGGCTGCGACCTTCTTCAGATTGTTCGCACAGAACTGTGGCTCTTTCTACAAGGGTTTGCTTGGCATCCAAACAGTCATAAAGAGACCTAAACCCAGCCTCTTATCCTTCGCTTTGTCTTAACCGAGTTCTTCTTCTTGTCTTTCAACAAAGATCGCAAATATCCACAGCACGTTGGTCAGCATGTTGGGCTTTGTCTTCACCTCAGCTCTAATACCATGTTAATTTTTGAACATGCTCTATGGCATTTCAGATTAGGGCACACAATACTGAAGAAGATAGAACATACTAATAGATCGATAGAAGACAAGCCAAAAGAGAGATAATAAATTGTGGCATTACGATGATCAGCAGGATGCTTCTACTAGCAAAGTCTTCAATAGGTCATTCAGCCAAGCATGTCACACATCACCCCAGGACAACCCAAACAAAGAATAGTCCATAGATATGCAGCTCCAATGCTATCCAGAGAGAGAGAATTCTTCCACACAAAAGTGTGTCAAATGAACTCTAAGTCTCTCCAATATATAGGAATCTTTGGGGGTGTGTGACACGTCCTTTAAGACATTTAAGTCTATATTTTATTCTAGGTCAACCTAGCACATAAGTGGAGTAAATTCAAAGTACATGTTCTGCTCATCCGATCGAGATGATCTTTAGATCAATCTTACTCCTCTCCGAAAGAGGAATCCAATAAAAATATTGGGATCGTCATCTAAGTAGTACAACGCGGATTTTGGACCTAGTTGTCCAATTTTAACATAGAGCCTAGAGAATCTCCCCTCACAAGTAAAATATTTCATGATGACCTTCATCAAAGGTGCAAACCTGTCAAGGAGCCGGCCAAAAGGAAATATTTTCTTGATGCTGTCTTCGTATTGAGCTTTGAGATAGGGTTGATATGATTGAGCATCCAACTCTTGGGTCTTAAACCATTTCACCCATGTTAGGTATCCCTGTGGCTGCTGCTACGGTATCAATTGAGATGGTAAAGGTTACCCCTACAATAGTTGTTTGACCTTTCTTGAGGTTGGTGATAAACAATTTGGTCAATTCAAGTTGATGTTGCACTTTTTGGACCATCTCACAAAACTCAAAACACCCAACATGCTGAAAACACTTGACTGCAAGTGGTGATGACAATAACTCCCGAGTATTTGATGGTTCATATCTTGACACTTTCCCATCCTTGTTATAATTTTTCTTCTCCTCCTCCATAGTGGACTATGATAGCAAACCCTAGGGGAAAAAATAGGGGAAGAGAAAAAGGAATGGGATAATGGGGTTAGGAAGTGGAGATGAATGTAGGAAAATTTTAGGAGGTGAGGAGGGATGTTAGGGACCTTAGGGAAGTAGAGGAAAGTGAAAGGATAAGGGAATAGGGCAAGGGAATTTTTACACTGGCTTGTACTGTTGGCTGCCCAAAAACACAGTGAGTAGGGATAGGGTTTGGGAATAGGTTTTAGGGAATGAAAGTTTGAGAGGGGCTTACGGTTTTAGGAATGTATTTAGGTGTATAGGAGATTAGACCTGAGAGGAAAACCCACAAGAATTATTTTCTTCTTATAAACCTTCAATTAATGAGTTCCAAGGCCTAGACCCTTGACCAAAAACTCCTCCAAGACTGAGTCAAACTCTGCCCCTTTCTTCTTAAGTCAACACAATCAACCTTATCTTGGAACTGCTGCAACTTCTCCTTCTTCTTTGACTTCGACCCTGCAACAATGGACTGCTTCTCTGCTTGAAATTATCGGCCTCTTGTAGCTTCCTGCAACCCTCACACGTGTGAAGTAAATAGGGAAATTTTAGCCCTTCTTCTCCTTTGCTTGACAAGGCTCCTCTTCAAGACTTCAACCTTCACTTTAGACTATATTGGCACCAAAATTCTAGTCTTAGGTAAGACTATAATTTGATATATATTTTTAAGTGGATGCCCTAGCTTCAGTCCGCACGTGTGAGAGTTTTTACCCAAAAAAAATCCTAAGAAGATGCTTCTTCCTCTAATATGTACCCATTCCTATAAGAGGAATGTACCCAAGCTCCCTCTCAACTAGGGACTTGTGAACCTCCCTCTTAACCAGGGACTTGCTCCCAACAACTTTTTGCTCTGGTGGAGATCGTGGGACTATCAACTGCTGATGTCATGAAATTCATATTCGTTATTGTGGAGTCTTCATCTTTTGGGACTTCTTGTAGGGCATCGACCATCCATCACTTTCCTTCATGAACCATATTAGTCATGTCATCATTCCTTTCATTGGAAAGTTATCTACTAGTTCATATCTGTTTTTTCTTCATACAACTGCCTTTCCCACATCATGTTTCCTTCAGGTTCTCTCATCTCGCCACATGAGTACTAGTTGTGGGTGACTTCCACAACTCTCTTTCGATAGCCCTATATCAACCCATCTAGATATCGTTCAAAAGTAAAAAATGAACATCAAATTAAAATTACCTTTTCTGATTGCTATTCTGTTGAGATTTTGGGTAGCATCAGATGTGCTCTAGCTCCGAAACTTTGTGGAGGGGCTAGAACACATGAGATCTCCAAGACCCATAAATCGTTTGGAGAAATTCCACTAAAAACCTAAGTTATTCAAAATATTAATTATTTTAACGGAGACCCTAAGTCTAGCTTAGGGAAATTAAATAATTAAAGTGAATTAATTTAGACATGTGGGTGAGAATATTCCAAGTGACGTGGATCAAGTCTTTTCTAATCTTAGCCGTTGATTAGAGATTAGATCATGACCGTTGATTATTCAACGAGAAAAGTATTAAAGGAAGGCTTGGGATCAGTTGGAGAACACACACATAGTAGCAGCACTTGAGCTAAGTCGAAATTCTGGGGCGTGGTTTGCTGAAATTTTTTGAGTGAGCTTGCAGTGCAGTGAGGGGCAGATCGACAATGGGATTTCAGATCTGAGGCCGATGATACATTGATAGAGAGGCAGATCCGTACCAGAGCAGTGCAGAGACCTCGCAAGGGTGACACAGACTTAGCCAGAGTAGCACAGAGGTAACGTAGGCTCAGCCAGAGTGATACAAGCCAAGCCAGAGTTGTGCAGAGGCAATGTAGGCTCAGCTAGGGTGACGCAGGGCTAGCCTGTGCTGCACAGAGGCTCACGCAGGGCCGTAGGGATGATGCAGTTACTGCGTAGGCACCCGTGGGGTTCTTCGTTCTCATCTGAATCAACCATATTTTCTGTCTCCGAGAGATTGAGGTACATTTGCCGTGATTTTCTCGGTTTGGGCAAACCATGTCTGGTGCCCTTGAATGTTTTCATAATTCTTCATAATAATAAAACCCTCTAAGAGCTGTTGCACCGGTTTTCCCGCATTGGGTTTTTTCGGGGACATTTGTCCAAAAAATATTGTGTTCTTTGTCATGTGGGCTTTATTCTTCAGTCCTTGATTTGCATGTATGTGTAGGTTGTAGTAGTGTTTACTTTGATGTTTTACTGAATATTTCAAAAAAATAACTTTTTAATTAAATCATACAAGTAGGAGAAGTAAATCAGAATACTGCAGTAGGGTTTCTGTAATTTGGATTCAGAAATTTTCACATACCCCATCTTCTTTTGATATCTTCATCCTGTAGAGTTCTTGTCTTAGTGATATCACTTCTCCAACAGTATTTACGGAGAGCAATTCTAGTAGCTTCTAGTATATTTCTTTCGATGTCTCCAACTTTGATACATAGGGTATGAGGTGATATTTGATGGACTCTATAAGGATCCTTTGAGCGATTATTTGCCCTTTCATATACTTTGCATGAGCTTGAGCTTCTTCCTTTGGAGGTTTAGTGATTGAACCCATAACATAATCAATGACTTCATTTTCTATGAGGATCAAATCTGTCCTCTTCTTCCATGCAAGAAAGTTTGATGACCCAACCAATTTGT
This sequence comes from Pinus albicaulis, assembly GCA_034641835.2. Taxonomy (NCBI): domain Eukaryota; kingdom Viridiplantae; phylum Streptophyta; class Pinopsida; order Pinales; family Pinaceae; genus Pinus; species Pinus albicaulis. The sequence continues at coordinate 535,442,115 of CM076579.1, forward strand.
TGCTTTCCTTGCAAAATGAAGTCATCTTGATAGATTCATATGTGGACATAAAGATACTTACTTGAGAAGATACTCTTTGATATATCTTCAACTCGCTGCCTTCTTGATTTTGATGATGATGATAATGATAGAAGGTGTTTTCCTTCAAAGAGAGTGATATCTCCTTGGATCTTGATGATGATGTAACACCTATTTCCCTGCTTTTCTTTGATGAAGAGACTTCAAGATGTTCCAATTTGTAGTCTTTAGGATTGTTGAGGTCTATTTCTTCTTGAGGTGATGATTGTGTGAGGTTCCCAAGAGTGCTTCACGTGTAGAAACCTATTCTGAACAAACTAGGGTTTCTGAGGTCTTCTTTAGCAGCTTCCTTCAAGATGACGATGTAATCCTTGTCCTTGTAGTGCCTTTGAGATGAGTGGTCCTTCTTGATGATTGATGCTCTTGATGATCTTCTAGTACTTCGGCCCTTGAGTGTCCTTTAAGCTGCCCTTCCTTGAATTGTCACCTTAGCTCTAAAACCATGTTGAGAAATCTAGGGGCAGCAAGTGTAGGTGATTTCTCTGCTTTGATAACCGTTTGTTATATATTTTTACTTTGTTAGATTAGCTTCTTCTACTTTTTGATTATTATTAGTGTTGTCTTCATCAAACAGTTACCAAACCATAAAGAACACTAAGGCAAATGAAACAAGATATAGGCAATCAGTCAGGGCCAAAACCTCTCCAACTGAGAGGAAAACCCACAAGAATTCTTTTTTCTTATAGACCTTCGATTGACAAATTCCAAGACCTAGACCAAAATAAACTCTGCCCTTTTCTTGTTAAGTCAACACAATCAACCTTAACTTGGAATTGCTGCAACTTCTCCTTCTTCTTTGACTTCGGCCCTGCAACAGTAGGCTGCCTCTCTGCCTGAAATTCTCGGCCTCTAGTACCTTCCTGCAACCCTCGCATGTGTGAAGTAAATAGGGCAATTTTAGCCCCTCTTCTCCTTTGCTTGACAAGGCTCCTTCTCTTCAAGATTTCGGCCTTCACTTTAGACTATATTGACACCAAAATTCTGCTCTTAGGTATGACTGTAATTTGATATATATTCTGCAGTGGATGCCCTAGCTTCAGCCCACACGTGTGAGAGTTTTTACCCAAAAATAGTGATAAAAAGATGCTTCTTCCTCTTTGCTTTATCTTCTCCTTCCTTTGTTGCCTTGTGTGCTCTTGGACGAGTTTTCTTGTGTATGATCGATGCCTTAACAAATGAGGTCAAGCTCTCTATTTATAGTCTTCTTTGGTAGGCTGACTTGTTGCTTAAATCTTGACAAGGTCTTGGAGAGTTATTTGACTTTATTTTAACTCAAATAATTTCTTTTACAATATGTAACATGCCTCAAATGGGTCATTCATACATGACAATGACTTAATGACTTGTAGGCTCAATGACAAGCCTTAGGAGCTCACAATGGGATCTTGACCTAAAAATAAATTTCTCGTGAGCATGAAACCCATGCCTCAAGAATAAATATAATAAATTTATTTTTCTCATTACATCAGATACATAAAATCATGATTACATATGTCATTATGAAGAGCAAGCATCTAGTTACATATTTCAACAGAAAAATGGTAGCAAAAATATTTTCTAAAAATGTTTACAAATTGCATGGATTTCCAAAAGTCACTGTAAGTGATAGAGATTCAAATTTTAAAAGCAAATTAGTGAAATAACTGCATACACAAACTGGGATGTCCCTTAATATGAGTTCCATATACCATCCTTTGAGGGATGGACGTATAGAAGTAGTCAACATATGTATAGAAACTTACCTCTGTTGCTCTTATGCTTATCAATGCATTTTAACCATTTATTCTGCTTATCACAGATTTAAAAGTATGACACCATTCCAAGTCTCAAAGTTGAGAACGTTACTCCACAATAATATTAAAATTCCAACAGTGGAGTGATTTATAAAAGAATCTAAGGACACCTAGAAGCACCCCATCTCTAGGTGGGATGCCCATCAGCAACCCTAGATGCCCATAAGCACCCCTTTTCTGGGTGGGATGCCCATAAGCACCACTTTTCTGGGGTTGGGGAGGGAAGGGAAGGGGATGCCCAGAAGTCCCGCTTTTATAGGGGGGATGCCCATAAGTCTCCCTTTTTTTGGGGGTGGGGGTTGCTTAGAGGAACCTCTTTCATGGGGGGACACCCAAAAGCACCGCTTTTTCGGGTGGGGGTCGGATGCCCAAAAGTCCCCCTTTTGGGGAAATGTGCTCCTCAAAATGGGGAAATCTTTTCCCCATCATTTTCCCACCTTTCCCCAAAAGGGGGATGTGGGAAAACATTTCCCCAAGCGTCGTTCCATCTAGGGAGCATGGGAAACCTGGGGGCTGCACCCCCCACCCTAGGGGATGTGTCCCCGTGGATCACTTTTTTAATCATCTTTAACTTCTTGTATGGGTTGTGCTTAACCTGCAAGGATCTCATGCACCTCCTGCCTGTAGGTCCTACAATATAAGCATTATTCCAAAAGTTCGGTAGTGGGCTACATCCCTAGTCCTCCCTTCCTATGTCTCTTCCAAACGCTGTGCTAGAAATTTCACCCAGGAGGTGGGTGTGGTAAAGTGTGGATAGAATAATTAATGCATCCGTGGTATTAGTATTGCATGCTTTTCTTATGATCATTTTTTCAGTGGACTATTTTGTTTGTCCTACGATTTTTTCTAATTTTGCCTGCTCTAATACTTCGTTCCTATTATGTACTTTATGGGGATTATATCTGCCGAAACAATAGGATGAGCCTTTGACACTCTGTCCTCAAATGAACCTTCTGGAGACTGGGAGTACCTTCCAACATGCCTTTTGATTGCTGTGAACACTCCAACTGTTTGAGTAATTTTGAAAGTTGAGTGGATTGTTTGTGTGACTTTTATGGCCTCATCAATTATTCTTCCAATTATGTCTTTTTCTTTTCTTTTTTGATTATATTATTTATTAATTTGTGTCCAGAGGAATTGGGAACTAGTCCAGGCTTGTACTCGTGATACAGGGTTGATTTTGACCACTACGATTATAACTTCTAGGTGCATGGCACACCTCCCAAGCACAGTACACGGGCTAGGCAAGGTTTGAACCAGTGATGTCGCAAGGAATGCCCTAACGGTACACTCTATCACCAACTCATCTACACCCCTGAGGACTTCCTATTATAGATTTTTTATGTTTAAGAAACTCCCAATTTCATTGTCTCATCCCATTCTCTTACTCTGCTTCTGGAGCTTTCGCTGCCATCGCTTAACCATCTTGTCTGCTAGTTTATATTGTGTGCTGTCTAAAATTGATAACTTTTGTGGTCGTAAATTCTTGCAACAGTTTTGCCTCATCCTCTTCATTTGGGGATGCAAACTTTTAAAGTTATTTATGTTCCAGCCCCCATTTAGTATCTGAATGATCAAGTTGAAGTTTCTTTCAATGATAATTTGGCTTATACTCATTCGTGGGCTTGTCTTTAGAACAAAGATCAGCACCTGAACAGCGGCTTTATTGCATAATTATTCTCCTAGAACGAATAGAATGAACATATGATATGACCACATTTGTCCCTTGTTATGCCTTCCGTGCCCTGTGAAAATTAATCTTAAACAAGAAACTGGGCGGCAGTGGATCAAATTCTCTTTCCTTCTTGCCTGCGAGTATCTTTCTGTCGTTTGACATAATTTCTCTTTGGGTTACATGCAAATAAAATAATTTCATGAATATTTCATTGTGGATAAGATGTACTCCATTCTTTGGAATATGCTAACGAAATAGTTCGAAAGTTTTTTTTTATTATTCTATCAAATCTAGTATAACCTTATAATTGTTATTCTGGTAGAGAAGGTTGCTCGATCCATCTACGATATTGAGGAAGCGACAGGAAATATTTTTGATATATTCTTGAACAAGAAGGTTGATCTCTTTTGATGCTATTACATTTAAATAGTCTTTTTTGTTAATCATATGATTCTGTATTCTAAAAAGTTGCGATGTTTGTTGCAGAGATTCAATTCTGATTCTCGACTCTCTTTCATAAGATTTTTGCAAATTCTGGTAGTGCATCATCCATCTAAAAGGTATGTTTGTTTATTTTTCTTGTCTGAAATGCATATGAATATTTATTTTTATATTTTGGCCTAAAATATGTATGTAATGGCTAGGTGCCGAATCGGGAGTGGGGAGATAATTGTAAATTTTGATGAACTTTGGCCTTCATATCCATGGTCAGTTGATACTAAACAGGCTGGAAGGCTTCCTGGAAAGGATGCATTCCGGAATCTGCACATTTGTGGAAAAGAAGTCCCTCGTGGATACTGGGTATATTTCACACCTTATCGATTCTTGTAGTTATTTTTGATGTGCTGTTCAACTTTATTATACTTAAGAAGGTAAATGGCTTATACAATACTTGTGTGAATATTTCTGTGCACCTCCAGGAGCTATGTGTTGGATTGTTTGCATTATCATCCTCAATTTTTTTGACGCTTTGTTCATGGCTGAAATTTACAGAAGTAAAGACTTTATATAACTATTGCAATCTAGACAGTAATTTCCACTTTTTCCTTTTACCAAACAGGGATATGCATGGATTGGAGTAGACATGTTAGTTTACTGGCTACTGGGCAAATTCATGAATGATATGCGCAATAGAACTGGCAGTGGTTTTCTAAAAAATAAGTTGCTAATAGTATAACCTTAGGAAAACTTTCATTGAGTTTGCTGACCTTCAAGGGTCTAGTTCAAGGAAAGCATGTTGGTAATTCCACTTTTGTCTAGCCCTTTTTACCAAGTTTGATTGGCTGCTGACACAAAACTTTTGCTGTTCTCATTTGCATTGAGCATCCGGTTGTGATGGTTTTGTAACTCCTTGTAACTTTTATGGTATATGACCCTGGCTTTAAGCACCATAGCTTTCATAAGAGCTTTTTGATACCCTTGCCAAATTTTCATTTCTGAGTTTTAAACTATTTTTGAAAACATTGGCATTGGTGAAAATCATCTAGGGTTTGGAATATAATTAATTGGCAACATTGGTGAAAAAAATCAACAAGCCACGACAAATATTAAAAAATATGAAATAAATCCATTCTTTTTCAACATTTTAAACATATATACCAACAAAAACATTAAATAAACACATTAAGACATAAATATGGAAGACACACACACACACACACACACACACACACACACACACACATATGTCGGCTAACCCACAGGAGGATTTAAACCAATGACCTTTTCGCAAGGAGTGCCTTAACAATACATCCATTCAGTTTTAATTCAAAGCCTGGTAGATAGAGGGAACAAAAAATAAATGTCAATATATATGATGTAGTGGATGCGAAATGAAAAATGATACATCAAAGTTGATGTTGAGTGTTGAAACCTAATAGCTGTCCAATCAAGATCAAGTGGACAAGTAATACAAAATGATGCCAAATATATAAATGTATCTCATCATTGCCAATTGGGTCTAGCTTGGGCGCTTGAGAGGATTGTAAGCTTCCCCGGCTAAGATCAATTCAATAAGTGACATGTCGAGCTCTTAATGAGTATATTTTTGTATTGTCCTTGAGCCTTTGAAGAATCTTGTTCACCTTGGGTAACATCTTTAGAATGAGAGGAAGTGTCTGGTGGGATTCCTTAGGATGTATATTCTATGGGAAAAAATAATGTATGTCGTCTTCATGAGTCATGCTACATGCACAATGACAAATATAGCAACTGGCTATCAATTCTTTCTTCCTATAAGGTCATAGATCATTTGCCACTCTAAGATATTTCATCATTTGTCTGACAACAACTGATGGATGTAGCTATATCAATCTACGTAGAAGGTGGTGTCAAGGTTGCACATCACCCTCCATGTTGCCAAAGTGCTCCTCCATCCCCGTTCTTATTGCTTCAACCCTGTCCTTGTGTTTGTCGCTGTTGTTGCTCCTCCTCCTTGTGCTTGTTGTTGTTGTCTATTGGCAACCTTATACTTCTCCATCTCAAGATTTATCTATGTCACACGGTTTGGGTTCGAATTTGAGTTCGACAACGATTAAGTTCGATTCAAATTCGAATTTTTCGATGAGGTTCGCATGAGGTTCGGCATTAAGTTCGACTATATATATATATATATGAATAGCAATGAGAATGCATGAGTCGCAAATCACGACCACTATGTAGCAGCGGAACTTGTAGATTTGGTTTTTGTAGCAGCAAGACTTGTAGATTTGTTTGCTTAATAGCAAAAATGGCTTTAATTATAAAAATACACAAGAGGTATTTATAATAATATATTATTTATAAAAATGTATGATAAGATGAGTGAAAGTTACAATGAGGCCCTGCTTTTATACCCATGCAGGTGCCTTTTCACGAATGGGCATGTCTTTTAGACATGCCCTTTCATTAACCGAATGACTATTTTACATAATCCCTATTTATCTATTAATGACTATATTTATTACATTAGTTATGAATTAGATTCATAACACACTATTCACTTCACGCTCCGAGAGGCGGGGACAAGCAGCGTCTAGAAATTGAATTTAGGAAATTGCAGAGAATACAACACTGAGCACAATAGAGCGAGTACACTCAGGTTGAAGTTGGCTTGTGAAAATCTATCGACAACCATGGTAAATAAAGGCAAACCAGTGGCCACTGCGGGAAACTAATTGGCGAGAAGAAAAACAAGAGAAAACCATGTGCTGCCCATGGTTTTTCTCATAAACCTTAAAACAACTGACAAAAACTGCCCGAACTCTAACCTCAAACCCCCAATTTTTTTTATTTTTTATTTTTTTATTTTTTTTTATTATTTTAAATTATAAATTTGGCTTCAGGTTCGTCTTTAAGTTCGCCTTCAGGTTCGAATTTGTTCAAATTTGGCGAACCGTGTGACATAGAGATTAATGGTTTTGCGAGCTTCTTGTTTAGGTATTATTATCGCACAGAATGTCTAGGCATTGCGACAACGGCTCAGATCGGGGGCTGTCGCCTTGATCCCTAATCTTTCTGTTTAAGCTATCTCCGTATAGCAGACTAAGGGGGGTAGACCCTATGGAAATGAAATGAAGGAGAACCAGTTGGGAACCAACCAGTTTGGGAGATACATTTAAACGACCAAATACTTGTAAAAGATCTAGCAAGATTAAATGATTCGATTGAATTTGAAAGATTGATACTAGTGCCTTATGGAGTCAACTATCCTGCTAAGGAAATTACAACCAAATACTTGATTAGAAACTGTTGCTATGCAATGCAGAATGCAAGGATAATGATTTGAAGACAGAGCAAGATGAAACAAGCTTCGAAGATGAGAGGTGATGTTAAAAAGCCAAAGGCACTTAGATTACAAATAATCTGATCTAACCACTAAGTATTTAAGCGATAATGCCAATTATGAAGATGCCCAAAATTACTCAATTAAAAGATATACCATTCGTCACAGATCCACAATATTAAGATATCAATCACACTTACTTGAAAGAATTTTCCAGACATTAATATTCAATAAATATCCAAATTTCAGGTAAATGAAACAAGACTTAATTACACATTAGGCAATTTTAATCGATAGAAAACGTTCAGAAGTTCAGATGCCAATGATCATCAAACCCAGATGAAGCATAAGAAAACAACTAGCATTTATATCTTAATATTAATTATCAAGGAAAACCATAAGATCTCGATGCTAAGTAAACACTTCGTCCAACAATTTGCGAATTAAATGATATTCTAAGACAATGCAGATCCAATAAAATTTTAAATTTTCTCAATAGTCAAACTTAAGATATTAAAAATTTAGTCATGTCAACCATAGAAATTCTTCCACAAAATAAATATTTTTGCCAAAGCCTAAAATTTTATCATTTAAATGGCTTAAAACCACAATATCCCCAAAAGTCGAATTTCCAAAATTCATATACAAAGGGAATTTCCAATTTTTTTTAATTTTTAATTTTAATTTTTTATTCTTTGAATTTTAATGAAGGCCCAAAGGCCAAACTTAACCAAAAAAAAAAAAAAAAAAAAAAAAAAAAATTTAAGAAATCAAAATTGAAAATAAAAAAACAAATCGAAATCCAAACTTAAACTATATACAAATTAAAAAAAAAAATTTAAATGTTAAAAATATTAAATATCACAAAGTCAAACCTAAACAATAATGAAATCGAATCTCATAAAAATTTTGATGCGTTAATGTTTGAGTTATAAATTTTTAAATTTTTTTAAATCTTAAAAGTTAAACTACAAAAAAAATAAAAAAAATCGAATGTGAGTTATGCCTAAATTAAAAAAAATCAAAGTTAAAGGTTAATGTAATGTTAATGTGATAGTGTTTTAGGTTAGGTATAGTGTATGCAGGTTGAAGCAGCTGACAGCATGAGCGGATAAGAAGGCAGCGGACAACGTGAAGGGGATTGAAGGGACGTAATTAGACAGGAGGAATTCATGCGGGTTAATGGGGAAGCTTGAGGAGCGAATGGAGAAATAGCTCTCGAGTAGCCGACAGTGGGGGCACACAGAACGGGAGATAAGGATGCTGAGGGTAGAAGACTGCGTGAGGGAGAGAAATGAACACAAAGCTTTGTAGGGAAATGGAGCACGCAGAGAGGATATGAGCAACGAAAAGGGAAAAACGCAACAGAGAAAGGAGGAAGGAGTCGCCAGGATGGGAAATGCATTCAAAAATGAAGGGAGAAATGTGAAGGGGTTAGCGCAAAGCAGTGAGATGGAGGCAACCCATAGAAAATGTAGGCACACTAGTGCATTTAAAAATAATTTCGAAATTTTCCTTCTGCCACCCAGTAGCTAAATTTACACAGAAACTCAGATTTAAAATTCGACTTGAATATTTCTACAAAATCTTGATCTTGAGATCATATCTTACCCTCCAAGGCCTAGATCTGGCTTAGATCTAAATAAACTTTGAAAATCTCCCACTACAAACTGCACAAAACTAGAAACAAGAGACTCAAAAACCCAGTATATACATAGAAAATAAAAACCCCAAAACCCTGGTGAGTTAAAAGAAAATATCGATATTTACAAATCTACAATGCTATTTTACAGATCAAGGCCCTGATGATCAGATTTAAACCATTTAACATAGTTCTAGAAAAAGAGAAATTAAGAGAGGCACAAGCCTAAGAAAACCTTGCAAAAAATATTCCGTAAGATAACTTCAGAAATTAAAAAACTGGGCTTTTTCAGATCTTTTGAAATCTGAGAGTCGGCTGATCTAACCGAAGATTTCCCCAAATGCTCAAATCCTGAATAGTAACCTCTGCACACTCAGATCTGATTTTTAGATTAATAGTGATTTACAAATAACCATAAGCTCATCAAGAAGTATAGATACCATAGTTTTAAAAATCGGTCGGACTGGCTCCGAATCGACCGAGCCAACCGAGCCAAGCCTCTGGCCGGACCAACTCGGTAGAAAAACCGATCCGAAGGCCGGTTTGTGACCGAATCGACCGAGCTGGTCACTGACTCGGCTGGTTCGGTCACAAACCGGTCGACTCGACCGAGCCCCAGCTAAACCGGCCAAGCCAGTCCAAGCCGGCCGCGGACCCCACCCAGCCTCCAAATCGGACTTTAAAATGGATTTTTCTTTGCTGTTAGGGTTTTATGCAGCGTTCTAACCAGTCCCAAGTCCTCCAGTTGCAGTTGCAGGCACTTCCTCTAGTCAGTGATGACGAAAGCGCATAACTCGTCTATCTCGGGCTCAACGTACTACAGTTCTAGTTGAGGATGTTGATGATGAGGAGGAGCGAGTGGTTTCCCCCTCTGGTTCAGAGTTTGAGCCAGAGGATATTGCCTTGTCAGATGTCTAGCAATAGTGACTATTCATGTTTTGTTGTAGAGGCCATTTAGTGCCTCCTTGGTTATGTTTTTTGTTCTGATCTTTATATCATAATCATGTATTGGACAGTGCACAGGGTGCAATTTTGATATAATGGATATATTCATGAGCCTAATTTGATCATATGTTGTCTTTTGTCTATATTGCAATGCTTTTTGTTTGGAAACATGAATGAAAATCTTTAAAATTATGTTTTTTTATAAAAAATTAATATTTAATGTATTTTTTTACAAAGACCGAGTCATTGAAATCGAACCGGCCGAGTCGATATCGAGTTGGAGTTGGAGTCGGAGCTGACCCTCGGTCGTTTCGGAACCCGAGTCCGAGTTTTAAAACACTGATAGATACCTGATACTTCTATCAGATAAAAATGAAATTTAACGAACCCAGAAAACTGCATAAGATACTTGTATGCAGATCAATCCACAAGGGCTATTAACCAATGAATGCAAATAAAAGTAGCTGAGTTTTTAGAAACAATATTACCACATAGATCTGGAAAAGGAACACCAAAGTCTGTAACCCCAAAGTTTTTCTATTATATTGATCAACAAAAGTTACAAGAGGTTCTCAGAGCAAGTGAAAGATCCAAAGATCAGATCCAAATGACAAACAAAGACCTCTAATTTATAAGATAAAATCTCCAACGGCTAGTCCAGTTATTCTCTGTCAAAGTAATCTTGATTGTCAAAAAAGTTTTAATCATCTTTTAATCTCGTCCGTCGAAGTCATAAATTTTTGAGGAAATCCAAATTTATCATTTCATTCCCCATTAATTAACTCAAAAATAATATTTTTGAGTTAATTACCTCAAAATTTGACTTTGACTTAACTACCAAGGACCAAGGGTCTAAAATTTCTCAAAATTCTCAATATTCCCTTGGCCTGGGACCTAAAATTAATTAAATTTCTGGCTTAGGATTTTTAATTTAATTTGGCCAGAAAATTTAATTAATTGACTCATGAGGGTAATAATTATTTTTCCAACCCTCTTTACATAAGATAAATACATGTTGACACTTGAAGGGGGAAAACCCATTCGTGATAGACCCTCAAATAGTTACCCAATTTTGCGACTCAAAACATGATCTAGTAGACCAAGTAGCTTGTAATAAATTAATCTAGCCAATTAGATAGGATTATTCCCAAACTACTTTTACAAAGACTCGATAGAAAACACTAGGACTCACTTAGCATCCTGACGACAAAATCCACCCTACTTTTGGGGTGAGGCTGGAGGGGAAAACTCTACCGATCACTTGTGTCGAGAAACACAAATGAATCAGTGAGACAAAAAACCTCCTAGGATAGAAATCGTTACAAAAATACTAGGCTTACCTAGGTTGTTACATACATGATGGTCTTACTTAGATCATTTACATCATAAACATGCAGAATGGGTTTACATCGTTTATAAAACTGTGGACTGATGATGGAATCTGAATGGTGTGAACACCTCGAACATGATGAATCCCATTTGCAAAAATGGGGTGTACTGCTATGGGGTCGTTGACAAAGAGTGGTCAACAGGTACCGTCCGATGAAGACATGTAAGGGATCCTTCCATAACCTTGCAATTGAAATCGTTATGTGAGTAAGCAATGGTTGGATGGAGGATAGGCACTACTGTATGAATGGGACAATGGATCATGCTAGTGTATCGATCATCAATCAAATATCAGATCTTCACCTAGTTTTCATGACTATTGGTATGCTTCCCCACATGATAAGATTAGATAGTTTTTTTTGTCTTATCCATTGACTCATAGAAGTAGCTGAGTGTGGGCTTATCCCCATGAACAAAGCAACAAACGACACCAAAGGTTCATGAACCGTGTTCTCTTCCTCCACTCCTTTTGAAAAGGAATAAATGTACACTAGTATAACAATGGCTTTCCTATACTATCTTGTGCTAGCCATCCATGGGCCATCACAAACAAACCTCTGTCTAAACTCAAAATGACATTGGAGCATAGACTAAAGAGAAATGGAGTTGCTATCAAAACATTTATTTGTAGGAAACAATAACTCATTGTTTCTAGTGAATTTCCTTATAATGATAAGAACAAATGCATCATTAGATATGAATTTTGTGATGCTCCTAGCTCCAACAATGATCTCATTAATGAAGTAGGTTTTGCCTACATCCTTATGCCTCAAATTGATGTAATGGGAAATACATGGAATCCATAACACTATATGATGACTCTCCATTAACAACTTGTCGACGACCACATAATTAGTTTCATTATTTGTTATTATTTACAAAACATGTTGCACTTCAATTTCTTGGATAAATATGTCTGGCAATTCACACAACAATGTCACATCATTAACATGTATTGGTGTAGTAAGAAATTTAATAAACATTGCACCCCTAAGACTATCCTCCAAGAAATTATTAAGGTTCCTACCCTTCCCATCAATCCAACAATTGGACATCATCATGCATCTAATGGCCTCCCATGACTTATTTAGTTCCTCTGATCTAGTATTGATATTGTGTTTTTGTTTGTTTGTTTGAAGAATTGCTTCCAACAACTCCTCGTAGGTGGGACACTTATATTTTGGGGCAACAATAGCGATAACATCACACGTTGACTAGAAATTTGATTGTTCTTTGTAAATGCTCAAAGGTATGTTGCTCCAGAAAAGCCACTTCCACTTTTTTTTTTTCCAACCATTGATTGGATGGAAGGTCGTGTTGCGTGTTGATTCTTGGAAAAAAAGGTGTGGTACTCATGGAAGGTGAATTCATAAACTCCCTCTCATTTCCCTACGCCCCATATATGTTTGTGGTTTCTAAGGATCTAGCCACTCCACTAACAAGTTCAACTTCGAAAGTGGCTGCCACTTTCGTCTTTTTATCCTTTCCATCAATAGCTTCAGGGGTGTTAAAATTTTATTCTAGTAACCTAGATAAATTAATAATATTTGATTTCTTTACCTTAAAATTAATTTAAATTGAATTCTTCAACTCATAGAATAAAATACACTTGCTGGAACTTTAACTAGAAATAAAATTTTTGGAGTTATAGGAAACCAATCTCCAAAATCTACAGAAACCCTTCAAATATCAACTTTTCATTGAATTACTCTTAGCTTAAAAGGGATCAGAAACCAATCTCCAAAATCTACAGAAACCCTTCAAATATCAACTTTTCATTGAATTACTCTTAGCTTAAAAGGGATCCCTAATAAGGAAAAGAGCCCACCAAGATAACAAGAAAAAATTACAGCAAAACTTGGATGTCTTGCTACATAGTACAACCTATATAGCTCTGCCAAAACCTGTTGTAAATACAAAAACCTTTTTGCTTTTGTTGAAATCTTAAGTCACATGACACGAGGACACGGGACATGGAGGACACGTAAATACGAGTATTCGACATGAGACACAATGACCTTGGAAACAAGACACGTGGACGCGTTATATATATATTTATATATATATATATATATATAGTGCATGGTCCATACTTTTTAGAAATTAGAATATCTACAGATATGAATCATGATGATATCTATTTAGTAATTTAGTATTTATAATTTTACAATTTTAGAACTAGTTCATTAATTTACTACATCGATGATGTTCATAGCTCAATGTTCGTTGTTCATGTTATTAACATTTGTTCAAGTACATAAGACACTATAAATTTAGAAATATCATGATTGATAAAATAAAACTAGAAATTTAGAAGTAGAACTTAGATATTAAAACCTTAAATTGCAGATTTTTCATTAAGTCATCAAAATCAGAATGTATTACATAGATATTGAAGGAATGCCACTGGAAAATACAAAATAAAGTAGATACAAAACAGGTAGGAATATCAAACCTCGTGAGTGGAACTGGTCATGACTCACTAGCTCATGAACAAACACGAAATTGACAAAAAAAATACGAAAAAAATCAAGACGTGACACTTTTTATTTTGGGATTTTAGAGGGACATGTGTCTTAAAATCTGGACGCGTTAGGGCACGTGTCTAACACAGCCCAAACACGTGTCTTAATTTTAGGACACACTGAAAAATGTGTCAGACATGTTTTATAGGTCGAGTTGTGTTCGACACGCGGAATACAGAACACGAGACCCCTAAGGGCCGTGTCCTGTGACTTAGTTGAAATCTGTCCCAAAAATTTGTATGGATGCGTTTCTCTTTTGTTTGGTTATGCAACCTCCTAAAGTTGGCTCTGCACTTGTTGTGTAGGGCCCCGCCAATTTTTGGGAGTTGGGTTAATCTCATTTAACTGTTCACTCTTTTTCCTCTTTTCTTATTTGGACTTGCACACTGAGTGAAAATCCTTTATCACTCTCACTTACGTTTTTCTAACACTTTGTGTATGACACTATATTTTTTCCTTTCAATTTCTCTTTATTTTATGAAATTGAGTGGACGAGGAAGTCTCCATAACACTATCCTTTCAATGAGATTAAATCCCAATCGATCGTGGAGATTACATCTTAATCTGTAATGTAAATACTTTGCATTTTATTAGACATTATTCAACTCACTAATAAAATACTCTTCACTTTAATAATTAACTCTAATTAAAATGAATTACAAAATAGAAAGGACATTTTTGAATGACGTCTACATGCCTAACTCTAGACTTATGTGGAAGTTCCTGTCCAATGGTACAAACATCAACACTGACTCTTATTGAGGAAGGAACTTCTTAAAAAGCCACCTGGAATTGGCTTTCCCTTCGGTCTTAGCATAATGTCCCACACATCATCCTCCACCATGGCATTCCTCAAAACTTGTTGGTTTGTTGCCTCTTAGATGATGCTACTTATTAATGTCATATGGTTCAAAATCTTCTTTGGAGGCCTGCTCTCCTTGACTGTGCTCCTAAGACCCTGCACATGTCCCTGAGCATTTCTCAATGTTTGCATGAACCATCGAGATATTTTGACATAACTCGAAGGCATTGATCTCTCCTCCTCTTCATTTGAAGGTTGACTTCCTGAATTGGAGGCTTCTGATCGAGATTCAACCTTTGAAGCTTCCTACTTATCATCCTCTGTCACTGATTGGGTCTCATGTGACTTCCTATTTACAAAGCTCTCCTCAAACTTCACATCCTGGCTCACTACAATCCTTTGTTGTGTTGGAACAAAAATCCTATAAGCCTCCAAGGTCTCGCTGTATTTCAAAAAAACACGCTTTATGCTGGAGGGATCCATCTCGGTCCTCTTCTCATCTAGTACATGTATATACATTGGAGAACAAAATATATGCAAGTGGCTTGCCTCCAACTTCACAGAGTGAATGCTTCCTCTGGTGTCTTGTTCTCCAAGATCTTGTGAAACTTCTTCTGGATGTAGACCATTGTATTGCATGCCTCTACCCAAAGGAACATGGTTTTGGATCATGGTCATGGATGTTGACCTACGCAGGGGCTGACGCAGGCTAGCGGAGCAGACACAGAGGGCTTCAAAGTAGCGCTGGTGAAGACGGAAAAGGGCTGAGTTCTGTAAATCTCGTTTGAGGGTGTGAATCAGTGAGTTTTTCTGTCTCCAAAACAAAGGTATATCTACATATTATTTATTTCTCTATTGGGTTAACCAGTTTGGTGCCCAGATTTGTTGTACTTAGATTCTACTTAATAATAAAACCCTCCAGTAGCTAGAAGATCGGTTTTCCCGCATTGGGTTTTTCCGGGGGTAGTTGTCTAGAAAATCCTTGTGTGTCACTTTGTCATTGTTCATATATTTAGTTTAGATCTCTATGTGTAGACTGTTAATGTATTTACTTCGATGTTAATTCTGAAGATTTTCACATTAATAACTTAATGTAAGTAGGAGAAGTAAATCTGAAAATTAACAGTAGGGTTTTTGTTTGAGACATTCATAAATTTTCACATGGAATCAGAGCGATTGCAGATCTAGCCTGGATCTCTAGTAAGAAGACTGAAGAATCTGTGCTGCAGAAAGCAGCAACAACAACAGAAAAGCGGACTAGAGAAGACAACACCGTAGCAGAAGGAAGCAAAGCCAAGTAGAGGCCAGGGTGATAGTCTCCACGCAGGCCCACACACTTACTGTGCAGAGGCAGTGCAGAGATTGTCTGCTCACTTAGAGTCCAGCCAGGGTGACGTAGTGTTGACGCTGATTACTGATTCAGAGTGCTGGAAGTCGAGCTGCAGACTTTCAGTAGTTGCTGGTGGGGTTAAACTTTTGTCGGTGCAGAATTTAGCCTAAGCCAAGTTGACGAAGAATGGGAGGAGAACAACTTCTCAAAATATTTTCAGCTAAAGAAGTCTGAATATTGATCAGAGGATTGAAGAGAGCTGATTCGTTTTGTTTGGCAGACTTCCAAGAGAGGGAGTCAGTTATCAGAGGGAGCAAAGGGTGCCTTTCTCGCCAAGGACCCTAGATCCGAGTCTCTAGCATAGAGAGGAGGATTTGTTCCGACATAATTTCTGAGTAGATGGTGCCTCACAGACTGCGTGATCAGGATAGGTTGGACGGCCTGTCCAACTTTGCAATCTGGAAGGCTAGAATCCTGGTAGTCATGGAGGCATACGGCTTGAGGGAGCATGTAGAGAAAGTCCTGGCCACGCCGACTGATGCCCTTCTCCTGAAGAAGCATGAAGAAGCCGTGACACACGCCAAGCGCTTTATCATGGACGGTGTCAAAGATCATGTGGTCCCACTCATAGCCAAGAAGGCAACGACTCATGAGATGTGGGTAGCTCTAACCACACTGTATGAAGGAAGATCCATCCAGAGGAGGATGCTTTTGGAGAATCAGTTGAGGTGATTCATAATGGCCAAGGGAGAGGAGCTCGATCCTTTTCTGTCCAGACTACAATCGATCTGGGATCAACTGACTGGTATGGGAGTCAAGGTAGATGACGATGTCATGGTTAGGACTGCTCTCAATGCAATAACAGAGGACTGGGAAACTTTTGTCCAATGTTTCTTGGGCAGAGCGGACCTTCCCAACTGGGACAACATGTGGGCTATCCTCCGACAATAGGAGATTTGCCAGATGATGAAGAAACAATACAGCACTGGTTCGAGTAAAGTGAAGAAGGAAGAAGAGGAAGATGCAGCCTTGGCATCAAAGAGGCAACAAGGGAGAAAGAAGCGTGATCTGTCGAAGATCAAGTGTTTTCAGTGCGGCGTATTAGGACATTTCGCCAACAATTGTCCTCAGAAGAAAAAGGACAAGGAAACTTCTAGCTCCAAGGCTGCTGGGGCGAACGATGGCTCCGAAGATGACATAGCCATGAGCGCTCATGAACCATGAAAGTTGGGCGACATGAATCTGTAGAGCAACTACAGAGGGATGGAGAGATCCTTGAGTAGCCCAACTCTTGGATCACATCCGTGCTACTGGAGCCTTAAGACAGTGGCGGGACAAGTGGAGCAGTGGGTGCAGAGAATCACATATGGAGCAGAGGTAGAGTTGGATGCTGAGAGGGAGCAACGCAGTGTAGATGCAGCAACAATGTAGCGGCAACATCGTAGAGGGGTTGATGTGACTTCAACTACGCAGAGCAGGCTTGCTTACGCAGTGTAGAGCTGCAACAATGCAGAGGCTTCAGGAGGACGGCGCAGTGTAGCAACAACATAGGGGACTTCAGCGCAGAGGCAACGTAGAGGAGGTCTGCTTATGCAGTGCAGAGCTGCAGCAGCACAACAACCTCTAGATGACAGCGCAAAGCAGCACAACCTATGGAGCTTTAGTGATGAGATGCAGCCCAACTGACTTGTTTTTCAAAGATTGGGCATGAGTACGTCAGTTGTTTACTCTCAGCAACTGAGTTGCAGTGCAACAGTTAGTAGCATGATGCAACAAATTGAGAGGGAGCTGCAATATAGATGTGGCAGTGGCGGTGGTAGCATAATGGGCAGTAGTACGGGAGAGCAGCAACAACGTAGTGATGAAGGGCATTAGGCCAAGCATCAATGTAGAGACCCACACCAGAGATCAGTGCAGAACTTCGGGGTGAAGTTGTATGAATTTACAGGGTAAGTTTCTTAGATCAAACACCAAAGGTCACCGCTCACAAACAAATCACAAATCAGTACACCAGTATATCACGTGGATAAAATCCTCAAAGAGGGAAACAGTCCACGACCTAAGCCAACGCGACCACTTCAGGCAATTTATTAATATAAAAAGAAGGTTTACATATGTTTCTCTCATAAACGGTTACAGGACAAATGACCTCATGCTCTTTAAATAGAGATCATGGACCAATCGGGGGTTAAGCCATGGATCAAGTGTCATTAATACCAAGGAGAGAGTGGACCGTTGGATCACTACAAATCGTGACCGTCGGATTATAAGTTACAAATGTACATAGTAAAGAAACACACTTTACCTAACTCTACACTAGACCAAGTTATACTTAACTATTTCATGTGTGTCAGAATATCCTAACATCCCCCCTTAAGAACAACTTGGGATAGGATTGAAGGATTTACAAAGGTGACACAAAAGGAGCCTATTTCCCATGTGTCGAAATATGCTAACATCCCCCCTTAAGAACAACTTGGGATAGGATTGAAGGATTTACAAAGGTGACACAATAGGAGAAGGAAGGAGGCATTAGAGCATATCTCCCCTTAATGATAACTTTCCTGAACTCTAAGCATGGATCGAAGTTTGGTAAACTTCGCTTCTGTGAGAGCCTTTGTAAAGATATCGACAACTTGATCATTGGTTGAACCAAAGTAACAAAAATCGCGATCGGGATAAAATCGCCGAGGGGAAAAAATCGGAAAAAATCGTAAAAATCGGGAAAAAATCGGCACATACAAAAATATTCATTTTTTTTCAATTTTTTTAATATCTAAAACATCTACAGCATAAAATAAATGCATTGACACATAAATATGAAAAAAAAACTAATATATAAGATGTGTAATATCATGTCTAGTGCTACATCACACATAAAACTGAATCCTGTCCTGAATACTAAGTCCTAAGTCTCAACTCAACCTCAAAATATCAACAAAAAATATAATAATGTATCTCATATCATGTGTCATAATGTTATATACAAAGGAATGCACCAAATAACCTATACCACTGATTTCCTCTGCCCCTCTTGCGAGAAAATGTAACAGCTTTCCCTCTAGACGAAGAAGTTGGCGGGGCTGGCAATGGACTTTGTTGTGCTCCAGATCCTGAAGCACTAGGAGTTAAAGGAGGTAGACCACGTCCTCTACCAGTAGCAGGGGTAGGTGGTGTCACCTCCTCCTCCTATTGTTGCTCCTCCTCCTCCTCCTCATGAAACTCATCATTGATTCATCGCTACTAGAAATGGGATCATCAACAAGAGATAAATAAACATCATCTAGCTCAAAGTCTTCAGACTTGGATTGCTCAACCTTAAAATGCGGTAGAAAAAGATTAACATGCCTAACCAGTTGTTTTCCTTTGAGTGAAGGGTACATTCTTGTTAAGGCCACGGTAGGGGAGTTCAACAATCAATACCACCAACATCAACAAAGTTCAACAATCAATGCCACCAACATCAAGGTTCTTAAAGGACTTCATACTCTTGATCAAATGGCAATCTCATACCCTTACACATAATAGAATCAAATGGAAACAATGCAAATCCCCAAACCATGAAACCCTGAAAACCATTAAGTCTGCTGAATTTTGAGTGAAATCTAAAATTTTAGTTTCTCCATATGAAATCCAATGAGGTCGAAACCACTCTTAAACATCCTGAGTCATTTCATGGTAATGTTAAAAATTTAAGTAAAAGGATGAAAATGATGAAAATGAAAAATAAAGGAAATATCACTTTTACTTTAAGAATTTAACATTACCATGAACTGCCAACAGGGTGTGTCAGGAAAATGAGAGGGCTGCAAAAATGACAAAAAAAAAAATCGATTTTTGAACTTATAGGGTTTCTGTTTGATGGGCCCACGATTTTTACCCAAATAATCGCGATTTTTTCGTAAAAATCGCGATTTTATCGCGATGACGATTTTTTCAAAAAATCGTTCAAAAAATCGCCGATTAAATCGGCCGCTTGAAAAACTAGCGATAACATCGCGATTTTTGTTACTTTGGGTTGAACAATACTGTACTTCAAGAACACGGTCATGAATGAGCTTTCTGATGAAGTGTATATGAAGCTCAATGTGTTTCATACGCTGATGCTAAACTGGATCTTTGCATAGCTGAATGTCACTCTGATTATCACACCAAAGTGTAGTTGGATGCTGCTAATGAAGACCAAATTCAGATAGGATCTGACGAAGCCACATGGCTTCCTTGGCGGCTTCAACGACACCACGATACTATGCTTCTGCCAAAGAAAGAGAGATGGCATTTGTTTCTTACAAGACCAAGTAATAGGTCCTGAACCAAGAGTGAATACATATCCTGCAGTAGACTTTCGATCATCAGGGTCACCAGCCCAATCAGAATCAGTGAAACCAATCAACAATGGAGATGCTCTTGCACTGTAATGAATCGCGAACTGAACTATACCTCAAATATATGGAAGTATTCTTTTAGCTGCTTTCCAGTGACTTTCATGAGGTTGGCGCATAAACCGGGCAACAAGACCAATGACAAAGGAAAGGTCAGGACGGGTATGTGTTAGATAAAAATTTTACCAACAAGTTGACAGTATAAGGTAGCATCAACTTCAGCGGTAGTACAAGTGACTGAAAGCTTGACTCTAGACTGAAAGGGAGAAGGGGCTGACTTACAATCTTCCATTTGAAAGTGGAATAGAAGATCACAGGCATACTTGGACTGAGAAAGGGTAATACCTTCTTTGGATTGCAAGACTTGAAGACCAAGGAAATAAGGCAAGTGTCCTAAGTCTATCATTTCAAACTTCTTTTTGAGGCTAGACTTCACATGGTTTATATGGTTGGGATCACTACCAGTAAGGATAAGATCATCAACATAAAGAACAAGGATGGTGAAGGACTTACCCACTTTCTTGATGTAGACAGTGTTGTCAGAATGACACCTAGAAAAGCCATTATCTAATAGAAATCTATTCATTTTGGCATACCAAGCCCGAGGAGCTTGTTTGAGACCATAGAGAGACTTTCTAAGGCGGCAAACAAGGCTAGAGTCGTTTTGGATAAAGCTAGGGGGTTGTTCCATGTAGATTTATTCATGCAAATCTCCATGTAAGAAGGCGGATTTAACATCCATGTGATGGACTTCCCATTTAAAGGAGGCAACAAGGGAAAGAACAAGGTGGATAGAATTCATTTTGGCAACATGGGAGAAGGATTTAGTATAGTCAATGCCTTCAACTCGTGAAAATCCTTTAACAACAAGACGAGCTTTATGTCTATCCACTTTTCCATCTGGTCCAAACTTTGTTTTGTAAACCCATCTGCATCTGACAAGTTTTCTTCCTTTTGGAAGAGGAACAAGATCTCAAGTGTCGTTTGCTAATAAGAAACGATATTCTTCATTCATAGCTTTATCCCAATCTGGATGACTGGAAGCTTCTTCAAAGGTGTCTGGATCAGGATTTTCTGGAACTTGAGCCAATAAGGAAGAGGCTCTTTTGAACTGAGAACGTGTACATCGTCGATCTGCAGGGTCACCTGCAAGAGAACCTGCTGCATCCCTTGTAGAGCGAACCCATATTGGAAGCTGTGGAGCTGAAGGAATATCTTCAAGAGGTGGAGGAGGATTGTCATCCTCGCTGTCATCATTTGAACTAGAAGGAATGCTATCAAAAATAGAAGAGATAGAGAGAGGTGGCACATTTGTCGAATCAGGCTCGCAGGCCAAAGGTGGCACACCTATCGAAATAGGCTTGCAAGCCGATATATTTTCATCAAATTTCACATCTCTTCTAATGATTATATTTTTGGATTTTGGTTGAAGAAGTCTATATCCTTTGACATCTTCAGAATATCCAACAAAAATGCATTTTTCACTCTTAGGTTCTAAGGCTTTATGTTTCGCATCTGGAATATGGGCCCAAGCATCACTTCCAAAAACACAAAAGTGACTTACATCTGGTTTGATTGAGCTCCAAGCTTCTTCTGGAGTGATATTCCTTAAAAACTTAGTAGGAGTGTGATTTACTATGTAATTTGCACAGTTAATTGCTTCTGCCCAAAAGTTGAGACCAAGTCATTTAGATTGAAGCATACAAGTAGCCATTTCTTTTAAGGTGTGATTCTTCCTTTCATCTACACCATTTTGTTGTGGAGTATATGAAACAACATGTTGCAATTGAATGCCATGCTCAGTGCACAAGTTGGTAAATTTGTTGTTAACATATTCTCCTCCATTGTCTGATCTTAACTTAAGAATTGGATGTCCAGATTGTTTCTCAACAAAGGCCTTAAAGGCCAGGAACATGTTAAAAACTTCACTCTTGAGTTTTAAGAAGTATACCCAAGTGCGTCTGGAAAAATCATCAGTGAAAGTTAAGAAGTACTTGCAACCAGAGAAAGAAACAACAGGAAGTGGACCACATAAATCACTGTGCACAAGCTGCAAAGGGGCGGAGGCATGCCAAGAGGCACGTTTGTCAAAACTATCCCGATGATGTTTTTCGAGTACACATCTGGAGCAAACACCATCTTGGGAAGATACCATAGGAAGACCTGTCACCATATTTTCTTTACATAGAGTTTGAAGAGAGCGATAGTTTAAGTGACCAAATCGCTCATGCCAAAGTTTGCTCACTTCATCATTATGAGCAACAAAAATGGAGGGAAGACATGATGACCCAAAGTTTTCAAACTTATACAACCTTGTGGAATCATCAACAATGCCAATAGCTGAAATATATCTAGGATCTTTGAGGTCCATGATTACAACATCATGAGGTGAGAATTCTATTGTTTTCCCTTCACCTGAATGACTTATCTGATAAATAGATAGAAGGTTGCATGACAAGGTAGGAACACATAGTACATCATTAAACTGACCATTATTAGATAGAAGGTTCTAGATCGTACAACACTAAGAGATCGATCATCACCAACATAAATATGTTTGGTGTTACAATCATTTAAAGAAGAAAACATGGCTTTATTTTTGGCCATGTGCTAAGAAGCTCCAGAATCAATGAGCCACTCATGAGAATGAGAAGAAGAAGATACATTTAATGCATAACTAGATGCCTAACAACCACAAGCAGAAAGTGCCATTCATGAAGATGAAGTTGAAGAGGTCTCCAAATTGATGTGGTGCTTCTTCATTGCTGCTTCCAAGGCTTCCATCTTCTTAAAACATTTGGATTCTACATGGCCATCATGATTACAAAAGTTGCAATGTCTATCTGTTTTCTTCCCTTTGTTTTTAGTTGCCTTATCAGTTTGGTGAGTTGCTTTTTCAGTTTGCAGTTGAAATTGCTTAGGACCCTTGTTTGGTTTAGGGCCATACTTTTTAGGATACTGCTTCTTAGGATTCTTTTGATATGGTTGTTGTTGGGCTGCTAAGGCTTTCTTAGAAGCGTTTCCAGAAGTGATAAGACCAAGGTGTAAGAGTTTTTTTTGTTCTCTTATCAAAGAATCGCAAAAGGCATCAAAAAAGGGGTTCTTGTAGGTGGTTCCTTGAGAAATGATGGCTTCTCTAGTGGAATGGAAGGTGAAAACAAATACAGAGTATGCAGGGCCAAGCTTAGCAAGAACGGAATAGGTGAGGCTACCATCTTTCTTTTTGACCTTACAACCTTCTAAAAGAAGTCTAAGGGTCTTGAATTTGGACAAAAAATCTTCAATAGAGGAGAAATTATTGTGGTCCAAAGTAAGCAATTCATTTTCAAGCTGGTGGGCCCTGATTTCATTTTCAATTCCAAAAACAGTATTTAGCTTTTTTAGGGCTTCATTAGGGGTGTCAATTTCAAGGATATGAAATCGAAGATCTTGAGCAATGGACGTTCCTATCAACCGTTGTGCTTGATCTTGTTTATTTTTCCATTTAGCGGCTTTATCTCCATTGGTAGGTTTAGTTTCTTGTTCTGTGGCTATTCTATAAAGCCCTTTACTTCTAAGTAAATCTACCATGTGGGGTAGCCATTGGAAATAATTGGTGCTGTTAAGAATAACCGGGCACGCACTTTCCATTTTTTAAAAACTGAAGCTGAAAAGGCTGAAACTAACTGCTCCAATGGAAATATTTCGAAAAATTAGGTTGATTAAAAAAAAACGGCTCGAAAAATGGCTTCCGGATGAAGAAGTTATGCCTTTTTGAAAAAAAGAGTTGTAGATGCCGAATAGTTACGAGAATAGTTTGAAATTTGATGATGAAGTTCTACTTCCCCCCCCCCCCCCCCCCCTCCTTTAACAAAAATCTTTTTACAAAAATAAGCTTGAGAAAGAGGCTTGAACCCAAGACCTCTATTCTCATAAACTAACTTCACACCAAGTGAGCTAGTAAAAGGATTCTGTAATTGTTAGAAAGGAAGAAAGGTTTTTTTTTTTTTAAATTCTTCAGTGTGCGTGCTTTTTCTTGCAAAGCAAACACAAAAATCTGAGCACAAAAAACAAAAAAAAACGAAGTGTAAGCCTTACGACAGAACGTTAGATTTTCGGTTAGCCTTACCGACAACTATCCCTTTTTCCGCTATTTCTAATTTCCCGAGATCGCCCAAAGATGCGGGGAAAGAGCATACATAGCAAAAAAAAATCCCGTCTTCCTGTTTCTGATTTCCCGAGATTGCAGACAGCGCAGAGAAAAGAGAATACATAGAGAAGAGGGTATAGATCCGGCAAATAAATACAAAAAATATAAACCGAAATAAATAGAGGGATCCGAAATAAGCAGAACGATTAATAAAAATAAACTGCAGAAAAGATACTTTATACCTCTGGATCTAAAATGACAACTCGGGCAACCAGAAACCTTTTCGCATGAAATGAAATGGGTTCTTCACTGTAACAGACGCTCCAGACACAATAGAGCAGTTCTCCTTGCGCGAAAGTGGTAAGAAATAGTAGATCTAGAATACGACAGTCGCATGCGATCAAACCGGCTTCAGATTTGGATCAACAACGGATGCAACTCTCAAAATGGCTCTGATACCATGTACGAATTTACAGGGTAAGTTCCTTAGATCGAACACCAAAAGTCACCGCTCACAAACATATCACAAATTAGTACACCAGTATATCACGTGGTTAAAACCCTCGAAGAGGGAAACAGTCCACGGCCTGAGCCAACACAGCCACTTCAGGCAATTTATTAATGTAGAAAGAAAGTTTACATATGTTTCTCTCATAAACGGTTACAGGACAAATGATCCTCCATGCTCTTTAAATAGAGATCATGGACTAATCGGGTGTTAAGCCACGGATGAAGTGTCGTTAATACCGAGGAGAGAGTGAACCGTCGTACAAATCGTGACCGTCGGATTATAAGTTACAAATGTACATAGTAAAGAAACACACTTTATCTAACTCTACACTAGACCAAGTTATACTTAACTATTTCCTATGTGTCGGAATATCGTAACAGAAGCTAAGTTGTAGGAAACGTGGGGCAGGGGTCCGTTTCTACCCTGAAACGAAATGAAAACGCGTTTCCCCATATCGTACGACCTGGAAACGCGTTTCAGTCCGTACTGGGCCGTTTCATGTTGGGGAAACATGCGCAGTACGGACGAAAACACGTTTCTAGGCTGTATGGGCGCGTTTCCGTCGTTTTAACTTAACTTTTTTTTCCTTTTTTTTTGGGGTTCGTGTGTTTTATTATTATTTTTATTGTGGAAAGTGACTTTTGGATGCTTCTAGATGGCTCTCTCAACTTATAAAAAGACTCTCACTTCTAATGATCAAGCCTATGGCCCTAGTATATATATGCGATTCATGGTCACTTTTACTTAAATTTTTAACATTACCATGAAATGACTCAGGATGTTTGAGAGTGGTTCCGACCTCATTGGATTTCATATGGAGAATAGAATTTTAGATCTCATTCAAAATCCAGCAGAATTATCAGTTTTTTAAGATTTCAGGATTGGGTGATTGCAATGTTTCCATCATATTTTGTCATGTATTAAGGTAGGGAACTCGTATTTAATCAAGAGCATCAATCCCTGTATGTACCTTGATGTTAATGACATTGGTTGTCATACTCCTCTATCATGACCCTACTAAAAATGTACCCATCACTCAAACAAAATCTTGACTTGACATGCTCATAGTCTTTATTCTACTTGCAGCCTCATATATATAATAAAGGTTGATTTTGAGATTTTGATATATAATAAAGGCTGGTTTTGGATATTTTGATATTGCTATTTTTATTATGTGTCTGTTATCATTCATGAGTAAATGTCTAAATGTCTTGTAACTTGTAATAGTTTATGCTTTGAATTTATCAAGTATGTTTTAT
The DNA here is from genome assembly GCA_034641835.2 of Pinus albicaulis. NCBI lineage: Eukaryota > Viridiplantae > Streptophyta > Pinopsida > Pinales > Pinaceae > Pinus > Pinus albicaulis. The sequence continues at coordinate 535,468,338 of CM076579.1, forward strand.
GATTTCACATAACATTTCTTAAATGTCCTGAATTCTAATATAAATTCAAATTTTATATATATATATATATATATATATATATTGCGTTTCCCCGTTTCCAAAATTTGGGGAGGTTGCGTTTCATATCGCTTCCCGTTTCGGAAACTATTTTCGTTTCCCCGTTTCGTGCAACTTAGAACAGAAGTATTGTTGCTAGAGTACTTTCCTCGCTAAGAGGGAGTGTTGAGATTTCTGATGTGTTGGGGTAGCATCGGATGTGCTCTAGCTCCCAAACTTTTGTTGGAATCACGATTGCCGTTAGACCAAAACCTGCAGGCATTAGTCTCCGCTACAATCGCCAGAGTTAGGATCCACGAGAGGTGGTTAGTCCATGTCGCGAAACACACGGGGAGCGTTGAACCCAATGTCCAACAATCTCCCCCCCAACGCGAGCCGGTGAGTTTCGAACTCGAGACCTTTCGCTCTGATACCACTTGTTGGAATCACGATTGCCGTTAGACCAAAACCTGCAGGCATTAGTCTCCGCTACAATCGCTAGAGTTAGGATCCACGAGAGACGGTTAGTCCATGTCGCGAAACACACGGGGAGCGTTGAACCCAATGTCCAACAACTTTGTGGAGGGACTAGAGTACATAAGATCTCCATGACCTAGAAAGTGATTTAAGAAATTCCACCATGTTTAAGAGTATTTAATTAAGTAATCTTTTTAATTAAGGACCCTAAGTCTAACTTAGGAAAATAAAAAATTAAAGTTGATAAAATTAAACATGTGATGAAAATGACTTAAGTCACATGGATCAAGTTTTCTTTTAATCTTAGCTGTCGATAAGAGATTAGATCACGACCGTTGGTTTCCCAACGAGAAAAGTATGAAGGAGAGGCTTGGGGTCAGTTGGAGAACACACACAATGGTAGAGCACTGAGACTAAAGCTAGAATTGTAGGGCGTGGTTTGCTAAGAATTTCTAGAAGTGTTTCAGCTGCAGCAAGGGGTAGTATTGGCGAGAGGGATGGTTTGATCACAGGCCAAGAGTGCAACAAGAGGCAGAGAAGCAACAGTCTGAGCATCACAGAGAGGGCAGCAGCTATGCAGCGCAACCACAACTCAACAAAGGAAACACAGAGGCTTCAGGGGCTATACAGGGCTTACGTAGGCCCAGAAAGGGCAACGCAGAAGTAGCAGGAAGCCAACAGGGCTGATGCAGGCCCAACCAGGGTAGTTCAGGGGCAACGTAACCTAGTCTGGGGTGACACAGGCCCTTCCTGAGCAGCGCAAGGGCTGACGCAGGCTAGAAGAGCTGATGCAGAGGGCTTCAGAGCAGCGCTGGGGTTTCTGAAGACGGAAAAGGTTTGAGTTTTGTAAATCTCGTTTGAGGGTGTGAATCAGTGAAATTTTCTCTCCAGAACAAAGGTATAACTGCAGATTATTTATTTCTCTGTCGGGTTAACCAGTTTGGTGCCCAGATTTGTTGTACTTAGATTCTACTTAATAATAATACCCTCCAGCATCCAGAATACCGGTTTTCCCGCATTAGGTTTTTCTGGGGATAGTTGTCCAGAAAATTGTTGTGTGTCACTTTGTGATTGTGCATGTATTCAGTTTAGATATGTATGTGTAGGCTGTTAATGTATTTACTTTGATGTTAATGTTGAAGATTTTCACATTAATAACTTAATGTAAGTAGGAGAAGTAAATCTGAAAATTAACAATAGGGTTTTTGTTTTAGATATTCAAAAATTTTCACACTAATCTCGACCCACATACATCCTATTGTGTTAGATTCAAATGTCCTTGGATTTGGACTCACTACTTGGGAAAGCAACCTTGGCATGCTTGCGAAGGATGCACCCTTTGCACATCACCTACTACTTAAAAGTTAATACTGAATTCTGGAAGACAAGTGAAATTCTCCTTCAAAATTGGAAATGCTCTGTATTGTAGGTGCCCCATCCTCTTGTACCACAACACAGGCTATCACTACTATGAACCAAGGTTCGAGTAGGCTCAACCGTTAAAAACTTGTACAAATTGCCCTCTCTAAACCCAATAACTTGAGCTATGTGAAAGCTAGATTCTTTTGATCTGATAAATGCTTGCACTTTCGGGAACTCTACAACAAAACCTTTATCGTCCATGACTAAGACTGAAAGAAGGTTCTTCTTGTGCCTTGTAACATATAGCATGTCGTGCACTTCCAACAAGATACTCGAATAGAGCTGAAAAAATTGTCCCAATTCCTTTTATTGCATACTTGGCATCATTTCCAAGCTCCACATGTACCACTGAGTCTTGCTATGTTAGATTGGTAAACAGGTTCCATGCTAGTGTCATATGGTGAGATGCACCATTGTGCATGTACCATGCACTTTTGGAAACTGTGTTGATAGAAAGACAAAAAACAAATGAGAAATCCTTCTCAAATTTCGCAACAAACTTGTTCATTTTTTTTTGGTAAGGTTGCTAACTCTTGCTTTTGAGGATTTTCTCTGACCTTCTTCCACTATAGACACTGTGAGGCATATTGACCGTGCTTGTGACATACGATACACTTGATTTTACTCAAGGCTTTCTTCTTGACTGTCTGTGGGGCTAACTCTTCACTCTTTCCTTATCGAAATCCTTTCCTTTGCCATTCCTTGTTCGATTGACAAGACTAGATACTTGTCACCTTCTTGCCAAATGGCTTTAGACTCCTTTGATGTCTCTTCTTAGACACAATCAACCCAAAGTCTTCTCAAGAGTTGGAAGGTTCTAAACTTCTACCATGCACAAATAACCTTGACAAATGGTTCCCAAGGATTTGGGAATCCATCCAGTGTTGTATTTACCAATTCTTCATTGATGACCTACACCCCAACTATTGCAAGCTGATCACAGATCTGAGTTATCTCCATGAGGTAAATGATAATTGAATATGATCTAAAGACATTTTGTGTAGATCTAAGCTATCCTTTATACCATTTTCATGTTTATGTTCTCTCTCTGGTAGAGACTTGCTGGGGCGTTTAACATCTCCTTGGCTGTCTTCATCTTGGACAAGTGAGTTATCATATGATCCTTTATTGCATCCAAGATTACCTGCATGGCTCTGATCTCCTCTTTCTGATGAGCTTCTAATTGTTGCGGATCTATCAATGAGGGAATGACTTTGTCAACAATCTCCCGAAAGCAAAGTGACTTTTGCTTTCCATCCAATATATATTCAAACCTGAGACAAGCTGCTGCCATCTTCCAGATCTAAAAGCGCTGCCCTAAAAATGTGCTTAGCCCTTTAAGCACCCAGTAAAAAGTACTATTGGTCCCCAAATCTACTAGATCTGCTTGTTGTATACACATATCTGCACTATATTTGTTTGATAGTCACTCAGATCTGTAAGATCTCACTGCTGTAAGCCTAGATATGCTTAGATATGTATGCTGGTCACTTGGATATGCAAGATCTACTTGCTATACCCAGATTTGCACTAGATTTGTCTGCTGGTGACTCAGATGTGCAAGATCTGCTTGTTGTATACTCAGATCTGCACTAGATGTATTTGATGGAAACTCACATTTGCAGCTATAGCTATCAGATCTATGTTGTAACATTCAAATCTACTGTGGTAACCTTCAGATTTGTTGTTGTAGCCTTTAGATTTGCTTCAATAAACACTTGGAAATCAACTTCTCTTAGAGATTAGGCTCTTATACCATGTTAAAATCTCTTTTCCTGTAACCTAGGTGAATTAATTTCTTATGATTTCCTTACAAAAAAAATTAATTTGGATTGAATTCTTCAGCTCATAAAATAAAATACACTTGCTGGAAATTACATAGATATAAAAAAATCAGTATAAGCTATAGGAAACCATCACCCAAAATACACATAAATCTCTGCCATTCAAATATCAACCGTTCATTGCTCCAAGCTTACAAGAGCTCACAAAGTAGGAAATAACCCAATGAGAAAAAAGGAAAATAGTATAGCAAAACCTCGCTATTCAGGTGCACCATACAACGTGTATAGCCCTGCCAAAACTTGTTCTAAAAACCCTCTTGTTGCTGAAATTTGTCCCAAAAATTTGTATGATCGGCCTTCTCTTTTGTTGGGTTGTACGGCCTCTTGAAGTTGCCTATGCACCTGCTATGTATGGCCCCACAATTCTTCAGCGTCGAGGTAATCTCTTCTTGTTGCTCACATTGTTTCCTCTTTTCTTCTCTGGACTTCCAAACTGAGTGAAAATCCTTTTTCACTCGTGTTTTTTTTCTAACACTCTCAATGTATCACTGTTAATTTTAGATAATCATGGTATGTTCTATGCCTCGAGCTGTTTGCTTCAATCTTTCTTATTAGCCCAATTCAATTTCAGATTGGCAATCACATAACCATTGAAAGTAAATGCTGATAGAACATAAAATAAATCGACAGAAGATGAGCCAAGACAAGAGACAATAATTTATATAATTCTTCTTATTCAACAGAGAGAGAGGAAATGTCTTTTGCAGCAGTCAACAGGATGCCCTAGCCAGCAAAGACTTTGCTGGTCAAATCATCCCTTCAACCTCCAATCAGGGTCAGTCAAACTTGGTCAAATTCGGCCTTCCATCAATGTCACACATAGCCCAAATCCAGTCCACAAAACAGTCAATCCAGAAGTCAAAATTCTGCTGTCAAACCAGCAGTCAATGCTGTGGTCAACTCTGTCCATAAAAGCCCTAAACCCATCCAAAAATTGCAGCTTCCTGTTTCACACGTGTGTAGGAGAGAGAAGCCTCTAAGGCTGTACGAACCAATCAGATGAGAGAGAGATGTGTGAGAGGAGTGAATGATGAAATGAGCATCATGTCTCCCCTTTTTATATCCATGAATGTGGGTGTGTGACACATCTTTTGGGACTTGTGAGCCTACATTACAATTCTGGCCGACCTTGACAATTTGCACGTGTGGAAAATAAATTCAAAATACAACTTCTGCTCATCCAAGCAAGATGATCTTTAGATTAATCTTTCACCTCTCCGAAAGAGGAATCCAACAAAAATATCATCTCTATCATATGAACAATGCAACATAGAGTGTTGAAGATTGCAACAAGAAACAATGAAGGAGGCATCCTGAAACATCTTTCCTGATCCTAGTTGGAAAGTGATCACCTAAACTAGGTGGGGACCACACAAGTGATTTTTTTGTCGCAAAGTCTATTTTTAGACATATGGATCATGGTCTATGAGTTGCGGGATGGTCAAGTTGGTAAAAATAGATGGACCTCTATTTTTAGACATTGGGCGGAATCTATTTTTAGACTGCCGGGCTAAAATAGAACAGTCAAATATTATTAACCCTTAATAATATTTAGACTATAAACATTATCTTATCCTCTTGGAGCACTTCAATTTGATGCTTGGATGTGGCACATGCAGCTGACAGAAGGAAATACGCTTTTCCTAAGGGTTAGTTGAGCTATTGCATGGTTGACTTTAGTTAGAACTCATGTGGCAGAGTTTGGTGGAGTTGATGAGACAGTTGGTGGAGTTGTGTTCTATTTAACTTAGTTGAACTAGTTGTATTTAGTCTAATTGACAAATACACTAGTGATGAGTGGTGTGAATTAATTATTAATTAATTCACTAATTATTAACTCATAAATCAACTAAAGAATACATCAGTTAACTGCAATGCATGGACAGTTCAGTGGAGACCAGTGTTAGAGGTGGGTGAAAGGGTGAGTCTACTATCAGTTGTGACTATGGCTGTGCATGAGATTAGCACACACATTGATTGAGATTTCCAATTAGGATTGCACAGTACAAGCCAGGGGGATTCGAACTTGGATCTAACCATTATTCGTCTTGGATTGCGCAGTAGAGGCAGGCAGACTTGTGGAGGAGATTTGAACCTGTGACTTGTTCATCTTTCGTGCTAGTTTGTGTGTAGCATGTGAGATAGTGCTGAGAGCTGTGAGGAGCTTTGTGCTATGTATTGTTACATGTTCTCTATCATTATAATATACAGATATTTGGGGGTTTTCAGCTGTAAGCTTTCCCCATTACATATTGTGTTATATGTGTGCTTGATCATGTTTTAATGTGCGCATGCGACTGCTTCTAATTTCCGCAAATTGATGATCAATTGTAGAAGAGGTTATGTATTATGCATGAAGCTCAAATAGTGTGTAATCAGGATAATCTTTGTGAATAATTCATCTATTATTCAAATTTCTACATGGTATCGGAGCGAAATTGATCATCGGATCTATTACAGTGATTACATTTTATTTCGGTAGACAGAGTCTGTACGAGGGCCAGGTAGCCTTTGGATCCATCCTTTCTTTGAAAGGTGATATATCCAGTAAATTCCCCTACAGTCGATCTCTGTGCTAGAAATACTTTGTTCTCACAGATCAGAAGCGGTTGAGTTTTGAGCTGGTGGAATTCGAATTTGCAGCAGTGTTTTCTTGGTGTTGAAGTCAAAATGTCTTATCAAGGATTGCGATTGGAGTATGCTCTTGAAGGCAGCTCGAATTATATTGCATGGAGAGATAGGATGGAGGCGGTGCTCGATGACAATGGGCTGAAGGAGTTCATAGATGCTGAAGTTCCAAAGCCTAGCGATGCAGCCTTGGTTGAGGCTTGGCAAAAGAAGATGGCAAAAGGTCGAAGGATTCTGTTGGAGGGCGTGAAGGATCACATTGTATCCAGCCTGCATGGAAAAGTTTCTCCATACTTGATGTGGAAAGCTTTGACAGATTTGTTCCAAAGCAAGAGCGACTAGAGGAAGTTGGCGCTCAAGGATAAACTCAGGGAAATAAAGATGGAGAAGAATGACACTATTCCGGTATACTTGACAAAGTTTGTCCACTGCAGGGATGAGCTTGGGAGTGTAGGAGTTAGTGTGGATGATGAGGACTTGGTGAGCTTGGCTCTCCTTGGTCTTCCGAAGAGTTGGCATTCCTATGAGGACTCTATCAATGGTCGGGAGAAATTGCCAGGATGGGAGCGACTTTGGTCGGATCTTGTGCAAGAGGAGATAAGGCGGAGTACCAAGGATGGATCTTCATCAAAGGCATCTGATGAAGAGGATTGCGCTTTGGCTGCCAAAGCAAGGAAGGGGAAGGGCAAGAAGAATGCTTCTCAATCCGGTGCGGATGGTAAAGAGCATGACATGTCCAAAGTGAAGTGTTTTCACTGTCACGATCATGGGCATTACGCCACAAATTGTCCACAGAAGAAGAAGAACAAGCAGGCTGCTGGAGTTGCAGCTGGTGAGGCTCTTGCCTCGCAATTTGAGTTGGAATTCTCATTGATCGCATGCATGGTGTCTAGTGCATTGGGATCGGGGTGGTATTTTGATAGTGGCGCTTCCTTTCACATGACGGGAGATGTGAATCTTTTCAGTGATTTGGTGGAGAAATATCTCCAGTTGCATGTTGAGTTGGGTGAAAATGGATGATACAATGCGACCGACATTGGTACCATAACCTTTCAGAGGGAGTCAGGTAAACTCATTCTTTTACAAGATGTAGTGCATGTTCCAGGTTTAAAGAAGAATTTGATCTTAGTCGCAATGTTAGAGGATAAAGGGTATGAAGTTGTCTTCAGTGAAGGAAAAGTTTTCCTTCGGCACAAGGCAACAGGACAAGTCAAGAAGGTTGGGATTCGAGCAAAGAATCTCTACAGACTTGAAGTAGATGGGATGTATACGGAGCTTCCTACTGTTGGGAAGTGCGAGAAAGACATGCAATTGATGCTTGAGAGGGAGCAAGTTTTGCATGCAGTTAATAATGAACCTCGGGATGTGGAGCAGCCACAAGATGAGGATCATGGAGTGGAAGAAACCACTCATGCAGAGAAATTTCGTGCCAGATGGGCAGAGGGAGTGCATGCAGCTATACCACCAGGTGAGAGGTGGGGCGACATGCATGATTAATCCTAAGAGGATATTTCTGGGCAGGATTCATGAGATGGTGTGGATCTCATGAATTGAACTTGGCTACGAGGTGCCCACAGCGCAACAGTAGCATGATCAGTTGGATTGATGTAGGCGGATCAAAGTGACAGTGTCGGATACTGGAGCACGGTTCAGAGTTGACAGCAAGTGCAGAGTGCATGGGTGCAGAGTTCAACATCGCAGTGGTTCCTGATGACATGTGCAGTTGGCCAAGAAAAAGTCAAAGACTTTGATGATATATGCTAGATGCATCAGACCGATCGAGTTGTTTGGAGCCTATTCAGTTTCGTGAAGGTTGCGGGGCGAATGCATGGAGTTGCATGTCGCATGCAATGACAGTCCTTTCTTGTTGAGAGGGAGTGTTGAAAATGGCCACAAGAAACATTGAAGGAGGCCTCCTGAAACATCTTTCCTGATCCTAGTTGGAAAGTGATCACCTAAACTAGGTGGGGACCACACATGTGATTTTTGTCGAAAAGTCTATTTTTAGACTATGTCTATTTTTAGACATATGGATCATGGTCTATGAGTTGCGGGATGCTATTTATGGATGATTGGTCATGTTGGTAAAAATAGATGGACCTCTATTTTTAGACATTGGGCGGAATCTATTTTTAGACTGCCGGGCTAAAAATAGAACAGTCAAATATTATTAACCCTTAATAATATTTAGATTATAAACATTATCTTATCCTCTTGGAGCACTTCAGTTTGATGCTTGGATGTGGCACATGCAGCTGACAGAAGGAAATACGCTTTTCCTAAGGGTTAGTTGAGCTATTGCATGGTTGACTTCGGTTAGAACTCATGTGGCAGAGTTTGGTGGAGTTGATGAGACAGTTGGTGGAGTTGTGTTCGGTTTAACTTAGTTGAACTAGTTGTATTTAGTCTAACTGACAAATACACTAGTGATGAGTGGTGTGAATTAATTATTAACTCATAAATCAACTAAAGAACACATCAGTTAACTGCAATGCATGGACAGTTCAGTGGAGACCAGTGTTAGAGGTGGGTGAAAGGGTGAGCCTACTATCAGTTGAGACTATACTTGTGCATGAGATTTGCACACACATTGATTGAGATTGCCAATGAGGATTGCGCAGTTAAAGCCAAGGGGATTCGAACTTGGATCTATTCTTTTCTCATCTTGGATTGCGCAGTAGAGGCAGGCAGACTTGTGGAGGAGATTTGAACTCGTGACTTGTTCATCTTCCGTGCTAGTTTGTGTGTAGCATGTGAGATAGTGCTGAGAGCTGTGAAAGCTTTGTGCTATGTATTGTTACATGTTCTCTATTATTATAATATACAGATAGTTGGGGGTTTTCAGCTATTAGCTTTCCCCATTACATACTGTGTTGATATGTGTGCTTGATCATGTTTTTATGTGCGCATGCGATTGCTTCTATTTCCGCATATTGATGATCAATTGTAGAAGAGGTTATGTATTATGCATGAAGCTTAAATAGTGTGTAATCAGGATAATCTCGGTGAATAATTTAGCAAATTATTCGAATTTCTACATAGAGTTTGGTCCTAGTTGCGAAATTTAACACTCCCTCTCAACTAGGGAGAACTCCATCTGTCCACCTGTGCAATCCTGTCATCCAGTACTATCATGTACTATCATATATCATCATCATGCAATCTTGTGTCATCTTGTTGTCTCTGCTCTACTATAAAAGAAATAATAAGAAAATATCATCGAGAGTGAGTCACAAAGACTTTGCCACTCTCCACTGACTCGAAGTCAGTTTAGAGGTAAAAACCTCATCCAGACATACTGACCCGAAGTCAATTTAGAGGTAAAAACCTCAATCAGACTTGATCCCAGATCAAGTTGTTGGACACATCACATCCTAGACATAGAGAGTACAACAATACCCACTGCGTCCATCGGTAATGCTATGGTCCCTATCCTCATTTCCGAACTCATTGGCCAAATAAGAGGTACTCCCCATGAGTCCCAGACTACATGGGTAGGATGCATTTGGGCCATAGATCAAAGAGAGGGTGAACCAACTCAATATCATAACGGTGGGGAAAGAGCACACCAACAAGGTAAGGCGAGCCTAGCTCTGTGGTTGCTTATACCTCCAAGTAGCTATCCCCAAGCCCCCTGGAGCTCCTAGAGCTCATAGTTCAACTTGAGCAGGACCCTCACAATAGGGTTTTCCACGATACCAAGCTTCTTACGGAAGGTTAAGAATTTGACCTTCCCCAGGGGCTTCGTGAGAATATTTGCGACTTGCTCATCTGTCCCAATGTGATGGAGCCTTATGGCATCTCGTTGTACCATGTCCTGGACAAAGTGGTACCTAATATCAATATGTTTGGATCGGTCGTGGAACACAGGATTCTCAGAAAGACGAATCCCACTTTGGTTTTCACAAAGTATCACGGTGGTATCCAACACATGTCCAAATAGCTCACTGTAGAGCTTTCTCAATCAAACAGCATCACAACAGTCCATACTTGCTGCAATGTATTCAGCCTCGACATTGCTCAAAGCAATCGATTTCTGCTTCCTACTCATCCAAGAGATTGAAGCAGAACCTAGAGTGAAGCAGTGTCCAGATGTGCTCTTACGATCCACCATACTGCCTGCCCAATTGGCATCAGTATATCCATGGAGCCTCATATTCTCGACAATGTATCTCAACCCATGGTTGATTGTGCCTCGAAGATATCTCAAGGGATTCTTGGCACCAATCCAATGAATGTGATGAGGCTCGACCATGTATTGACTCAACGTGTTCACTGCAAAACATATGTCCGGACGTGAGTTCACTAAGAACATCAAGACCCCCATAAGTTGACGATACTCGATGGGATTTCCCAACTCGGACCCAACAACACTTCCACACAACTTCTTAAAGTTGAGTTCCATCGGAGTAGTCACGGACTTGTAGTCCACCATCCCAAATTTCTCCAGCAGCTTCAGTACATATTTTCCTTGAGAAAGGAAAATCTCACCTATCTTTTGCCAGACCTCCAAGCCTAGGAAATAGTGCATCAGTCCTAGGTCCTGCATCTCGAACTCAAAAGCTAGCTCCCTTCTTCCTAGAAGCATCCAACTTGCTTCTCTTTTCTTTCGGCACATGAAAATAAATGGGACTTCCAAAAACTCTAAAATGAGAGACATTGGGCTTTTTACCAGAGAAGACTTCTTTGGGAGTTTTGGAGTCAAATGCAGAAATGTGGGCATCTATTTTGAACATACACAACAGTGTTGGCAGCTTCTCCACATAGGAACTTCAGAAGACCTTGGTCATATAGCATGGCATGGGCAACTTCCAAAATGGTTCTATTCTTCCTTTCAGCAACACCATTTTGTTCAGGAGTATACACAGTGGTGGTCCCCCTCTTAATGCTAGCTTCCTTGCAATAGTCATTGAATTCATTCGACTCATACTTGGTTCCATTATCGTTGCTCAAAATTTTGATCTTCTTCCCTGTTTGATTTTCAACCAAGGCCTTGAAGCTACATAACCACTTGAATGCTTCATCCTTCTTCTTCAAGAAGTATATCCAAGTTTTGCGCGAGAAGTCATCTATGAAAGTGATATATTATAAGCATCCTCCCAAGAATGTTACAGGTAGCATACCAGATAGATCAAAATGTATCAATTGCGAAATATCAGATGTCTTTGTGACACTTGAGGGGAATGGTCCCCTTGTATGCTTTCCTTCGGCACAACCTTGACATACACCTTCATGATCATCTTTGAAGTCGAGCATCCCGATCACCACCTTCCTTGCTTCGGGAAGGGCTTTATAATGAAGGTGTGCAAACCTACGGTGCCATAGCTCGGATTGAAGAGTTGGTTAGCATGTTCAGGGCAAGAAATGCTAATCAAATTCTCTTTTTGAAGAACAAGTTGAAGAACATCAAGATGGACAAGGGAGAGTCCATCCAATCCTACTTAATGGGAATTACCAAAATTAAGAATGATCTCTTAGCTATTGTAAGGGCTATAGTTGACTGAGAGCTCACTCTCATTGCTCTTGGAGGACTTCACTGACCATGGTATATATTTAATACTACTATTTTCAATAATAATATAGTTCCTGATTTTGATGAATTGTTGACGAGATGCACTCAAGAGGAGACAAGGATGATGGAGAGAGACCATCCCTCAAATGGGAATGGGAGTGACCCTATTGCCTTCACTGCTCATACAAAGAAGAGGAACAATGCTAGTCTGAGAAATCAAAATCATGGAAGAGTGTGTGCCAAAGGAATAAAAGGAAGATGTGTTAATCAAGGTTGTCATTGATGTCAATGTGGCATTGACCGGGATGTCAAATATTCTTGAGATGTCTGGTTCCAGATGATGATGCCATGACTCTTGGTTGACTAGGATACCATCAATGAAGATGGCAAGGCACGAAGAAGTCAAACCACTAATGAAGGAATCCCTAAGAAGTACTTGATCTAACGTTGCATGCACTTGATCTCATTAGGTGGTTGGAAGACTATCTTACTATCTTAGAACTTTCCTAATGATGATGCTACACTATGACATATTACTGCACTATTATTGAATACATGATGCTATACCTATCATGATGACATGGATGTCCTACATGATGACACTATGATCCTATGATTGATAAGCCAAACAATGGAGAAGACAAACAAAGGAGAAGTCAAGCAATGAAGAAGCCATGCTATCCTATTCACTTTCTGCAAACAAAAAATAAGGAAAGTCACAAAGAAAAATAAAATTGGACACCTTGGAGGCATCCTTTCAAAATGAATCCTACACCATCTTAAAGAGGATTTTTTCCTTTTTCTAATGAGCCCTCACTTGCCGAAAAACTCCCAGTAGTTGAAGAGAAAATGAATTTTTAAGTTGAGAAATATATATTTTATTGCAAGCCGACCTAAGTCAACCTACATATGTCGGCTCTCACTCTCCAATAGTCACGTCCTTTCTTTAAAGGACGAAATTACTATAAATACAAGTCTGTTTTTCATCATTCAAGGAAAAAAAATTTCGGTGAAAATTATAGGAAGACAAGGAACAACAACTAAGACCGAGAAGGATTTTTAAATCACTGTTTGGGTTGGATTTCAACAAGGTGACCTTACTAAAGTTTGGATTTGTGGTTAGAAGACTGAAAAAGTGCAAGAGCATTAAATGCAGCAAACAGTGAACAAGATCTTTTGTTGGGTTAATTGTTTGGGGTTTAGCTTGTTCAGAATTTAGATTACAGCGTAGTATTAAGGCTCGGATCACTGAAACCAAACCTTATATCCGTGTTACAAATTACAACCCTGTATTAAGGCTCAGATCACTGGAACCAAACCTCAGATCTGTGTTACAAATTACAACCCTATATTAAGGCTCAGATCCATGTAATAGAGCCTAAGAACAGAGCTCGGATTTACTTCTGTGGGTATATCTGTGATACAACAGTGCTACTGTGGATGAAAAGAAGGGTTATACTTATTTCAGTCATCCTTAAAAGAGCTCTAGAAAGGTTCGGATATCGGAAACATTGATAAATTGGAAAACTCAAAACATTAAGGCAGTCTTGTAGAGAGCTCGATTGAAGAACTAACTTGTAAAGGTGTGAAGGAAGTTTTAGATCATCAGTGAAGGAGATAGCTACAGTACCGAGAATAACATATAGTTCACCACTTTGTGGGTTCATTGATTTAGTGACTATGGTGGCATCATCAAGCTTACTGTGAGGGCATATGCAGTCAACCTTGAAGTGAAGATTACGAACCCTGACAGTGTTTGGAACCTCAAGTCAAAAAAAAAGTGAAGTTTGTTGATGACAGTTTGAAGATATCCTTGTAGCATACATTGAAGCAGCCTTGGAGTAAATCCAGAAGCATTTATTAAGATGAGTCTTCTTTAGCATTACTTGGAGCATTGATTGAAGACTTGTTGGAGTTTTCATTGGAGAACTTTTGGAGACATATTGAAGCATCCTTGAAGCAGAGGTGTTGAGGTACATTAAAGGATCCTTAGAAGAATCATTTGGTGCAGACTTTGAGGCATAGTGCAGTTTATTGTAGACACATTGTTGAGAAGCCCTAGCTGTCCTTGGAGTTAATCTTGGAGATGCATTAGTCATCATGAAGTAACCTTGGAGATCTTTCTAGGGTACAATGAAGAGCAATGGTGACACCTTCTAAGAAAAGATTGTCATTGATGACGTAATGTGGAGACTACAATGAAGACTAAGTGAATATTGAAAGGGCTCGTTGAAGAAGACATTGGGAGCCGTGAAGTATAACCAAAGATATCTTGACGAATTGAAGCAGGAGGTTGGAACCTCATAGAGACAAGGTTGGTGCCTTGGAAGATAGGGTTGGAGCCCCAGAGGATAGGAGTCTTCAAAAGACCGGGTTGGAGCCTGTACCAGATATAGGGTTGGAGCCCTTGAGGTTGGTGCTTCAGAATTGACAAGGTTGGAGCCTTAGAAGTCCGAGTCGGTGCTTGGCAAATACAGGTTGGAGCTTGGGAGATTGAAGATTGGTGTCTTCATCTAGGGTTGGAGCCCTACATATATTGTACTTGATTTATTGTAAAGAAGAAATTAATAAAAGCATTTATTCTTATTGTTCATTGTGTTCTAAATATAAGTGATCTAACTGGTAAAATTAACAATTGAAAAGAAATACTGATTCACCCCCCTCTCAGTATTTCCAACAAGATATTACACTTGTAACAAGTTAGGTCATTATGCAAGAGAGTGCCCTAATAGAAGGGACTCTCCCAGAGATGATGACAACAACAACAAAAACTTCAGGGGGAATGGGAATCAAAGGAACAACAAGTTCAAAGTAAAAAAGGAAGGCTCCCTCTGATCGAAATGGGAATGGAAATGGTCAATCTTTCAAAAGGTCAAGAAATTCCAGGTATGATGAGTCCAATGTTGTTGATGAGAAAAATGAATATATTCTTATATCTGCCCTCTATGCCGCATCTCCTTCTGACACCCTAGACAATTGGTTGATTGATAGTGGTGCCTTAAGGCACTTCACTGGATATAAGGAAGCCCTCTCTGATTTGATTGAAAGGGATACTAATTTGGAGATTATCCTTGGAGAAAATGCCACCTATCCCGTGAAAGGGACAGGGACTGTGACCCTTTATCTAAATCAAGGTCAAATCCTCCGATTGCAAGATGTGTTGTACGTACCTGACTTGAAGAAGAATCTAGTGTCTATCTCGGCAATGGAAGACAAATGATTCAAGGTGGCATTCATCGATGGAAAGGTACACAATTGGAAGAGGAACTTCAAAGAAGCGTTCACTCTTGGGTTTAGGGTTGACACACTCTATCAGGTTGGAGGAAGTCCATTGGCGGCCATGACATGTGACACAACGCTGTCCAGAAAAGCCCTAAACCAGTGCAAAATTCGCAGCTTCCAGTTTCACACGTGTGGGGGAGAGAGAAGCCTCTAAAGGCTGTATAAACCAATCAAATGAGAGAGAGATGTGTGAGATGAGTGAATGATGAAATGAGCATCATGTCTCTCCTTTTTATATCCATGACTGTGGCTTTGTGACACATCTTTTGGGGCTTGTGAGCCTACATTACAATTTGGGCTGACCTTGACAATTTGCACGTGGAAAATAAATTCAAAATACAACTTCTGCTCATCCAAACAAGATGATCTTTAGATCAATCTTTCACCTCTTTGAAAGAGGAATCCAACAAAAATATCATCTCCATCATATGAGCAGTGCAATGTGGAGTTTGGTCCTAGTTGCCAAATTTAACAGTCACTCTCTGTATGGTTGTATTCGTTCCTTTCACCGTCTTTCTTTTATAGCATTGAGCTTATGATGAAGTCTCCATAACCCTAATCTCCTAATGAGATTGAAGGTTGAGATTAATTTACAATTGACTATGTAGATTGCATCTAAATCACTAATATAGTTAGTTTACATTTTATTATACATTAATCAACTCACTAATAAAAGACTCTTCACTTTAACCAACTAGAAAGGACCTTTTTGGACGACCTCAACACACTTGACGCTAGACCTTTGCAGAAGTTTTGTTTGATGCTACAAACAAAAACAATGGGTTGCTTGTATAAGCTTTGGCGTTTACTTTCTACAAACCCTAAGCTCATGTCCTGTAAGTCTAGCAAGGTGGTATTGTTGAAAAAGTGTAACTAGGTTAGTCTTCATGTTGACTATGTAATTATATATTTATTCACAGAAGATGTCAAAGGTAATAAAATGCATTTTTGGTGTACTTGCTTCATGGGTTTCATGAGCAAGTTTTTATTATGTAGATAGACTTCTTCTTGATGTCTATTAGGTTTATGACATCTAGGAATAAATATATTTAAGAGTCATATAGATATGAAGGATTTTAGTATGCTCCAAAGACCTTGTAACAAAGCTCACAAACAGTCCTCAAAGAAGATGGGAGACAAGCTCTAAAAGACATTGAAAGTCCAGCGTAAACAACCTATAAATAGTGGACAAGATGCTGGAGATAAACCTTGTAAAGTCGGCTTGAAAAATGCTGGAAAGGTCGGCTCAAATTATGTCCCAATAGTTCACTAAATAGGTCGGCTAATTATAGGGTCGAATAACTATAAATAGACCAGAAAAGTTCGCATAAATCAGAGTCAACATAATTGAGACATGTCTGAGATTTTTCGGTCAAGATCTCAGTGATAAGACTGCGGTCAAGTCTGAGGTGGACAACGTTGGAGAAAGAACTGAATTGCGGATAAGTCAAAGGTTGTACAACGTTGAAAGGAGCAGATCTAAGGAGAAGAACAAAATGCGGATTGAAGGAATAAACTGCGGAATTAATTGAAGGCTACAGTTTGCGGAACTAACTAAAAGGATAGACTGCAGAATTAATTGAAGGCTACATTTTGCGGAATTAACTAAAAGGATAGATTGCGGAAGTAATTGAAGGCTACAGTTTGCAAATTCAATTAAAGGTGATAGAAATTTAGGAAGATAAATCAGAGATTTACCTTCCTAAATACATTGTAAGATATTCAGTTACAAATCAATTCTATCTCTACATTTTAAGTACTTTGATAATTCACTTGATGAAGGATTAACTAAAAGAATACATAAGCAAGCTCACAAGTAATTATCTAGAAGAGAATTTTTGTATCATCTCAAGCCCTACAAAATTCTCAATATGGTATCGGAGCTAAGGTGACAGTTAAGGAAGGGCAACTAATTCTCTGATATTTCGAGAGGCAATTGAAGTCCGAATGTCACAGTTTACAATTCAGATCATCCTTAGAAAATCTCGGGCTAATTTTAGAAGTGTTTTCAGATTCGTGGAATCATAGCAATGCTCTTGGCATACCTAGTGCAGATCACAGTGAAAATACTAAACAGGATTTCGGTGATATGTTACAGCTTGGTTCTATGTTACTTCAGGTCCAATCAACAGTGAAAGAATAACGATGCTACCTCAGTAACATTCCATAACAGTCACACGTTTTGATGTTATATGTTGGTGCTGTCACATATAGTATCGATGCTATCTTAAGGGAAAGATTTCAATAACATAATAATACCTCGGTATTATGACAAGAAGTAAAAAGTGATCTCAGTGCTCTCACAAAATAAGGTCTTGGCAATATAACTGCAAGGAGGCCTAACCACAAAGAAAATCTTGATACAATCTCAGTTATGTCATAAAGGAAGAAGGCTAGAAGACTAAAATGAATTGCCATTAAGGCAAGTTACCTCTCATTAAAGCAAGGATCCTCTCATTGTCCTCAAAGAAGATCATCCAAAGAGAAAGCACTAACACATCTCTTCTCCACCGCCATCGAAGAAATCAAGCTGAAGACTTTATCTTCACTTATCAAGTAAGCATTTTTCATTCTATAATCAAATTTGGTTAAATAACTTTGTTTTTGCAAGGAGATCTATGAGCTGGTTGGGCTACCAAGAATCCTTGCATAAGGAGGATAGTCACAATCCTCGAAGAAAGTAAAGTCATGGAAAGTCTATACAGGTCAAGATTTATCTGAATACATGGAAAGGGATAGAAGGGCTCAAAGGATTCTTATGGAATTAGTCAAAGTCCTTACATCCCTTTGTCTATGAAGAATTGGAGACATCAAGAGAATACATGATAAGCTGAAAGTACTATTCTATGCAATAAATAAGGTTATGTCACTTAGACCCGATTTTCACAAAATTGAGGGATCAAAGAATGAAGGGATATCTTGATAAGATCTCAACTGTGAGATCTGGAAAAGATGATAGACAAGAAAATTACCTCATTCAACTTGTGATCTCTATGCTAGATGGAAAAAGACAAATCTAGGGCAAAAATGTTGTAGGATAAAAGACTCAAACATTTGTTGAGGAAATGTGGAAAGAGTTATGGACGTTACAAGAAAGATGGTCCTAAAGGGACAATCCCAATAGGAGTAAGAAAGGAAGCCCATATCATCGAAAAGAATGGAGGAAGATGAAGAAAAGAAGTTCAAGGAAAATCACGCAAACTTATGAGTAAGGAATTGATTTCTGTTGGATATATGATAGGAAGCAATGTAGCATCCTGATCTAAGCATGGCAAGAACTCCTGGTGAATCAGCTCTGGGAAAACCTCTTTGACAAACTTTAAGGAAAGTAGTGATCAAAGAGCAAGGGTCATCGTAGAAACATACTTCTGGGATGTGATGACATATTGATGAAACAAGCCAAGGGAATGAAGCTATTCATTCCTAAAAATTGCTATAGGATGACTCAAGGGAAAAAGGGTAAAGAGGTATATATATATTTATATACTAACATTGGATGCTGTGAAGGCTTGTCATATGGTTGTAGGTAATGAACTTCTGTATTTAGAAGTATGATCTATGGAGGAGTATCTCTCAGTACATGGATAGATGAAATCAACATAATATGTCCTCATGAAATATGAGGTGGTTGTATATGAACAAGAAACTAGAAAGGTTGTAAATCCCTAGAATGTGCAGAGAGGAAGAGATCATGAAATGCAACCATGTCAAGATGTGACTAAGAGATCTCCTGGAAAGATATGTAGACTCTGACGGAAGTCTGGTAAAGAAGAAGACCTTTGGCAAAAAGCATATCATTAGGGGATGTGTCAATCTATATGAAGGAAGCCGATGCCTACGAGAAGATGTCATGGTGAAAGATCATCACTAAGGTAACTTTTTTTCTAAAAGTTAATATGGATGTGTTTATTTGGATGAATCCGTGCAGGGCTGCTAATCATGAGAAATGATGTTTGATCCTTGGAAATGACTCGAAGGAAAGCAGCATGACATAATAATGGACCAGATAAAGGAAGTCTGATGAATCACTCTGATAGCTGACATGACTCAGGATGGAAGTGATGGATGATTTGTGCCCTATGAAGCTAAAAGTTGGAGATTCCTCAATATCGAAATCAATGACATCGAGAACCAAAATTCTTCATGAGCAGCTCGCTGTCTCACCATTGCTGCTGGAGGTCCCTGATTAAGAGGGAGCCTGATGGTAAGTTTCTT
Source organism: Pinus albicaulis (assembly GCA_034641835.2). Classification (NCBI taxonomy): domain Eukaryota; kingdom Viridiplantae; phylum Streptophyta; class Pinopsida; order Pinales; family Pinaceae; genus Pinus; species Pinus albicaulis. The sequence goes on from CM076579.1 coordinate 535,487,754, forward strand.
ACTTGGAAGAAACTTGGTAATTCCTAAGGATGAGCTTAGGTACATTCTTTGTATAAGAATGAGTACATTCCCTTGTGGAATAAGGTCCTCCCTGGGAGGGAGAGATAGACACATCATTTTGGTCTTGGGAAGACAGAATGGAGGATTGGGTAATCACCTGGCATTCGATACTCTTTGAGAATGTGATAGGGCATTCAATATATGAGTAGTCAGGGACCAATATTCTTTGAGGGCTAGCTACCCAAGAGAAAAATAGTCCAGGAAGGTCATACTTTGGGAACACCCGGGTGGAGATTGTACCTTGGAGAGACAATGACAAAGGTGTCTATAAGTCATGTGTCTCGCCAACATTGAAGCCCATTGTCTCGTTGAAGAGATGGGGTTGTTAGTCAAGGCCTTGTACTAGTACAATGCTGGTTGATATGATGCTATACAGATGCGATTACCAATCCGATTTTTCTTATGAGATTCTTCAGTTTGAATGTAATTATGTACCTGTATGAATACCTCCCTAGTTAAGAGGGAGTATTGAAAAAGTGTAACTAGGTCAGTCTTCATGTTGACTATGTAATTATATATTTATTCACAGAAGATGTCAAAGGTAATAAAATGCATTTTTGGTGTACTTGCTTCAGGGGTTTCATGAGCAAGTTTTTATTATGTAGATAGAATTCTTCTTGATGTCTATTAGGTTTATGACATCTAGGAATAAATATATTTAAGAGTCATATAGATATGAAGGATTTTAGTATGCTCAAAAGACCTTGTAACGAAGCTCACAAACAGTCCTCAAAGAAGATGGGAGATAAGCTCTAAAAGACATTGAAAGTCCAGCATAAATAGCCTATAAACAGTGGACAAGATGCTAGAGATAAACCTTGTAAAGTTGGCTTGAAAAATGCTGGAAAGGTTGGCTCAAATTATGTCCCAACATGTCACTAAATAGGTCAGCTAATTATAGGGTCGAATAACTATAAATAGACCAGAAAACTTTGCATAAATCAGAGTCAACATAATTGAGACATGTCTGAGATTTTTCGGTCAAGATCTCGATGATAAGACTGTGGTCAAGTCTGAGGTGGACAACATTGGAGAAAGAACTGAATTGCGGATAAGTCAAAGGTTGTACAGCGTTGAAAGGAGCAGATCTAAGGAGAAGAACATAATGCGGATTGAAGGAATAAAATGCGGAATTAATTGAAGGCTATAGTTTGTGGAATTAACTAAAAGGATAGACTGCGGAATTAATTGAAGGCTACAGTTTACAGAATTAACTAAAAGGATAGACTGCAGAAGTAATTGAAGGCTACAGTTTGCGGAATCAATTAAAGGTGATAGAAATTTAGGAAGATAAATCAGAGATTTACCTTCCTAAATACATTGTAAGATATTCATTTACAAATCAATTCTGTCTCTACATTTTAAGTACTTTGATAATTCACTTGATGAAGGATTAACTAAAAGAATACATAAGCAAGCTCACAAGTAATTATCTAGAAGAGAATTTTTGTATTCATCTCAAGCCCTACAAAATTCTCAACAGTTATTTCAATCGACTAATCTCTCCTATCATGATTTGCCCACGTAGATTACAAGTCAATGTTTGTTAGTTTGGCCCATTTTTAGGTTCACCATATTGGGAAACTGTAATGAACATAATTATATAAACACTATTAAATAATAAGAATAACAATAAATAATAATTAATAATAAATTAAAGGACACATTCTGTTTGAAAGACATGACCCATTAACCATTAACGCTAGTCAATGCTATAAATACACCATTAGATGGCATTATATCATCGTCATCTCTCATATTTGATTGAATATAATTATTATTATTATTATGCAATTTTAAGGTCACGACCAAGCTAGACACCAAATTGGTGTATGAGACCCCCCTGTTTATGGGACAAGGGACCCACCTCCGCGCAACGATGTCACTGCTAAGTCTACGGAGGCATACATACTCTACCCCCCTCTGGTTTTGAACCTGTGACCTCTTAGGAGGAAACACATGCTCTTAACCATTAGGCCCACTCAAGCTGTATGAATTTTATTTATTTAATATATGTTATCCTATTTATTTTGGATATTTAGTTTATTAACCAAGTTGTTCATGTCATATTTCGATAAATTGACCTTGTTCATTTCATTTGGTATTAGAGCTATTTTTTGATTTGTCTTTTGGCAATATCCAAACAAAGTTCTTTTGATCTTTGGGTCTTTGACCACAATCAAGCCTCGACCATTTAAAGATAATAATTCCCTAGAAGAACGAACCTAGAAGATTATCATGCATTGATCTCCATGACACTATTTGCTGGTCTCCACAATGATTGATGCCAATCAACCAATCAAAATAGAGACACTATTGAAGCCATCTCTTTTGTCAGGATCCAACCACTATTGCACTTGTATTGGCTAACCAACAAATCCAGTTATGTGGTGTTAACAATGAAGAGTGAATTGAGCACAAATTCATTGGAGGAAGAGTTTTTTGTAAATATCAATGTCGTGGGTCAACGTGATATAAAAAATATAAACTTCTACATGATGTGGCTCCATGGCATTGGGAAACTCTAAGAGAAAAAACATTACATCTAATATTTGGTCAAATAATTTCACATCAAGTAGCCTTTGCAATACTTGTGAAGTGAGGTGCTAATAAGTAGTTTAATCGATATATAATATACAAAACAAAGATAACTAATAGTGGTGACGGTAAGATCATGCTTGTCTAGGTTATTAAATTGCACTATTATACATCTGTCAAGCTATTGAAATCAGGGGGCATGCATTCAAGATTTCCATGGAAATCAAAGTAGTGACATTTGACACAACCTTTGATTAAGAGTCATGAGTTTGAAAGGCTATTCGAGAGCGAATTTCATATTAATTAGTGTTTTATTTGTGTGCCGATTCAAAGGCTAAAAGGGGGGTTATTCCTAAACATCCAAGTCCTTGGCTCATTCATAATTTAAATCATCTAGTGTTATGACCCCAAGGGGGGTCTATATTGGGTTAAATGTATATGGTATGGGCCTAAGGGGGGGCATATGTGAGGTTAAATATTTATATAATATCTAAATGTATGTGTAATAGGGTCGGCCTAGAGATGAAGGGGCCACATGGCAATGTGTAAATAGGTATATATAGAGATCATATAGTTATTATTGAGGAAAAGTGATTTGGATGTATGAATGTATTTGAGTATTTGTAGAGGGTTCTCCTATTTTTGTCTATATGCACATCGCTATACATGTGCGAAATTGTGGCTTTTTATGTCTTTGGAACATAACATTTGGTATTTGAGTATACAAACCTAGGGTTTTGTTGCTTCAAAATAGTCATCTTGGAATTTCTGCTATAATTTTTTTTTTTTTGTGTCTGGGAAGGTTCAGAGGGTGAATTTTTAAGCATATTGATATGGTTTCTCGAGTAATATTTGGTAAAAATTTCAAATTTAGATTCACTATACTTTCAGAGATATACCCCGTGGAAGTTAGGTTTTGTCAAGGGTCCTGAAATCAGTTTCATATGAGTAATCTTGGCATTTTTGCTATAACCTTCTTTCTATGATGATGTAGACCATGAAATTTTGACATTATTTAAGATCAATTGCTAAGTACATATGGTCAAAATTTCAGATTTTGATATACTATATTTTCATGGATATACCTTGTGGAAGTTAGGGTTTGTGATTGGTCTTGAATTCAATTTCAATTTGGTCATCTTTGAATATTCACGATAACCGTTTTTTTGGGAAGCCTCTAGCCATGAAATTTTAAGGACACTAAAGAGAGATATAATAGTATAGGTGAATATTTTTTAGCTTTTGATATAATCTCAGAGATATAATCTTATGTAAGTTAGGGTTTGTAAATGTCTTTGAAATCAGTGTTAAATTGTTGAAATTCTATGGCAAGTGTAGTAGAATACAAATTTCTAAACTTATAATTACTTTTGAATGATTTTGAACCAATATTTTTCAAGCCATTGATATCATTGAATAATTACACATTGAAAATCTCAACTGTAAATGCAGTGGAGATGGTAAAGATCATAGAACGATAACCTTGTGCAATAGACACAAAATTTTTCACCTGGGAAACCCAACCTTGGGAGAAAACCCAACAATCTTTTCTTGAGGAGAAATTGTCTTTCAACAAGGTCTACAAATTAGTTATATCTCTAGAAATTTGTGCCAATATACAAGTCAAAATACAAGCCAAACCTTGTCAATCAATTTTTGGTCAAACTACTCAAAATACTTAGAAGTCAATGCTGGTCAAACAACCTAGTCAAACTTTGGCCTTGCAGTCAACTCTTGGCCTTGCGATCAAACTTGTTGTCTATCGTCAACAATGTGGATGTGCGGTTGCAGTCAACTCGCATGTGCGATCAACTCTCGCCCTTGGTCAAATTTCAGTCAAATAGTGGTCAAATAGACGTGGTCATCTTTGGTCAACTTCAATAAAGTAACCACATTCAAACTCAATCAACGTCTCACACATGCTGCCTCTAAGAAGCTAGTCAAACTCAGTCAAATAGATTCACACGTGCAACCTCAAGAAGGGAGATAAAAATGATGAAGAGAGATGAAAAGATGATCTCCAGCAACAAATTTCCCCTTGCCTAAATTTCTCCTCCACTAGAAAATATCAATGAGCTTGCTATGTTGATGATTTGCCTCTCACATGCTTGTATATTTATATAGAGCTCTAATATTGAGTGGAGACACATCAAGGTGGCTCCTCATCATAAGAAACCCCTTCACTATAGCCTACATCACTGATTCACATCTCAACATTAGACTAGAATGTTTATCCCTTTGTTGGGTGAAAAACCCCAATCAATATCAATGAGCTTGCTATGTTGATGATTTGCCTCTCACATGCTTGTATATTTATATAGAGCTCTAATATTGTGTGGAGACCCATTAAGGTGGCTTCTCATCATAAGAAACCCCTTCACTATAGCCTACATCACAGATTCACATCTCAACATTAGACTAGAATGTTTATCCCTCTGTTGGGTGAAAAACCCCAATCAATAAACAATTCAAATCTGCTCTATAAAAAATAGATCACTCCATCCTAGAGCACAGCGTGAGCATCATGGGCCAATCTCCCCTAGCCAAATCAGCATGGCCTTATGGGAGAGGAACTGCCTCTAGGCCATTCACCCCTAGCCAAATCAGCATGGCCCTATGGGTGAATGTATCATTCTCCCCTAGTCAAATCAGCATGACCCCATGGGCGAATGTCTTCCCGATGCTGAAAAAACATCAACATAAATGAGTCATCTTGGTAGCTTCATTGTAACTTTCACAGAAGTGTTTCAAACTGTTAAATTTTTAGGTGTCTAAGGAGAAACGCTTAGGAAGCTCAAGTAAAAATTTCAAAATCAGAATTAAAAAAATTGGACAAATGGCATGTTGTACAAGTTTAGTCTAAGGAATAAGCCAAAAATGAACAAGTTTTGGGACTATGCCCATAACTTTCACTTGGTAGAGCAAATTTTGATCAAAACCTTGGGATTGGAAAGGGGACATATTAGAGTACTGTAGGTCAAAATTTGTTAAATTCTAAACATGTTCTATGCCATTTCAGATTAGGGCAACACTGAAGAAGATAGAACATACTAATAGATCGATAGAAGACAAGCCAAGACAGAGATAAGAAATGGTGGCGTTACGGCGATCAGCAGGATGCTTCTACCAGCAAAGTCTCCAATAGGTCATTCAGCCAAGCGTGTCACACATAACCCCAGAACAACCCAAACAAAGAATACTCCATGTATATATATCACAGCTCCAACGCTATCTAGAGAGAGAATTCCTCCACATCGATGTGTGTCAAATGAACTCCAAGTCTCTCCAATATATAGGAATCTTTGGGGGTGTGTGACACGTCCTTTAAGACATTTAAGTCAATATTTTATTCTAGGCCGACCCAGCACATAAGTGGAATAAATTCAAAGTACATGTTCTGCTCATCCGATCGAGATGATCTTTAGATCAATCTTACACCTCTCCGAAAGAGGAATCCAATAAAAATATTGGGATCGTCATCTGAGCAGCACAACACGGAGTTTGGACCTAGTTGTCCAATTTTAACACTCCCTCTCAACTAGGGAGAACTTCGTCCACTAGTGCAATCCAAACATCGTGCGTCATCCCGCCGTAACTTGCTTTGCTGGCCTCTTTATTTCAGAACAGAAGTGGGTCAGTCACAAAGACATCATACCCGGCTGACAGATTCAGCCTAGAGGTCCGAAACCTCTATCAGACTCACAAAGAGTCTCCATCCAACCCGAAGTTGGTTCATCTGACCCGAAGTCAGGCAAAGGTCCCAGACCTCACTATCAGACTCACAAAGAGTCTCCAACCAACCTGAAGTTGGTTCATCTGACCCGAAGTCAGGCAGAGGTCCCAGACCTCACTATCAGACTCACAAAGAGTCTCCAACCAACCCGAACTTGGTTCATCTGACCCGAAGTCAGGCAGAGGTCCCAAACCTCACTATACTTGATCCCAAATCAAGTGGTTGGACCGTGCCATCCTAGATAGAGAGTACGGCAAATTCTGATGCGTCCATCAGTCTTTGCTACTAGTCTCTAGCCTTTCCCATCTCATTGGCCAAATGAGAGGTACTTCCCATGAGCCCTTAACTCAATGGGTAGGATGCATACGGGGCACAGATAAATGAGAGGCGAACCAACTCAATAATCACAACGGTGGGGCAGAAGCACCATAAGTGCTTATAGCTTCGAGAAGCTATCCCCAAAATCCCCCCTTTGAGCTCCCAGAGCTCATCGTCCAACAGGACCCTCAGAATAGGGTCGTTCCATGATTCCAAGATTCTCACGGAAGGTTAGGAACATGACCTTCCCCAAGGGCATTGTGAGAATATCCGCGACCTGCTCATCAGTTCCTATATGATCGAGCCTTACGGAGCCTCGCTGTACCATATCCCAGATAAAGTGGTACCAGCCATCAACATGCTTGGATCAATCGTGGAACACAGGATTCTCAGTCATACGAATCCCAGAGTATTACAGTGGTATCTAGCACATGTCCAAACAACTCACTAAAGAGCTTTCGCAACCAAATTGCTTCACAACAGGCCATACTAGCTGCAATGTATTCGACCTCAGCGGTGCTCAAAGCCACCGACTTCTGCTACCTGCTCATCCATGAGATCGAAGCAGAACCAAGATTGAAGCAGTATCCCGATGTGCTCTTACGATCCACCACACTGCTAGCCCAATCGGCATCAGTATATCCACGGAGTGTCATACTCCCGGCAGTGTATCTCAGCCCATGGTCTATCGTGCCTCAGAGATATCTCAAGAGTTTCTTGGCACCAACCCAGTGAATGTTATGATCAACCATGTGTTGACTCAAAGTGTTCACTGCACAGCATATGTTCGAACAAGTGTTCATTAAGAACATTAAGGTCCTTATGAGTTAACGATACTCAGTAGGACAGGCCCAGCAACGCTGCTACTCAACTTTTTAAAGATGAGTTCCATGGACTTACAGTCCATCATACCAGAAAATTCATAATGTATTTTCCTTGAGAAAGGAAAATCTCGCCAGGTCTCTGCTAGACCTTCAGGCCTAGACATCAGTCCTAGGTCCTTCAACTCGAACACTGCAGCGAGCTCCCTCTTGCACTGATGAATGAGAGGGTCAGCACCTGTCAGGAAGAGGTCATCCACATACAGCACCAGAATGAGAGGATTTCCCTTGACAACCTTGAAGTAAGGGTTCGGATCAGCATTACTTCGAGTGAAGCCCAACTTCATCAAGTAGCTATCTATCCTCTTGTACCAATCTCAGGGTGCTTGTTTCAGCTCATAGAGAGCTTTCTTCAACCTGCGGACATGGGTGTCCCGATCCTGGACTTCCAACCCCAAAGGTTGCTCCACATATATCTCTTCCTTTATCACACCATGCAGAAAAATGCGGTCTTCACATCATCTGATGAAGACTCCATCCTTGCGTAGCAGCAAGGGCTATAATAGATCAAATGGTGGTATCTCGAGCCACAGGTGCAAATATGTCATCATAGTCTATATCTTCCTCAAAGGCAACGAATCTTGCCTTGAACTTTTCAGCACTTCCAACAGATCCATACTTGATCTTGTAGAGCCATTTCGAGGTGACAACTGCTTTTCCTACAGCATAGCATCCTTCCAGACTTGATGCTTTACGACTTCCTCAAATTGTACAAAAGTACTCATGGCTGCTAGATATCCTGTTATTAATATGGCTTCTTGGTTTTCCTTCGGAATTTCCCCCTCTGAAGCCATATGTCCCTGAGCCATGAGGATCTTCTTTTGTTGAACAAAGACATCCACTCAGGAGCATATGCAGATATATCTCCCTCTTAATGTCAGCTTCTCTCTCGAGAGAAGACATCTGTTTTAAATGAGGGCATCCCAGACACCATCTTGAAATTGGGACTTGATCTCCCACAGTCAAAGCCATCCAACAGACTTTGCTGATCATGATTCAAGATTCCAACCATGTGACCAAAAAACTGCATAAACTTCCCAGCTCACATTTTAAGTTTACCATAACGCTCCAATGTAGGACTGATACAGTCACATGCTGCTGCTACATAGGTGTCTATATATGTCACTGACATACAGGGAGAACATATCAGCAAGCCTCAGCTTGTGTTAGAAGTCCTTTCAGCCACTACCTGTTATTTTGTGAGTAGCTCCTTCAAACAGCCTTCTAAGACTGCAGCTTACAAAAAACAAGGGATCCAATCTACCTTGGTTTATCCTGCACTTGAGGCATTGCACCTTGAGTTGCTTCCAGATCTGCCCATTTCTGGTTATTTCAGCAGACTGCTCCTAGGGCTGTAAAAAAAATTTGCCTGGCTCAGTGACTTACATCTATGCCCATTTCGTCAACAATTTGACCACTACATAGAATTTCCCCAAGGACTTCAACAGTCAACCCTTTAAAATTTCCAACTTCAAACATGGGTGTCTGTCTATGTCACTGTCATGATGACAGTGACATAGAATCACAGATTTAGAACTATCACATTCATCACGGCTTGCTGAATATGAATTTCACTTACATCTCTTGGACTCTTGTCCTTGATGTACCAGGCAGGGTTCTCTTTCTCCTATACCTGCAAAGATTGCTGCTGCTCACAAGGTCCTTCAGCTTTCTGACAGTCCTCTTTCGGCTTTAAGATGAATAGTTTGCTTACTCTACTTGCCAATACAAGGATATCTCCAGCTTATGGTTTACAAGAAACCACCATTGTTTTACATTGCTATCATATTCATCACTGTCATACAATAGGTACATACGACTCCAAGGTGAAGAAAAACATTTCCTTTTTGAGGTGGTCCTTGAATCACCCCTCTTCCACAGCCCTGCTATCCCAATATGCACAGGAGTATACAGGACTTTAAGATCATATGGCAATGTATGACATCTGAGTAAAGCAACTATGCAGCACACTGTTAACAAGAATATGACCAAGCATCATAAACTTTGTCACTGAGCAAACTCGAACCCGATTGTGTTACTGCATAGGTCAATCGGTGGGCAGCTCCAATACATAACTTTGTTTCTAATCCAATGATCTGTCAACACTCTTTACCAGAATTCACGATGCACAGGCCACACACAGCATCAATATCTGCCGTGTTTTGACTTGCAACTGTTACAGGTGCATACGTCTGCTCTAAATCACACAAAGCACTGTGATATAATGTGCACGTCTGCCCAATATATCGTTCCTCGGCCTTTTGTCATCACACGTATATGGGCACTGCTCAATATATAAAACCAACACAGCAACTAAAAAAAAATGGCATTTGACACAGCCATATGTGTTAATTTCATAAATTTCCGACAGCTGCAAAAAGTCACGTCCATGCACCCTGTTTCAATATAGGTTGATCAGGAATTATCATGCGTTTTGTATGACATCGCATCCAACAACAGTGGGTCATCAGTTATGTGACATATCCATTGATACATGCGGTCAACAAATCAGAGTTCGATCACGATATCATTCGTGCACATCAACTGCGGCTCCATTTCACTCGTGAGAATGCCGACAAAGTTCCCAAAGCTGTAATTTTCCTTCCATGATCCACAATTCGACGGACGGCCGGAACAAGGATTGATTCTTGTTTTATTTATACACAGACAGAGCTGGATACTAGTATCGTGCAGGACACAGTAGCAGAGCCGATGACAGTTCCTGAATCTTTACGCGATGCTGGGTTGCGGACAACGGAACAAACACGCATCCCAGATCCCGCCCACTAGTCACGCCGGTGCCTTCTCAACAAATTTCGTCCATCCCGGTTACTATTATTTCTTCTGTCCCTTTGTTTATTGATAGCGCTGTTATTTCATCATCCATTACTATGCCGGTTACTACATCTGTACTGCGAATCTCTGTCACATCCCAGAAACCCGAGATTTTTGGCAGAAATGCTTTAAATTTACTGTAGCGTCTGAGATTTTATAATTTACTGAGCTGCCATGGAATTGCCTTTCGGAGGTGTTCAGGAGGCGGCATGGAGGTCCGGTTTCCAGCGGAAATATACAAAACAGTTGATTGCTGTGCTACGCCGGGGGAGAATCGAACGTGCGACCAGCGGCCAACCACGATCCTCAAGAAATGCCTTTTCAGGCTCAACAAATCCCGCTGCCAACCGCGATCGGTGCTATGTTTCAGAACGAATTCTACGAGATTGGCGTCCGCCAAGAATACTAGACTCCACAAAACGGCCTTTCCCGGCAAGAAATTCGTCATGCGGCTGTCTGAAGCGCCTTGCCCTAGCGTACGGTCAACGTCTTACTTCAGCAATTCCTACAGCATATTCGTGCGAAGAGTTTTAGAGACAGCCCAGATTTCTTCCTAAGAGGCTGCGGTGCCCCTTATAGCTGCGGCTCTCATGACATTGAATGCGGCAGCCTGTTCCAAGTGTTCTAACCGAGCTGCGGCTTTCAAGGCTACTCCTTTTCGTAGGGCAGATTCCTGCTTTTGATGCAGCAACTACTGTTCAAGGGCTCGAACTAATGTTATGCAAGTTCGGCCTATATTACAACAGATAATAAACCCAACGGAGCTCTTTCTCCTTCTTCCCCTTTTTTTTTTCTTCGAGGTAGCTGCATCTAGGGCACACAAATTTGGACATTGTCTTCCCCTTATGCTCCGATACCATGTTAAATTCTGAACATGTTCTATGCCATTTCAGATTAGGGCAACACTGAAGAAGATAGAACATACTAATAGATCGATAGAAGACAAGCCAAGACAGAGATAAGAAATGCTGGCGTTACGGCGATCAACAGGATGCTTCTACCAGCGAAGTCTCCAATAGGTCATTCAGCCAAGCGTGTCACACATAACCCCAGAACAACCCAAACAAAGAATACTCCATGTAAGAATACGCAGCTCCAACGCTATCCAGAGAGAGAATTCCTCCACATCAATGTGTGTCAAATGAACTCCAAGTCTCTCCAATATATAGGAATCTTTGGGGGTGTGTGACACGTCCTTTAAGACATTTAAGTCAATATTTTATTCTAGGCCGACCTAGCACATAAGTGGAATAAATTCAAAGTATATGTTCTGCTCATCCGATCGAGATGATCTTTAGATCAATCTTACACCTCTCCGAAAGAGGAATCCAATAAAAATATTGCGATCGTCATCTGAGCAGCACAACCGGAGTTTGGACCTAGTTGTCCAATTTTAACAAAATTCCTATCATTAAAAGAAATGAAGTTGTAGCGATACATCAAAATGAATGTCAGCTAGAAGAACAAACTCGAGCAGGGTTGTAAAAGAGTTCAATTAAGAAACAATTGTACTACGTAAAGTCAATGGATATGAATATAAAGATGAACTTGATCTCGAGGAATAGCTAAGGGTGATAAAGGAAAGTGGTATGAATCCTTCATGGGAAATAAGCATTATCATCATGAAGCATTGTAGTGGTGGATAAGTATTGAAAATGATACTACTCCGAACATCACATGGGAAGTATTTGAAAAACGCTTCTCAAATAAATGGAGAAGGATACAAAAATTAAGAATATGCATAAAATTCAAGACGAGATAGAACAAACTGAGGAGGAGATCAAGAAGAAGAGTGACGAGATGTCTAAGATACAAAACCTTAATGGAACACTCATTAAGGAAATCGAGCAATTAAAACAGGGAAATAATAGGACGAGGAATTGGTAAAAGGATGACTCATGGAAAGAATTGAGAAAGAAAGATGAACGAATATATAGATTATGAAATCATAATATAAAACTACTAGATGATGTTAAGAGATTGAATGAAGAAAAGAAGCTATATCAAGGTTAAGAAGAAACAAGGATCCTAGCTGAAGAGACTACTGAAAGACTTGAAGAGTAAATTTGCAAGATGATTGAAGAATCACTAGACACAGATGTGGTAAAATCAGAAATGTAGTCTAGAATTGAAAAAGGGCATAAGAATTTGATAGATTGGGTTAGATTGTTGCTTCAAAAGGAGAAAAAAGACAATATTCAAGGTCTCTAGAAGATCCTTGAAGAAGTTTAACTCCATCTAGAGGATGTGCATGCCAAATATGATGTTATTATCTGTATGGCTAGAATTATCAAAGGCCAGGCAAATAGCATAAAGGAGGCCATTATGTCTGAAAAGAAGATGGATGAAATGGATATGCAGGGTTAATGGAAACCATCAAAAGTGAAACTGTATCTACATCCTCATTACCAAGAAAGATTTCAAGGAAGACACGAAGATTGATATCCTTATTATCAAGGAAGACAAGAAGATCCATATTAACATTATCAGGGCATTCTCAAATTCATGTAACAGGGCATCACCAAATCATTTTTGAATAGGATGCCATGGAAGACCAACAACTACTACAAATTGGATATCACCAAATCATTATTCAATAGGATGTTACCGAAGACCAACAATTAGTATAAATTGGAGAAGTCAGAACAACAAGACATGGAATTAAAGGAAAGAAAAATATGTAACAACCAACTATCAAGGATTAAGATCGAAAATAATTGAGTCTAGACAAATGGATCATCATCAATGGCAAGAAAAATGTAGGGATATAAGGAAGCCCTATTATTTGGTTTCATCACATGTAACACTCTTTATTGTAAAGCTTTGAGGAACAAAGTTTTTTGAGGGAAGGTACTATGTTATGACCTCAAGGGGGACCTATATTGGGTTAAATGTATATGGTATGGCCCCAGGGGGGAGCATATATGAGTTAAATGTGTTCAAATCACACACAAAAATAGACAATGGATATATATAATCATGTGATTTCTTATTATTCACAAGATGTACATATAAATACATTTGTCCAGGCCCTTGGTTTCATATTCCAAGAGGTCTCTTGGACTACCAATTGTTGGAATTCCTCCACACCAACCCCAATGGATTATGTGTCCAATAAAATGTACATGTAATAGGGTCGACCTAGTGATGAAGTGGTCACTTGGGCAATGTGTGAAATTTGAATAGATATATATATATATATAGAGATCATATAGTCATGACTCATTATTGAGGACAAATGATTTGGATGTATTTGTGTATTTGGAGGAGGTTCTTTTATTCTTTAAGGAGTTATTATGTAGCTTGTCTCTTATCTATATTGGAGTTGTGCTCCATGCTCTCATTGTTGTAAATGATGTGTACTTTTGGTTTTTACGTAATTAGATCATAACATCTTGCAACATATTTCAACAAACTTAACAATTTTAAGGATTTCAGGATCAATGGGATTGTGACATTTCATTGGATTTGATCACGTATGATGGTATGTGATTGGCATTTAATCAAGAGCACCAAGTCCTATATGTACCACATTGTTGGTGTTGTTGATTGTTGAATACTTTTGTCAAGGCCTTAGCAAAATGTACCCTTCACTCGAATTAAAATCATTGATTTGGCATGTTAATCCTTTTATACCATATTTTAAAGCTTATATTAGGAAGTTCCATCAAAATTGGCTAGTGTCGATTGATGTCCTTGTAACCCACAAAAAAATGGGTCACCCATAGGAGAATTTTTTCTCCTCCTTGCATAGCTAGCCAACCAACAACCCTATTGAGCAACACTTGATATGGTGCCATGGACCCTCCACACATTGCTCTAATCAGATTTCTTTTTCCCATCCAACATTCCTTCTTAAAGAAAGGTGGGTCATCAATCCTTTAATCATTTTTCTATCATGTGCTTTTACTTAATATCGTGGGGCATACTAACATGAATCAAGGGGTGATTCAGATGATTTTCCAATTTTGATTATATTCTTGTTCCCTCACTTCACCTGGGAGGTTAGTCTTTGATCCTAGTCTAGTGGGACCTCCTTTGAGGTCTTAGTGTTTTAGTAAAGACACTAGTAGGGATACTCTAATTAAAGTCGCGTGCCCGTGATATTCCATACTTCCCACTTTCCATCATTCCCTCTATTCCATATCCATTCTTTGGGTTCGTGATCATTGGTCATGGGGATTACCACGCTCTCATCCTCATCCTTGAGTCTGGGTTAGTCTTGAAGGTTGATGTAGCTAAAAGAAAAATAAAAGCAAAAGAAACCCATAATGAATGGAAAAGGTAAAATGCGAAGGATGTCTAGGACAAAAATTAGTGTGTGGAAAAAAGCATAGCATGAGCTCTATCCCTCTCATTCGCTGTCACCCAGTTTCTAGAGAACTTGATGCTCCATCCATGAAAAGGAACCCTTGTATTGTCCCAACCCCGATGAGCGATAAAGTACTTCATCATTAAGGGGTAATAAATGTTAAATCTCTCGAATGCAAGATTGTGCACCTGAGCTATGCACTTTCCATACTTCCCACTTTCCATCATTCCCTCTTTTCCATATCCATTTTTGGGTTCGTGGTCATTGGTTACGGGGATTGGCACCCTTTCATCCTCATCCTTGAGTCTAGGCTAGCCTTGGAGGTTGATGTAGCTAAAAGAAAAATAAAACAAAAGAAAGCCTTAATGAAAGAAACTGGTAAAATGCAAAAGATGGTTGGGACAAAATTAGTGCGTGGGCAAAAGCCTAGCATGAGCTCTACCCCTCCCATTAGCCATCGCCGGCTCCTAGAGCTATTGATGCTCCATCCATGAAACCCTTTTATTGTCCCAACCCCGATGAACGATAAACTGCTTCATCATTAAGGGGTAATAAATGTTAAATCTCTCAAATGCAAGCGTGGGCTCTTGAGCTATGCACCCATATCAATGCATTATCATGAAGAAGTAAAAGGCGCACATGAGGGGTGGGAAAAGCAAGTAGAGGAAAGGAGTAACTCATGCCTCCACAATTGCTTCCTCCTTACATTTATACACTCAGGATGTTGGACCGCCATTCATTGCTCACTTGGCTATGACACCTTGCCTTGAAGTTACGCCCTTTCCATTACCACTATCTTCACTCACACCTATGGATTTATAGGTTGACATGGGACCTGTAAGTTCCCCTTGGGGGTTGGAATTGTTGGAAATACTGAGAGGGGGGTGAATCAATATTTCTTAGTAATTAACATTTTTGATCTTTTTAGAGCGTTAATTAATCTTCAATTATTATTATTATTGTTCTCTTCGGATAATCATAAACATATAACAACTGTAGACAACACCATTCAACAATGCAGAAGATAAAACAATAGACACAAAGATTTTTAGGTGGAAAACCCCCTCCAGGTGAAAAACCACCAAACTCTTCTTAGTAATTGTCTTCTTTTCTCTTCAAAAAAAAAAATTACATCAAGATTTCAGCTACAACTGAGGGAGGCGTCAATTCCCTAATTCACTTGCTACAACCTGCAGGACACAACTACACCTTAATGCCTGTTGCAACCTGAAGGACACCCCAACGCCCTGTGAGTCAGGCCTCAACCTGAGGCTGACAAGTTCCCCAACACCCTATTTACTAGCTGTTGTCGAAAGGATGCTTTGCTGCCTTGTAATTTAACATCCACGACTGAAAGGATGCCAGAACACCCTGTGCAAGCCACAACCTGTCCTAGCACCTCCTTAACACCTTGAAGAGCTCTCAGGCCACAACTTGAAGGTGTCTCCAATCACCTGCCTTGCACCACCCTACCACCCTGAAGAGCTGGCGGACCATGTTTCACAATTTTCAGACTGGATCCCCTTGTGCTCTGAATCAATAGAAGAATGTTGTAAAGAAGATGTCAAGTCCTGGTAGCCACTGACCACTGTACAAAACTGCTCAAGCTGATCATTGCACAATACTACCCAACTGCACATCAACTGCTCATCACTGTCACTGCTATCTCTGACAACTGCACATCACTATCACTGCTCAACTGCACATCACTGTCGCTGCTCAACCGCACTTCTCACATAGGCCACTGTACATTGCTGTACAATCACTGCACTTCACAATGCTGGCTACCAAACATCACTGAAACAAACATGCTGTGCTGCAGCAAATGATGGACCCAAATATCTGATAATGGCATACTCCAAGATGCCTCAGGTCATCCCTATGACCTGCTACCAATGCTCCCAATATTTGTCCACGGAGAGTTACCGACATATGTCTTTTTACTGCTGATTTCTGCTCATAAACTGCTATCCATATTTACGTTACAGTCACAGATATGTTACTTACGACTTATACCCTCTAGGTCATCCGATAAGACATCTTGTCAAATCCCTAGATCATCACAATCACAAGTCTATGTCAACTATCACTGCAATCTATAGGTCAAGGTTATATGTCATGTCATAATCATAAGTCAAAGTCAAGGTGTAAACTCACTGTCCAGCATTTATGCCTATATGTTGGGTCTTTATGTTAAGTCAATATGTTATGTTTCACTATCTTGTAGCTGTTACATATATGTCATAGCCAACAGAGTTAAGAGTCCTTAAGTTATTAAAGTCAGTTATCTCATAGTTGGGCCAATGTCAAGTCTAGGTACATGTACAACCAAGTCTCTAGCTCAATATTAAATCATGGCCAACTCTTTTGTTTTGCCATAGACTAGTCATGTCACAGTTGCACAATTCAATCATAGGTCTTCACACTGCAATTCAGTCAAATTAAGTTACATCTCAAGTCAAACATCTTATCAAAGTCTAATGTCTAATCCAGTTATCTGTTGAATCCCTACGGTCACTGTAGATCAATAGTATTATTGTCAATTTAATTCACTGCCAAGAGCAGGTACGTAATCAATGTGTATATATTAAGTCACTGTATCAAGCTTAACGTATATTATCACAATTCTCAAGGCATATTTCCATTGCTCAGATTCCTTGTACAATAGATGTTCAGTCTAGGCTATACACAGTCAATGCATCAAGATTGCATAAGGTAGGCATAATAATGCTTTGTTATTGTTTTACTTTGGTTCAGGATTGCAATGAGAGGTCAATGATTGGCTTAGAGCATTGATACTGATACTCAAATGATGAACCCCTTACAATCACTATCTTCTGGTGAGAAACAATGTCAGATATTGACAACCATCAGAGATATGCCAAATCTCTGTAGTGTTAGGTCAAGGTTCAAATATTTTCATGAAGACAAGATGACTGTACTTTATATAGGTGGCTCAAATCAATACTGCTACAATCCTTAAATAAAATCTTTAACCAGGACTACACAAAAAAACATACTTATGACTGTTGCAATCAAACCTTTCACTGCTGTAAAAATGTTGAGACTTTATTGCAAGGATCTTCTTGTCAGACTCCTCGTGAGTGATGATGTATTCTCTTATGCCTGTCTCATCCTTGACAAACAATCAACCATTCAAGTATATAAATAGAACTCCAATAACTCTTGTTTCAAGAGTGTGCCATGCAATTTTATCAGAACCAGTCCTCAAGAAAAAATCTGTCCATATGTTGCTTCAGAAATCTTCCCTTAAGAACAGCTCGAATCCTTCGCAAAATTCTAAATAGTCTGTCCCAATTCAAGGCACAGAGAGAAGATGTCATAAATTTGGTCTTGCAAGAAGGCTTTTCAAGCTCGATGACCTGCAATACAATGACCCTCCAAGAGACCACCAAAGTAGATAACAAACAAGCCCTAACTGTCTGAAGATGCTTCGCTGTTTTACCTCAGGAATCTGAGTTCTATTTCAGAGTTCAAAAGGTGTTCATTGCATATATCAATTTGGATGATGAAATGAATGTCCTTTTTATAGACTTGGTAGGGGCTTTAACGAATACTATAGCTTAGGAAAAATTTTATTACGTTAGGCAAGAGCAACCTAGATTAAGGTTGATTAAAATTCAAAGATTTAATTTAATTTAAATAAAATTTAAATATATTATATTTTAACGCATAGTTTTAATAAAATTTGTTTTAACCTATAACTATGGGAGAAATTCTTTTTTTCTTTTTTGTTTCCTTTAGTTCCAACTTTAATCTTAATTTTATTTATCATTTGACCACTATATTAAACTTATTCAATTTACCTTTGATCTTTGACTTGACCAAGGTGACGTTACCAATGGTGACCCTTTAGGGGTTTAGCCCACGAACTGGGGTCCTCGACTTTAAACATGAATATCTCTCAAACTAGGAGGCCTCTCGGGGCGTGCCGTATACCACTGGAAACATCTCGAGGAGAATCCATTAGTAGTGATCTCCGGGACAAAATCAATGATTTGCTACTTCAAAAACCCTCGACAAGGTCAAGGTATGTCCTTAGACCAGGGAACCCAAACCCTAGGATTTGGGGTTTTCGACCATCTGATAGTGGATCTGCCAACTTTATGTAATGCGACAATTATTAAGAAGCATTCATTATTAATTTGACATCGATGACTTGTGTTTTAGTCAAAGTCAACCCTAGTCAAACCCAGGGTTGACATCAATGACAACACCATCCAACAGGAAAGACCTAATAATTTTATCCATCTAGCCATCCCTAACATAAGAGAAGGAACACTTGTACAGGACTTGGTCTAGTTAGATATTTAAAGGTGATCTTTGTGTGAAGTATTGGCTGTGGCCCTAACATCAAGTATGGTCTGCTATGATGCATCTATGGTTTTAGTTGCCTAATTATTGTTGATTTATACTTTATCTTGAAGAGGTTTTTTCAGGTGGTTCACATTATAGCAGCAAATGCTTCTTGAAGTGATGCCCGACCTCCTTAATAAAGCAGCAAAGGCCGCCAACCACCCTACTATCTAGTGCAGAGAGAGAGATTGACTTTGATGGTGTCACATTCCCTAACCAGAGCAAAACATTGGGCCATTTGATGACTTCACATGATGCTTGACACCCTGAGGGACTCCCAAATGCTGAAATGCTGAACCCATGATACTTAGTGTTGGAAATATTGATGATGTGCTTAGCAGTCCCATGATGCCCCCAAGTTGGCCTTGATACTGTTTGATGGGTATCACTTGATCCAGAGCCTAGATGATGATGGCCATCCTTGAGATGACAAGGGAGGGCTTGTAGATCACCTTGGAGCCTGAATGCTTGAGATATTTAGTGCCACATCACCCCTTTCCTCCTTGGAGGGTGACGCAGGGCACTTGGACATGACACGTTGGCATGGAGTGACTTTTGATGGCTTGCACATGATCCTTGAGACTCTTCTTGGATTATGGAGCAACCATTAGCCCTTATCTCACGTGACTGACACATAGGGAAATAGAGATTGTAGGCAGCAGGCATATTTGATTGCCCCCTTGTTGCATCTTAGGCCGGTGAGCGATCTAACGTGAGATTGAATGATTGATTGATATAGTAAGTGGGTGAAATGAGGAGCTTTCCTTTCTTAAGATGCTGGATTAGGGCCTTCCTTGTTTCTTAAACTGCTTGTTCCTAAAAATGTTTGCTGGTTTATGAGTGGTGCTTTGATGGCTTATTAAGCTTGTTTAGTGGGCTTTTATGGCATATTTGTTTTTTTGTTGAGCTATGAGCTTGGCTTGTAATCTCTTTCTTGTGAAACACTCAAATTGAACTTGTCAATGGGGCTTCTTATTTATTTTATTTTGTAAAGTGAGCGAGAGAAGGCTCATATAAATAGAGCCTCCCCCTCACTTCTCTTTTCATCATCAGACACATTGAACTAGGCCTCTCCAAATGAGAATGCGAACTGACTTCTTTTTCGCTTCTTGGCATCATGTGCTATTTTATGGATGCAACTTGCTATTGGATGAGACTTTGCTTGGAGACATTAGTCTGGGATTGAAAGAAGTGATATTGTGGAGTATTTTGTAAGTTTATTGCTGATTATTGATATTTTGCATGCATTCATGTTATTGTATTGCTTCTTTGTCTAAGTGCTTGTCATTGTTGAAACTTTGCTTCGTAATTGCATGCAAAATTGTCTTCTTCATAGTCTATAAGGAACATATTTATGTGTGGACCTTATACTTATTTTCTCCCCTCACAAGAATTATATTTAGGGTTTTAGAAGTGGATGCCCTAGAGCACCCCCCTCCACTCCACCATTGTGCTTGCTTGGTATTATGTTCCATTAAGACTCCATTAGCCCTTGTAGGTTAAGGCATTGGTCTAAAAGTGGGTTGATCGTCATAAAACCTCTCTAAATTTCTCTCCTAGCCAACTAAGGCAACTGCTAGGGTATTAGGAGCAGATTTGTTTGTAAAACTTGTAATGTCTTAGGGTAGTTTTTCCCTTAGGGTTCTATTTTTATCTAGTGTTTCCAGTAAATCACATAGAACACCTTCATTCATTCAAATAACAATGGCTTATATCTGTAATACATGAATATAAAATCTTCAACAGTTCTACCAAAAAACTTTAATATATTGGGGCTATCTTCCGAAGGAGACGTAGATTCACCAATAATCCGCAATGCAATTCTGATTTGAATATTTAGTAAACCACTTGCAATCTAACACTATCTAATCTATTATAGCTACGCTAATTATGACTCACTGTCTAAGACCTTATTCCAGCTATGATTGCATCTGTTGCTTAGGGAGGAAGTCCCAATTTGCTGTACAGAGGGTTGAGCCCCTTGTTCCTTCAATGAACGTACTCCTGTATTGTTCCTCTAATGAACGTACTTTGTACTGCTGGGATGCTTTCGGACTTGTTTATTGTCCCTTCCAAGATTTCAACTATAATTTGGAGTGGTCCCTTTTACCTTGCTTGTGCTAAGTTGTAATGTTGTTTTCTACTCTAGGGGACCTAAGCTCAAGGGATCTGGGACCTTGTCCTTCATTAGCCTCCAATATAACCTTTGCAATTGGCCTGTTGCCACAAACTGACCGCAGGTAATCCCAAGGTCTTAACTTCATGCGGCTGCGGCCCTACAACTGTGATCTATGGCTGCGTCCTCTTGACAAAATGACTGTCAACTCGCTTGAATATCTTCAATGACCTCCTGGGTTCCTCCTGTGTACTTAGGTGTCCTTAATGTTCTTTATCACTGCAGGAATAATTCAATGGCTATATAGACAAATACAGTGGGAAAATTCTGCTCCCAGAATAGAGGCCTCTCTGTCCTGTAAATGGCCTAATAAATGACCTCAGATGGATTCTTTTTTGTATGCTAAAATCAGACCAGAAATGCTCCAACGAAGTATGCTGTGCAAGAACAAGGAAATAGGTGTTTAGGTAGGGTGGGATCAACTCCACTGAAACTAGATAAAGGGATTAGATAGGGTGGGATCACCTACACCGAAGCTAATCAAAAGAGAATGGGTCTTAAACCCTCATAGCAAGAAAATAGAGATACCAAATACAATTTCATGATGGTCCAAAATGATTCTAACCCTCTTGTATTTATAGATTTCCTTGTGGGGTTTTTTCCTCCTTAATTATTTGAGATGGGTTCATGGTAACCCCCAACTTTGGGAATTTTTCCCTAGATGCTGCAAAACTTACCCCATACTGCCCAAACATTTGGGTAATTCTGATTTTCCCTTTTATCAAAGACTATAGCTTACAATGATTGATAGGCTACTTCGTACCTCTGGGCCATAAATCCATTGGGGAAAATGCAAAAGTGCTGATTTATTATTTAAATGTGGCCCTAAATTGTAGATTAGTCTCTATATACATTCTAAAAGCAAACTCGAGCATAATGACTACCACACAAACCCTAGAAGGGATTATGTCACCTATTTTATTGCTATCTATACAAATCTAATGGTCCTAAAGCTGTTTTCTCAAAATCTATCTCTAGTCTCTATTTGAAACC
Source organism: Pinus albicaulis (assembly GCA_034641835.2). Lineage (NCBI taxonomy): Eukaryota > Viridiplantae > Streptophyta > Pinopsida > Pinales > Pinaceae > Pinus > Pinus albicaulis. The sequence goes on from CM076579.1 coordinate 535,509,977, forward strand.
CTTGATCCTTTATTGTTGAAAATCACTTGGAGATTCTTTCTTAGGCTACTATATGCCATAATATGCCCTAATATTGAGTATCATTCAAATCCTAACTTATAAAAAGCTTGTTATTGGTGTAACCTTAGATTGCTTGAACCATAGCTTTGAATTCTTTGGCCTTTCCAAGCCCGTTATCCATCCTAAGATCTTAACAAATAAGTGACATTGAGCCCTAGTATTAGAATATCTTATAGCTAATCTAGGAAAGCCTCCCTTGTGGTTGAAATCCCACTAAAGTGCAGGAGGAAGATTGATGAGGTGTGTTGTTGCACAGAATGTTTAGGCACTACGACAACGACTCAGATCGGGGGATGTCACCCTGATTCCCAATCTCTCCGTTTAAGCTGTCTCTCTACAATAGACTAAGGGGGATAAACCCTACGAAAATGGAATAAAGAAGAACTAGTTGGGAACCAACCAATCCGAGAGACATAGTTAAGTGACCAAATGCTCGTATTAGATTTGGTAAGATTTAAAGGATTTGATTAGATTTAGACGATTGATACCAGTGCCTTATGGAGTCAACTTATCTTGTTAAGAAATTTAGGACCGAGTAATTGATGAGCAATTACTGCTTGGATGAATAATTATCTTATATGTAATGCATATCTTAAGACTAATGTGAAATGCAAGAATCTTGGTTAGTTTTACTTAAATGCCTATTCTAAATTTGGACTTTCCCTTAAATGTTTTGAAGTTGGGCTCCAATGTAAGTTGTGGGAATGAGACCAATAGGAAGCAGGCTAGGGCCTGATTAATGATACCTCCCGATGTGCTCCTATCACCCGGTGCCTTCGGCGCTGCTGGAACTATGGCTCTGATGACTGCAAGGTCACCATGTTAACTATCGAAGAGTTGCTGAGACCCTTCAAGCTAAACGAGAAAGTTTGTCCTAAAGATCTATCAACAAAGCTTATGCTTGGAGGTGAATTTTTAAAATGCACGACTAACTTAAAATGTAGAATGCAAGGAGAATTAGAAGATGGTTTAGTGAAACACAAATGAAAGACGCAAAGAACCTAGATCACAATTTATTCAGATGTAAACACTAATCTAGCACTTAAGGGAAGATGCCAATTATGTAGATGCTAAAAAAATTACCAGTCGAAAGATATACAATTTATCACAATTCCACGATAGAGTATTCAATAAAATGTTGATCGAAACTACTTGAAAATTTTCTAAACTAAATATTCAAGAAATATCCAATAATTCTAGTAAATAAATCAACACTTAGAATTAATTTCCTTCCTCAGAAAATAAGCGAACTCAATAATTGCCAAGCATTAAAACCAATGATCTCAAAACTTTATTGAAACATGCAGTAATGAAAGCCTAAGCATTTAAACTCCAATGATTTAATATTCAGGATAACAATGAAATTTAGATGCTAAGTCATGCCAAAACACCTCTTCAAATAATTATGGAAATAAACGATTTTCTTAAATAACTCAAATCCAGAAAAAATATTTTTTCTCTATAGTCAAACTTAGATATATTTTGGAAAAATTTAAGCTACTTTGACTATAGAAAATTTTAGATTTTTCCTCACAATAATATTTTCTTAAGGTCTAAAGATTTCAAATAATAAAATTTCCCGACACCCTTATTTAAAAAAGAAACCCAAAATTGATTTTCAAAGAATGCCAAAACCCCAAATATATATACAAAAAAAAAACCCCAAAAATAATAAACCCCAAGTGCTGCAAAAAAAATGGGTTAGAAATAACTTACAAATAATTTACAAATATACAATATTCACAAATTTTAGAATTTTTGGAGAATTTTTTTTTTTTTTTGATAAATAACAATGGATGAGTATATTTTTGGAAAAATAAATATTGGCTGAAACCCTCTTGCAAAATCAAATACTATTAAGAAATCTCAGATCCCAAACACAGTCAGTCTTTCTCCACAATATGTGAACTTGGATCCCAAGGGCTAGCGTACCTGTAAATCTCTATTATATTCTCAATAAAATTTGTTAGATCATATAGTGAATTAGATCACCTAGGATAGAATATATGAAAAGAATGTTCTTATCACTAACAAATGAAATAACAATAATTTTATCAACCCCAAAGTCTTTTTATTATGATACAAAATGTTCCCAGCAGAGCAGCAACTCAATACCAACGTTGAAGAATTACATCATCCAGAGATATTCAATAGAAGTTAAATGACTTCTTTATATAGAGAAACCCCACCAAGTGGAAAATAACAGCTAGTTGGCTTGATCCTCGTCAAAATAATCTCGACCTTCAAAAATAACTTCATCATTTTTTAATCTCCACCGTTGAATATTTAATTTTGAGGAAAAATTCGAAATTTTCTTAAAAACCACTTTTAGTTAATCCAAAAATTAATATTTTGGATTAATTTCATCAAAAATTTGACTTTGACTTAACCACCAAGGTCCAAGGGCTCAGATTTGTTGAGAATTTGGAGGGCTAGTGATTAATTCAAATTCTCTTCTTGATAATTACTTGTGAACTTGAGTTACTTATGCCTTCTCTTGCTTAGCTTAGTTAGTTTTTCATCAAGTCAATTATCAAAATACAAAAGACATAAAGTTAGGCTCTTCGAGCCAGGGCAAAACCTCTCCCTCTTGGAGAGGAAAACCCATGAGAAATTCTTCTTATAGATCGTCAAATGACAAGTACCATGACTAAGAGTCAGACCCTTGACCTATGAATGCTTCCAAGACCTTGACACTGCTTCAGTGTTGATCTTTCTTTTCTTCACCAATGTGCACCGACCTGCATCAAACATTAGAGAACTCGGTCTCTAAGTTTATCTTGAGATTCTCCTTCTCATCCTTTGCATTCACATCAGATTTATAACCATTTGTTCTTACTGTACTCCACACTTCTCTAACCTCTGAACTCATCTCCTTTTTAACCTCTGTGATCAGCACTTGTTCACGTCTGAAATTTGCATTTCATCACCGTTGAGATCCACACTTTGTCAATGTTCAGATCCGCACTTCATCAATTCTGTGGTCCGCATTTTTCACTCCTGTAATTTGCACCTTTTACTCAGCATCATCCACAAACTTCAGTATTTCTGACCCTGATCACATCTTTAGGAATCCGCATTTATTGCTTCAGTAAATCCGCATTTACTTCACCAAGAAATCCACATTTTATCACTCCTAAAATCCGCATATATTACTCTCTGAAATCCGCATTTATTACTCAGAGCTATCCACAATTTTCTGTATTTTTCTGCGAAGTTTACTAGGGTATATATAGTAGTTTTCCCCTGTATATTAGCCGATCGGTCTTTGTGAACTGATGTGACTATTTTGGGAGCCGACATGACTATTTGATCCTCTGTGCATTAGGCTGACTTGGAGTGCAATAATTCTAGTGTTGTAGCTTATCTTCCAATGTGGTTTGAAGGCTGAATAAATCATTCTTTCACTGTTTCTTTGGCAAGGTCTTGGAGCATTCTTTAGACTAAATTCTTCATATATATGACACTTAATTACATTTATACCTAGAAGACAAAAACCCTAATAGACATCAAGAAGAAGTCTATTAACCTAGAATAAAATCTTGCTCATGAAACAAATATACATTTTATTATCTTTGTCTTCTTCTTTACATAAATACGTAATTACATAGTCAATGTGAAGACCGATCTTGGTTACACTTTTCAACAAGATTTTATTAAAATATCATTTTTTCCTTTGGTGGGGAACCAAAAAAAATTAACTTTTCTTTGACCCACGAAATATTGATTATTTTCTACTTGGAGAGAAATTAATTTCTTGATAAGTATTTTTGGCTTAGGATTTTAAATTAATTTAGCCAGAAAACTAATTAATTGACACTAGAGGGGATTAATATTTTTTCCACCCTCAAATATTTTAGCCATGGTGTCTAAGTATGAGGGACCATGCAATATAATATTTTTTACATGAAGATATTACAATTAATTCAACCCTCAGAGGGGAAATACACCTTTACACATACCCTCATGACATTACCCAATCCCGCAACACAATATGATCTAATATAGACCAAGTGTATTTGTAATAAAATGATTTAGCCAAATGTGTTTAAATTATTCCCAAACACACTTTTATAAAAGACTCGATATAACACGGGGACTCACCTAAGACGATTCCACCCTAGCTTTGGGGTTTAAGTTGGAAGAAAAACATTGTTGATCATTTGTGTTTAGAAACACACATAATTCGATGTGGTTGAAAAACTTCCTAGGATAAAATCTGTTGCCAAAATCAAGGGCTTACCTAGGTTCTGTTACATAAATAAACGGTCATATTGGCATCATTTACAATATAACTTGCAGAAATTGGGTTTACAATGATAAAACAATGCTGGTTGATGACTTTGAATTTTGAAAATTTTTTTTCGTATCTCTGCATTCTGCTTCCCATGATTGTTGACAAAATATGATCAACATATCGCTCTACTTGGGGACATGTTGCTTCGTTGAAGGAATGTGAGAATCCAGAATCTTGTATCCAAGAAAACATAAGTCCATCAAATAGATATCCATTAAAAATCCAAATCATCATGTATATATAGAACATCTGCTAAAATAGAAAAATCTACTCTGACAAATCAAACCTAAAGCCCTAAAATTAAATGCATAAAAGAAAACTAACTAATGACATAAATAAAATCCTAACTAGGAGTGTAGGGATAGAAATACAATATAGAGGATGCCCTATGGCATCAAATGTCATCCGTACAGTATAATTTGAGCATTTGCCCATTTGCTGACAAATCCATGGGATCACCTTCCAAGGTATTCAAATAGAAAGAGTCCGCTCCAATGATTCCTCTGATAATATAAGGCTAACCATAAACTATCAAACTTTCCATGATTGTCGGGCTTCTCATTCCTACGATCCCATACCCTATCACTAACCTGCAAAGACCTGTTCCGGGACTTCGTTCTGGCTTGGCTCTGACATAGGTTATCAAAAGTGTTTCTGCAAGCCTCATTTAGTTCCATAATCTATTCAATTCTTCTCTGTATTGCATCTTTATCATTTGTAAAATGTTGAAGAAGCTGATAAGTTGGAAGTTTGAGATGAACAGGTAGAGTCAAATCTAGACCATAGACAAGCTCAAAAGGACTTTTCCCGGAAGGCTTCTTTTTTGTTATTCTGTCTGCCCATAAAGCATATTTGATCATACTGTCACTAGACCACTTGTTATCCCTCACAATCTTCTTCATGATGGTTATCATATTTTTGTTACTTGATTTTGCTAGTCCATTTCCTTGGGGGTAATAGTTCGAAGAATGAGATAGAATGATACCATATTTGAAGTAGAAAGAAGAGAACTAGAAAGAATTGAAAGCTTTGGTGTTGTCTGTAGTAATTTTGGCAGGAACACTGAATCGAGTGATAATCTAATTTTCAATAAAATCCATGAAAACCTTCTCGGTGGCATGCTTTGTTGGAATGGCTTCAACCCTCTTTGTGAAGTAATCCATCGTAGTCAAAATCCATGAATAGCCATTACTAGAATTCTGATTAAATTTACCAATAAAATCAAACCCCCATTGCCAGGACAAATTTGTCCTGACATTTTTTGACAAATTTATACCCATATGCAAAAATGGTAGGCCAATAATATCCAACACGCAAAATCTTGTGGGTTGTGGTTTTTGCCGCAAAATGGCCCTCATAAAATCCTACATGGAACTCTGTGATAAGTCTCTTAGCCTCATCTCCATCTACGCACCTGAGAATTATTCCATCTAGATTTCTCCATCCAAGGCCATCCTTTAATATACGATACTTGGATGCCTTTAGCCTAATAGCTCTCCTTCTATGAGCGACTAGGTGATTAGGGCACGTGAGATTCATCAAATAATAAACTATCATTATACCATTCAATCTTTTCCAACTCCTAAAGCTTGTGGGAAATAGGTGCTTCAACCATGCCATTTTGACAAACTAACTCCATTGCCTTTTCATTATTTTCTGTTTGAGCTAATCCTTGACCTTTAACAAGCTTAGTTGGTCTAATCTCAATATCATTTTCTTGAATCTTGGTCAACCATTTGGCACGAGTCCCTAAGAAATCAGTTTGAGTTAATATATCTTTAATGGCGGAGTGTGGAACAAAGGCAATAACTTTGGAATATTCCACATGTTCTGAAATACTTAAGGGATTTGACCAGTGCATAGGCTTGTTTTTCCATAATACTATAATTCAATTTTCAATATTGCAGAGATTTGCTCATGAAGGCAATTGGTTGCTCATGGCCGCCTTTGTTTTTTCTGTAACAGGCCGCGTGCTATAGTATCGTCGGATGCAAATGAAAAGACCACAAAATCCTTTGAATTGACCTGGCTAACTAGGACGAGAGACTTAGCTATAACATCTTTAATATCCTTAAATCCCTTTTTACCTTCAACTTTTTCAAACAAATTTAGTGCCCTTCTTTAACAAACACTGTATGGGATTAACAATTTATGCATAGTTTGGAATAAATCTCCTAAGTAAATTTGTCTTCCCTAGGAAACACTGAAGGGATTTAATATTATGCGGGAATGGAATTTGTTGGATAGCCTCAACCATTTCATGTTTAATTTTGATACCATCTTTGGAGATAATGTGACCCAGTAATTTTCGTTTGGTTACCCCAAATACAAATTTGGCGGGATTTAATGATATGCCAAATTCTCGACATTTGAAAAAACCTATCTAAGATGGTTTATATGAGCTTTACCATCCTTTGTGACAACAATGAGATCATCTTGATACATCTCAATAATCTTAATAATTAACTCCTTGAAAGCATAGTCCATAGCCCTCTGAAAGGTAGTTCCTGCATTTGTTAACCCAAAAGGCATCTTGAGATATTTAAAAGTACCCCAAGGTGTGGTGAAGGTAGTTTTATGTCGGTCTTCATCCTTAAGCCATACTTGATTATAGCCAGAGAACCCATCCAATAGTGTGTAATATCTCGAAAGGAAATGAACATCAATATAAAGCACATAAACAAAAAGACATACAGCAACTAGAGACAAATCATAAGAAAAACAGACAATATGGAGAACGCTGAGCCATTTTATTAATATTGAGAAATGGAAATGAGTACAGAGGTGATCAAAATGATGGCACCTCGGCTTGCACTAGGCAAGCATAGAAAGACTCTCAGGAAATGACTCGGAATGGCTACTCCCTCAGGACTGCGTTATCTCCAGAGCTGCTGGTACTATTACTGTGCCGTTGCTACTGCTGGAATGAACTGAATCTTTGGGGCTGCTCCCCACCTCGGAAAATTCTGAAACTTCGGGAATGGCCTCTGCTCCCAATACCCAGAAAAGCCCAGAAAGCTTTCCGGAAATGGCTGACCCCCGAAAATGGCTCCCTTGAGGCACTACGCTATTCCTCAAGGAGGGATGCTGGCTCTGAATGATCTGCTCCAAATAATGGCCCCTGACTTCTCCAAAATACTGGAAAAGGGAAGGGCTAGCCCCTTTCCAACTATCCCGGGCTGAATCCACCAATAAACCCTCAATTCAGAACCACCTCCTCTCAAGATTGCGTCCTTCCTCTCACTGATTGCGCTGTCTCTCTGAGTGAATGCTCCGCCTGTGGTTGCTGCAACTCCCCCCGGCAAAACAAGGACGAAACTCCTCACCCGAGCAGGCACTCGAAGTCCCCCGGGGCTGAGGTTGGGATCTCTGAACGGAAACACCCGATGTACTGAACAGTACGTGCAGACTTCGCTAAACAGCAAGCGTGCTCAATGTCAAAAGACAAATCTCAAAGATGCATAATCAGAATGAATCAAAATGAGGAGACCCTCCCTCCTTTTATGTTTGGTGAGCCTTGCCCTCACCTAGGCCCCACCATCAATTGTGCTGTCTCCTTGGGCCACGCTGTCCATCTCTCTCTGCGCTGGCTTGGTCCCACGCTGCCTATGCTGCCCTTTTTCCCACACTGCCACTTGACCGCTAGGCCCCACATTGCCAACTAGTCATGTCTCTTAAGTGACTTCAAAAATACTTTTTATCCTAAGTGTGAGTTAAGTGTCCCTCTTCACCCACTTTATTTATAACTTAACTTTATAGAGGCAAAATAGTCAAAATTAATATTTCCAATTAGCTCTTGCTAATTGGGAATACTACAGTCCTCCTCGGCAAAACGTTGCTTGCCCTCAAGCAACTGTAATGATGGATGCTGCAGAATTCTCACTCTCCCAGGTGGCATCCTCATCCGGTAAATTCCTCCTTCTCACCAGGTACTCTCTGACTGTCCTGCTTCGCAATTGCCTCTCCCTAGTGTTAATAATGGCCTCCGGCTGTAGCACCAGATGCCCCTCATCATTGGTGGGCGGGAGCTCCTCTGTTGCCTTCACCTGCTGTCCTAGTGCCTTCTTCAGGCATGACACATGAAAAATGTTATGAATCTTGCTACCAATGGGCAGCTCCAACTCATATGCAACCTCTCCAACTCTGCGCGTCACCCTGTATGGTCCATAAAAGCGAGGCTTGATCTTTTCAGCCCCCTTCTGCTTTAGCGTGGACTGTCGATATGGCTGCAAGCATAGGTAGACCAAATACCCTACCCCGAACTACCTCTCAACACGTCCCCTATCGGCGTAGAACTTCTGTTGATTCTGCGCTGTAGCCATGTTATCCTTGAGAGCTCGGAGTATATCCTGACTCTCTTTGATCCAATCCTTGGCTCTAAGAGCCTTGCTAGTGTAGGTAGACACCATGTCAGCAAAAGATAAAGCATGATACCCATACAATGCATAAAATGGAGACATACCGATGGACATATGATGAGTGTTGTTGTAGCAGTACTCCCTCAAGTGCAACCATCTCAACCATGCCTTCTGCTGCCCGCTGACATAGTTGCATAAGTAGCCCTCCAACCACTTGTTCACTATCTCTGTCTGCCCATCCGTCTGGGGGTGGTAGCTAGTACTCGGTGTCAACTCAGTGCCCACCAAACGGAAAAGCTCCTGCCAAAACCCGCCCATGAAGCGACCATCCCTGTCACTGACAATGGTCTTTGGGAGACCATGCAATCTGAAAACGTCCCTGAAGAATAACTCCGCTACCTGTGTTGTTGTGTAATGGGCCGAAATGGCGAAGAAGTGAGCATGTTTAGTCAGCCGATCAACGACTACAAATATGCAATCCTTGCCCTACACAGTGGGAAACCCTGTAATGAAATCCATCGAAATACTCTTCCATTTCCCCTCGAGTATGGGAAGAGGCTGCAATAATCCTGCGGGATGGTTCATCTCCCCCTTGTTATGCTGGCAAACTTTGCACTCCCTGACATGTTGGAGTACGTCCTCCTTGAGGCCCTTCCAAGAGAACCTCTCCTTGATGGCCCTATAGGTCTTGGTGAACCCCTGGTGGCCTGATAATGGCGAGTCATGTGAGGCGTGCAATATCTTCTTCTTGAGTTGGGAGCTCTCAGTCAAGAAGATCCTGTCCCTGTAGTAGATCACCTCGTCCATCACTCTGTACCTGTCTTTTGTCACCTGTCCATCCAAAATCTCACAGGCAAAATGGTCCTTGGAGTACTCCACCAGAAGTTGAGCCCTCCAGTTCGTGTCCAAACTCATCAAGGACAACGTTGCCGGTCTGCGTGAAAGTGCATCGGTCACCACGCTGTTCTTCCCCTTGACATACTCGATGTCAAAATCATATGCCTGGATTTTGCTGACCCACTTCTGCTGCCTCTCATGCAACTATTTCAGCTCTAGGAAGAATCAGAGGCTGTTGTGGTCTGTCCTCACTCTGAACCTGTTCCCCACTAGGTACTGCCAGAACTTGGCCAATGCATTCATTCATGATGGCCAACATCTCCTTGTCGTATATAGCATACAACCTCTCATGTGGCAGCAACTTCCGACTCTCGAAAGCTATGGGATGGCCTCCCTGCATCAAAACTGCGCCTATTCACCCCCTTGATGCATTACACTCCAGGACAAAAGGCTGTATAAAATCTGGCAATGCCAAAACCGGACAACTGCTCATCACCTCCTTGAGCCTGTCGAAAGCCTTTTGCGCTGTGTCAGTCCAGCTGAATGCCCCCTTTATGTGAGATCTGTAAGAGGTGCTGCAAGCTGGGAGAATCCCTTGACGAACTTCCGGTAGAAGGTGCAGATACCCACAAATCCCCGAAGCTCGGTCACATTCTTCGGCTTTGGGCAATCCCTGATGGCCCTGATCTTCTCCTCGTGGACCCTCACTCCGTCCACCTCGATGATGTGCCCAAAATAGAGCATCTCTATCAACCCAAGCTCGCATTTGGAGAGCTTAGCATAAAATTGCTGCTCCTCCAAGATCCGCAGTACAACCTCTATATGTTGGAGGTGCTCCTCCCATGTCCTGCTGTAAATCAAGATGTCATCAAAAACACTAATACACACTTCCTCAAGTGATTGTGGAAGATGTGATTCATGCATGACTGGAATGTGGCCGGAGCATTGGTCAGCGCAAAGGGCATCACCAAGAACTCAAAATGCCCATAATGACACCTGAAAGCGGCCTTGGGAATATCCTGCTCCCTCACGCGAATCTGATGCTACCCAGATCTCAAATCAATCTTTGAGAAGAACTTTGCCCCTCTCAGCTCGTCCATCAACTCATCGATCCGTGGGATGGGGTACCGGTTCTTCATGGTCTTCTTGTTTAGAGCCCGGTAGTCAATGCACATCCTCAATGTGCCATCCTTCTTCTTCACCAATACTACTGAAGAAGCAAACGGGCTAGTGCTGGGACGGATATGTCCAAGAGCTAAGAGCTCATGGATGGCTCTCTCATCTCATCCCGATAGGCCTTAGGATGCTTATAGGGTGTAGTGATGACAGCCTGGATGCCCTGCTCAAGCTCAATCGTGTGCTCAAGCCCCCGATTTGGCGGCTGCCCTAGTGGTATCTCCCCAAAAACTGTGGCATACCTGTCTAGAATGGATTGTACATCTGGGTGTACGACCTGCCATGCAGATCCTGCCTCTGAAACACGCAACTCCACTGCCCACTCTATGTCTAATCTGCTTCCATCCGGTGTGCTGAAACTGTCTGTGGTGGGTAGGTGTGCATACCCCGAATCTTCTCATGCCTCCCAGTCTTCTTATTCATCCACTCCATCTCCAAGGTCTCCCAATCAGCGGTGACCTTCCCTAGTGTGATCAACCACTATACCCCCAGTATCACGTTGGTGTCTGAAATGTACACCACGAAGAAATGGTCAGTTAGGGTGTACGTCCCCATATTCACTGTCAAGGCTGGCAAATACCTGGCACACTGCATGGTCCGGTCACCTGGAACCAATACCGAAAATCGATCAAAGCTCTCCGTTGGGATGCCCCTCCGCTCTATCAACTGGGCATCAATAAAATTGTGGGTGGCCCCACTGTCCACTAACACTGAAACACCCTGTCCCCGCACTGTGCCTCGGACATGCAGTGTCAAGTACTTGGGAACTCCCCGCAAGGATGCAAGGGATCCCCCGGTAGGTGCAAAAATTGCACCTCTTGCTCCTGGTGGTGGAGGTGGCATATGATCCCCTCTCTGCGCTGTACTGCTACCTCCTGCCTCTAGCTCCTCATACTCATCCTCTTCCCCGCTACTGTCGAAGAAGACCTCGATGTAATGTGCCTTCTCCGCGGCACAACGGTGTCCTGGTGCCCATGGCTCCTGGCATGTGAAAGATAGCCTCCTCCACTTCAAATCCCTCCTGGTCTCATAATCTCCTGGCCCTTTGCCCTGGTTCCCCTTTGGAGGCGGAACCCTCACGTCTTTCCCCTTTGGCTGGAATGCCAATCTCTGGGGAAAAGGGGCTCTAGTCCGGGGTAGTGCATCTTACAAATCCCGAGTCCTCCCAACTGCATTATGAAGTGTAGCTGGCCTCGTCGATCTGACTAACCCTAGCAGAGGCTCTGCCAATCCGTCTATAAACATATAGATCATCTGGGCTGCGGATAAATTAGGTACCATCACGGAAAGTCTTAAGACCTCTGAAATGTATGTGTCCAAACTCCCGATCTGCTTGAGCTTAATCAGCTCAACAAAGTGCTCCTCTGGATCCCTCCGATCAAATTGCTCTATCAGCCTCCGTGTGAACTCGGCATATGCTATCACTCCTGAGTGTCCCAGCGTAGCCATCTCGTGAAACCACCAGTCATGGGCCTCACCCTCCAAGTGCAACATTGCTACCATGATGGTCTCTGTCTCTGCCATCTGGTTAAGTTGGAAATATATGTCCAAATTCTCCACCCAAGCCTTTGCTGAACACTTGGATGAACTGTCAAATGTCGATAGATAAAATCTACCTACAGTGCACTGCGTATCTCCGTCATGTGAGTGCATGTTCCCCCTGTGATGGTTGCGGGGTCTGCTGTCCTGCTTGAGCTGAATGAAATCATGGAATGTGAGGGCACCTTTGAATTCCTGATCGTAGGACTGGTACTCTGCAAAGTAATCTCCCATGTGTGTCGGTTCCTGCTCCTGCTGTGCTCCTACCCCAGTGTCTGCGGCAAGAAAAGTAGGCATTGTGGAATGGGAAGCTGTGTGTGATGCTATCTGCTGCGCTGTGAGGTGCTCCTGTAAGTGATGAGATGTGCTCGAGCCCTCTCCAACATGGAAACCCCTTGGGGTCTCACGCTGTCTAGACTCTGCCGTGAACCTTTGCCCCATCTCTTCTATCCGCCTCGTCAAATCCTGCACTGATTTGAGGAGTTCCCCAAACTCCTTCTCGACATCTCTTTCCTCTGCCATTGGTTCCTCTTCCTCTACGTCCACCACTGGAACCCTGTCACCTTTTCCGAAGGTGAGCTTTAACCTCCGTTCTCGGTCTTTATACTTTCTTCCCCGGTAAGTGATGTATGGTTTTCTTGCTGGTGTCATAGACAATCTGCTCCACGGGCTGAGCTAAGTCTATGAGCTCTGATACCACTGTAATATCCCGAATGGAAATAAACAACAATATAAAGCACATAAACAAAAAGACATACAACAACTAGAGACAAATTATAAGAAAAACAGACAATATGGAGAATGTTGAGCCATTTTAGTAATACTGAGAAATGGAAATGAGTACAGAGGTGATCAGAATGATGGCAACTCGGCTTGCACTAGGCAAGCGTAGAAAGACTCTCAGAAAATGACTCAGAATGGATGCTCCCTCAAGACTGCATTATCTCCAGAGCTGCTGGTACTGCTACTGTGCCATTGCTATTATTGGAATGAACTGAATCTTTGGGGCTGCTCCCCACCTCGGAAAATTCTGAAACTTCGGGAATGGCCTATGCTCCCAATACCCAGAAAAGCCTAGAAAGCTTTCTGGAAATGGTTGACCCCCAAAAATGGCTCCCTTGAGGCACTACGCTATTCGTCAAGGAGGGACGTTGACTCTGAATGATCTGCTCCAAATAATGGCCCCTGACTCCTCCAAAATACTGGAATAGGGAAGGGCTGGCCCCTTTCCCACTATCTCAAGCTGAATCCACCAATAAACCCTCAATCCGGAACCACCTCCTCTCAAGACTGCGTCCTTCCTCTCACTGACTGCGTTGTCTCTCTGAGTGAATGCTCCACATGTGGTTGCTGCAACTCCCCCCGGCAAAACAAGGATGAAACTCCTCACCAGAGCAGGCATTCAAAGTCCCCCGGGGCTGAGGTTGGGATCTCCGAACGGAGACACCCGATGTATTGAACAGTACGTGCAGACTTTGCTAAATAGCAAGCGTGCTCAATGTCAAAAGACAAATCTCAAAGATGCATAATCAGAATGAATCAAAATGAGGAGACCCTCCCTCCTTTTATGCTTGGTGAGCCCTCACCTAGGCCCCACCATCAATTGCGTTGTCTCCTTGGGCCACACTGTCCATCTCTCTCTGCACTGGCTTGGTCCAACGTTGCCTACGCTGCCACTTAACCGCTAGGCCCCACGTTGCCAACTAGTCATGTCTCTTAAGTGACTTTAGGCAGTACTTTTTATCCTAAGTTTGAGTTAAGTGTCCCTCTTCACATACTTTATTTATAACTTAACTTTATAAAGGCAAAATAGTCAAAATTAATATTTCCAATTAGCTCTTGCTAATTGGGAATACTACATAGTGACATCATACCAGATCTAGTTATCCTTTAAGGCATATTTTCCATATTAGGTAAAGGATAATTGCCCTCCTTACAAGCCAGGTTAAGATTTATGAAATAAACACATAGTCTAATAGTACCATTCTTCTTTCTAACAATCACCAAGTTTGAACACTAGGAAGAGTGCCAAGTTTGTACGATGATACCAACAACAAGCATTTTTTGTAACTCTTTCTGAACGAGAGGGGCCAACTCAGGAATGATTTGCCTAAGTTTTTTCTTAAATGGTTTAGCATCCTTATCCTTTAAGGGAATAGTATGCTCAATAACATCTTTCCTGTAACCATTGAGCTCATCATAAGAAAAGGCCAAGACATCACGATATTCAATGAGAAAATCAACCAGATTATCCTTTTCCTCCTCAGAAGTCTCTTTACCAATTTTGACAATCTTTGGGTCTTCGAGGAAACCAATATTTACTTAATTAAATTCAACAGGGTCCATTTTCTTTTCATCACCTTTTTTGGTAGCATCATTTCTATCAAAGAGTTGTTCCATAGCCACGATATTTCTGGGGTAGGGTTTGTCACATTTTTACTATTAGAATCAAACCCTTCCTCCTTAGAGCATGCTTGAAATTTTTTAAACTCATCCAAGTGATTAAGAAAGCAAACAAGTTGTTTCTCATCATCGAACACTTGGCAATGTACTACTTTATTCGGGACTGACGGTCTGAAAGTTACTTCCGTTTTGGCCTTATACTTTATCAAATTATTACATATCTAGAAGGTAGAAGTGGTTACAACAAGTTCGTCTACTTGACTATTTTCTTCTCCAGGAATGATTTGGAGACCAAAGGCATTAAATAACTCAATAGTGTCCCATGCAACGTTCTTGTATTTTTTAAGCCTATCACTCTTACATGAGAATATACCTTTAACCTGCTTGATGATAAGATTAGAGTCCCCTTTAACATTCAATAATTTTATATTGACGTCCCTGGCTATTTCAATACCCATCAACAAAGCCTCAAACTCAACTATGTTGTTAGTAGCTTCAAACTCCAATCCGAAAGCGAACTTAAACATATGCCCCAAAGGAGATATCAAAACAATCCCAACCCATTTACCCTGCTAAGAGCGAGCACAATCAAAGCTCATGTGCCAGATTTGATCCTTAGCTTCATTTTTATGCTTTGACAAGATTATAGGATCAAAAAGGACAACATAATTTCCAATGCTGGATTGTTTCACAATGGGCTCCTCCTGAGGATCCGTGGGAGGAGAGACCTTTTCTGGAACCTTCTTAATTTCACTAAAACCACTGCATGGCAAACAAGATGAAGTAGCTTGGTGCTCATTTCTAGGAACTTCTACTTGAGGAGCTTTGGTAGTTTCCATGATTATAGCCTTTTGAAACAGACTCTTGATCATTTTATTGGAGGCACAAATATTTTTGCGTTCTTTATCCATTCTCTTATATTCAAATGAAAATCTGAAACATCAGAGGCAACTTCTTTTGTGTTTTGATGTTCAAGCAAAATTCCGCTTTCATCCTTGACATTGTTTATGCTAGGAGGGATGAGAGTCTTAATAATATGGCTATTTTCAATAACTTCCATCCAATCTTCTAAAGGAAAATGAAACTCCTTTCCAAACATATTGATCTGTTCTCCCATTGTTGTAAAGTCATCATTTAAAATATTCTTTGCAATAGCACAAGACTTCATCATGGAAACTTTGACATGGCTTGCAAAAAGATCAGAACACCATATTTGTAGATTCGAATGGATCAGGAGGTCTTTGCACAGTGGGAGGATTCCTTTTTGGCCATGGATTATTATTATTTCTAGGCTGGACATTCCAAGCTTGATTCTGCTCTATTTGAACTACCATAGACTACATGGCATTTATCTCTCTAGCATGCTCAATTTACATTTCTTTAATCATTTGAGTTAGTTCTTTAATTGAGTCATGCTCTACCTCCTTTATTTATGACTAGACCAGGAATTTCTGACTTTCTAGACACTTTCTTATCCTTTTGTAATTCTTCGACAACAACGTGAGCAGTGGCCAAATCATTAAGCTTTTCACGTCTAATTTCATAAGATGTATTGACACAAAAAGCTTCAAGATATTGCTCTAACAAAGATTTGTTTGGAGGCCTGTAATCCCGAGTCATTTCTTTACCATTAAATCTTTGATTAAATTATTCAACCATTTCATTCTCATTATTCTTTATGTTATTAATGGCTTTGAAGAGATATCTTCCTTCTTTCTTTTCCCAATATTTCCCTTTAAATGCAGTGATAAGAGCTTACAGAGAATTATAAGAGTTATCATACTTGTCTAAGTACCACTGCAATGCATAATCTTTAAATAAGAGGACAAAGAGTGTCATTTTGACATCTTCATGATCATAGGCAATGACGTGAGGATGTCTTAACAAGAAAGATGTGAACTTCCCGATGTGGGCCTCAACAGTGGTTGCATTGTTTCCCTGAAACATAGTAATCTTATCTATACCAACATTTGGAGGATTATGGGGCTGCCCTTGGATATTGGCAAAGTTGCAAGGCCTGTAGAAATCCATGAAGGCCTACCTGACTGGATTAGGGAAAAGCAAGTGGATATCAGCGAGAGATTCCTGTCCGAGAAAGATTAAATGCTTAGTGGAATGTAATTTGTTTAACCGAGCCCTTAGAGCCTTTTCAGGATCGAGAGCGGGGTTAACCAAGTTACCAGGATTTCTTCTAGTATAAGCTCTTGTGAATGGATGAATAAGTGGAGTCGCCACCCAAACAAGAAACTAACCCAAATGTCTAGGTGCTAAGGTGCAGACAGAAAAGGTGAACAAGGTGATAAGAAAATTAGTGAGATGTCAAAGTGCCATAAAATGTGGTGGTTGACAGATTAAGAAGATGAAAATGATTAGAAGATTAGCAAGAATGTCGTTAAAGCGCTGAGAGCAAGATAAACTTATCCCTGACAACGACGCCTGAAAATGTGGCGTTGCTAGCTCAAATGAAAAGATGAAAGATGGAGGAGATCAAGAACCAAAGACGGTTCTTAAAAATGTCGAAACACCGGGAACAAAAAACTTATGCCCGACAACGGCGCCAGAAAATGTTGTCGCCCAAACTGTACAGGCAAGATGCGACAACACTTAGGGCGGGGGCTATCACTATGATCCTTGCCCTCTCCATTCTAGCTGTATCCCTACAACAAGCTATGGGGGGTAGTCCCTTTGAAATGTGAAGATGGAAATTCATTGGCAACCAACAAATCCGGGAGACACAACTGAATGACCTAGCAACTTGGTTGAATTAGCAAGTTAAGTGATTTGATTAGATTTATTTTAAAGACCAATGCCTAAAATGGTATCGACTACATGCTTAAAATAAATTATTACCAAGTCACTGGATGAACAACTGTTGCTCGAGGATACTTCACTATTGTATATTGAATGCAAGTCCTACATTCTAGGTGAGATGCAAAATCTTTGTTTATTTTAGTTAGATGCCTACTTTAAATGTATCCTTCCTCTTAACTGTTTTGAAGCTAGTCTCTAAAGTAGGTTGTGAGAGAGAAGTCAAGGGGAAGCAAAAGCGTGGTTAACAATACCTCCCCTTTGGTTCTAACCACTCAATGCCTCTGACGACTGCAAGGTCACCATGTTAAGCACTAAAGAGGTGCTAGGCTCCTCAAGCTAGGTGAGAAAGGTGGTCCTATTCTCTATCGACCAAGCTTAAGCTAGGAAGTAAATTAATTAATGCAAGATACTAATCCTAGTATGCAAGTGGAAGAGCTGGATGAGTGCTCTTAAGGTGAGATCACTTAATTACTTAAGTATTCAATTACAATGATATTCAATTATGAACAATGAAATACTCAAACAATAGACAATCTCAACCACAGAGAAAGTGCTTAAGCTTAACAGTGCCAGAAAGTGATGCCAATAGGCAATAACTTAAGTGATAAATGACTTACCAATATGTCAACAATGAGCAATAAATCTACTTATCCAATGACAATATAGCAATGAGAAATTAAGGGAATTTATCCACAATGTCGCTTAGCGCAATTAGCCACAATTGTTAAACACTGAGCAACTTGATTAGAACACTTATGTGTGTGAAGTCAAGAGTGCAAACAAATGATGATTATGCCGAAATGCAATATGGATCAGCCAATAATATATGATTGCAGCAATAAGAAAATCAACCTACTCAATTTAACACTTATCTATGATCCACAAAATATAAGTAACAAGGGCTAAATGAAGTTAGATGACTTTTAACCACTTTATATCACCGCTGTAATTTTTATATCAGACCTTATGCAGTAAATTTCAGACCCTAAAATATTATTACAGTCTTCACAAAATGATCAAATATGCATGGAGGAGAAACCCAATGAGTGCAAGTGACATATAATGACAACATATGATTACCAATGAGTTATTATGCCACTGTGACGAAAATTAATCACTGCAGTAAGTGTTTTTATGTGGCTATAACAAACATATCAGATTTGAAACTAACCAGTCATCCCACATGAAAACCACTTATATGCACTCAAATTAACTTAGGCTTACTTCTTAATGCATTAGGTGATTTATTGATAAATTTAGGCTTATTAAAATTTTTTTTAGGCCTTAATTATACTGCTGTCATAAATTACTTCAAAATTCAATTGTTGAACAGTGGTGAAACAAGAGGGTTAGAGAGCAAATCAAGAGGCCTTAAGGCTTATTTGAAGGCTAGATTGACCTCCAGTGAGTTTGGCTACTTGCAAACACCAAATTAGATGAAGTAAATGCTGCAAAACCAAATGTTAGCCCACTAAAATCATACAAGAATCAGAGATGACTGAATATGAGGCTGGGGCTAGAAGGCTAGAAAAACCCAAGACTAGGGCTGGAAATGACAAATGAGGGGCTAGAAGGGCAAAACAAGGGCAGAGATCAAGGAAAAAGGGCAAGATGAGGCCACGACAAGGGAAAACAAGCCCTTAGAGGCTGACGCAGGGGAAAACTGCCCTAGAAGGGTTAGCGACTAGGGTTAAAAGTTAAAACCCCTTAGGGGCTATGACTAGACCCTAGAGGGAGGGCGAGAGGCAGGACAACCTCCTAGAGGCCACAACAGGGGAGGAGGATGGCCGAGGCCCTAAAAGGGCTGGACGACTAGGCCAAGGGCTTCAAAAGATTCCAGAAACCTGCAAATTACCAAAATGCCAGAAAATCACTGCCAAATCGCTGGACGCTGGGCTTGGAGTGTGAATGGAGGCTAGATCTTGCCTTCCTAGGCCTAGATTTGCCTCAAAACCCCAAAAAAATCTCTTCTTGATCAACTTGAAGTTCACCTGCACAAATAAATCAAAGAATGCCAAAGCCCCAAATATATATACAAAAAAAAACCCCTTAAAATAATAAAACTGCAAGTGCGGCAAAACAAATAGGTTAGAAATAATTTACAAATATACAATATTCACAAATTTTAGAATTTTTCAAAAAGTAAATATTGGCTGAAACCCTCCTACAAAATCAAAAACCATAAAGAAATCTCAAAGCCCAAACATAGTTAGCCTTTCCCCACAGTCTGTGAACTTGGAGTCCAAGGGCTAGCATACCTATAAATCTCTATTATATTCTCAAGAAATTTTGTTAGATCATATAGTGAATCAGATCAACTAAGATAGAATATATCAATAGAATGTTTTAACTTTTTCAAACCGACAAATGAAATAACAATAATTTTATCAATATTGAGCTCAAAATAGAATCACACATAGCTAACACATACCACAGATCAACAGAAGAAAAACACCATGAACTGGACCCCAAAGTCTTAATATTATGATACAAATTTTCCCAGCAGAGCAACAACTCAATACCAACGTTCAAGAATTACATCATTCAAAGATATTCAATAGAAGCAAAATGAATTTTTTATATAAAGAAACCCCTCCAAGTGGAAAATAACAACTAGTTGGCTTGATCCTTGTCAAAATAATCTCGACGTTCGAAAATAACTTGATCATCTTTTAATCTCCACTGTCAATTTTTTGTTTTTTTGTAAGCTTGGAAGGACTACATCTTCAACATGTCCAATATATCACCCCGATCAGGGCAGGGAATTGACATGTTGACTTCACATTAAGGAATGCCTTATTAGAGCACCCGATCACCATCTCTATCCACCGTCAAATTTTTAATTTTGAGGAAAAATTCGAAATTTTCTTAAAATCCACTTTTAATTAATCCAAAAACTAATATTTTGGATTAATTTCCTCAAAAAATTGACTTTGACTTAACCACCAAGGTCCAAGGACTCAAATTTTCTTAAAATATCCATTTTTCCCTTGGTGGGAGACCTCCAAAACTTGACTTTCTCCCACGAAATGTTGATTATTTTCCACTTGGAGAGAATTTAATTTCTCTATAATTGTTTTTGAGTCAAAATGAACTAATTTTCTGGCTTAGGATTTTAAATTAATTTAGCCAGAAAAATTAATTAATTGACACTAGAGGGGATTTATATTTTTTTTACCCTGAAATATTTTAGCCTTGGTGTCTAAGTAAGACGGACCATGCACTAATTTTTTTTTTTTTTACATCAAAATATTACAATTAATTCAACCCTCAAATAGGGGATACACCTTTTACATAGACCCTCATGGTATTACCCAATTCCACGACACGATATGATTTAGTATAGACCAAGTGTATTTGTAATCAAATAATTTAGCCAAATGTGCTTAAATTATTCCCAAACACACTTTTACAAAACACTCGATATAACACTAGGATTCACCTAAGACCTTGTCAAGAGATTTCACCCTAGCTTTGAGGTTTAAGTTGGAAGCAAAACTCTGTCGATTATCCGTGTTTAGAAACACACATAATTCGGTGAGGTTAAAAAACTTCCTAGGATGACATCCGTTGCCAAAATCAGAGGCTTACCTAGGTGTTGTTACATAAATAAACGGTCATACTAGCATCATTTACAATATAACTTGTAGAAATTGGGTTTACAATGATAAAACAATGTTGGCTGATGACTTTGAACTTTGAAAAAATTCTTTATATCTCTGAATTCTGCTTCCGTGGATTGTTGAAAAAATGTGGTCAACAAGGTGAACAAGCTTATTTCTTGGCTGACTTGTATGGCTGGCCGACCTGATCATTTTGGTGACTTATAGACATTTTATTACATAAAATATATTTGATTGCTTTGATACATGAGCTCTTCAAGGGACTTAACATTATGACTTTGACTTTTGACTCATGACATAGACCTAGAGCACAGAATGGGTGCTTGACCTATTGTCCATTGTCCCAAGCATGAAACCCATGCTTAATAAGTGAATTTCTAATAAAATTTCATTTTTTTAATTACAATAATAATGTCGTGAGACAAATACAATTATGAAGACTGAAACTAGTTACATTCTTCAACATTTATAAACTAGAGATTTATTTAGTCCTTAGATGGCTCCTCTATAACAATTTACTGGCATAACAATAATATTTTTATCATAATTGCTCATTAATCTGGTGGTGCAATCTATAACATTTGGTTACTCAGCTGTGCGTCTAATCGAACACTTGGTAACTCAGTTGTGCCCATATCCAAAAGTGCTTCCAATGCATTTACTCTTGCAGTCTGCTACTTTAGTTGAGTCTTGAAGGAATATTACGATAATAACTATAATACTATCATTATTTAAAGGTCATGACTATGGGACATGGTCACTTAGGAGTGTCTTATGCAGACTACTATTTCTTTGTCCTTTTCACCATTCATATCAATTTTTTTTATCAGATATTATGTGTTTTGGCTACATCTCTATAATTTTTTTGCCCATAAATTATTGTTAGGGTTCAAGGTTAAAAGTTAATGTGATTCATATGGCACAATGTCCTGGACACTCGGTATCCTTTCCCAGTTTTGAACAGTAAAAGAGAACATATGGGAAGTGAAGTTACATGCTTCAGAGGATCCATCAGAAGCGTTTTCAGTCATCTCATTTCTTCTTGTTAGAATCCACACAATTTTTGTCTAAAATTTGTTTTCAATATGTTTAAAACTGAAACTGGGAAGCCAAAGGTACTTTGTCCCAGAGCATCTTCAATATTTCTCCTTAGTTTCCCTTCTATTTAGTATTTTATCTTTCTATCAGTGCCCTCATATCTTTCTACCGTCTCTCAGAAATAAGTCAACAGTGCTACCAAAAGATCTCGGATTAACAAAACTGGCTGAATAACTAGCATGGTTAAGTACTTAACAACTAAATAAGCTTAATGCTGTTTTTAGCGTTTATGTTTCTCTTTTGTTTGTGTGATAGCTGTTTCTGGGGCTCCCATCATTTGTTAGCATATAGAATGAGTTTACTTGAAGCAATTTGATTATTATTTGTGATGATCTTCATATGTCTTTCTTATCTTTTCATATTTGTGTGGCAGATTTTCTGCCGCGGCAGCAAAAATGACACTCGAGGATTTAGGTACGTTGAATGCTTTTAGTCTAGCATTTGATGAGTCCAATCTAACTAATTCAGTTAGCTTACTTTGGACGAGACTGATATTTACTATGAAAAAATAGGTTAGTTTGTCAATTTCATTGGAAGCACTATAGGTGATATACAATGTGAAGTTTTTGCATCTGACTTGGTTCTATTAATACATAAGTTGTGTGTGCAGCTGTACAGTATCCATAAAAATGAACTAAGAATGCCTTTAACATACAGTTTACAGAAATTACCAATTTTCCCTGCCGTTGATTTGAGATTTAGTTCAAGAGTTCCTCAAGCATAGAACTGCCACCTGCAGACTTAGCTGTCTTTATTGTTGACCTTTTAAACAATTTTACTTCTCCCATGTTCCTCAATGTTGAACTTCTCATGTTATTCATCCTATTTTTAAATCTGGAGACCAACAAATTTTGTTTGGTGACTACAGAACTTTCACGGTTACCCATACATTTGCTAAATTCTTTTCCATACTAATTGATGATCTTATCTGCTAAGTAGAGTTGTACTCCCTGACATTTTGGTCTCTACATTGATAGGGTGGTGAAGCTGATCCCTGATTTTGGATGATCAGAGGATGATTACCTATCCTTTGGGGTATTTTTCGCTATAATCTTATTTTCTTATCATATCGTTTTGATTTCAAATACAATAGCATGTATTCAATGACAGCTTATTCTTCCAAGTTTATTCTATGATATACCTGGGCTTTAGGTAAAGTAGGTCAAGCAAAGACAGTCACATTTTATTTTCCCAGCAAAGAATCTATTCCTCTATCACCTCAACCGGGAAGACTGTTGGGAGCTGTTATAGTTGGGTGAAGAAGTCATTCAATTGCAAAAGGCAAATTGTCACCAAGTTGTGTTACGAGGGAGAGGCTGCTCAATTGGCTTCTCCTATTCCAAACTGGCTGCTGGGGTGAGCAGGTGGACTCTTCAAGTAACTATGATCCCCCCTCCATGAGGTTCTGGAGCCTTCTAGTAAAGTGGTGGAAACTCTCAATCACATGTTCATGTACCTAGTACAATCAAGGTTGGTCACCAATTGATCATCGCCAAATATGAGGGAGTTAAGGATTTTGGATCTATGTTATACACTCTTTTCTCTTGGAACTTGCAAAAGGTTTGGGATATACATCCTTTTCTAACACTCCTTGCTTCTTTTCCAGGCACAATGGGTAGCTCATAGCTTCAGCCCCAAGAACAATGAAACATGCCCCAAGCTTTGTTTCTAGTAGATTTGTTCTGGAGACAACTGTGTGGATTATAGGAAATGACTGACATTTTGGGTGGACGCTCCACCCATCATTAGGGACACATAAAGCTTTCTTAGAATGTTTTGAGTGCAGAACTAGGTTAAAAGGAGTGAGAGGATAATGACTAGCTAAGAAGATTCAAGAAGAAATGAAAGATTTGACTTAAATTAAAGAAACTATTAATAAATAGAAGGTAGAACTAAGGCTAGATTTTGATTAAATTTGAGAAGGATGGTGTTATGAATATAATTTATAGAAAAATAATAAAAAATAATGTTGTAATATCCCAAAATGGGAAAGACAGGAATATAGAACATATATAACATCTCAATCAAGGCAATAACTAGAATGTAAGCACATAACTGTAAAATGCCAAAAACACTGGAATATAACATCAAGACATTAAAACATTAGCAGAAAAAACTGAGCCATATCATTATGCATCAACAGCAATGTAAGTACACAGTGCTCCAAAAAGAATGCACTCAAGCCACAAGATGGTTGAAATACATTAATGAAACTTAGCACTGGGAAGTATAATTGCTGCTGCTGGAAACTACTGTTGTTGGGAAGAAGATCTATGTGCGAGAGGCTGTTGGAGTGCTCAAAAAGATTTGAGATTTTAACCACGGACTCTACTCGAAAAACCCAGAAATGGTTTGGCCAAATTTTGAGTTTGGAATTTCGACCCTTTTTGGGTTGCACACTAAACCCCTGCTGGCTGAGTTACGCACTCCCTGGAGACAATTGTTGATCTGGGGCTAAAAGAATGATCTATTTGTTGCAATATCACCCACTCAGCTCACTGGCTGAAGAGTTGGTCCCTTCCCCTGATTCCCAAGCTCCAAACTTGAGTTCTAGCTCCTCCACTGAATATGCAGTTGCTCCATGCACAACTGTTGGGAAATACTGCACTGTCTAGGAGGGCTGATGATGTTGCCTATTGATAGATACTACAATGCTGATCCTAGGCTGCTGAAGTGATCCCTGGAGTGAAGGTTTAATCCCTCACAGGATTCCAAGCTAAGTTGCTTGGAACTTCCTCTTCCCCTCAAACCCTCACTGCAGAATTACGCAATTTCTGCAGGAAATGTTGCTGCGATGCAATGGATGTCCTGATGCCGGATATGACAATGAACTCTCGGAAGAATGCAATGGATCCACAGTGTGAAGGGTTGATCCCTCCACTGGTTTCTTAGCTGAAATACTGAGAACAACCTTCCAACTCTCAAACCTTGGTTCAAGAATGTGTAATTCCTATAGTTGGGAGTGCAAATGAGAGTGGCTGAAAGTGGCACTAATTGCCGGATGATGAATGTTGCCCAAGAAAACCTTCCCAGAGTAGGCACTCGAAGTCTCCCGTGGGTAAGGGTGGGATTCCCGCTCGGGAACACTCGGTGCTAAACAACACAACAGAGTTAGCTAAACAACTGAAGCGTGCAAAGAAATGTCTTATGACACTCAACAATAAAATCCCAGACACACCTTCCTTTGCTGCCCTCATCTTCCTTTTATGGTTGTGAGCCTTCCCTAGCGTTGGCCCACCTCATAACAGCGCTGTACATGTGGCCACTAGCCTCCATAAAGACTGCACTATCCTCCATGATCTCCATCACTGCTGTAATTACTCTCCACTTCCTCCATCATGTGTGTATTTAATGCACCACTTCCTCCATCATCTCCGCAATTGCTTCTCCACTATCCCCATCATCTTGTATTTATTTCTCCACTATCTCCATCATCTTACTCATTAATGCTCTATGACCTCCACTCTTTCTTCATTATTATGCTGCTCCACTACTCCGTAATGCTACTCCACTACTCAATTAACCCACATTTACACTATAGAAGTGGATTTTATTCATCTACTAGGTTTATGGGTCCCTCCACCCTTTTATTTACTTTAACTAAATAAGAAAAGTAAGAACTCTAATATTCCAATTAGCTGATGGCAAATTTGGAATATTACAGTCCTCCTCGCCAAAATGTTGCTTGTCTTCAAGCAACTGCAAAAGTGGATGCTGCAGAAATCCATCTCCCTCCCAAGTAGCATCCTCATATGGAAGGTTTCCCCATTTGCTCCAATGTGTTATGAATGCCCAGCTCCATAGCTGCCTCTCTAGCATGCCTAGAATGGCCTCCAGCTGTATAGCTAGATGCCTCCCCTCATCAATGAGTCCCCAAGTGGCAACCATATGCTATCCAAGAGCCTCTTCTCTGCATGAGATATGTGAAGTGTAGTGGTTCCTTCCCCAAGTGGAAAGTCCCAACTCATAAACTATCTCTCCAACCCATGCTACATGGAGTAGGTTGTGTCTCTCTCCAATCCTTGGCCCTGGTGGCCTTGCTTGTTCTAAGCATCATCTCAACACTGTGCAAAATAGGAAATAGAGACATATGTATTGACATGTGAAATATCGAACCATACTCTCCCAATAGCAGCCACTGCAAAAATGCCTCTTGCTGCCATACCACATCATCATCATACCAAGGATGGTAGCCATACTCTTTCAAGAGAAGTCACCACAACAATGCCTTTTGCTACCACATCACATCATCATGCCAAGTATAAACAGTGACATCCCAATTGACATGTGGAATGTCATATGGTGGCCATACTCTTCCAAGAGTAACCAGCGCAACCATGCCTCCAACTGTTGCACCTCATCACTACTGTGAAAGGTAGGAAACATTGATATGCTAATGGACATATAAAATGCAATGTCTTGGTCATACTCTCCCAAGAGTAGCCAGCGCAACCATGCCTCCTGTTGCTGCATCACCTCAGTACTGTGCAAGGCATGGAACATACCAATCTGAAATGTCGAGTGGTAACGTAACCATACTCACCCAAAATCAGCCAGCGCAACCATGCTTCCTGTTGCCCCGTGTCATAGATCTGCAAGTAGCTTTTCAGCCACTTGATCATCATCTTCCTCTGTCCATTCACCTGTGGGTGATGACTCATACGATGTACCAACTTGGTACCCACCAAATGGAGAAGCTCCTGCCGAAAGCTGCTCATAAATCAGCTGTCCCCATCACTATCTATGGCCTTGGGAAGACCATGAACTCTGAAGACATCCTGAAAAGATAACCCGGAAGTGTACTGTGTAGAGATGTCAAAGCAATATGCATACCTCGACAGCTGATCAATGCTGACAATACACTCCTCCGTGTTCTGCCGACAAACTTTGTACCCCATGATAGGTTGGAGTACATCCTCCTTGAGGTTTCTCCATGAGAGCCTCTCTCCGATGGCTTGGTTGGACCTATGAGGCCCCGACAATGGTGAGTGATGTGCTGCATGCAAATTCTTCTCTTTGATTTGTGAGGTGTCTATCAAGGAGACTCTGTCTTGATAATGGAAGATGTTATCCATCATATGATGTATACCATCTATCATCTGCCCATCCAACACTTCACAAATGAAGCGGTCATCGGAATGTTCAACTAACAACTGGGCCCTCCAATATGCATCCCTGCCCCTCAAAGACAGCGCTGCTGATCTCCATGATAATGCATCTGCTGTCACATGGCCCTCTCCATACACAATGCTGAATTCATAGTCCTGCATTGTACTGATCCATCATTGCTGCCTCTTCTGCAGCTGCTGCTCCTCCTCAAAAAGATGTCGGAGACTATGGTGGTTGGTCTTCACCTGAAATCTACTGCCTACCAAATACTGTCGGAATTTGGCCAATGCATGCATAATGGCCAACATCTCCTTGTCGTAAATAGTATACGACATCTCATGCGACAATAGCCTTTGGTTCTCGAAAGCTATGGAATAGCTTCCCTGCATTAGGACTGTGCTTATCCCCTCCTCTGAAGCTCCACACTCCAGCACAAAGGGCTGTGTGTAGCTCAAATGTCAACCTGGGATAAATATACCTCTTCTTCTTGAACCAGTCAAGGGTCCTCTGCGCAGTGATAGTCCTCTGCTCCACATCAATAATGTGCTCCAACCCATGGTCATGCAATTTCCTTGATGGCATGTCCCCACAAATCTCAATATGATGTGCTGAAACAATTTGGGGTGGAAATGTATGCATACCTTGGATCAGCTGAAGCTTGGAATCATCTTGCAAAGATACAAGAGTTCCTCCAACCGGTGCAAATGCTTCTCCTACTGCTGGTGGTGGTGATGGCTGATCTGCTCCTGATACACCAGCGCTAGTATCTGCTTCCTCTTCCTCTTGCACCTCGTGAATGGTGCCTTGGACTCTCAATGTCGAAGTCTTGGGAACATCTTGCCAAAATGCAAGGGATCCTCCAATCCGTGCAAGTACTCTTTTTGGTGGTGGTGGTGGTGGTAGCTAATCTCCTCCCTGTGCATCAATGCTGGCATCTCACTTCTGCTCCTCATACACTTCCTCTTCATTGTCAGAGAATGTCTCAATGGAATGTGCCTCCAGGTTTCTTCTATCAAACCTCTCTACCATTCTTTGAGTGAACTCTTCATACACAGTCACTCTTGCATGATCCAATTTGTCGAAGCACCAGCCATTTGCTTCACCCTCAAGGTGTAGCGTTGCATCTCAATAGCCTCTGCTTCCGCTACTTGATGTAGCTGGAAGAATGCATCTAACTTCTCCATCCAAGCCTTTGTCGTGCTTTTGGATGACCCATCGAATGTAGGCAGAAAGAATCTATTCTGCATATGCCCTCTTCTTCTATTGTTGTTGTCGGGTCTCCGGTTCTCTTTAATTTGGAAAAAATGTTGGAAATTCGGATTAGCTTTGAAACCTCTAGATCGAGATCGGTACTCTGCAAGATAATCACTAAGAGTCTCATGCTCCAAATATCCTCCATCTCCATGTCCTTCATTTCCTTCTGCAAGGAAAGTGGGCATAGTGGGGCGCTGTGAAACTGGTTGCACTGCCAGTTGCTTACACCACTGATATGAAGTACTGGGACTTTCTTCATTCTGAAACCCTCTTGAGGTTTCCCTTTGCCTCTCTGCTCTCATTTCCTTGATCTCCATGGTGAGATCCTGCATAGTTTGGAAAAAGTAATCCCTTCCGCCATTGTAGACTTCTTCTTATTCTTCTGATGTCAGGAAATGCCCACAAGCTAAGCCGAAGATCATGCTCTAATACCACTTTAATATCCCAAAATGGGAAAGACAGGAATATAGAACATATATAACATTTCAATCGAGGCAATAACAAGAATGTAAGCACAAAACTGTAAAATGCTGGAAATGCCGAAATATAACATCAAGACATTAAAACATTCGCAGAAACAACTGAGCCATATCATTATGCATCAACAACAATACAAGTACACAGTGCTCCAAAAGGAATGCACTCAAGCCACAAGATGGCTGAAATACACTAATGAAACTTAGCACTGGGAAGTATAAATTACTGCTGCTGGGGAGAAGATCTATGTGCGAGAGGGTGCTGGAGTGCTCAGAAAGATTTGGGATTTTAACCACGGACTCTACTTGAAAAGCCCAGAAAAACCTAGAAATGGTTTGGCCAAAATTTGAGTTTGGAATTTCGGCCCTTTTTGGGTTGCACACTGCACCCTTGTTGGCTGAGTTACGCACTCCCTGGAAACAATTGCTGATCTAGGGCTGAAAGAATGATCTATTTGCTGCAATAGCACCCACTCAGCTCACTGACTAAAAGGCTGGTCTCTTCTCCCAATTCCCAAGCTCCAAACTTGAGTTCTAGCCCCTCCACTGAATATGCAGCTGCTGCATGCACAACTGCTGGGAAACACTGCGTTGTCTAGGAGGGCTGATGATGTAACCTGCTGATAGATAGTACAATGCTGATCCCAGGATGCTGAAGTGATCCCTGGAGTAAAGGATTAATCCCTCACAAGATTCCAAGCTGAGTTGCTTGGAACTTCCTCTTCCCCTCAAACCCTCACTGCAAAATTACGCAATTTCTGCAAGAAATGTTGCTGCATAGGAGAATAGATGGATGTCTTGATGGCGGATATGACAATGAACTCCCAAAAGACTGCAATGGATCCACAGTGTGAAGGGCTGATCCCTCCACCGGTTTCTCAGCTAAAATACTAAGAACAACTTTCCAACTCTTAAACCCTAGTTCAGGAATGCGTAATTCCTGTAGTTGGGAGTGCAGATGAGAGAGGCTGAAAGTGGTACTGATTGCCAGATGATGAATTCTGCTCAAGAAAACCTTCCCAGAGTAGGCACTCGAAGTCCCTCGTGGGTAAGGGTGGGATTCCCGCTCGGGAACACCCGGTGCTAAACAACACAACAGACTTAGCTAAACAGCTAAAGTGTGCAAAGAAATGTCTTACGACACTCAACAATAAAAATCCAGACACACCTTCCTTTGCTGCCCTCATCTTCCTTTTATAGTTGTGAGCCTTCCCTAGCCTTGGCCCACCTCATAACTACATTGCACATGTGGCCACTAGCCTCCATAAAGACTGTGCTATCCTCCATGATCTCCATCACTACTACAATTACTCTCCACTTCCTCCATCATGTGTGCATTTAATGCACCAATTCCTCCATCTCCGCAATTGCTTCTCCACTATCTCCATCACCTTCCTCATTAATGCTCTATGACCTCCAATCTTTCTTCATTATTACGCTGCTCCACTACTTCGTAATGCTACTCCACTACTCAATTAACCCACATTCACACTATATAAGTGAATTTTATTCATCTACTTGGTTTATGGGTCCCTCCACCCTTTTATTTACTTAACTAAATAAGAAAAGTAAGAACTCTAATATTCCAATTAGCTGATGGAAAATTTGGAATATTACAAATGTAAACAATAATAATCATAATTAATGATTAACTAACTAATATTTAGTATTGAAGACGCATGTTCAAAAGATATGATCGTTTGTGAAGAGGTACTTGCATAGGGTATATAAGCAGACCCTCACCCTCATTTGTAATCATAATCTCACTTGTATTCAAATATTCTTATATAATATATTATCAGTTCCATTATGGAAATACCAAATATTATGAGTGTATTGGTGCATATGCGAACTTTGTTCGTTACATTGGTATCAAAGCGTATACAAACTTTGTTCGTTACATTGGTATCAGAGCGTATACGAACTTTGTTCATTACGAATATTTGAATACAAGTGAGATGATGGACATTCTTATATTTCAGATATTTTGAATCTCTCTGCTGTGTATACGAACTTTGTTCGTTACATTGGTATCAGAGTGTATACGAACTTTGTTTGTTATAGATGGAAAAAAAATGATTTAAATTAGAGAAATTATTAATAAGTAAAAAGTCAGACTAGATAAGACTTGACCAAATTAAAAAAATGGGCTTCATAATAATAATTAATATTAACTATAATGATATCTAATATTCATATTGTTCTCCTCTAACTTAATTAATAAAAAAATGATTTAAATTAGAGAAATTTTTAATAAGTAAAAAGTAAGACTAGATAAGACTTGACCAAATTTAAAAAATGGGCTTCATAATAATAATAATAAACCATATAGCAATTGATATAATATAATATGATATTAAATATATTATGACGTTAGTTATGTTATGTTAGTTAAATTGATTAATAATATTATTAATATTTAGTAATAATATAACTATTATTATTAATATTGCCATTAATAGATACGTATGAATAAAGGAATGTAGTAAGGGGCTTATATTATAAAAATAATAATACTCATATTATTATTAATTAAGTTAGAGGAGAACAATATGAATATTAGATATTATTATAGTTAATATTAAATAATATTGAATAAACTAAAATAAGTTTATTAAAATTGAGGAATATAAACTTGTGCAGTCTCATGTACTCTCAATTTATTATAAATTGAGGAATAGATGAAATGGCTCTTTTATGGGCACATGGGCACATTTTCTGGTCAAATTTGGTAGAAATTTTTAAGAATCATAAATTTAAGTTTTTTAATCTACAAAGTTCAAGTGCCTCAAGGGTTTTTTAGGGTGTTGAGTCCATTTATGCATTCAAAAATGCATTATAATCAACAAGAAATCAGAATCTTGCTCGAAATTGTATTGCCAGATTTCGGCCAAAACAACCATTTCGTCTATTAGTTAGACTGCGCCACATAAAATACGTAAGGTAAGAAGGGAAATAGTGAGGAAATATGAAAAATATATTTTATATTATATATTAGAGCTTAAGGAGGAAGGTTTTCACGAGGATGTAATAAATTGATAATGAATCAAGGAGAAGGATAAAGAGAAATAAGGTGATAGATAAGAAATTATTAATAAACAAAAAGGTAGAACCAAGGCTAGATTTTGACCAAATTCTATCAAAATGGACAAAATTTGATTTAAATTAAACAATGTTCCACGGGGATGCGTCCCCCAGGGTTGGGTGCACGCACCCCTCGCACCCCACGCACTTGGGATGGGGAGACTTCACCCCTCACACCCCACGCACTTGGGATGGGGAGACTTCACCCCTCGCACCCCACGCTCCTGGGACGGGGAGACTTCTGGGGTGCATTTTTCCACACACCCTTTTTTAGGAGTCTTGGGGAGAGGTAGGGGGTGTGTTTCCTCAGCGTGGGGGACACGATTCCCCAAAAGGGGTGCTTTTGGGCGTCCCCCCTCAAAAGGGGTGCTTTTGGGTGTAACCTTTTGAGGGGGGATGCATCACCGCTTGAATTTGTCTAATGATTCTTAATATAAAAAAAGTGAAAATTCGCATATTAAAAAAAAATAATAAAACAAAACTTAAAATAAAAAATAAAAAATAAAGCTAAACTAAACATTAAAAAGTTATCTAGGTTAACTTACCTATTCATTTCCCAAATTTTCTTGCTTGCTGCAGCATGGTTTGGTTGGAGTTCGGTTGGTTACTCAAGAGAGTGACTATGACTCTAATAGTGACATTCCCATTGATGGTCCCAATGACTTCATGCGACAAATGGAAGTAGAGGACCAATCGAGATTGAGTCCTTGATGTTGATTTTATTTTTAGTGTTCATTACCCATTTTTACTTTTTAGTTTTAACTTTTGAGTTGTGACACTAGATATTGATGACCTTAGACTAATTCTTGACTCCTCACTCTTAACTATTTTTCGAGTTTGAGACTTCGAGTTATATAAATTTTGAGTTTAGTAATTTACTATTTTTGTGTTCAAACTTCAGTATCTAGTATATAGTGATACTAATATACTAGTCTGTTTTGCTTTCAATTTAGATTCTAGAATGATGAATTTAATTGTTAAATCAATGATATGGATCATTGTATTTGAATATGTCATTATTGAATCTCATGGTATGGATGAATGATGAGTAAATCCTATGAATGATGCATGTATCAAATTGAATGAGGAGGATGGATCAATGTATGCCATTATTTAATTTAATTATGAATTTAAATGTTATGTGTGGATCAAATTTCAATGTATTACTGTTAGTGTATTTATGTTTTCATGATTGAATATGAATTTGAATTATATATATATATATATACCCCAACGCCCCCCCGCACCCCCAAAATTTCCCTAAAATTTGAGGGTACTCCCACACGTCCTCCTTGTGCGTCTCCCCGCACCCGAGTCTTGGTGGAACATTGAAATTAAATAAATTATTTATAAGTAAAAGGTAAGACTGTGTAAGATTTGACCAAATTCCAAAATTGGGCTTCTTAATAATAATAATAATAATAATGCTAGATAGCAATTAATATAAAATAATGTTAAATATATTATGATGTTAGATATGTTATGTTAGTTAAATTAATTAATAATACTATTAATAATTAGTAATAATATGACTAATTATTATTATTACCATTAATAATAATAATAATAATTACTTAATTACTTGATAGGCATGACTAAAGGATTCTAATAAGGTCTTGATATTATCAAAATTATAAAAATCTATATTACTAATTACAATAGAGGAGAACAATATAAATGTTAGACATTATTATAGTTAATATTAAATAGTATTGAATAAAATAAAATAAATTTACTAAAATTTAAGGAATATAAAATACATAAAGTAAGAAGGGAAATAACAGGGAAATTTGAATTTTTTGGAATAATATATTTTATATTATATACTAGAACCCAAGGGGAAAGGTTTTCACAAGGATGCCTCGAGCCCTCGACACGAAGGGATTAGATCAGTAGAGCCTCAGCAAGGCCAATCAATAGTCACAAATCAATGTAGGACCAAACCGGCAGTGTTTACCTATGCACTATTTTCAATGGTCTAAGGTACCTAGAGGGTCTTATCCTGCCCCTCTTGATAGAGCATTTGAGAGGTTTGGGTGGGCATCGTTATGGATCAATGCCCACGTTCTATTAGTAGTACTTCCCATGGTCACATGCCCAATTCCCAAGGGCTAGTATCTTATGTCTATGTTTAATATAAGAAATTTAGAAATTAGTTTCCCTCACAAGCTTAATAATAAACTATGTTATGTTGATAAGGAAATGGATTAACCAAATTTTTGAAAAACCAAGATTTGGATATAGTGGGGACATGACAAGTACATAAAAGTACAAAAATATTTTTATGATGAATAAATAAATAGACTTAAGAATCAAAACCATTTATGAATCATCGTAATAGAACTATAAGTTAAAGGCAACAAAGATAATTCTCATGCATATTACTATTAACCATCCATGTACCATAACTAAAATTTGATAATTTATAACTGTCATTGTTGATAATTTTTAACACCATTGTTGATATTTTCGAATCAATTCTGTGTATGTGTGCATAGTTTGTTTATAACATTGTAATTCTTTGCAATGCAAGACGATTGGGAGGGCCCCTCAACTTGGCATATGTTGCAATCCAACTCTGTAGCTAGGCTAGGTAGGAATGATTTAATTTCACGTTAAAATTCTGTAATTCACTTATGTCATTGGTTCATTTTACAAGTTTGTGTAATTTCCTTATTGAATTAATCAAATAGTTCATGTAATTTGCAATTTAACCACTGAATTGAATATACCTAAATTGTAGTTCTAATGTAGAGGATTCTCTTTAGAGTTGCTAATGCTTGATTGTTGGGTATTTCCTCCGATCCTGCACAGATAATGCCCTCATCTCAGAATTCCACGAACTTCCAGATTGATATTTAATGTCCTCAATTTAAGCAATTAAATTGTCTGACAAGTGGTAAATGGTTTGGTATTTCCTCTAGGTCTATTTTGTGTTTTCTCTTATTGTTGTACTTATTTAATGGAGAATGACTCTTTTATTTTATTTTATTTTAAATAGAACGACTATGTATTTTATTAAAAAGTCTGGTTTTCATGTACAAAACCATTTACAATCCTGTGTAACATCAACAACTTCAAAATTCCAGTACATCCATAACTTAGTTCTCTTACTACCACGAGCTTTTTGAATTACAATGTTGCATTGATATCGCCCGTAAAGTTTACAAAATTGTCCCAAAATTAACTTATTTGCAAAACATACATCATAATTGATTAAATTTCCCTAGAAGGGCCAGGGTTTGATTTGTACTTGATTGTCACCTGCTTGCCGCATTTTGTTCTAGTTCCTTCCATCGCTCTTGAAGGAACAACCACCCGCAACATCGATGCTAGGTCCAACGGACCTTGCCCATCCTCATCCTCGAAGCTCCAAACATCTTTGGGCCTAGTCTAGTGTTTTAAAAACCAACCAAACCGATTTGCAATCGGCCGAGCCAAACCCCTGCCTAGGTCGACTCAGAACAAAAATCGGTTTAGTGGCCAGTCTGTTACCGAAACGGCCAAGCCAGACACCGATTCGGTTGGTTCGGTAATAGACCGACCGATTTGGCCGAGCCTGTCTTAAATCGGCCGAGCTAATCTACGGGGAAAAAAGGCGGCAACTTGGACTTTAAACTAAAATTTTTTTGGTTTTTTTTCTTAATGCCTCTACCCTTCTCCCAAGCCTATAAAAGTGACCCAACCCCCTCACATTTACTCACAAATATCTCATTGCATTTGTGTGAGCATTTGTGAGGAGTTTGTGAAGAGTTGGAGTTGGTTTTTGGAGCATTAGTGAGGAGGAGCCATGGGTTTCCGCCTTTGACTCGGATTTGGTGTCTGAGCCAGATGATTTTTCCTTGTTTAGCAGTAGTGACTAGTGATGTTTTGTTGTATAGACCATTTAGAGCCTCCTTGGTTATGTGTTTTTGTTCTGATCTCTATATACTACATGTATTGGATAGTGCACTGGGTGCCATTTTGATATAATGGATATATTCATGAGCCTACTTTGATCATATGTTGTCTTCTCTCTATATTCTAATGCTTTGTGTTTGGAAACATGAATGATAATCTTTAAAATTATGTTTTTTTATAAAAAAAATATCTAATGTATTTTTTACAAAGACCGAGTCATTGAAATCAACTAGGCCAAGTCGATATCGAGTCAGAGTCAGAGTCGGAGTTGACCCTCGACTAGTTCTGAACCCGAGTCGGAGTTTTAAAACATTGGCCGAGTCTTCATTAGGAGAATTTATGTTTCCATCCCAATGAGCCTCCTTTTCCATGCAGGCTTGCATCCATTCCACTTTATGGTCCACCATTTTGGACCACTTGTGTCATTACTTTTCCATAAAATACAACCTCCTGCTTATCAGCTCATACATGCCCATCAATATTTTGAATAGCCTTTCTATAGACCTCTTCCATCGAGTCAATTCCCTGACAACCTCTTGACTCTCCATCACTACAAGTGACCAAATCCACAACAAAGCAATCAAGCGAGAAACAACACAGATAAACGGGAGTGCTCCTTTTCCCGTCCTATTTAACGAAGCCCATGCTCACTGATAGAGTCTGTCACCGAGAGAGAGCATTAATTCGACTCACGAGTTGTGACTTTGAGAATTATTTTCGGCCATACTTCCTGACCTTGCGCAAAGAGTTCGCATGAAGGCATTAATGAAACAAACCTCGAAGAGCTTCAAATTAAACTTCAACAATGTTTCAGAACACTGTAGTGGATTGAAACCACACTGTCCCTCATAGGTAATGATCCAGGTGTAATATTTGTCGTGCATGAGATGCAACGTGTGTGAGGTGAGCCCGATGCATGAATGTCCTTCTTCGCCATCCATCTTGGCAATGAGCAATTCACAGGGGCTTCACTCAATGAACCTCTGACATATAGCGTGCGTTCGTGGCATACTAAACAATACCCTTAATTTGACTACATATTGGAAAATACCTCTACAAATCACATTATTTAACCCCCTACCAATATGAACCCAATACACTTTCTGAATTTAAAAAACTCCTACTTTCACTAGATATTGTAGGGATCCATTTTTTCATTAACATTTTTATACCCCTTTATATTTTTTGATTAATTTTGAGCTCGATTTTTTATACCTGCCAATATAAAAACTCTTTACCCCCTATTATATTTTCAATATACTATGTCATTTTTTCTCAATATATATCCCCCTATATGAACGCACACGGTATGTTATTGCGCCCCTAGTGAAGTCCCCATGGAACAATTATTCTTCTTTTAATTCATGTGGCATGGGATTCGATTGTATCAACCTTCGATATTTCCTCATTTAATATGGAGTGTTTATGGGATTGGCATTATGAGCCTTGCCCCATCCTGCAACTCGGTTGTTCCTTGCTCAAGTTGAGAGCGCTGTTTGGCGAAATTGTCTGCATTTGCATTTAGAGTTCTAAGTATATGCGAATGATTGAGGGAAGGCTAGGAGAGCTTCTAGATAACGCTTTGAGGGGAGACTAGAAGGGCTTCCAAATAATTCTTTAGATATTTTCCTTATTACTACCGTAGAGTCTCCAAGAAATGTTAATTTCTTGATTCTTTTACCCATGTCTATGTCGAGACCTTTTCAAAGTGCCCAAAGTTCAGCTTGGTTGTTTGTTCCAGTTCCTAGACCCTAAGTAAAGATATACACCTTTTGTTATTCGGGGCAATTGATTACCCCTACTGCTCATGCCGCCCTTGTGTTTCCTTTAGAGGCCCCATCAAAACACAAAAAGGGGAGTGATTGATGCCTTTTCCAATACCTGAACTCCTTGACTCCCCTTCTAAGCCGAATGAATGAGTGATCTTTGTGCCGAGAAATGAAGCTGACAACATGATCAAACGAGCTTGGAAGATTAATCCAATTCTTTTCCTCTGGAGATAACTCTTCTCGATCTGCAGTCTTTGTTCATTGAGAAGACACTGGGCTTTAATAGCTATTCTATGATTTGAAGGAGACCTGTCCTTGAATACAACTCATATCCTTTCTAGCCAGATCAACGAACAAAGGAATTTTGGCAATGAAATCCAAATACGCCGTGCCAAATAAGTTTAATTTTATCATTTGGTACATTACACTTCCATGATTCAAACATATCTGACCAACTCTTGGGATGGCCTTAACATAGTAAACTTTCTCAAAAGCCGATTTCTATACAACAAGAGAAAAGGGGCAAGAGTGAAATAAGTGGAGGAGATCAATTCTTCGTCGGACTTGCATAATTGTTGTGGAGGTAAATCCCCTCTGCGGACAGAGGCGATCCCTACTAGCCCAGACCGGGTCTAGCAACAATCGTTCACGCTATAGTGCAGGTTCCTAATTGCAAATAGACCAACTAGCGATGAAGGCTTACCTGGAATCCAACGTTGTTGCTTGTAGAAGAGGTAGCGCTCCCGTTCCTTAGCCCTGGCAGATCACGATCCCCACGATCTCCGTGATGGACACCTGCACATGCAAGAAACAAAACAAACGCAAGCGTAAAATCCAGTAGATGCAACTATATGTCAGTCAGAAAGGACATAACTCATCATTATAAACAACAACAAGAGTGGAACCATAACCAATAGTCGTTGATTATTAATCAATCAAAGGAAGAATACAACCATAGTTCTCACGTTGAATTCTCCTTCGGATGGTCACCAGCAGAACACGTCTTGAAAATCCTGTCAAGGATGGGACAAACCTCTCTCTTCGGATCTTGACAATAGTCTCCTTGCTTGGATTTGGCCTTAAGGGAGTTATGGAGGCTCTTGCAGCATAAGGCTCTTGGGAATTTGGGAACTTGAAGACTAGGTTGCAAAGGAGATGAGCAAGCTTTTATAGATGGAGGAAGGGGAGTTGGGATCCCTATAATCATGGGATTGGCCCTATCATCAAGGAAGCCTCCATGAGAGGTGGCAAACCACTTCCTCTCTATGGAAATCCGTAGCCAAACCTCCCAACTCAAGATAGATATCAGTTCCTGGATCAGTTAGGACGAAACTTCTGCCATTTATTTTTAAAAAACACTCCTTAAATTGGCTAGCGCGAGTGCGACTCTGGGACAGAGCGCCAATTGGCACGACCTCTTTGAAGGATTTTCCCCATTGGCGCGGGTACTGAACTGGCTGCCCGCGCCAATGCAAAAAGGGGTGTTTTTAGGGTTTTTCAGCAGGAGATGTCTTCAGGGGAATGAAAGTACATGTTCAGGGGAATGCCATGAAAGTATTTTCAAGTTATATTACTGCTCACAGGTCACAAAATAAGCCCTCCAATGTGCGAGACAGGGAATGGTAGGGACGGTGACAAATTGCTGTGTAACAATAATACGCACCGAGAAGGGCCCTGAATATTTCTCTTTCGAAGATTTTCCATTGATAATATCTTCCCATGTGTGAGGACCCGACATAATGCATTGACCTTCAGGATTGCATCATCATTCCAAATATTTTTCCATTTTCTCAATAGAGGAGGATGTGGGAGCCTTTTCTGCAGAGGATTTATCCTTCTTTAACTGTGTAATGCTTGGATCTTCTTGGATTCCATGAATGTGATTTCGAGGAGTCGCGAGAGATGGGGGCTAACCCCTTCAAGAGAGAGTGAAGAGAGTCCCAATGCAAGATCAAATATGTCGGAAGACCAAGGCAAACCCAACCTAACCACACACCCGAGGCATTCCAAGAAGAAATATCTTTCAACCTTTCGATGCCTTTTTTTCTCATCCATTCTACGAAGATACTCACATCATTATGTTTCAAGCTTAATGCAGCTGAAGGGATCTTATCCTTCCAGACACTGGTTCTTTCTCCATTCCTTGCGAACCATCCCATATTACCTATTATAATTGGAGCAACTTCTTCGCAAAATTTCCATATTTTTTGAGCCCTTTCCTTCCC
The DNA here is from genome assembly GCA_034641835.2 of Pinus albicaulis. Lineage (NCBI taxonomy): Eukaryota > Viridiplantae > Streptophyta > Pinopsida > Pinales > Pinaceae > Pinus > Pinus albicaulis. The sequence goes on from CM076579.1 coordinate 535,549,996, forward strand.
ATTGCACATTCTCAGCTGTTAACAAGCTATATCTGTGGAGACATTTCTTTAAAAAAGATACTTTCCACCACTCTTTGGGGTCCAATGTTAATTTGCATACAATTTTAGCTCCTATTGCTAATTCATATACATCGGATCCTTAATTCCCAATCCTCCAAACTCCTTTGGGAGTTGAACAATATTCCAATTTATGAAGTGAAACTTCCGAACACTATTTTTGCCACCTTGTCGAAGAAACTTTCTGAGAGTTGCACCAATTGGTGAAAGAGTACTTTTTGGGGCAAGCAGGCCCGGACATAGATAAATTGGAAGAGATGATAGGACATATTTAAAAGATGGATTTTCCAGTGAGATTTAACCACAGTGCTCCCCAACCTTGTATCTTCTTTTTGAATTTCTAAATAATTCCCTCGCAATCCTCCCTAGAGGATGGCCACAAGGAAAATGGAATTCCCAAGTATTTGAAAGTCTTTTAATCTATTTGAACCGAAAAGTCTGGGGTTGAGGCAATCTCTTGCAAAATTGCATCTGGACAATTCCACCCATAGAGTTGACTCTTCCTTTGATTAACTAGACCACCCGAGATACAGAGATACAAATCCAAAATAGCTTTGAACCTCTTGGCAATGATTTTGGATGCCCCTCCTAGTATAATTGTGTCATCTGCAAACTAGGAGTGGTTAATTTCTTTGACATTTCTGGCTATGCTTATGCCCAACAGGGAACAATTCTCCCTCGCCTTCTCAAGGTTCCTGCTTAAACGTTCAACTACTATGATGTATAGCAATGGAGAGAGCGGGCAACCTTGGCGAAGACACCTGGAGTCTTTGAAGGAGGGAGTTGGCTTGCCATTAATGGAGCAATCCAGGGGGATCTAATGCATGCTTTTATCTAAGAAACAAAATGACCACTAAAACCATGATTTTCAAGGATGAGGTAAAGGAAGGAATGGCACACCCAATGTTGCATGATCGTCCCCCCCCCCCACTCCCAAAAGGATCCAGGCTAGAACTGCGTCCTGTACGGATCCTTCGGCGAAACCGTGGATCTGAAAATTGGATCCGCTGTTTTCAGGTGATTCCTGGAGATCTAGAACTGCATGGGCCCGATTTGTGGTTTCAGATTCCCGATCTGTGGATTCGAAAAAGGATCTGCCACGGATTCATGGGGGTTCGGGCACGAATCTGCGTGGATCGTGAGCGAATCCCTGAAGGGAGATGGGCGATTTTGCAGGGGCCCAATTTCTATTTTTTTTTTCTTTGACTTAAGTTGGGTTTGTTGAGAAACCAGTAGGTGGGTAAAGTAAATGATTTCTCTTACTTGATAATTACTTATGAACTTATTGTTGTTTTATTGTTACTACATTTGTATTCTTTCATTCATCAAGAAATTACCAAAAAGCAAAAATAGAGGAAAAGAGACACAAGATATAAGCTCCAAGCTAGGGCTAAAACTCCACAAGGGGAAAAACCCAAAAGGTCTTCTCTTCTTATAAAATAAGTTCAAAGTGAGATATCCTTGACTTAAGACCACCACAAGAGCCAAGTCAACCCTCCTTCCAAGATTCATCGTCCAACTTATCATAATCTGAGATTCAAATTCTTCTTTCAACATATTTATATCACAATACCTTTAGTCAGGGTATTTTTTCAACAAGACTCAAGTATCATAAGTATCTGTTATGTCTTCTTTATAACAGATTTTCGATGCCTTCTTTAGATTAGAACTTCAATGCCTTCTTTAGAACAGAACTTTGATGCCTTCTTAGATCAAAACTTCAATGCCTCCTTTATGATAGAACTTTGATACCTTTTTAGAACTGAACTCGTGTATCCTACTCTTAGAAATCAAGTATCTTTCTCACCTTTTTCATCTCAAGAAAATCGCCCATATAATCTCAGAGAAACTCGTAGAACTTGCTACAGAAGACGAATTATTTGTTGTATTTTTGGTGGATCATAAATGCTAATTTATAGTTGTTTTTCCATGTGGAGGGCCACGTCCCTTGGGTAGGATGACTTGGTCCTGTATTTGACTATTTGACAAAAATAATTTTTTTTTTTTTTCTTTCGTTTATAAAAAGCCCAAATGGGGTTGACTTTCACTAAGATTTTTTTTTTCTTTTTTCTTTTACATAAAGTACATATTGTCACAAATACAACTATGAAGACCAAAACTAGTTACATCCTTCAACACTCCCTCTTAACTAGGGAGGTATTCATAATTGAACAACCGGTACAAGGATTCTCTGAAGAGTTCTCATAAGAAGAGTATCATAAGCAACATGCACAATGTTATGGATTTAGATACCATCTAGGCTAACTGCCAAGGTATCAACCCATCTAGGTACCATCTAGGCTACCTGCCAAGGTACCATCCCAATAGGGATCCAGGTGTCATCAAGGCTAGTTGCCAAGACACTAGGTGTCATCTAGGCTACCTACCAAGACACCAACCCTAACAAGGTTCCAGGTATCATCTAGGCTACTTGCCACAATACCAACTCAACAAGGATTCAGGTGTCATCTAGGCTACTTGCTAAGACACCAACCCTGACAGGGTTCTAGGTATCATCTAGGCCACTTGCCAAGATACCAACTCAACAAGGCTCCAGATGTAATCTAGGCTACTTGCCAAGACACCAACTCAACAAGGATGTAGGTGTTACCTAGGCTCCCTGTCAAGACACCAACAGGGATCTAGGTATCATCTAGGCTACCAGCCAAGATACCAACCCTAAGTACCATCATACAGGCTAATTAGCTTAAGGTACAACAACTCATCATCATGCTCTGGTTGACACCTCAACCTTATGGTATATAGATTAGGTCAAATTCGTCATCATCAAGGTCAAACTTCAAGGAGTATCTATCCTCAAGGAGCACCAGTCTCAGACGCTTACCCAATTCTTTGGTCCCTATTCTCTCCTCATGGCCTTCACTAGACATACGTATTTTAGACTTGGCCTAGTGCATGACACATGAAGTAGATAATCATGTCCATCATCACTCTCTCTCAACCAGGGAGGATATACACGTTTCTCCACACACAAAAGGAATATATCCAAGCTCCCTCTTAACTAGGGAGATGTTTCCAACATCAATGACTTTGTTCTTCTAGTGGAGATCATAGTAGTAGTTGCTACACAAGCTCTTTCTTTAGCATCATCATGTCATCAAAGAACTTCCACCTTCCTGAACATCATGGAGCCATCCTCTAATACTTGTGACAGGGTTAAGGTCATCAATCTTGCACATCACTTTCATCTTGTTATCATCAATGAAGACATTATGTTGAGCTTTTTTTTTCAAACTTCAAGCTGATCATTGTTTTCTTATGAAAGTGATCTTCCTTGTTGCACGAACTTGAGCTTCAGGTTGTCTTCTCGCACTGCTTCCTTTCTATCTCAAGATGAAGACATCTTTGACTTCATAGTTGCCAAATATGTAGAGCTTGCCTCAACATTCTCATCAGAGCATCAACATCCTTATGACCCATCTCCACACAAATCTTCCTTCATGCATCAGAGTGCCCAAGGATCAAGCTTGATTACCAAGCTGTAATATCTTCCTTGGATTAGTCATTGTTAACTTCCAACTTTTCTTTTGTCAAATATAAGTTTCCTTTTCCAAGAAAAGAACGACCTTTTGTTAGTAGTAATTCCTTCAGGGTCCTTACAGTTCCCTCTATCCATCATCATTTTCAAGCTATCAACAAGCATGAGTGTGCTTTGATTTGATCTTTCATCCTTCTCATGTTGTTTTTCATAACTTTTGATAGCTATCATCATGTACCTGCAATTCTCATCAACAAGTACAACCAAGCAAAATATATACATACAAAAACATGATGTCAATTTTTGTCAATCTAGGCTTTTGGTCACAGACCATAGGTCATGACTTAACCCTTATTAGGGTTTTTATTTTTGGTGGAAGCACCTAAGGTTTAGACTTTCAAGCCCTAGGTTTCACTTTCACTTCAACCCTTGCTAGGGTTTTACCATAGATTCTATCTGCACACCTTATCTTGTATACTCTTTCAAATTCTGTATATCAAAGAATTAGTTGCAGAACCCTAGAAACATCACCTCTACGAAAATTTCAAATGTATGCAAGGGGATGTTAAACATATCTATATTAGCCCTATTCATGACACATTGCAAAATAAAATAATACGTACTTCATTTTAGGACTTACTTATTTCTTCTAGCTGAGATCAGATTCTTCAGTTAGCCAAGTACCAGGGGTGCTTCAATTCATCTTCCATAGAGATTTCTTGAGATGCTGGTTTTGAGTAGTCTTTATAGGTTGGCTTCATTGATACACTGGATTCTTAGTGTATAGATGCTTCTCTTCGTTGTGCTTCATAGACCTTTGTTGCTTTGGTCCCTTCAAGGAAGTGATCTTCTAGATGATAATGCTTTACTTTCGAAAGTATTTAAATCTGGAGTTATAGATGCCTTGACCTTATAAGAAATAACTTAGAACTAACTCGCATTTTTCAAGGGTACATTTCTGCCATACTGTAATCGATCATACTTTGCTGTCATTGCATATCAGGGTTACTGTCATAGCGTTCAGAAGCTTGTATTACTGTCTTTGTATCGTGTCAAGCCAAGGAAGAGGCTTGTATTGCTATTAAGTCAGAAGATGACTTGCTTCACTTTGCACTAGAGCTATGTCATGTATCATATTGTAGTACAGAACTTAGACTTCCATTATCTCTGACCACTGTAGATGAGCATCACAGTCACCTTGTAGAAGAGGTAATTTGACTTGCTTCAGTCAAGGGTATCATCAGTGTTACTGTTGTGTTTTAGGATCACAATCACGTTTCGTGGACACTTAGAAAGAGAAGTGTTATGCATTGAAAGGGCCTTCGTATTTCTGTCATCACTTAGATCATTTTGTATCACATTCTTGTGGATAACATTACGGATCACTGTACTGGTTATTGGATCATTTATTCGTATCATTAACTCACATCACTGTTTAAGTAGGAGACACTTCTTGCATCATTGTAGAAAAAGTTTGCATTGTAGTCATAGCTAGGAGGAGAATTCACATTAATGTTGTAACCATCATAACTTTCTTTATTCTTCACAGTTATGTTTTGAATGAAAACTTGTTAGCATTACTGTCATGTTTTGGAGGTCACTTGCATCACTGTAAAGGTTGCCTCACCTTACTATCTTGTTAAGGAGGAAGCTTGTATTATAGTTATGTCAAGAAGAAATGTCTCTTATCCAAGTCCAAGGATCATTGTATCATGGAGAAACAACCTCATATTACAGGCCAAAGGAGACTCGTATCTTGCATCGGTCATAGAGGGAATTGTTTCGAATTACAGTAAAGAACTCAACATTTTAACTGTAGTTATTTGCGTTGCTTGTATCAGCTGGGTATATCATGTAGAAGAGCTACTGTCATAGTCCAGACTGCTTTCAATTATCAAGAGATTTACTAGCACATTTCTGTCCTTTTACAACATTCCTTGGCCTTCACAGAATTATATCATAGTATAACTTCATTTTTCTATAGTAATATGTCACATTGGCTTGGTTACACATCACAGCATCACATGACTATAAACTCGCATTGTCCACAAAGAAGTTTTTCGCATCAATTGCAGTAGAAGGGTAGGAGCTTGGATTACTTCATAACCTCTCAAAGATAGCTCAGACTTTATAAAAAATAAACAGGCAGTATAATCTCCATCAAAACTTGCATTGGTTCACATGAAATGTAGCTTCAGAAATTTGTATGTATGCCTAAGAGTCCATCATAGAACATCACTGAAATTGCAAACAAGGGTGTCTTTGACTCTTTCCATCACCTTAGCTCTGATGCCATGTTGAGAAATCAATAGGTCGGTAAAGTCAATGATTTCTCTTACTTGATAATTACTTGTGAATTTATTGTTATTACATTTGTATTCTTTCATTCATCAAGCAATTACCAAAAAACAAAAGTAGAGTATAAGAGACACTGGATATAGTCTCCATGCCATGTCTAAAACCCCACAAGGGGGAAAATCCAGAAAGTCTTCTCCTCTTATAGAATCAGATCAAAGTGAGATATCCTTGACTTAAGACCACCATAAGAACCAAGTCATCCCTCCTTCCAATGTTGAGAAATCTAGTGCAGGTAGATTAGGGCGATTTCTCTTTACTTTGATAATTGCTTGTAATGTTCTTTACTTCAACTTGTAGTATTTAAAATTAGCTTCCTCTACACTTGATTATTATAGTGTTCTTATCATCAAACAACTACCAAATTATGAATATCAATAACATAAATGGACACATGATATAGGCTGCTAGCCAGGGCCAAAACCTCTCCTAGATAGGAAAACCCACAAAAATTCTTCTCTTCTTATAGAATCTTCAAATGACGAATTCCAAGACCTTAGACACAAGACAAAGACCCCTCCAAGATCAAGTCAACTTTCCTTTCAATGTACTTTAGCTTCAACAAAGTCAACTCTAGTCAAACTTCTCTAAATCCTCAACGTCAACCCTTGCAACACCTATTTCGCTTCCATCTTCAGACCTGCAATTTTTGGCCTCCCTGCAGTAGTTGCAACTTCCCACGTCTGGGAGTAATATTGAAAAATCGGTCTCCTTCCTTCACTGGACTTGCTCTCTTCTTCTAGGTGATGAGGCTTGCAAACGCAATCCTTTTGTCACTGAATTTCGGCCTCTTAAGATTACTGCAATTTTGACTTTGCTGCAATAAATGAATCCCTAGTTCTTTGCACGTGTGAGTGAGATGGATAGAGAAAGCTTCAGATTTCAGTTCTTCTTGTAGTCTTGTAGTCTTCTTTTGTTCCTTTCTCTTCTTCGCTCTTCCTCCTTGCTTAGATTGAACTTGCTTGGATGCACACCAAATGAGGTTGAATAGCTCTTGTATATATACACTTTTATGAAGCTTGAACAACCTTAATGAGGCTGACTTGATCTTGGAGGGGTGTATTGACATATTTGACTCAAAATTAATTCTTTTGACTTGATACAAGATGGCCAATAGGGTCTGATACACATGACAATGACTCTTTTGACTTCTTCACTTCATGACAAATCCTAGAAGCACACAATGGGTGCTTTGGCCTATAAATAAATTGACCTTGAACATGAAATCCATGCTATGAAAATAACAATAATAAATTTTCTTTTTCTCTTTACATCAAATGCATAAAATCAAGAATATGTAAGACATTATGAAGACCAAACCTAGTTACATATTTCAACGAATTCACTTCCAACTTCTCATAAGCTCAGATTTAGATTCCTCTTTCAACATAATTATATCACAGTACCTTCAGTCAGAGTATTCTTTCAACAAGATTTAGATATCAACCTTCTCTTAGAGCAAAACTAGGTTCCTTTCTTAGGATAGAACTACAATGTCTTCTTTATAATAGAACTTCGATGCCTTCTTTAGATAAGAACTTCAATGCCTCCTTTAGAACAAAACTTCGATGCCTTCTTAGATCAAAACTTCAATACGTCCTTTAGAACAGAACTTTGATGCCTTTTTAGAACAAAAATCAGGTATCCTCCTCTTAGAAACTGGGTATCCTTATCAACTTTTTCAACTCAAGAAGCTCACACATCTAATCTTAGAGAAACTCGCAAAACTTGCTACAGAAGACAAATTACTTGTCTTTTTGGTGGATCATAAATGCCAATTTATAGAAGTTTGTCCATGTGAAGGGGTCACGTCCCTTAGGCAGACCGACTTGTCAATTTCGGAGGGCCGACTTGGTCTTGTATTTGAAATTTTGACAAAAATATAAATATTTTTCTTTCTTCTATAAAAATCCCAAATGGGGTTGACTTTCACAATTTTTTTTCTTCTTTTCTTTTTGGTTTTACATAAAGTACTTATTGACAAAATACAATTATGAAGACCGAAACTAGTTACATCCTTGAACAGGGTTGGGGCTTCCTCTACACTCTTAAGGTGCCCCCTTGATACTCTTTAGATGCTTTCTAGATGCTCCCTCATGGTAATGTTAAATTCTTAATTGTTTAAGAATTTAACATTACCATGAAATGACTTGGGATGTTTGAGAGTGGTTCCAATCTCATCGGACTTCATATGAAGAAAATAGAATTTCATATCCTATTCAAAATTCACTAGGCATAACAATTTTCAAGAATTCGGGATCAATGAGATTGTGGTGTTTCATTAGATTATATCATGTATGAGGGTATGCGATTGGCATTTAATCAAGAGCACCAAGCCTAATATGTACCCTAGTGTTGGTGGTGTTAATTGTTGAACTTCTTTGTCATGGCCTTAGTAAAAAATTACCTTTCAATCAAATCAAAATCATTGATCCAACATGATAAACTTTCTCTACCATATTTTAAGGCTTGGATTAGGTAGTTTGATCAAAATTGGGCAATGTTGATTAATATTCCTAGTCAATCAAAGTAGAGGCAAAGGCTATACAAAAGGAGAAGAATCTAAATTCTAGATGGTTGATGCTCTAATAATTAATCATTGATGTACAATGGATGACATATCTATCTCGATTTATGTACAAATATGCATGTTTTCATATCTCTACAACTAATTTGGTATTTTGGATGTTTTTTTTTCTAATATAAATGCGAATATATATATATAGTAGATGCTTCGCTTCCTAGATTTTTGGAAAATGACACTTCCAACGCTTCGCTTCCAAAAAACATCCCCGCATCGTGCACATTGGACACACTTGATCAAAGGTGCTTGCCATGTGCATCTCACCTCGCTCTTTACTTGAATGAATAGCCTCCTGCACAAGAATAATGTTATCCAATATATGCCTTTGTTTGAGAAATCCACCTTGGATTTATGAGATTTAACTAATATCACAAGTAATGTCAATGTTATAAGAGAAAAACATTGAAAGTAATCCAAACTGTACAAGCCTTAGTTTTTCTGAACATGGTATTAGAGCAAGGTTACTTAAATAAAGGACTAAAAAAGGGCAAGATACAGATCACAAGAGGTTACAAGTAAGGTGAAGAAGTGTCGCCTCCTAGAATGAAGCCTTGATTGAATTCTAGGCTCAATACTTTTGAGCCCTTGTCACTAGATCCATAACAGAGGTAGCGAAGAAGTATAAGAGATATCATAAGTATTGGTTTGAGGATTTGAGGTGTCTCCCATCCAGATCTTTGAAGACCAAATCCTTTGCAAAGAAGAGCGAAGTGCTGAGCTACTTGATTAGCCCTCTCCAAGTATTTAAGACATCCGAACTGTGTACATCAAGTATGATTCTTGAAAAGTCACTACATCTTTGTTTTAAGAGGCCGAATGTCAATTTCAAGTGCTCCTAGTGGACCAAGATCATTGGCAAAGATAGCGAGCTCCTAAGGTTTTTTGAAGAAGAGGACTGTCATTAGGATATTTTTGAGGTCTAAAATGGGCCCGCCCTTGGGAAATTATAAAATAATAGTGGAAATAATAAAATAAGATTAGATTACATCATCAAATTTTAGAGGGAAAAAAAAGAAAAAAACTATTTTTTCAACTTATCTCCCTATGGGTTTACTCAAATTTCAAGCGGGAACACTCGTTGGATGCAAAATTTGATTCTTCATCCAAGGAGTACTCATGTTGCATACTTTCGATGGACCCTGCTACATGAAAAATGATAAATACATGAAAAAACGTGATTACAATCACGTTTATCTGGAAAATCTTGTCCATTGGACCAAGTGCAGTGTCTTTTTTTTTGCTGCTTGTCCTCCACTAGAACTCTCAAATGGGAACTTGTTGCTGCTTTTCCTCAAGAATGGAAGAGGGTCATCATTATTGTTTTGTTTTGTTTTTGTAGCCACATTTGCCACACCAACAAATGCCTCTCTTTTCATTTCCTTCCATTTTGCTAAAGACACCCGTGTAGAAGCCGAAATTTCACAACTTGGTAAAGCCAACAAATGAGCTTTCACATAGTAATATGTGCTCATGAAATGGTTGTGGCAATAATTGCATTTCCAAGCAACATTGTCTCCTCCCTTCATCTTGCTACTTGGCCCTGCCTCTCTTGTAACATATTTCCACAATGGATATTTGTGGTCTTGAGGTTGTTGTCTTCCCTCAACATTTGAAGCCGCTGTTGCAACCCCACTTCCAATAGATGAACACTTACAGACCCTGATGAAATAGGAACAGGAGGGGTATCTCCAATGGGGACATTCTTCCCCTTCCTTGCTGCCCTTGATTGAGCCATGAACGCTGTAAAAAATAAACGAAAAATGCCCAAATTTGTAAAACATATGCACATACAATCTGAATGCAAAAAAATAGAGACAATGCACTTACTGGTTGCTTGAATCTCCTTGAAAACACTCCCTTGCTTCTTGCTTATCTCTCAACTCAAAGCCAACACAATGTGAAAAAAATGAGAGACATTTCGCTGTTTTATAACTGTAAGACGCTTTCCTGCACGGGTCGTGTCCGGCAGATTGGCACACGACTGTGTTCGATCCGTCGGACATGAATCCATATGAATCGGAATTGTGTCCGATTCAATGGATTCTCGACAGATTCAGGGCACGTGGTCTCAAAAGTACGAATCCGGTTTCTTAGGATGAAATTATAAGTGCTCCAATTACATTCTCTTAATAAAGAGCTTGCCACTTGTGATAGAATACCACTGGCAATAGATCAATTGACTGGGAGCTCAATTTTAAAATTGTAATATTTTGTATGGCTATTTTTCTATTTATGATTGTTATTGGGATTTTAATTTCAAGTTTATTTTATAAATTTGATTATAAACCGATGTAAACATTTATTTACAGTTTTACTTATATCCTGGCTATTATTTGGCACGTTTTCGTTCCGGGTTAGCGTCAAACTTTCAATGAAATAATATCAATGTTTTGAGATAGAGAAATATTATTCTTGAAGCGGTTAATAAAATTGCGTTTTAATTTTGAAGGAACATGACTCTGGATTGTGCTTAATTTCAAGTAGGCAATGACTCTTCTTCAACAGATTAAGTACTAGTTTATAATTTCACATTTACAGCACCAATTCTGAATTTGTTCAATTGTTTGTCTGGATTTCGCAGCTGTGGTCTCTGGCTGCTTTTTCATTCTTTGTCGGTGAGGATCGAAGACGGTGAGAGCATGACTACATTCACAGCAATTTGTGATTTTGTTCACAATTTTTTCATCTGCGAGGAGTGCCGTCAACATTTCTTTAAGATGTGTTCCAGGTTTGCAGAATCTTCTTTGCATCACATTTCAATATTGCCTACATGCTCTTAAGGAATTCTTTTCTAATGTTATTGTTCTTGGGTTGGTTGGTATATCAGCGTGAAGGAACCTTTCAAAACTCGATATGACCTTGTTCTTTGGCTCTGGAATGCACACAATCGGGTGAGGATTTGTCTGAAGTATGCTATTTTAAGCAAACAATTTGCCAGCTCTTTCATGGTCGTTTTCTCCATGTTCCTTTTCTATGTTGGCCAGATGGTATACTGTTCTAATGTATTTGAACCTTTTGCATTGGCTTTTCAGGTTAATGAGAGATTGAGGATTGAAGAAGCTGCTCTGGGAACTGGTGATCGAAAGTTTCCAAAAGTGATATGGCCACCGAAGCAACTTTGTGCATCGTGTTGGATCTCGTCTAGCAAGAAACATAATAGCACACATGTAGATGTCGTTTGGAACAAGACAGAAGTCTACCAGTTCCTTCTTAACTACTATGGGCAGATCATTAAGTTTCCATCACAGGAGGATGCACAACAGCAAAGAACTCTCGAGAAACAATCATATCCGGGGGATGACACAGCTCCCAGTGGTGCCGTTTCAGTACCTATTGGCGCAGCGGTTGCCATTGCCATTGCGAGCTGTGGTTTTGGGGCAGTTGCATGTATCTGGAGAATGCAGCAAAAAAAGCGAAAGTACTTAAACCAAGTTTACTCCTTCAAGCGCATATGATGTTTTCTATATTGAAGCTTGCTTGTTTATTATCATGTGGGTGTTCATTAAAATGAAGAAACAAACGAGTTTTCCCAAAGTATGAATCGATATTATATTTCTGTTCGTATTGCTTATAGATACCTGTGCAGTTCAGTGAGAAATTTACATAGATATGTAAGAAGAAAAATGAGCAAAGATTCAATTTTCCATTGTTTTTGTTTCTCATCTCACTCCTTATGAGGGCAAGCTCGATGCAATACAGGTTTGTGAAAGGGAGTGTTTGACTATTCAATTGTTGCTGCTCTGCTTATCGAAGAATCGACGTTTTGAGGGACGTCGTGCAGCAACTACATTTTTTGTGTTTACAAGACTGTCAAAAGTATGTCCGAGATGATATGGTTAGTTCCGACCTAGGTTCACGTCTTTCTCCTTTGTTCGCTAGCAATATTTAAACCACATATGGGAACATGGTGCAAGACTATGCCATTTAGTTTTGGCTTTGTGATTTGCTTTCCCTTTGATAAATTCGTGCCAAGCAATTGGGGCTTTAAACTTCCATGATAATCCATTGAGGTAGCAAGCATTCTTAAAGGTGACTTTGGTATGATATTGCAGTGTCAATTGAGGTTTTTCATTTTGGAAAATATTCATTTGCACAGGATTTTTGATGTGGAAGCAATTGATTAAATTTTTTGCTCTCTTTATGGTGTCAAGCAGAATGATTCATATATGCATTTGGTATTAACTATTGAATTTCCTTTTTAATATTTGTTAATATTTTATGGAAAGGCCATTATTCATGAGCTATGAACCTGGAGGATGTTTATGTGAGCGTGTTAGAAAATGAGGGATGCATAGTGGAGGAATTTTATATACCAGCCCTGTGGGCCCAAATGGCATGATTTGTGCTTGGTTGCAGGGCAAAGGTGATCTACCGATAACACGTTCCATTTATCAAGTTCTTTTTGTTGGATTAGTTATTTCAATTTGGCAGAGGATTAAATATATATACACACAAACAAACTAGAAGCCGATGTGGTCGTATCCTAGAGCTGATAGGGGGTTGAATAAGATGGGCCAAAGATTAGCTCAATCATACATTGACCATGAACATTTGGCAGAAGGGTATATACGCACAAACAGATACTTGTAGAGGCTAAAGTTGATGTCCTCGTATTGTATATTTGACCGGGGACACAAAAATTAGTTGCATGCTAATTACTATATTGTGTTGTTTAATTTAATTAATACATTCTAATGTAAACTAATTATTGATACTTTGTATGGTGCAAGGGCCAAGCCAAGAAAGCAAATGATATTGTGCTGGTTATTGAACATTCTGAAAGTAATTGATATGATAATCGAGTCACAATCGCATGAACTTTTGTTTAGTACTTGTGATTTGAGTCGTAAGTGATTAAGTGTTTTGTGTCGTTAATTCAGTGTTTTGTAATGCTATTTTTTTTAAAATAATAAGTAGGTAAATTTTATTGATAAAAACTACAGCAAAGAGCTGCGGCAGATGTTACGTCATTGCATAGTATCGTAGAGTTTCAAAACACAGATACATAGTTCTTGAAAACTCTGTAATAAGTGAATTTGTTCGTCATTGAAATTGTAAGAGATTTCCGCAAATATATATTGATGATAAATGGTTGATTGAATGAATATGAATGATGATTACAATTTCCCTCAGGAAAGTCAACTTATATGCATTTGCCATTAATTGGTTATGAGGTGAAGGGTTATGGGCCTTTTACTTTTCATTAAACTTTGTTTATTGTTTTATTGTTATGATGATGTTAAGGAATGTATTTCCCTCACAGCATAGTAAATACGATTCTCTTTACTAGAGCATGTTTCTGGGGGTGAAAAGTTTATTTCCTTTCAGAGTTCGATTTCATTCATACTTTGAGTGTTAGGTGAAGTTCCTTTATATTGTTTGCATCATAATGTGAAGTCTTTTGACCTGATTGTTCAACATGAAAGCTTTATGCTTCTTGGCAATAGATTTTCATTGTTTCTATTGTTGTATCTTTGAGTGTGTTTCTTGTTCATTTTTTATTAGTTGTAATTGATTCATTTTGAGAGTGAAACTTTCAACACCATATAATTTATAGTGTTGACCTTGCCAATTAAACTCCTTGAATTCTTCTTCAATGATTGGGGTATAATTTCTCAACAACATTAATCATTCTACACCTTGCACCATATCCATTTCTTCGATTGGTAGAGCATAGAGCCTTGATTTTAGTTTTAGTTCTTGTATTTGAATTGAGACTTTATGACATCTTCCTATTTTTTTGACCTTTTATCCATTAGCAATCTTAATGTTGAGGTCCTTGGTAGGGTACATGGAAAAATAATAATTGTTTAGCATCAACAATGTTTATACGATTATGAGTGTTGGTAGAATCTATGAGTATTGTTACACTTCTATATTTTATGATTCCTTGAAGCTTTTAGGGTTTTAGGCTGTAGTTTATGTGGCATTTTTGAAGTGGAACTATAGGTTTGCTTTCTTCTTTTCTTAGAGATTGAATCTTATCTTTTATGAGATGTGGTATGATGCATTTTTGCAATTGGTTGATGTATTTGGTCATTAGGAATAATTATCTCTTTGAAGTTCATTTTCTTCACTTATATTTTGTTGGTTTAGGCTGCGGTGTTTCATCATATTCAAAATTTGAGTTGTATACTATTGTGATTTCATCATTTGGTTTCTAGTCTTATACTTGTTTCCCATTCACTATTATATAGTAGCATACTGTCATAGCTTCATGTCTATGCCTTAGGAGTGGAAATTCAATTGTTTTCCTTTCTCCTTCTCTGATTGGTGGTTTATAGTGGTGTTATAATCCCCTATTGCACTATAATTGGTTGGCTTTTTAAAAAATCCAAAAACTACATAATGTTGAGTATTGAGCTTCTTTTCGATTATCTTCATTATGCTTCTGGCTTCAACCAAATTCTAGGTTTTTATAGACCTTGCTTATTGCGAATAATTAGTTTTAATTTTGAAATATAAAATTATACTAGTTGATCCTGTGTAAGGTTTGGCAATTTAATATTTAGGACTTTCCATTCATGGGTGTATTCATTAATTGTCCATGTATGCTGTAGATGAGTGAACCTAGTAAAGGTGTCATTTTCTTCATTGTCATATATATATATATTTTGTAAACATTTGCCAATTTATAGATAAACCATTTGTTTTCTTGGACAATTAGCTAAGCCATTGATAAACATTACCTTCCAAGTATAGGGAAGTTATTGATATTTTATGTAGCTTGTTAGTGGGTTAGTTTATAGCAAAAATCCCTTTCACTGTACTAACTTGCATGTTTTTTTATTGTTTAATCCATATTAAGTATTCTAATTTTGATTTTATTAGATGACCCATATTATCTTGATATATTTGGTAACTAGAGTTAAATGAATTGGGACGTTGTGATGGCCTTTGGTGGGCCTGTGGTTATGCAAATAATGAATCTACCCTTTTGTTTGGTCAAATTTGTCATTATGATTATTAAGTATCTTTGTTGTTTCATCCTTGTTGTCATTTCTCATTTTTAATAGGGCTTGCCATCGTTTCTCAAGCCCTTCTATTAATATGTAAATTGTTTTTTTTTTGTCTATTAGTTTATTGATCTTATCCTTCGATTTTTTTGTACTTATCTTATTTCTTTTTGTCCTTTTGACTTTCTTTTCCATAACATTTGTAAGATGTGTTATTTTGTTGACTTCAATTAACATTTGGACGTAATTCATCATTGCTAACCATCATGTGGTTGATTTTTTACTTTGTTGACTCTACCTTTTCTTTTTCATTGGGTAAGGAAGATATGTGGATTGTAATATATGAGTTTGGAAAATTGATGATATCTTTGATGATTGAGAAAACATGTGGGTGTGACAACAATTAATGATGGTATGGATGACGGGGTACAAATTTGCAGTGGTGACTTGAATGTGTGGATGCATAGGGTTTTAATTGGCAGTGACAACATGGAAACAATGATTGTACAACTATGGTAGATGACAATGGTGTATGGTGGCAACAAATTGTATGGTGCGATAGACTATACAGTTGCAATTTTAATTGTATGACTGCTTATTTCAACTAGCAACTGTACTTGTATGAACAAAGTCGACATGCCATTTTGCGAGTTTTCCAACTAAATGAGGGATTTAAACCCATAAAATTGGCCAAGCCTTGGCTACAATTTTTTTTTTTCTTTATTTGTGGTACACAGACACCAAAGTTTGGTGGTATCTACGTCCATGGAAACTATTCGAGTAGATCCACTTGAAGGAATCACTTCCCGTCGGCTCATTAGTTGAGCCTAACCCCAAGAGCATAGAGGAAAATTGACCGCATGACTTCCCATTAGCAAGGTGCATTAACAACGAGAACTCGATCAATTGAGCTAATCCTTGGGCTTGGCTCTAATATTAATGTAATAAACAAACTTATTTATCATTGAAATTGCAAAGGATTTCTACAAATATATGTTGAATAATAAATGATTGTTAAAATGAATTATACTGATGATTAGAATGAGCCCCGTGATAGTCTAGTTATATGCAATGATTTGTCACAAGGGGAAGGGTTATATACCCTTTGGTTTTTTGTTAAACTAATGGCATTATTGTTATGTATTTGTTATTATGTTTGCAACAAAGTCCTACTACAAGCTCAAAATAATATTGGCTTTGTCCTTGTACAAAATTAATTAGTGCTTCTTGACAATACATATTCTATGTTATATATCTAATATACTAATAATGTTAAGAAACATGAAAATTAACAAAGTGCATATCAAATAGCAACATTATCTAGACCTATACTTGTTAGTTCAATTTCTTGGTTCACGGTTGCTATCTCCATGTCGAATTGGTGCATACACTTCCCCTCTTCGAGCTCTTCTCTAAATGGTTTGGGTTGAGGCTATGGATTGATCATCCTTATAGGAATTGTGTGTCAAATTTCGAAGAACATTGTATTCAACACCCATGATTGCTAGTTACATTTTTAGGCCACCAAAGGCTCCATTATTTCTACTACTTGTGCTATAGTCTCACATTTGTCATACTTGATGATATGAACTGTTGAGTGTTGGAAAAAAATGTTGAATTGTAAAATGATTTGATTATCAACATTCTTTTAAAGACCAATTAGTTGTTTCCATTCTAAATGATGTTGATTCATTGGTTGGTTAAGAAACCTACTCTTATTATTGTCGTGTCAATAAGGTGTCTTTGTAACATGACTTGCCCTTCTCATGCTTGTAGCATTTTCTATGTTAACTTTCGATATTATTTTTCTTTATGCCCTAGTATTGCCTTGTTGATCATTGATTCTTTATTAATAAGTACACTTGGAATTCTTATGGTTTATACTCCAACATTTGGGTACATATTTACTTCAACTTGGTTGCCATCTTCTTGAATTTTTGTATTAATTGGAGTAGTATTTGTTCCCCTCTTTTCAACTTGTATTTGTTCACTTGAAGATTTCAATGTTTTCTTCTTGATAACTTGTTTTGACTTGTCTTCCATTGATTTATGTTCATCTTTTAATTGTTTAATCTACGTGATCAAGTTTTGATGCAAGATTTTATTTTATTACCATTATTATTATTATTTAATTATTGTTTTTATTTGCGATAAATTTGCCCTTTTTTTGCATCTTTTGCATTGAATTATGATAATATTAATTGATCGCCTTTTGAGCTTAATTTGATTCCAATATAACATTTTGTAATGTATTTTTTATTTTTAATCTTGTTGTGGTGAAATGGCAAAAACTTCGTATTTAAGATGAGGGCCCCTAATGTTGAAAATTGATTGTCATTGATCTCAACTAAAGCAACAATTGAAAGAAGCCCCACTTTCCTTGCTCTTGTTATGGCATATGACCGTGAGAAAGCATGCTAGACCATCATTATTTGATAATACTTGTCATGTTGTTTTTAATGGTAGATGGCACACCACGTAACTCCTTACGGTTGAGGAGAGATGCCTTCTCAAAGTTGAAGCCCCAAAGTTTGGTCAAGGTGCCCCAAAATGATTGGTTAAGACAAGACTATGAGTTGGTTCAAATTTTGCATAAAAATTGATGATAATAAATAATGCTTATGTTGATTTAGTATCTTAGGTTTTGACAGTTGCAAAATGTGTCTCTTTCTCGCGCTCTTCTTTGATCAAGTCAACCCCTAAAAGGAGGTTTTAGTTTTAAAAATGATTTTAAAACATGTTGTTCAAGCCAACCTCATTATGCGGGAATTTTTTAAATTAAAGTTGAATTCTTTTTTAAGGCAGGCCGACCCTCGTTTGATTCCCCCCCTTTAAGTATAAATAAGGCATTCATATGCTCTCATAAAGTATCTTTCTTGCATCACATTTCATATAATATCCTTTGAGATTTTCTGAGCCCAATGGTAGAACTTAAGATTTGAAACAATCAATTTATCTGGGCAATCTTGATTTCTATCTATTTATTGTATGTTATGGCAGGTGTTGTGTTATCTCTAATCTAAGCAAGGGACATGTCTCAAGACTAAGTCCAATGGTGCTTCAAAGCATATATGAAGGAGATAAGAAAGTCAAAGAGGCCAAGCTTCAAAGCTTAAGAGGACAATTTGAACAACTGAAAATGAAGGAAGACGAAAAATATTGTAGCCTACTTTCTCCATGTAGATGAAATAGTAAATGACATGGAAGGACTAGGAGAACCTATAAAGAACAAAGTGATTGTTCGAAATGTATTAAGGTCTCTTCCCAGAGATTTGATTCTAAGGTCTCAATTCTAGAAGAAAGATCAAATCTAGCTATGTTGAGCATGGATGAGCTACATGGAATAATTACAACTTACGAAACGAGAACAAAACATGAAAGTCCATCTAAAAGAGAAGGAACTTTCAAAGCATTTAAGAAAACAAGAAAGAGCAAGCATCAGTGAAAGCCAAACTCTAGTTGTAGTTGTAGCAATTATTCAAATGAAGAAATAACCAACTTTATGAGGTTGCTGAAGAAAGGAACTAGCAAGTACAAAGGTAAGCTTCCCTTGAATTGTTTTAATTGTAGTAAAATTGGTCATTTTGCTTCGAAATGTCCCTATGCAAAATGTTCAGATAGTGATAAAGAAGAAGCTCCTAAGAAGGTAAAGACAATGTAAAAGAAAAACCTACAAGAAAAGTCTTGATTCAGAAGAAGACAATTCTTCATCTGATGAGGAAAGCAACACCGAGAGCGACTTAGAAAGAATGTTATTCATGGAGATGGAAAATAAAAGGAAATCCTTGAAGATGATGAAGTCGAAGGATAAATATATCTTGAGAAACAATTGGTCAGTACCCTACAATATCTAAAGGTAGAAAGGAAGAATGTCAAGGCATTGGAAAAGGAGTTAAGTGAACTAAAAGAACATTCTAAAAGTTTAAACGAATCAAAGAAGATCATCATTGGTCTGAAGGTCCAATTAGAGGAAGCTAGAATAATTAAAGAAACTCTCAAAATCCAGTTGGAAGAAAATGCTAACATAACGAAAATTTTGGAAGCAGAAATGGTCTCACTAAGAAAGGAAGCACAAAAGAAAGATGTTCAATATAATTTTGTAAACAACACTAAAATTTTGGATGCAGGGCACTGCTCTTGAAATAGGAAGGGATCCCAAATAAATCGTTTTCCTCGACAGAACGTGGGTTTCTCCAAGGATTTATATTGCCTCGGATATTGGAGATCTGGATCACAATCTGTATCAACCAAGCAAATTGTCAGAATACCCAAAGTTCTACATTCCCCAACAACAATGTATCAACTATCAAAGGGCATGTAATGAAAAATATGGATTAGGATACAAGCCAACCTATGTTGAGAAGGGCTCAAGCTCCATGATGACAGTAAAAGAAGCAAAACAAAAGAGTTACACATGTGTCATCAAGGGTTTTGTCAAGGAGGAAGGAATGATCCAAAAAAGAGAATATTCAACCATGGAAAGGTCAAGATTAGTCATTCAATAGAAGAATCAACAATCAATAGTGGAGAGGACTTGAGATTTCTAGAGAGCTACATCACTTGGAAGATCCTCTACTCTCAGGCACCAAATTATTTTTCTTGGTTTATGTTACTGTTGCAACAATTTTGGGCATAAAGCTGTGGATTGTAAAGCTTATGCAAGGAACAAAAGCAACAATGGAAGCTACTCTAAGAGTAACTATCCCATAAATCCTTGTGAAGGTTATAACCGACATTATAACGACTTTGGATAATTAAGAAATGAAGTAGAATGTTACTAGTGCAACAATTTTGGACACATAAAATTTTTTCAATTTCAACATTCCTCCAAAGGAGCTAAAACATGAAATAAACAATCCTTCAAAAGAACCTTCAAGAATTTGGAAGGAGGTTGAAAACTTTGCAATTGCTTTACGAGCCCAATGCAAGAAAGATTGATGGTTTGTCGACAATGGCTGTTCAATACACATAATGGGGGATAAAGAAAATTTTGTAAACTTACAAAAGGAAAGGGATGGAACAGTTTTGTTTGGAAATGATGGCTCAATCAATATTTTAGGAAAGGGTACAATCAAGCTCGAAAGCAAGGATTTCATGTCAAAAAATGTTTTGCTCATTGAAAATATGAACCATAACCTGCTAAGTGTGATTCAAATGTGTGACCAAGGGCACACTCTTCTGTTTCACTGAAAGAAACATGAAATAAGAAAGAAGAAATCTGGTAGATTAGTGGAAACAACATTAAGGACTCCAAATAGTATATACATCTTGGATGAAATTGGAAAGGAAAGTTGAATGACAAAGGAAGATGAAAGTTGGATTTGGCACAAGAGTGGTAGTAAGGGATATGCTAGAAATATTGAAACTAGCAAGCACCAAGTGTAAGCATTGCCGACATGGAAAAGAATCAAGGGTTGAGTTCAAAACCAAGGAACACTCCACTTCAAAACCATTAAAGTTGGTACACACTGATCCATGTGGAACGATGAGAACTAAAGGGTTGGATGGTGAACAATACTTCATCTTGCTTATCAACGATTACACCAGGAAGACATTGGTATGTTTTCTACAGAAAAATCCATAAGCATTTGAAAATCAAGTGCTTAAGACTAGAGAATAGAGGAGAATTTATGTCCAAAGAATTCCAACACTTTTGTGAAGAACAAGGAATAAATGGACAATTCATGGTAGCCAGGACACCTCAACAAAATGGAGTCATTGAAAGGAAAAACGTAATTGTATAGAAAATGGCTAGAACTATGTTGAAAGATGTATGTTTTCTACAGAAAAATCCATAAGCATTTGAAAATCAAGTGCTTAAGACTAGAGAATAGAGGAGAATTTACGTCCAAAGAATTCCAACACTTTTGTGAAGAACAAGGAATAATTGGACAATTCATGATAGCCAGGACACCTCAACAAAATGGTGTCATTGAAAGGAAAAACATAATTGTATAGGAAATGGCTAGAACTATGTTGAACGATTCCAAACTGAGTGATATCTTTTGGGTACAAGCAGTAGAAATAAATGTTCATATTCTCAACAAAGGAATGCTTAGAATTAACAACGACAAGACTCCATATGAACCATGGAAGGGTAGACCAACAAATGTCTAGCACTTTAGAGTCTTTGGAAGCAAATGTGATATAAAAAATAAAGATAAAACTTCGGAAAACTTGACTCTCGGGTAGATGAAGGTATACTTGTTGGATACTCTAGTAAAAAAACGACGCACAAATACTATAATATGAGACTCAACAAGATAGTGGAAAACATAAATGTAATGGTTGATTAAATGCATGGGAAAAGGACCAAGCAGGGAAGCACATCTTCAAAGGAGCAAGAAATTGAAGAACCATACCAGGAAGAAAGAATAAAAGAAGAAAAATTAAAAGACGAGCCAATTATCAACCAGGAAGAAATGAAAGATAACCAACATACACCTTTTAAAGCACCTAAACAATTGTATCAGAAGAATCACCCATCAGAATAGATCATTGGAGATATGAATGTAAGAATAAAAACCAAAAGAAGCCAACTAATACACATATCAGAACAAGGACATCTTATCCACAATTGAGCCTAACAGTTTTGAAGAAGCCAACCATGATGAACGATGGATCAAACTCATGGAAGAAGAACTGAACCAGATTGAGAAGAATGAGATGTGGGAATTAATTCCAAGACCCAAGGACAATAATTTCATTTGTATAAAATGGGTTTTCAGAAGAAAGTTGAACGAAGATGGACAGGTAACCAAGAACAAAGCAAGATTGTTATGGAAAGGATATGCACAAATTGAAGGGATAGATTTTGAAGAAACATTTGCCCCTATTGCCATAATGGAAGCAATTAAGATGTTCTTGGCTTATGCTTGCTCAAGAAGGATCAAAGTGTACCAGATGGACATAAATCAACCTTTCTAAATGGAGAGTTAGAAGAAGAAGTCTGCATAAAACAACTAGAAGGGTTTCTGCTAATTAAAAGGGAAGATTCGTCTGCAAATTGAAGAAATGCTTATATGGTCTCCAGCAAGCACCTAGAGGCTTGTATGCGAGACTAGACAAGTATTTACAACAAGAAGGATTCAAAAGAGGAAGTGAAAATAACAATCCATATATAAAGGTTGATCGGGACAACTTGGCCATCATTGAAGTATACATGGATGACATCATCTTTGGAAGCAATAATGACATGTTGAGTCTGAAGTTTGCCAAGGATATGCGTAATTAGTTTGAGATGTCTCTACGTAGAGGTGACCTTCTTCTTGGGACTCCAAATATCTTAGGAAGATGAAGGCATATTCATTTCCCAAACCAAATACATCAAGGAAATTCTAAGAAGGTTTCGAATGGAAGATTGTAAACTTGTAAGCACTCCCACGATGACGAGTTGCGAGTTAAGCAGGACGATGAATTTGAGGAAGCAAACCAGAGACTCTATAGATCAATTATTGGCAACTTATTGTATGTGACAACTTCAAGACCATATATGATTTAGGTAGTTGGACAGATAGCAAGATTTGAAGCAACACCAAATGAATCCCATGTTGTAGCAGTGCTTTAAAAGTCACTTCCACTTAAGGTGGATCTAGAATTATGTCACTGTCATTACAAAATAAGGATTTAACAATGAATTATGATCCAAAACTATAATCTCCAATGTTTAATTGTCACTTGTTTATATTATATTATTTTTTTCACATAAATCTATTTTTTCAATTATATTTATCTCAAAAATCGATAATTAATTATCACATTTACTCATAAATATTATCTATAAAAAAAAATAATTAACAATATTTTTTCAGGCATAGATTTTAATTTTTTTTTTCTTTTTCTTGCATTTTGCTGAATCAAAATTTCATAATAATTCACTTAAACTTAATACATTATAATTTTCTTATCATTTTATAATCCCCTTCAGATTGTCCCTTTTAAAACTTTGAATCGGAACTTAGGAATTTAGACTTTGAAGTAGAACTTAAGAACTTTTAATAAAACTATATATATATATAAACTACGGATACCTTTTTCCATGTAAATAATTAAATAATGAAAATTAACTTAATATCTCTTCACAAATTTCCAAAAATTCTTTTTATTACAAGAATATTTTGAATGCTTTTCTTTATTGTTCTCGATTTATGATTATTAATACATTTGACTTGGAATAGAACTTTCGAACATGTAAATTTTTTCGAGGAGTGTTTTCTTTAAATACAAATTAATCGTTGTTGTAATGAAACCTGGGTACGGATACTTGCGGAAATAACCTTGTAAATATAATAAGGTGCTGGGAATAGAACTTGAAATAGAACTTTGGAACATGTAATTTTTTTCCATAAGTGTTTTGTTTAAATACAAATTAATCGTTGTTGTAATGAAATAACCTTTGCAAATATAATAAAGTTGTAAGACTCTAATTAGTAGTTCACTATACGGTTTAATAATTGCTCCTACGAACACAATGATACAAATAAGTACAATGATTAATTTGTTTTAAGAAGTATTTGGCTTGGAATTTGCACGTTTTTGCTGCTATAACTCATTTTCGATACATCTTTAGAAATGTCACGTCAACTAGTATGTGTTGTTATTGTTTATCGATGTCACAAATTTAATGAATTTATAGTTTTCTTGTTAAAATTTAATATAAAAAAATGAGAACACTAGAGTGTTTGAATCGTTTTTTGATAGTGGAAATGGATTTAACACCATCAAGAATTTTTGGACACCCAAAATTCTGAAGTTTGACAGCTATAACTCAAATTTTCAAAAATTTCTACTAGATTTTATCCTAATCTTAGCAGAATGTCCATTATTTTTCAAACTATTTTGTGGGTGTTTTAGACTACAATGTTATAAAATATGCACCTTGTCACATTGACACTTAAATTCGTACAACCTATTATAAAATATACACCTTGTCACATTGACACTTAAATTTCTACAATACATATCATAAATTGGAGTAAGGGATCCCAAGACCGAAGCAACCACATCATTTGATTGGTAAGGTAGTTATTAAACATTGAATTAAATCATATATGCTTTAATTCCCAAAATGATATTACATATTACGACTATTATGACATACCTAGGTCCCTACGACTATTACCATACTTGCTTCAAGCTTCCATCTAAGTCTAAATTTTAATGCAATGTGCACTTGAATCATGATAGTACAGGCTGATAGGATAAACACAAGGTGATATATTTTTAATGCATTTATGCTTGTTAAGAAGGAAGATGGTGAGTGCACTCAAGACGATCTCTGAGACTCGAGAGCATTTATGCCTTACAAGGCCTCATGGTTGTTAAACCTTAA
The DNA here is from genome assembly GCA_034641835.2 of Pinus albicaulis. Lineage (NCBI taxonomy): Eukaryota > Viridiplantae > Streptophyta > Pinopsida > Pinales > Pinaceae > Pinus > Pinus albicaulis. Next base: position 535,574,778 of record CM076579.1, read on the forward strand.
CCTCATACTAAGAAATCTATCTAGTAGCTAAGCTAACAACATATACCAAGACCAAAGGATTATATGCATCTTTGAGCTAAATGGCTTAAATGAGAAGCGCCTAAATACACTTTGGTAAAATAGAACTTCATCATGATTTAATATACCCCACATGAGTAAATGAGGGAATAATAGAGGTGGAAAAAAAGGAAAGTGCATATCATACAAGGGCATGTACAACAATAGATCCAATTTACTATTCATGGATATGGATTATGTTGAACACCTAATCCTCTATGGGTAGGTGTGGAAGGCGAAGAGTCACAAAGGAGTCCAAGTGACCATGGAAGATGAATCCAAGGGTCACCTCATTGTATTATAAATGTACATCATATCAATGGTAATATGCAACTAATGCTTATCTTTCTCTTTGTGTGTGTTTAGTTTCTCGTACACCATGTGTGTGTTTAACATGGTATCAAACCTGATACGTTCATAACAAGCTCAATCTTGTGTGAGCCACTTGTTTTTGTGGCTTGTGTAAACCTGCAAAAATCCTGTACATTTTTGCAGCATTCAAAAATCATTTTTGCAGCGTTCAGAAATTATTTTTGCGAAGAGCAGCATTTTGTACTGCCATATTCCCGAATTTGAAAGTCTGCGCATTTTAAAGTCTACAAGTTTTCTCACCTGCACTCCCCCTCCTTGTGGCTTCAAAGTTGAGATTCAGTTTTCTGTTTTACTGCTCCAGGCATTCTGGCACTCTTGGAATAATTCTGCAATTGTACAGTTAAATTTATTTACTGTACAATTTTTTTTAATGTTCCCTAGAATAATTCTGAAGATTTTTGAAGTTGCCTTCTTTCTTTCTGTCCCCTCTACTTGGATCTTGATGGAGCGGGCGTCTGCAAGGGATTTTGAGCCACGACGCCCACGGTCATCGTGTGACCACTCTCACTACGCCGATGCTCCTCTTCCCATGATATTGTTGTTAAGATGAGGAATTCTACTTGAAATATTTTGTTTGCAATTTACTGCTGGTTTTGAGTCACCCCCTGTCGAGTACCTTTTGCCCCCTTCGAGTTTTTATTAATGGGGCAAGAAAATGGTTGATGAAAGCCATTACTTTGACTGTTAATTGCTTTTTTATCAAGGAATCTGCCATGTGTATCATGTGCCTCAATATTCTCTGGGCTAATTCTACCATAAATAAAGTTTTGGTGTGTCAATGCTGGTTCTAAGTCATCTCTCTGTTGAGACACATTCGCCCCTTCCCAATCTTTATTAATGGAAACAGAGTGAGATTTACGAAAGGCACAATTTTGATCATTATTGTTATGCATATGATTTATTGTCGTTTTGGTTTTTCCCACACCTTCCCTCGCCCCTCCTCGTGGTTCCCTCTTCCCTCCGCTCTCCCCACTCCCGCCGCCTCACCTTCTGCGCCCTCAACCGTCTCATGGCACCTCCCCCTCAACGCTCCATCTCCCTACCTCACCTCACCACTCTGCTACCTTCTCTCTCCTTCGTGTCCCTCCCTCACCTCACCACTCCGCTACCTCTCCTCTCCCCACCCCCTCACTGCTTTCCCCATCCCTGCTCTCCTACTCTCAGCCCTCCCCACTTGCTCACGACAATGCACCCCCTCGTCCACCTCGTCTTCCCACTCACGTCGGCCCCCTCCCTCGAGCTCCCCTCGGCTCTCCTCACAACCCACGCTGCCCTCAACCCTCTGCTCCACGCCGCTCAACGCGTCACCCTTCACGGCAGCCTGCCACCTTTTCACCCCTTCCTCCGCTCTATCCTCACTGCTCTCGACGTGGAAAACGAGCGGTGGAACAAATCCATTTTTCTAAAAGGAGAGTTGTATATGAAGAGATGGCCATGAACTTGGAGGCATGCCTTGAGTAACATGTGAAGAATTGAACAATATGTTGTCAGGGCGTTGAGTCCACTTTGTTGTTAGACCTTTTGTTCTCAAATTCAATTAGTTCCATTTTTTTATTGAAAAAAAAAGAAGAAGAAGAAGAAGAAAGAAGAGAAGGGAGATGGTATATGAATAAATGGAAATATGGATTTTCTATATAGTGAAGAGTGAAGTTTTTGCTATATGTTTTTCTATTATGAAAACGTGACCAAGATTTGTGGCATGTATAGAAGGGTGACTCTCTGAAAGATATTGACAATGTGAAGGCAAATGTTGAAAATTGGTCATCATTTTCAAAATAGCAGTGGCATCATAAACTTACTCATAGTTTTGCCACATTAAGGTTTTTTTGGAATTTTCCTTCGTCTTTATTGTGAGGTAATATACCAAGCTCAAGACCATTTGCTCATCAATAGTGAAGCATCCAAGCTTGTGAATATCTTTTTGTTGAATTTGAGTTGTTGAGAAAAATGGCTAAAATAAATGATGCATTAGAGTTGCTGCATAACTTCATTCATTCCACTGTTCATGATATGGTAAAAATGAGCAAGAACGCTCTTTTTAATATTCAAACTTGCTTGCAAGATACACAAGACAAGATAGAGTTTTTGCAGTTGGAGTCTCAGCTCTAGCAAGATGAACTTCAACAAAAGAGTCATCATTCTGAACCTGTTTCTTTTCAGAAAATTGAGAGGGACTCCCATCAGAAGTAAGAATATAAAGTTGCAGTCAATTCACATTCAATTCCTTGTACAAGAGCAGATTTACATGCAGATGCAACAACTTAGTCTGCACTTCCCAAGCCCATCATCAGACCTTGGGAAGATCTTGTCCACAATAAGCGCAGAACTGGTCTTGGATATGACAAGGAATTGTCCTTTCATATTCCGGACTACCCCAAGCCCATTCAATTTTAGAGTGCCAGATTCCTTTATGACAATTCACATTCAGTTGTTCCAGATCCTGCTCCACTTCTACAACAACAACAACATATTGTAAAATTCCAACACTGTGATCGCGTTGGCCATATGAAAGATCTCTGTTTCAATCTTCACCCATGCAAGCACTATGGTCGACACACCCATTCTTCACACAGATGCTTCAGAAACAAGCCTCCTGCAAGAATAAATATTCATCTTGGATGGATCGCTTCTTGGCAGTGGGCATCAACAACCAAGAATATGTTTAAGTCACATGTCAGAACTTGTTCTCGAATATTGAACAATCTTGCAGTTGAGTTTTCGCCATCATCCCACCTTGTACCTGCCAGGGGGAAAATGGTGGTCATCTACAAGCTTCAAAGCCACATCAAGCGAACCTGAGCCACAATATCTCATTCCATATTCAGAGTTGTAGCCATAGACACAACAGTTCAAGCGAGCTTGAGCCACAATTCGTCATTCCAGATTCAGAGTTGTAGCTAGAGACATAGATGCCCATGAGCATGCCTTTGGTTGGTGGAAAGCCTTAAACCATCTATGTGAGGTTGATATTCTTCCTCTTTCAGAACACTTCCTCTAGCAGAAGACTTCAACTTCTTGCCAGCTTTGGAAGAGTTCCAGGAAATGCATCAAGCATTCCAGTGTTGGTGGTCATCCTTAAACCATCACAGGTTGTAGACTTCCCTTCTTTTAGGTTGAAGGTCTCCCTCTTCAAATATGAGGGACACTTCCTCTAGCAGAAGCCCTTAGCTTCTTGCCAGTTTTGGAAGAGTTTTGGGAACTGCAATAAGCGTTGCGTTCCAGTGTTGGTGGTCATCCTTAAACCACCTCTTTATACCAACATTTCAGAGAGCCGATTCAGCCTAAGTGCTGCCATGAATACTTTGCAGATTTGTATTACAACTCTCTTCCTGGACTCACACATACCCCTTCGGATTAAGGGGGGGAATGTTGAACACATAATCCTCTATGGGTAGGTCTGGAAGGCGAATAGTCACAAAGGAGTCCAAGTGACCTTGGAAGATGAATCCAAGGGTCACCTCATTGTATTATAAATGTACATCATATCAATGGTAATATACAACTAATGCTTATCTTTATCTTTGTGTGTATTTAGTTTCTCCTACACCATGTGTGTGTTTAACAAATTACAAGAAATGATTATCATATAAGGAATGTGATTAGTAATAAGTAGAAAATTTCATATGTAATTTCTTGTTCACTCACCGTCATGTTTTATTCATTGTGGAATTCATGAACCATTTGTTGAATCAAGATGAAATTGGACTAGGGAAATGTGGTACTATGAGAACATTACCTTTCTACTATATCTAGTCAGTTTCATATTCTTCCCCAGTCCTAACATCCTTCCTAGACAAAATAGAGAATATAAGGAAGAAGACAATGCTTGTTGTCATGTTCTATTCATTGTGAAATTCATGAAACATTTGTTGAATCATGAAATTGGACCAGGGAAATGTGGTAGTATGAGAACATTACCTTTCTACTATATCTAGTCAGTTTCATATTCTTCCCCAGGCCTAACATCCTTCCTAGACAAAATAAAGAATATAAGGAAGAAGATAATACTTGTTGACGGTTAGCTTGATGCTTGTTTAACACTTGCCAACTCTAGAGGAGTGTGTACGAGATCCAAAGGCCCCAAATTTCTAGTAGAAGGTAAGGCTCAATATTTTATTTGGCTTGCTCAATTTATCAAGTAATGGATCTTTAAAATCGTAGCCACATCAATATCTTATGGAGACGAGTTTCTTAAATTACTACTAATTTAATCCTAAATACTAAGAATAACAAAACTAGAAATTCACTTTTTGTTACCATAAAGAAAACCTAAGTTCTTTTTTGCATCAATGCCAACATTTGTTTTTAAAAAATCTATCATTTGATACAAGTTATTCTGTTTATAGACAAGTCGTTGCCATTATTTTAGTTTAAATATCTATTACATATGCTTGGTGATAGAATTGATTTTGAAATTTTTCCCTCTTAGAATTTGTTATATTGAATGGTTAAATTAATTTTAAACTTTTTCCCACATAGAAACTGTCATATTTATTTTAAGGAATGATAATGTTCTGAAACATATTTTTAAAATTCATGTGTCAAAGCAATTATCTTCTTAACTCATTCGCCCATTTGTATTTTAAACTCCCTTTTAATAATTTACCATTTGAAAATTTTAATTTTCCCTTCCTAGACTTCAGATGAATGACTTTTAAGACATATTGGGATGTCGAGATACTTCAATTCCTTCTAGCATTCCACCAAGTGAAATCCTAAATTTCTCATAATTTGATTTTGCTTCCTTGTGCTAATATTCCAAGAATAAATATGTGATTTTCCATAATTGATCATACAAACATATGCATCAATAAAATTATCTAACACAATTTATAAATCTCTTAGAAATAATGGTTGAAGCTCCACCCAAAAGCAAGGTATCATCTACAAATTGTGAGTGATTGATAATCTTGATTCCAATTGTATAATGAATACCTAGAAGACATCTATTTTTCATTTCAAACTCTAGACACTTGCTTAGAGAGTTTTCTATAATAATGCAGAGGAAGAGGAAAGAGGAAAGACTTGACAAATACTTATGGAGGATTTAAAAAACCCAACATAGCTCCCATTGAGCAGGGGTGAGATCCAAGGCCCTAAAATGAAAAGATAAGCCTGTTGTGTAATTCTACTATCAAAACTAAATCTAGACATTACCTTGAAGTGGAAGCTATGCCAGACAAGATTGAAGGCATTTTCCATATCCATTTTTTTCACCATTCCTTTGTCACTTCTTGATTGGTTGGAGTGTATAACTTCCTGGAGTAAAATGATGTTGTCAAAGATTTCTAATGAAAAACTCCCCTTGATTTTTACTAATGATTTTCAGAAGAATAAGCTTGAGCTTAGATGCCAAAATCTTAGAGATCACTTTATAAGATACATTACACAACGAAATATGCTTAAATGAATCGAAGAAGGGATTAGACTCCTCTAGGATGAGAGAAAAAAAAACCGAGTTAATGTCCCCTCCAATACATCTATGTTTGAAGGAATAACCAATCATTCTACAAAGGTCAAACTTTATTACATCCCAATACTTCTAATAAAAATAGACATAAAACCCATCCGACCCAGTGGCCTTATCCAAGCTAAATGAGAAAATAATGGATTTGATATATTCTTCAGAAATTTCTTTCAGAAGAGAAGGGTTATCCAACTTAGAGATCAATTCTAAGATGTGCTCCAACATATAGCACTCTAATTTTTCTTTAGTTAGGCCCACATTGCTATAGAGATATTTATAATGATGGATAGCCTCATACTATATTTGAGAGAAATCATTTATCTTGTTTCCTTGAATCGTGATTTCTTTGATATTATTCTTCCAAACTCGATTCCTGGCATGATTATGGAAGATTTTTGTTTTCTTATCACCTACTTGCAACCATAGACTTCGTGATTTGAGTCTCCAACATTCTTCCTCTTCCTTTAGCACACTATGATATTGATCAAACTTGGTTTTTACCTGAAAAGGAGCTCACAGGTCACACGACCATGTTATAAAGTTAGATAGGTTGATTTTAATTTAGATTGGAGGAGTATAATTTTGGAGGATGTTGAACCCTTTTGCGCCTAGGCCCAAATGTTCAAAACAACTTTTATAAGATTAATCTTCCCTTCCGAAATGGTGATTGGAACACCTATAATCCACTAGCTCCAATGATTTAACTAGGTCACCGAATCCTTCTGTTCTAATCCAATTGGATTGAATTTGAAGGGAATAGGACCATGAAAGAGGTGTTTCCATGTCATTGAACTCTTAAGTTAGCTGGATGCCAGGAACATAGATTTAGACTACGTATGTTTCATGGCTGTTTCTGTTCTGGACTACATTAACCTAGTGAATGGGTTAAATAACTATGAAAGAACTAAGCCCACGCAGGTGGGGGACCAAAACATGATGGGGTTAAGGTATCATTCAATTGCTTGCTACAAATGAGGTAACAGGTCCTGAGCTCTCATGGGCAGGGAAAGCTTGGTCCATCAATAGGGGAATTTTGAGGTCTAAAATTGGCCTTCTAAGGAAAATGTACAATCAAAATTCACTTTATAAGAACCAATCACATTTTAGGGGATGACATCATCCCTAATGGTTGAGGTGGCATTGCTTTAGTTAAAGGTACTTACTTGTCACATTCTCAATGGTGGATAAAAACTCATGGTTAACCATGGTAGTGCTCTAAGTACTTTTAAAGTCATAAAGTAAAGTACTCATATTAAATGTCATTTCACATTTTTTGAATAAAATATAATTATTGTTATTTCATATGTTTTGAAAGAAACAATGCATATCCCTACACAGTCTTCATGTATTTACACAATTTTCAATAAATGTTATATTTATATATTTTCATATATTTATTGTTAAATATATATATTCATCTCATTTTATTTAATATTACAATTTCAAATTAATTATAAGTTAATATCTATACATATATATTATACATATGAAATCAAAATAAATAAAAATATAACCTTGTAATTATAAGATAAATTAAATCTATAAATCATATTATTATAATATTAATAGCAATACAAACATATTAAAATTAAAGAAAAAATACATTTTAGTTTTATAGGATGAAAAAAGACATATTAATTTTGTATGTTGAAAAAAGATATATTAGGTTTAACATAGTTTGGAGAAAAAAATACTAAATTTCAATGTATATAAATCTTTATTATATTTATAAATACAAATTTAATTTATTTCAATATTTTTTTTTTCTTTAATTTTAAATAAAACTCAATTCATTTCATTATGATTATATTAATATTATATATTAATATATATAATATTATGAAAAATAATCTAAATGTTATAGAACATACATTATATATTTTTTATATTATATATTATTTCTTCTTCTCTTCTGTTATAAATCAAATCAATTCAATATGAAATATAAAATTTATACATAAAACATTTATTATATTATATTATTTTTATATAGTATATTAAATACATGTTATTGTATACTTTAAATAATATAAATTTTAATTAACAATATATTCTATAATTAATAATTTATGAATTTATATTTATATTAATATTTTAAGTTATTTAAATACAAAAGACAAATGTATTAGTTGTGTAATGATAATGATTTTTTTTTGAAAAACTCATTCTTATTTATGATCACATCAATACAATTTTTTTATTAGTTTTATTTTGGTACAACTTTTGAATTGAATTTAACCATGGTTACACGGATTTTGGTGCAAAAAGTGAATTGCATATTCATAAATATTATTTTATTGGTTTAGCTTTTATTTTATTATTTCCTTAGGAGGCTCATTTTGGACCTCAAAATTCCCCTAATAGGCTTGCTTGTGGGGCCCTCCATATTCATGTAGGTATTGGAAGAACCCAACATAATCTCAAATTTCAACAGAAATGGGATTGTGATATGATCTACACCAAGGATTTTTTTTATAAGAACATGCAAAACCTTGAACTAGAAGATAATTTTATACTAAAAAATGATCTAAATTAGCATTAATATGACTAGGGCCCAAAATTATGTTGCTCCAAGTATACTTATTGGAGGGGGGATCGATATCGATATCGATATCGAGAATATTTAAATTTCTGATCACATCCTCCATTTGTTCTTGAAACTAATCTCTCGCTATGGAGCTTCCTTTTTTTCCCAAGAATACAGGGTAGTATTAAAATATCCACCTATGATGCAATCTAATCCATATTTTGAGTCTCCTATGTCCATGAGAGAAGTCCCACAATCCACTTTTTCTCGAAAATGAATTGGCATATATCATTTAACAATTGAACAACCTTTTGGGAGGGGAGATGTAAAAATTGCATTTCTAACCAGAATGACAAGGAATGTTGATCCGAAAGCATCAAGTATGAGGAAGCCTAAAGAGTACAAAGACCACTTAAAACCCCCTTTGAACTGAATGCCGAAATGGCACTACCATTCCATAATTTATAATGGTTTTGGGAAATTCTTGATCCCCTATTTTAGTCTCCTAGAACAGGAGAATATGTGGTTTTTCTTTTTGAACTAATGATTTAACCTCTAACATTCTCCCCCATGCAATTACAAGAGATTACTTTCATCATTCGCTATTAGATTTTGTGGCACCTTGATTAGGGCCTGAACTACCTCCTTTCCTTGTATTCTGGTCCCTTGTGATGTGTTTGTTCAAAATACCTTGTCTTCCCACTTCTTTGTCATTTTTAGCTTTTTCAATTCAAACCTCTTTGTTTGTTTTTCTTCCCACCTTACGTTGAATGCATTTTTGATCATTCTCTTTCTTTGTCTCTAATTTTTCATTAGCTAAACTAGCAAGGGAAGGAAAAGTTTGAGTTACCTTAGGAGAGTGGAACACACCCTCATTTGGGGAAGGGATAATATCGCTTGTCAAATGGACAGGGGCATCCTCAAGGGGTAGAATTCCATCCTTGGGATAACTAGGAAAGACTTTGGAGTCCTTCCCAAGAGAGGGAGGGACATTTCTCTAGGGAATATAGCCTTCCTCTTCAACTAACTTGAGCACTTTGAAACTATTGCTATTAGCCTTCACTGCGCCTTGATTGCTAGTACCTTCTCCTGGAGCTGATTTTGCTTGGGCTGGAGAGATTAGGCCCTTTCCTTTGTTCTCTATTGGATCTTTCTATTGAGGTTGGTTGTTAGTCTATTTGGAAGTTCCTATTTTCCTTTTGGGTTGTTGCCATTGATCTCGTTCTTCCACTCAATGATTATGTTGCTCTTCAATCTTATTTTTGCAGCTTCTAGAAAAGTGTATGTACTCATGAAAAACCTTGCACTTAAAAGGAAGTTAGTCATAATCCACCTCTTGAATATGGGACCAATTATCTAGGTTGAGATTTATTGCGGTTATACCCCCTTTTCTAGAAATACTTCCACACATATCCTGGCACAAGAAAATAAAAAGCCCTCTTGTGAATTGACACGATCAATATACATACCTAGGGAATTTCCAATGCTTTTTAACGTGGCATCACTCCAACAATGTAGATGAAGTAAGGGGAGTTTAACCCATACCACAAATGTTGAAGAAACATCAAATTCCAAGTTAAAATAGACTCCACCGATCTAAATAGAGACCTTGGGCACCCATGAAATAAGGGTCACTTTTGAAGATCAAGTTTCGATGTTCCTTATTCTTGAGGGAGAAGGTATAAAACTCGGTATCACAAAAATAATAGGAAACTTGTCTCTTTATCAATGGTTACCAATTTTTATTTACCCACTACTTCAAGGAGTGTGGGGAAGGCTAGATCCCCATGAACTGGCTAACTAAACTTCATTCCACAAGTTGAACAACCCTTTTTTCTAGATTGAGAAGCATTGATCTCTACCTTAGGAATATTCTCAAGCCTTTTGACAAAGTGTGACGACTTCATCTTTTGGAATTTTGACCCATTAGAGATCAGAGAATTGAAGGTGGCTACATCAGGTGTTGACAAAGGGGGCAGAGAAGCAGGGACTCCTAAACTAGCGGCCCTCAAATTACAAGAAACCCACTAAGCACTACAAAAACCCTCGCAGTGTTATAAAAATGCAAAGCATGACATGCTATTTATAATTTCTAATATTTAATATTATAAGTAGATAGAATTTATTTTATATGTGAAAACAAATCATAATTATTAGGAAAAATTGGTTAGAAATAAATAAACGTAAGTACCATAGGGTTTGCTTAAAAAAATGCTTTTAAATTTTACAAAATTTTAAGAACATAGATTTGCTAATAAAACAAGTTTTTAAATTTTCAAAATTATCGATGTATATACAATGAGTCCATTTCCAAAAATGAAAATTCCTTATTTTTCTAAATATATTAAGCGTATAAATTATTCATGAAAATGGATACGAATTTATCGAGAATTTATCTGTTTCTTGGTGGAGTTTACTGCCAAATTGTGATGAGTGAGAAGAATTTTCATTTTGCCGTGATAAGACGAAATGAGTTGCGCTGAGGGAATCAAATTGAGTATAATAAAATAGTACATATTTTATTGTCACAAATTTTTCTAAAATGTGACAACTAGGTGCAAAAAATGCAATCTAAGAGATAGAGAAGATGTGTTGCTATCGGTTCACGAGGTGCTTTTTCTTCTCTCAAGAGTCTTCAATCTAAGAGATAGAAAATATATGTTTCTATAGGTTCATGAGGTATTTTTTCTTTTCTTCATGACAAGAATTTTTGAGATTAAGAAGAGGTTCCAAGAGCATGCTGTGGATATTAGGCATGGTAGAACCAAGTCCTCTGCATTAGTTGAGCATGCAGAAAAGACGAAGTATCACATTTGTATGGAGGACGATAGAATTCTTTCTAGGGTTGACCATTTCCATCACCGGAAATTTAGGGAGGCGATTGAGATTGAGAAGAAGTCCTGCACATTAAACAGGAATGACAGATGAAAAATTAGCACTTATTGGATTCCATCTCTTCATTCCCTGTAAAGATTCTTTGATTTTTTATGTTTTGATCTTATTATTATTATTCTATTATTTTATTTATTTATTAATTAAAATAAAATACATTTAATTTATCTGTTTTTATTTTATTATTATTATTATTATTATTTTTTTAAATTTTAATTTTTAAAAAAGTTTTTATTTATTCTTAACTTATTTTTAATTTTATTATTTTATTTATAAATTATTTATTTTTAGACTTTGACTTGAATTCTTTGTTTTATTTTACTTTTTAGTGGGTCCTTTTATTCTTTAGTTTTATCTTTATGATTTGATCCTTTTATTATTATTATTTTATCATAGTATTTTATTTATTGGTTTATGCATGTTAATTTATTTATTTATTAAAATGAAATATTTTATTTTTATTTTTATTTATTTTTATTGTATTTTAATTCTTGTTTTTAATTTTATTCATTGATTTTATTTTATTATTCTATTTATTTATAATTTATATTTATGATTTTGACTTGAATATTTTTCAATGAATAACCTATTTATATAATTTATATGGAGGAGTTAAGTTAGTTTTTTGGGTTAATTTTATATGAAGGGGTAATTATGTCTTTTTATATTTTTATTTTTAGTTTTATTTTTGACCATTTCTAATTTTAAGGATGTGTTAGTTATATTTTTGAATTATTTTATAATTTTTCTTATTTTTTACCGTTTTTTAACTCTTTGGGTTTTTGACCGTTGCTTCTCTTTTATTGGTATTATGAATCACAGAAGCTTGCACTCTCAAATTCTTGAGAGAGTTATATTATTTTTTTAAATTCTTTTGATTAATTATAATTGACCATTTATATTTAATAGATAATGGGATTTATTCATGCACGTTATAGCCCTTAATGAAGCTATATAGCTCTAAAAGATATATCATAATCATTAGCTATATATTTGATAAAGTGGAGGAGATATGCCCATGTGTCTATATATTTTATTGCACGTAAAAACTGCAAAATTTTGATATGGGCTCCATTCAAAAGCACGTCTCTTTGTTAAATTTATAATCAGAATATGATATGGGCTCCATTCAAAAGCACATCTCTTTGTTAAATTTATAATCAGAATATGATCTTTCACTCACTTAAAAATTCATCTTTTAAGTAGGTTGATTTTTTTTCCAAATATTTTATATAGTTTCTATATCTTTATGAAGGTGATTGTTATATTTATATTTATTTTGTTGCACATATAATATAATCTTTCATGTGGTCACACTTTTGTTGGAAATGATATAATCTTTCGTCTTTATATATGCATGCATATTTTATTTTGAATTGCAATATTGTTTAACTAGTTTTTATCTCAATTTATTTATAGATGAAATGTTATATTTCATGTCCAATTGTTTTCATGTGAAACCAGTGGATTGGGAATATAAAGAATTATAGAACTACAAGTTTCCATCCACTATAATAACCTACAAACATCTAGGTATATTGACTGCAAACATTTTAATGGATGACTTGATATTTTTTTTTTCTTAGAGCATTTGTTTTATGGTTTTTTCCCATTTTTTATGGACATGTATAGTTTTATATATAGTCTTTTTGGGACACCTATTTCTATCATATACGTGGATATAGACTCACAAATGTCTCAAAAAATAAAATATGCAAGCAACAAATGGAGAAATGTATGGATGGACAAAAACACAAACTTCATAGTCTCAAAATGATCTAGAGGCAGAAACCCATAATACTCAATTGAAACAATGATTGCATGAAAATTTTGGAAGTTTTTCTCATGGTGATCTAGATGAAGAAAAAAATGAAGTTGAAGAAGAGGCTAACAATCAAAAGAAACTTGAAGTGCAAGAAAAAAGAAAATTTCATATAGAATGGTTAGATAAGTTTGATTGGTTGGATTATGTGATGCATGATGATACAATCATCATGAAATGTAGCTATTGTGAGAGGTATAATATGAATGGACCATGGGGTTTAGGAAGCGGCTGTATTACATTACAACATAATTCTCTTGTTATTCATGAAAAAATATTGGTACATAAATATGCTAATGCAAGATGGATTAGTGAATTAGACACAAATATGAAACCAAATCCATATCATATTAGGCAGATGGAAGATGAAAATAAGGAAAAAGTCATCATTATAATGGTAATATCATATTTTGTTTTCCAAGAAGATATATCTTTATAAAAGTATCAGAAGCTTTGTAAATTCCTCATGGAAGAAAAAACACCATATAGTCCAAAGTCTTAAGAGTACTCCTCATACATAAACCATAAGTCTGTAAATGATTTTATATATTGTATATCAAGATATCTTGAGTGGATTCATATAAAAAATATGTTGGAAAGTCCTTTCCTTTCATTAATGGTTGATGAAAGAACTGATCAAAGCTTAGAACAACACCTTATTGTCTAAAGCTTAGAACAAGATTCAAAGGATCTTGGCAACCTATCTCAAAATTTAAGAAGCTTAAGAACGTAATGGATGGAAAAGGAAAAACATCATATTTGTGTCAAGGAATTAATAAATGTTAGAGGACTTTAGGACAAAAAAATTGATAATCATTTCTACAGATGGAGCTTTAGCAATGATTGGACATGAAAATGGATTTGTCTCATTTTTGAATAAAGACATTCCAAACCTTATTGCTATACATTGTGTGGGTCATCATGAGTCTTTAGCAATTACAAATGCTTCTGAGAATGTATATGAGTTATTATATGTTGTAAAAATTGCAAACAAAGTGTATTTGTGGGTTCAAAACTCACCAAAGACAAGTAATGAATTGAATAATTTTCTTAAATTCATTCACATTTCTATTCTTGATGTCTTACAGATACACTCACTGGAAAAATGAAAATAAAACTTCATCATGGTAGGATAAGACACATATTTACTCCATTCACTTTTGTTTTCATATGCTGACTGATGTGTTGGGTGAATTGAATAGGTTGAACATGCATTTTCAAGAGGAAAATGTAGACATTACCACTATTGGGTCAACTCTTTAAGTAACAAAAGTACATTGTCAAGATGGTTATGAGAAAATAAACATTTGTAGAAGGTAAAACTTATATTAAAAAATTTCTAAGTAATTCTCAATATGGATATATTGAAGTTAAAGATGAAGGGATAACTATAAATAAACATGAGTTACAATACATTTCTACCCCTACTATAATGCCTTATTTTAGTGATATAAGGAGACATACTATGAATCCTTGCACTAAAGGCACACAAGAGAGTTTCTAACCTCATATAAAGTTATATTGAGTCTCTGATAGACTCTTGAATGAAATATTCCCATAAATTCATCTTTTTAATGCAACAAAATTGTTCGTTCCTTGTTATTATCCAGAAGAGAACTGTAGTCATGAAAAAAAAAATTACTGTGTTGGATTTTTAAAATTTTTCAACATTTGCAACACACCATATTAGAGCTTGTCAAAATTTCCTTTATTTTATGTTAAAGCTTGTAAAAAAAGTTGCACCTTTTTTGTTGATTCATTAAATATGGCTTGTGAGGGTTTCACAATGAGGGAAACATGGAAGGAATTCCACATTAGAAAGCAATGCCACAAAACTTATCCTCATATGATGAAATTATGGCAAGATATACTCACTATTCCTGGAAGTACAATGGATTGTGAAAGAATATTTGCTAAACAAAAAATTGTCTAGGACATCAACAAATCAAGACTAGGATTTGATACACTAGATGCATTATGAGAATATATTTGAATGAGCCAGAATTATCTAATGTGTACTCGAGAGTAGTATATGGGGTATGAAGAGATACAAAGTCATGATGAGTTCTTGAACTTTGAGAGTTAGGATGTTGTTCTTCTTTATCTTTGGCAACAAATTTTGTTTATCTCACAATCTTGTTTATTTTGAATGTGATATTGTGGGTTTTGCTAAGTGGAAGATTAAAGACAAGAAAATTTTTAGTGTGTTGAATTTTTGATGAGTTTTTTATAAATATTTAATGAATTTTAAAATATTTGACTTGCAATGAAGTATAATAACAATATGTAATTGAAAAACCTAATTTATGAAGAGAGTGAACAAAAAGAGGTAACACTATTAATTGAATATTTTGTTATCTTTTTCAACTATGATCTTTACTCTTGGAATATATAAAGATATTTTGGTACTATTGCTGTCATGTTAGATACTGAAAATTGTAAATATTCTCTCTCATATATATATATATATCTCAGAACCAAGCTTTGAAAAATTTGCGTTTCTTGTGCAATCTGAAGTTGCAATAATAGTGACCAATTTATTGAAAAATTAATGGGTAAGTTTTTTCCCCTTTAAATAATAAACATTTTGATTTTTGAATATGAAAATACAAAAACAATTTAACTAATAAAACTAAGATTGTTGCTTTTATGGTTTAAGGGTCTATCTTTTAATTTTTTAAGAGAAATAATCTAACCATTATTCATTGTTACAATTTTTATTTTCATTGTGTTACAAGAAGGGTTTCTCACTATTTCATGTTGCTTTCTGGATGTTATAATTAGTAATGCTTTCAATTTTTAATTCACCTTAGGGATGTAAGGGCTACATTTAAGATGTTTCTCCTATTGTAAAATCTTGATGGAGTGATAACATTTTAAAAGTCGATGTTGGAAAATTTTCAATTCAATATGTAGTATGTAATATTCAATGATAATTTATTTTGATAATACAAGTTATAAGGGATGTTGTTTAAATTATGAATTTTTATCTCGCATATTTTTTCTAACATCGAAAAATTTATAGTCAAAATATTATGAAAATGGAAATTTATGATAGTGAAATTTGTATAGAAGGATATAAAAGAATTTGAGTGTCATAAATATGTATGAAATGTAAGATGATGGCAATGAAAAACAAATAAATGACATCAAATTTTCACTTGATAGGAAAAATAAATTATAAATTCCAGGCCTAAGTGACTATACGAATCAAATTGTAATTCAAATGCATCATTTGTAAAAATATATAGTAGATCCGCGTGGGACTGATGATATTGCTAATTTAATATAAAATGTGATGGCAATATGGATGGAAAACTTGTATGATAGAAAGAAGAAAGAATGAATTCTGGTTGATAGAGTATTTATAGAAGAAATATGGTGCTTATATGTGGAAAATGTGATGGTTTTGTGCAGAGGCTATACCACAGAAGTGGCGAATCAATGTGCAATAGTGGTTGTGTACAACAACTTCGATGATTTATTTAGTATATGCAACATGCTCAATTTGTTGAATTTTCTGGACAATATGATGATTGATGTGTGGATGTTGGTTGATAGCAGGCTACCCTGCTAATACCCACTTTCTCACCTTCAAGAATATAATAATGCATCTTCCAAGTTTCAAACAAAATGTTTCCCAGACTTGGGAAAATCTAAAATTAATGCGGAAGCCACTTTCTGTTCTTAACACTATGGTTAGAACCCAAACAATCAAATTCCATTTATCTTTTAACTCATGGTCAACATCCCATTCTTGACTTTTGCTTGAATTTTAAACCCCCTTATATACTTTTTGAAGTAGAAATAATGTTCCACTTAATCACGCTGTTGACTTTGGTTAAAGAACCAAGTCATAATCTTTGGCCCTGGCATACAATTCACCTTTTTAAATTACATGCAAAATACCCCCCTTACTCATTGGTATTTATCAGTTTTAATTTACATTGGTTAAACCACACATCGTTTCGGGACCAATGCATATACCAGCTTCAATTTAACCAATATTTCTCTATGCTTGTAATCTCAAATATCAATGCACTTATCATCCAAGGTTTTAATTAAACTTTCTCTTACCTTGTCCTTATTGACCATGTTACAATATTTCATACCTTTTCGAATTCAACTGACGGAATTATGGACCATATCAATGATATTTCAAACTTAACCTTATGTTATAAAATTGACATAAGTTTAACTTACCAATTCCACCAGTGAAATGAATTCACACATCACGAGGCTGATATTGAGTCATATGTGGCCCACAACTTCCAGCCATACTTATTCATTGCCCATATCTCATTCAATCAGATGATGGACGCACCATCGCATTTCAACACAATAAATCAACGGCTATCTCATAGCAAAATTGCAAACTCTCATTTGGTTAAAACTTACGCAATAAAACCGGTTTTATAATATCATCTAGGCCACATGTTGACTATTGAATTGTATCGCATTCCTCATCAAGGAAACCACTTACTGGTTAAATGCTATGTGAAACCACTGGTTTGGGGTTTTGAAACCACCATCACAGTTCCCTTTTTCCACGGCTTCTAGTTTCGCTTACGCACAGTTCCACCTTTCCTTCGATTCAGAATCTGCTGTGTTATCTACGCTCCATTCGATCACACAATTCCACTTCATCGTTTGGGAAAAAAACTCTTCAACGCTGCAATTAACATTCACTTACTCGTTCCAAACTGTGCCATTATTCTACTTCCAATTCACAGCTTCATCATAAGCCCACACAAATGCAGCTCCTTTGCATAAACGAAAGCCCTTTCATGCTTCGTTAGCCCAAGTTCCTTCACACAAAGACAATATAAAAAAACAGAACATTGGTTTTCTGTTATACCTTTAAATGTTGATACCCTTAGTCTTAGTCTTGGCACTAATCCAATTCATTATTCACTCGGATGTATTTCTATATTCAATGCTGGATTGAATTAAAAACACCTTTGCTTCTGTGTCATCGATCCTTTCAGTGATCGATGACTACAGTCTCATCCAATATTTACAATCACACATGTAATCCTTATGCCCTTTGATTCAATGTCCTTATTTCAGTATTTCCATCGAATCCTTCAATGGTAAACATAATACCATTTCAACCCTATTGCAGAGTTCTATTATACACTTGCTCACAGAAACTCAAAACATTCCTCACACAGAATTAAATCAAACAATACACATATGATTCAGAAGTCAATCCCTTATATATATATGTAGTCAAATATTTACAAAAGACTCCTTGTCTCTGGCCAGATATTCAAATCAATGGCTCTTTCTATAATTGCCTGTAGGCTTACAAACAAAAACCCTATTTGTACAAAATCCTAAATCTACCCTGTCTCTCTACTTTTTCTTTCCTTTTAGGATTATTATATTTATACAAATTAGGATGAACCAATTTAGGTTTAGATCCCTCAATAACTCAACAAAATCCCCTAAATCCTCAAGCTCCTAAAATCTATCTTTTATCCCTAAAAATCCTCACAAAATCATGGAACTGTTTCTAACTTAATATTCACAATAAATCTTAATTATCCTATCTCCCTCATGTTATCCAATCATTCGGGAACATTTACAAAATCCTCACAATAATTAAAATCACTCAAAACCCATTAATAATTACATAAAAATCAAATTTCTCTTAAAAACAAAAGACCCCTATGTTTTTGTTAAAATACAAAGTATTTTCAGAACCTAATTCCCCTGCATCATTGGTTGTATAGATAACAATTGAGTGGATGTGTGGGTTTCATGGAATATGTACAATGGAAATGTTTATTAATTCTAGTTCTCAATAATTGAATGCGTAAGTTTTGTAGAGTTGATGGTTTTTTAACAAAGGAATCCTATCATATATAGGGCTAAGGGCCAATTGTTGCCAATGATTATAGATAAATTTTTTGTTTATTTTTTGATTGGCATGGCTAAAATCTTATATTATCAATGGGAAAGATGAAAAAATGAAGCTCTCACACCAAAAGTGACAACCAACATGTCTCATCAATTAAATATCCAAAATATTTGGAATATCCACTCTTAAAATATTTGGTGCTCTATAGATTTGACTGTTGCCAAATCCTAGGAGCCACAAACTAGTTTTTCCAACTAGTTCCAAGGTTGACACCATCTTGAATCGCTTATAAATATGTAATATAATGATCCACTGAGGGAGGGAGGGAGGGGGTGGTGTGGTTCATTGGCATAGAGAAATACTTCAAATAAAAAACAAATGCAAGAAAATTGGTTACCTAGTAGACATGAATGCGAGTTTATGCATGGAACATACAAATGAGGGACTCATATCCCTTCACTTTGTGGATCATATATTTGATGAGTTAGTGAGGATTGCATTCCATGTGATGGTTTATGGATTCATTGTAGCTTTCCATATTACAATGTAAATCCATAAAATAAGCCTTGCAAATATCCATTAAATTAGGTAATGAAATATTGATATAATGTGCCAATGACCACAAGCTCCCCATATTTTAGACTTGAACCATAGTTTTCCCATCTATTTTTGATCCATAAATTTCCATGGATATTCCACTGGAAAATTCGTCCAAACAATTATGATAATATTATGCTTGAAATATGAAATTCTACATTATTACAATTTTATTAAATTTCTAGATATGTAGATTTTACTATAAGTAGTGCATGTATGTGAATGGAAATTATGAAGAAAATAAAGAACGAAAAAATAATATCTCACAGACACATAAGACACACTCTTTTCTCTAGGAAACTCTTTTGAGAGGAAAACCTAGCTAGAAGGTGAGGCCGCTCCGCTCTCTTTCTCTGTCTGGAAATATGGTTGCAAGTACAACAAAGTATGGCTTGTGGCCCATGGGTTACTACTATGCACAAATCCTCTATGTGTACTCTACCTCCTATCCCTATTGGCTATGTTTGCTCAACTATGGAACAAATGCACTCGAAAGAATGAAATGCCTTTTCCTCCCAGTGGCCCAGGTATAACACAACCTGATAGCCTACTAGTGGTTAAGTTTGACTACCTCACCTCTTAACTAGATTTAAAATATAGAATCTTCTAGATTATTTTACATCATAATCATGTGACTATCCCATTTTCCATGAATAATGGGGGCTGATGCAACATCCTCTCAAATCATGGGTGTGAAAAAAGGAAATTCAACTTATGAGTGGCATAAATTTCACATACGAACTCCGATTGAAACGCTTCTTAAACTATTGGAAATATCTACGTGTGTAGAATAACATGAAAATGTGCCACACTAAAGCAATAAATTTTTACCCCTAAAATATATCGTTTGATTCCTAAAAACACTCATGGAAGGTTTCAAACCTTGTTTTGCCAAACTGTGTCCTGTCGGTAAAAATGGTCCCATGAGTTGATTCCTCCACTTTTTCCACTTCGAATGCATCAAGATGGACGAAAAAATTTATAATGATCCATTCTAGATCACACATCTCCATTTTGGGAGGCTTTTGGTCCCCAAAACCTTCTACTGAATGACATGAGGAAATTTTCCCTCCACCTTCTCTCTGGTCTACCATTTAGCTTTCCCTAGAAGTTGTCCTTTCAAACCAATCTTCCAAAGGTCATGTTGCCCATGTCTTGTAGTTATGGGCCTCTTCTGCAAAAATATATCTTCTATCAACTCTGCTTGAGCATCTAGTGCCAACTCCTCCATAGAAGGTAGGATTTGTTCCTCTTCTTAATCTAACATTGAAGGCTAATAGATTTTCAGATTCTCTACATTCACAACTAAGTAAATGCACATATATGGTGGTAAAGTGATTCGATAGGAATTATCAAACACCTTTTCCAGCATCTCAAAGGGACCATGCTTCAATGCCTTTATTTTCTTACTAGGCCCTTGTAGCCTCTCCTTATTCAACTGTAGCGATACTCTGTCTCCCAAATTGAACGATTTTTCTGTTTTATGTTGATCATGCCAAGAATTATACTTATACTATGAATTCTATAGTGTCTCTTATACTTGTATATGGATGAACCTGATCTTCTATATAAAATTTTCAACCCTCTAGGCGTCTCCTGGAATAGCTTCCCTCACCCCTCCTTGCTTCCCATATAAAATATCCAAAGGTGAAAGTGGAAAATATCCAAAACATGTTTCAAATGGGTAATTTCTTGTAGAAGTGTGGACTACTCTGTTGTAAGAATATTTTTTATTACCAAATTTTCATCCCAGGTCTTCAAATTCTTCTGGTTGTATCCCCTCAGAAGCTGCACCAAATTCATGTTGACTACTTCTGTCTGTCCATTTGTCCGTGGACGGAATTCTGCAGAAATTTTCAATTTCGTGTCCATCCTCCCACAATGTAATTGAGAATGCACTAAGAAATATTATATCACTATCTGAAATGATGCTCCTTGGTATCCCAAAGTGCACCCAAACCTATCCAATGAACAACTTCACTACTTCTTTCTCATTGAAGGTCTTTGATAGCGGGGTCATCCACAGTCCCGTTTTGCTCAACTTTTTAACAAGCTGTGTGTACAAATGCATTCAAATTTTCATGCCCAATCATCTTCCCAATCCGGGAAATCTCACAGCCCCCCTTTATTCTAGGCTGGCAAATTCCACACTTAATCTGAGAGTGTTAATATCTCAAATCCCTGAGATTTGAGATATTAATTCCAAGGCCTTATGTTATGCGCTCAACTAACTTTTATCCAAATAAATTTTGACACTCCATCCACATATGGAGGCATTTCCCCATTTCATGCATTTACGAATCATCCCTCATCTTATAATTAACCCCCTGGTATAAGTCTCGAGAATACACCTATAGATATGGTTAAATGTCATGCCATACCTTCAATTTCTCATCGCGTATGATTGTAGCACGCTCCCTTTGCATATTCAGTATCCTCTATTAACCTCGCAAACCTTAGTTTAAAGGTCCCACTCAATATAATTTAAAACTGGGCCCCCGCGCTATAGTCCTTCCACATACGACGGCGGAGAGCACGTCGCTTGGCTTCAGATGATCCGACGGATATCGCTCGGCGAAGATGCACGGATGATAACGCGCGATGGCGCGCAATGAAAGTGGTTTTGCCACGCTACTCAGGGACACATGCCACCGATCCTATGGAATCGCTCCCAATTCTCTAAATACCGCTTTCATCACAAAGGTGGTGCGATCAATACCAGAACCCGTCCTTACTGTTTACTCCCGCAAGGTTCCGCCTTCAAGGTTCTGCTCTTCTCCTTTACGCTCAGGTTCCGCCTTCAAGGTTCCGCTCAGCTTTCGAATTAAACATTCAAGAATTCGCTGAACCACTGTGACCCTCGCTAGTACGCAGACAACGCATAGCCCTTTCACCGTACTCGATTATCGAACGACAGTCGGTTCCTTATGCGCGGCATAAAACCTCTATGCGTGGCTTAAAGCCATATCTCTATCCATGGCATATACTCATGACCATATGACTCCAATGTCGACCAGTTCGAGATGCACTGTCGACAGCATTAACACTGGTTTCTCTGGCTATATACAGAGCGTAATTAACCCCAATTTACAGAGTACAGAACTACACATTATCATACACTCTCTTTTCTGAATACACAGGCACACTCTTAGCTAGATTTATAGAGTCCTGCTCCTACAAGAAATTAAGGCAATTCACGCGGAATTTCACCAATAAATGCATAACTACACTGAGATAATTTCCTCATACGATTCGACCAAGAAGACGTAAAATCACACATGGAACTTATAAACAATTCTTCAAAATAGATATATATATACATATACAGGCAATCAATCTCAAAAGCAATCGCTTACAAACTCATGACAGGCCAGATATTCAGTTCAATGGCCATTATCCTCTTACTCTGTTGCTGAAGAAGTTCTCTACCTCTAACTCTCTCTCTCCTATCTAAACTCTTCAGGATTACATTTATACCACAAGGATGACATGAATCGATTCAGGTCTCCAAACAGTTCAACAACTCTTAGCATTCCCAATTCCTAAAATCAGACTCAATAACTGAACTAATCCTAAACTGACTCTTCGTATTCCTATCTTAACCAATTTCTCATGTTCTCAAAATGACTTGAGAACAATTACAATTCCCTACCAAATTTATTTAATATTTACAAGAAATTTAAAGAACATGGGACCCCCTATGTCTACTTATGTACAAAGTAACTTTTGAGCCTAATGCCCCTGCATCAGTATTTTTACAGGGCATCAAAACACACATCTTGTTGAACCTGTCAACTACCACGAACATGTAATCATGTCCCTTTCTATTTGTTGGTAAATAACCCACAAATTACATGGAAATTATTTCCTAGGATGAGTAGGTATAGGTAAGGGATGATATAGACCCAGTTTCCTATTGCTAGGTTTGTTGTTACAAAAAAACATGCATCCTCTTATGCACCTAGCTACCTTCTCTCGCATCTTGGGTCGATACACATAACTCGACAAGTTGGTCATGATCTTCCCTACACCAAAGTTCCTTACAACCTTAGAGGCGTGAGCCTCTCTAATTAGCTGCAATCACTCACCTTTAGGAACACACAAATTATCTAGCCTATAGATTAACCCATCCTAGAGATGGTAGTCAATGGTGCTGTCGCCATCATGCACATGAATCTGACTCTGCAACTACTAAAACACATCCTTGAAGTTCTCATCCTTTAAATATGCCTCTCTGTATGTGTTATCACCCAAAAAAATAAATAAATTTCAAAACATCATTGTGTTAAGTTTACTTTTTTTCATGGTTCAAAATTGGGTTTAGAAGTCAATTTAGGATTTGATCAAGGGTAGATCAGATTTTCATAAGTTCAAAGCCCATCCTTAAGTTCAAATAAAGTATTTTTTAAAGTTCATTCATTGTCAAATATCCATAATTTCCATTTGCAGGTCATTTTCTAAGGTTTCATGTCAAAACTGGTCAATTAGCCAAGAAACTTCATTTTCGTAGCGCCACTAGTTCAAAAAAATTTATTTGCGCTTCGAAAGCACTAATAGTTTCGTAGCACAAACAGGGAAAAATACATTGTCGGCGCTACAAAAACGCGGTTTCTTAACTGTCTTGTCATCTGAGCTGAAATATGTCAGAATCCGTTGGGAAATGATACGTTAGTGGTATGATGAGTCAGTTAATGATGAGATTTAGTGTACTTACCCACGTTGCAGTAGTCATTGTCATGATAGGGTATGAATGAGGCATCATTTAGTTGTGAGATGACATTTTAAATTCAAAATATTTCCTAATTAGTCATTCTCGTTTTCTTTGCCTCCATTTAAGTTTCTGAGCTTTGAAGTGTCAAGCCAAACCTGTGGCTGTTCCATACAAAGGTTTTCTACATCTTAATCAAGCGAGGCTGATATAAACTAATCAAGCGAGGTTTCTATTTCACATATTCAAGTGAGACTAATCCAATTTATCAAGCGAGGCTGATAGGTTTTCTGTGAAGCATGGCAGAGGAAAAGAAAGTCCACAGATGGGGACACTTCTTGAGACATGAGCCTGAAGATATGACGGCCATAATTGAAGACCCAACAGTGATGGAGGCGTTCAAAAGAGTAGGTTGTCTTCAATTTTGTGAAAATTTGCAGGGTTGCCACACACAAGTTTCCAAATAATTTGCCTTGAACTTCAATGGAACAACTACCAAGGTTGGGATGCTAAGTGTGTCAATTTCACCAAAGATTATTGCTGCTGTGACAGAGATACCAAGGGGTCAAGAAACTTGGTTTAAAGGTTTCAAATTTGATATGGAGCCATGCAAAGAGTTTATGAAACCTGAGTATGCAGATATGGACCTCAATAATGCTATCCCTAGAAGCTGCATCAAAGACACTTATGAAAAATTTTTGTTCAACATTCAGAGGTATTTTACATGTGAAGGCAGATATCATAAGGTTTACACATATCATTTCAAGTTGCTTCTGCATTTCACTGGTAGGATTTCACTTGATTTGCCCTTTTATTTGCACAGGAGTCTTGCAAAAATCGCTGATAAAGTCCAAGCCAAATTTGAAGGTTGTGAGACATCTTTGTTTCATCATGGTTTGATGAAGTTATTGATTTTGAATGAGCTTCATAAGATAGGCATGGATTGGTCATCCTTTTTGTTTATAAATGGTTTTGAGTTGGAAACCCTAATTCCTGCTAGAAACCCTAAAACTAAAGGAACTCCATCACCACCAGTAGCAGAATCTAGTCAACCTATGGTTGCAAAACCAAAGGAATTTGAAAAACTGAAGCCAAGGAAACAAGTTGAGAAAAGGATAGAGTAGACACAAGTGCTTGATACACCAACTCCATCACCTGCAAAACATAGGTCAAAGATTGTCAAAGAGGAAAAACAGAAACAAGATGTCAGTAAGCAGGAAATCAAAAGAGTAACAAGAAGCCAAGCAGTGGCATTAAAAGGAAAAATAGTTGCTACATCTACAGAGGACTGCCCAGTGATAAAGGGAAACTTAGATGACATCCTGCATGCTATTGACATAGGGGAGACACCCATTGTTCAAGCTGAGTCCATTGGAGAATATGAACATAAACAGAAAAAGAAAAAGTCTGCAAAAAAGCTTGAGTTTGAAGGGGAGGATGCAACCTTCATCTTTCAAGCAAGAAAAGCTATAAATAGGCATGCTAAGAAACTTAAGGAAGGTAGCAAGGAAGTTTAAGAAACTATTAATATAGCTAAAGCCCATAAAGAAGTGGTCGATCTCTCATCACCTACAGTAAAGCATGCAACCAGTAGAACAAATAAGGGGAAAGAAGAAATGACAGAGTTTCAACATCTTGAGGAGAGATTGAGGTTGGAAAACCAAGAAATTGCTGTGATGAGAAAGAGGGATAGAAAGCACAGTATTGAGAACGAATAATTCAAAAGAATGAAGGCACTGTGGGAAGGTAAAATTGGTTCTATTTCTGAAACTCCAAGCAGTGCAGAGCAATTTTTCACATGGACAGTCCCAACAATAAAGGAAGCCAAATTTGTCAGAGTAATAAATACTCACTTGAGAGCTAATAACATGAGACTTAAAGATCAAGTGAAGGACTTGGAGCAGCAACTGAAATTGACTTAGGATGAGTTAAAGAACAAAGGTGTTAAAATGACAATCATTAAAGAGTCAAAAGCTAAATTAAGTGAAAATGAAGAAAGGACCTCATTAAGGCTGAAATGATTGTGTTTTCAGTTCACATGGCTTTTTGATATGATGGAATCAGTTTATTTTGGTGTTTCGGTACATTTTCAATTTTCATTTTGGAAAATTTTGAACAAAACTGCTCACTCAGCAGTTTCATAGCGCAAACAGTGTAAAAAGGGAGAAAAGCACTACGAAAATGCTGTAGTAGCTTTTCTTTCCCTTTTTCATCAAATTTTGAGGGGTAAAAACATGAATTAAGAACTGAAAATGCTAAGGGTGATGTATTTAAAGATACTTAAGTTATTTTTGGAGGAAAGAGGTCAAGATTTTGAAGAAAAAAGGGTAAAAGAGCAGCGCTATGAAAGGCACTACGAAACTGTGTTGTTTTCATAGCACGGTCTATTACATCCCATTTGAACAGTTTGGAGATGGTTTTGGAAAAATAGAGCTTAAGGAGGAGATTTGGCATGTGTTAATTAAATTTCTAACAGCTAAGGAGCTCGAAATAATGAGTTCATGGTGGTCAGAATGTTCCAAGAGTGCAAAGGACCCTATGCCTAGAAAACAATGGACTGTTTCCTACTTTGATGGAGGTCAGCATTATGGTCATAAAGATTTGAAGCCTATCATCCAGATTCGACCATGTGTGAATACACTTGGAAAATTATGTAATTTAGTTTAGATAAGGTTGTTATGGATAGAGATAAGGAGTTTGAATCCTATTTGTAATATGACTGTTTAGTAGATTAGATGTCTTTTTGTAATAAATACCATGTCATATGGTTATGAAAGGTGTCAAGTGTTAGGAATTCGATTTATCTAACACAAGATAAGATTATCTCATGTTGTAAATGGTCTATAAAGGACCAATAATTCGAATGTACCAGGGTTGGAAATTTTTAGCAAAAGACCGTGCTTATTGTAATTGACTAGTTTTTCGCTAATACAGAGATTTCTACTTAGCCAACTTGAGATTCAGAAGGAGTTCTAGTGTTTTCTTGTTCTAATTGCATTTTTATATTATCCTATTGTAGTGGTGTTTGTCTATGTTACTCAAAATTCATCTTTGATGCTCTGACTTCCTATATAGATAAATTGACTGTGATTTTTACAGTTTCACATGTGTATCTCTTGACTAAAACTCTAATATGCCTCAACTTCCATGTTAAGTAGATTTATTGGTTTACTGAAACTATTTTGACTCCATAAGAAAAATGTGTACTTGTTGATGTGATTTTCAACCTACATTTATCATCTATATTATTATTACCCACATAGGGTTAGCTATCTATATTTTTATCAAAAATCATTAACCCTTTGAGAGAGCCCTCTCAGGTTGAGGATGCTAAGCCTCAATCAAAATATTGGTTTGAAATAGTTACATGATATTGATTTGATTAGCAGGCTATCAAGTCCAATTTTGTGATAACAATATGCATCATGGGCCATGTGCATAAGAGTCCCCAAAGCTGTGATATTTAATGTGGGTGGCCTTGAGAGTATATCAGAAAACTTGTTTGTGTTTCCATTTTTACACTTG
Source organism: Pinus albicaulis (assembly GCA_034641835.2). Lineage (NCBI taxonomy): Eukaryota > Viridiplantae > Streptophyta > Pinopsida > Pinales > Pinaceae > Pinus > Pinus albicaulis. The sequence goes on from CM076579.1 coordinate 535,602,611, forward strand.
ATCACCAAATAAAACTGTTGTAGAAACCCAATCCACTTGTAGTGTCTAGTCTGTTATAGCTTACACTAGGCCTGCAAGTACTATAACAACTGGTGATCTGTGTGGATTACTATCTCTTTTACCATCAGTTAGTGCTTCCACTTCCTCACATCTTGTACCAGGGCATAGAGCTCCTTATCGTAGGTAGGAAAGTTAATAACTACCCCATGAAATACTTAAAAATGGTAGCTTACATGCCTTCCTCCCTAGATCAAGACCACTCCCATAACATATCCACTCACATATGTCTCCATTTCAAAGGGTTGTTGCAAGTTTGGTAATGCGAGAACTGGTGCTTTCATGATCTTCTTTTTTAGCTCCTCGAAAGCCCTTTTCCCGACACATCCGCTAAGTCTTGTCCTTATTTGGAACAATGACAATGGGTCACCCACCTCGTGATGTACTCGGTCGAATGACACCCTGTTCTAGTATTTTTTGCAACTGTTTCTTCACCTCACTTGCTTCTATAATAGATTTCCTATACAACTCAATATTTTGCACTAGGAGGTCCAACAATAGCTGGATCTCATGCTCCACTTCCCTCTTAGGTGGTAACCCTTTAGACTCTCGGAAAAAATCCATATATGCCTATAAAAAATCTTCAAGTTATTTTTTTATGTTTCTTAATACACCACTCCAGGGATGCCTTGCCTCTTATTGACTCATCTATAGATTGGTTTTCTCTTAAAAACAATAAAACATACTTCTTGTTGGAACTGATCAATTTATTGGCTTGGTTGGCACTTCCAACGAAATTTTTGACTTTCCTTTGTGCGCATTTATGATGAATTATTTCCCATCCTTGACGGGCCAATAATGGTTATCTCTCCGCATGAATATTTCATCTCGCATGACATGTAGGGACTGCCAAATAAAACTCCACATACATCAAGGGGAACCACATCTAGATCTACTTCATCAATATATTCAACACTGATAGAAAATATAATTTTGATTATTTTGTTACCTTTAGCTCTGCATCCTTATTTACCCATCCCAGTGGATATGGGTTTGGATGATCACAAACTTCAAACCCCAACTTCTTTCTCAACTTTGCTACAATGATATTTTCTTGTGATCCTGAGTCAAACATGACATCAATATTTGTCTTCTTGACCTGTATCTTTATATGGAAGAGTTTGGTCATTTATTTATCTTCCTTAGTGTTGAAGGCTACTCAAATTCACATCCTTCTACATCGATGTACATATGATATTATCATCCACATCTGAGCTTCTTTCAAGTTGGTTGCTCGAATCAATGGACATGAGATTCTTCTTCTTATTATATTTCTTTTTGTTCTTTAGATTCAATTCTGAATGCAACTTCCAACACTTCTCCTTTGTATGGACATAAATGTTGTAGTGGTTGCTAGGATCTTTAAACTGGTGTACTGTGGCTGCTATATTTTTATTTTTTTCCCCCTTTTTTCTTCTTCTTACCCTCCTTAGCAGTGTCCTATTACTCCTTCTGCTTCGATCCACTTGGTTTCCAGGATCTTTAAAATGGTGTTGTGGCTGCCATATTTTTATATTTTCTCCCTTTTTCTTCTTCTTCCCCTCCTTAGAATCATCCTGTAACTCCTTCTACTTCAATCCACTTTATTACGCTCCCTTCAAGCCTATGTTCTCCAGTTACTGTGCATGTACACAAGCCTCATCCATTGATTTGGCTTGAACAACACCACTTGCTCCCACATATGGCAGTGTAGACCCACCAAATACTTGAGGAGCACATTTGGGTTATTCAAGGAGATACCCAACATTATAGCCATATTTCTAAACTCTGTGGTGTACTTCTACATGCTTTGGTCCTACTTTTTCCTGAAGTAGTGCCACCAGATCCACTGGTCCTCCACATACCCATTAGGGTAAAATTGTGTCTTAATGAGGGGTTTGAAGTCCTCCCACTTAGTCGTTGGAGGCTCTCCCTCCAAATTCAGGGTCTTCGTTTGGCTCTCCCACCAAGTTAGTGCATGGCCCTCTAATTTTAGTTGTGCAAATAAATATTCTGTCTTTCCTAAATTTGATGGACACTTAAATAAGATTCCAATTGCTGCAACCAATGATTGAGCTTCATAGCGCCAATCTCACCATGGTATGATTTTATATCAAAATTTGCTTCCATTTTAAATGGGTAATGTGATTGGTTCATGACACTCAAACTGGGTTGATATTTTATGAGTTCTTTCTTTGGATGGTTATCTCTTTCTTCATGATCTCCTAATTCCCCTTCTAATTTCTCCTCTGCATTTGAACCCCCATATTCTCCATATATACCAAGCTTATTACTCAAGGTAGTCATGAGGATATTTACAATGTGGGTTATATCCATGATGTGTTGTTCCAACCACAAAAACCTCACCTATACAGGATCACGAGGGTCATTCACAGATTCATTGACCATGATTAGGGTTTCACGATTTTCAACCTCACCAATCTAGATCCCACACAAATATCCACAAAATACCCAAATAAATCTGCTATGATACCAATATGGTCTGCAAACCACCATGGATATTCCACTAGATAGTTCGTCATAATAGATCTTATAATATCATGCTTAAAATATGAAATTCTACATTATTACAATTTTATTAAATTTCTAGATATGTAGATTTCACTGTAAATATTGCATGCATGCGAATGGAAATTATGCAGAAAATATAGAACGGAAAAATTAAATCACACGCACACATAAGACACAATATTTACTCTGGGAAACCATTTCAGGAGAAAAAACCATCTAGAAGGCGAGGTCACTTCACTCTCTTTCTATGTTTGTAAATATGGCTGTAAGTACAAAAAAGTATGGGCCGTGTCACATGGGATGCTACAGTGCACAAATCCTCTCTGTGTGATCTACCTCCTATCCCTCTTGGATATTTTTTCTCAACTATGGAACAAATGCACTGCCTTTTCCTCCTAGTGGCCTAGTTCTACCACAACCCGATAACCTACTAGTGGTTAAGTTTGAATGACACACTTGTTAAATAGAGTTAAAATATAGAATATTCTAGAATATTTTACATCATAATCACATGACTATCCCCTTTTCCATGAATAATGGAAATTGATACAATATCCTCCTGAATCATGGGTGTGAAAACATGAAGGTCAACTTCCGAGTGGCATAACTTTAACATACAGACTCCGATTGGCACACATCTTGTGTCGTTAGAAAGATCTCTATGTGTAGATTAGTATGAAAAGGTGTTGAATCAAAGAAACAAATATTTACTCCCCAAAAACATCATTTGATGCCTTAAAACACTCCCACAAGGTTTTAAACCCTGTTTTGCCAAACTGGGTTCCATCGGTAAAAACGATCATGTGAGCTTATTCATCCACTTTTTCCATTATGAATGCATTGAGATGGATGAAAACTGATATAATGATCCAATCTATATCAATTTTCCTCTTAAAATTTTCCTTACAAGACATTGTAGAATTTAATGGAGGTGAAGAAACCCCCTTCTTCTTTATTTCTAGAATTGAAGCTAGAGGATTATTTCCTAACTTTGAATTGTATATTGTGTGATTGATGATAGTTTTGGAGCCTTCCATCACTTTATCAAACACCAATGCTTTTATCTATTTTGAGTCCTTGCCATAGAGCATAAATTTCTGCATTGTTGTTATAAATGATACCAAGTCCACAAGCGAAATAGATTTCAATCCCTCTAGGTTCAATATGACATGCCCCTTACACCTACCACCCCATGTAATATTAATCTAAAAATGTTATGAAACTTTACATACTCAAGTTCCACACTGTTATTTCTAGCATTAACAAATTTTGAATCAATAAGTAATAACAGAAGATTTATATTCTTTACTAGATATTGTAATTTAATTGATTATGAATTATGGTACAATTTTTAAATATTATTTATTCCAGAAATTGTATAAAGTTAGACATGATTATCACATTTTTTATCTTGTTCTAGATAAATCCAAAAATGACATGTAATTTGTAGGATTGAACCTAGGTGTGGAGGATAACAATCATTCCTCCTAACAACTCAAAATAAACACAATTGACTTAAAAAATTAAACTTGTAACTAGGTTTTTAATAATATCAATTATTTCTCATTGAACACAATAAATATCATTTTTTTAATTGAAATTTATCATGCTATATTTAGTATCAATTGAGTAATGGAAATTTAAAACTCATTTATGAAATCAATTGTTCAAGTCCTTTCAATCGTGGTACTTTACCATAATTTGTGGTTGATATTTGTGATTTTTTATATGCTCCCACCCTAAATCCCATTGTTTGACATAAAAAAAATTTAATCGCATAATTATTCACTTCATAATCTTTTTAACACTCTACCTTATCTCCCCGATGGGGGTGTAATCCAGTGCTCTCTTATAAGTTCAGACACACATACACTTGTCCTTCATTGATCATGGCATGGCACATAGGAGGTGGGTGTACTTGGGTTTTACACTTGACGTCCCTTCAATTCAAATGCATGTGAGTGGAATTGGGGTGGCTGAGTTACGTTGTGTATTGTAGTGGAGGTGAGATGCAATCCTCACCCCCCCACTTCTACTTTTATGGTAGTGCAGTGAGATGCATTCGATCCGGTCTGTTGTGTATGTGCTTTGGGTTGTTGTTCGCGACGTTAGGCTCTAGTGGTACAATGGTTCCCTTATTTGAGGTTCTCATCATGGTGGTGAGAGTGGAAAGTCAATATATTTCGTGTTATGTTTACACACCACAACATGAGGGCCTGATTTTGAGTTGGTGGTTGCTTATTCTAATTTTCCTCTCTTGGATAATGATTTAAAAGGTATTTAATATCCCTATCAGTGTTAGTTTGTGGTTGTTGGTATCTTGGTCATTTTTTAGGGTGGATTTAAAATACAAAATTTCCTTCTTTTTGGGTTGGAGTTTTATTATGTATTTTGGTTTTTAGAAACTCTCTTTGGAATATGACTCTATTGGTTCTGGTGTTGGTGAATTGGGGTTTGGTTTACCTAATTGTGAACCTTAATTGTTTACTTAAGTTGAGTGTCCTGAATTTTCCGCAATCTTGGGTCCATAGATTTGGGTCTAGGCATATAGGTTATTTGGGTTTTACAAACTGTCCAGTGGTGCCTTGTTGGTGGTGGGGTTTTCTAGATTTTATGCCTTTTCTTTGTAGATAATTATACATGACCCTTGAATCGGGTCCTCTATTGTGGAATTTTGGGGATGAAATTATTGTATTACGGTCGAGTTTTGAAGGGGTGGTGGTTCATCCATTTTTTTGTTTCGTTAGTCGTGGTTATTTAGCTTGTTGTCTAATTTGCTCTTTTGTTTTGGATACCATGACTCTCCATCAACGTATGGCAAGTAGAAGGGGTGGCACTGGTCATGTAGGGGTCAAACGAGTCGAAAATTCGCATGGGATCTAGTGAAATTTTATTTTGATTAAGTTCCTCTAGAAGTGCGCTGAGATATATTATTGTTGGAATCAAAAGATCCCGAGGAGCGTACATATTTTTCTGACTCAGAAGTTGGAAGAGATCATCTGAAATGGGTTCCAGACCTGGGAATGTTTTGAAAGAGGAGAAGAGATGATTTGAAATGGGTTCCATACCTGTGAATATTTTGAGAAAGGAGATTGTATTTCTTGCATTCTTTGTCTATGCATCAACAAATGGATACTCTGTTACATATGGTATTCAAGGATGAGCAAATTGATGGTTACAATGTTTTTTCTGGATTGGAGGACATCAAGCGAATTTTAAGGAATATCAGATTCTGCCTCAGTGATATAGAGTATCACCTGTGTCAATTGGAAAACTATGTGGTGTCGAATTATGCTTTAGGGGATTTGACTGACCCTCCTGGAGACACAAATGAACCACCAGTTGATTTTACTCTAGATCCTACATTTATCCCATCTGATTAAGTTTTACATGTGCTTTTCAAGTTTCGTTTCCTTTTTCTAAAGTTTGTTATGACATTGTTGATCTATTTATAGTCATCCTCTAGTGAAATATACGGAGCAACATAGCTGATTTTAGAGGTGTTTTCTTGGGAATACACTTGGTTTGAATGAACAACACTTTGTGAAATTTGGGCACAATAGAGCCGATCTAGTTCCCATACTGTCCTTTAGTGGGACTACACAAATTTTGGCACATGCAACGAGGTTTCTATGGTCGTAAGGGATATTTACTTTTTAGTTTTTAGAATAAAATGTTTGTCTTTCATGTTATGGTTCTATTTATCGGCGATAGTGGTGGGTTTTGTCGTGTGAATGTTTGATGTTTTGATATGAATTTATTTATTGTTATGAATCTCTCTGAAAATAATCAAGGGTATGGGAAATGACACTGTTATGATGTTCTCTGCACTGTGGTTATAACCATGCTTAAGCATGTTCTCCTAATGAAAATTTATTTTTTGTAATGAAATATATTAATTTTATTGAAAAAAACACTCTCTACCTTATCACCCTAAATACCCAATGGCACCCATTAGTTTGAGGCCATACGGTGTACATCAATAATGTTGTGTCATGATAGGAAATTGAACCTTTTCTTTGAAATCCATGATCCATAACATATCTCAACACTTACAAGAGGAATTATCTGAGGAATTATCTATTGGTTGGATTTTTATTATCAATGACACTTTGGAGAATTATACTGGATCTATTCTCATCCATTTTGGAACTACAATATCTTTGGAGGGTATTATTCACAGTGCCTTAAAACAAAGTTTGTTTAGAAAAACATGAAGCTTCATTCGGTAAATGGATTTACAATCCAACTAGCATTGTGGATTGAGGTAGAGGACAATGGTTGGCATAGTTTGAATCCATAATATACCTTGATTGACTTGCAAAAAGTCTTTTATATGGTTGCATTAGTAGAATTTATCTCAAAAGGCCTTTTTAAGATTCCTTGAGTGATTCTGTGGAAACCATGATGATAATTTATATGATTTCACATTATGGTTTTTAAAATGGAATTAAAATATGCTTAAAAGATCACATTTCATTAATCATTCATAAATCACATGATGAAATATTTTTGAAGCATTGTTGGTATTGACCTCAAATATGCTTGGAACATTTTTGGTTGCATACATTCCAATATAGATGCGTCTTAATCATGAATTTAATAAGCATTGAAAGAGATCAAATCTTTTGAGGTGCACATTTTTTAGAGTGCAAAACTTGAAAAAAATTGCACCTGGAGAGATTTGGTGCCCCTTGGCCACTTAGATTGTGTAGACTACACATCGTAAGTTTTCATTGCTAGATTTCATACAAAATAAACCCAAAAATATAAATGAAAAGGGGAAAAAATGTAGAGTAGTGAGATTGCTTGAAATGTTTCAACCATAATATTTTGTTTTTTTCAATTGCTATATGTATATATATATATATATTATCCACATTGAATTTTTTTATCATGAGTTATATTTTCTAAATGTTACATATTTATTTTATATTAAAATTTAATGAATTACACATCTCACTCTTATTAGTTTTAGTAGGAAATAATAATAATAATAATAATTTTTTTTTTTTTAAACTTTCAATTATTCATTTTTAGATTGAAATATTTTATTATGGTTTATATTAAAATATTTTTATTTATTTATTATAGTTTCTCTCCCTATATACATTGATATGAAATTGATCTTGAAATAATTTTGTTATTATAGATATTCAAATATTCTATTTAAGTGTTGCATTAAAATATTTAAAAAAACATAAGAATTATACATCTTTTTCATACTTAAAATGAAAATATTAAGTTTTTTTTACATTTAGTTATTTTATCTCTATAAAGCTAATAGAAAATTATGTTATTTTACATAAATATCGAAATATTTTATTTATAGTTGAGAGTGAGAGTAAAATATTTTTATCACATTTGCTTCATACCAACCATGTACATTAACTTTTGAACATACAACATAGAAAAAATCACACATCGCCCTCATACTAAGTTGTAGAATGTGTTGGAATTAATGGAAAATGTATTATTGGAGAGATTCTATTCATTAGTTGTGCGTGTGTCCTAGTTTAGAAATTAGTTCCTATTTTCTAGGAGTTAGTTCTAACTCTCTTATGCATATGTAAACTTATATATTCTTGATGAATAATGATCAATGTAGAAGGTTATCTTTGAGGCAGTCTCTAGGTGGAGGTTCACCTATGAGCTGCTAATTTTATGAATATATTAGGTTTCTTCAAATTTTAACATGGTATCAGAGCTGCTGGGTTTGTCATCATGTTTGCATCATTTTTTTTTGTGTGGCGTAGTCAATTCCATTTAGGCAGATCATTAGCTGCGTGGATCGATGTGGAGCGTTGTTAAGCTGGGAGAATATCTGTCTAAATGTGAAGGAGGCAACAATACGTATGAGATATATATGACTGTGAAGAAGAGAGAGATTGCAACACCTGATCTTCTGTTGTGTGTGCTGACTGCGAGCGAACTATGTGTGCACTTTGTGAGTAATCGGCTGGAGGTCTACATTGACGATCTTTTCTATTGTGTCAAAGGAGAGGAACTTAATATACTACTTGGAAATCAGCTCAATATTCTCACAGTGGATTCTCGATCGGTCCAGTTTGTGTTTAAGAGCTGATCCGGTGCCCAGGTGTAGATCTGATCTACCATAGTTCCGTCTGACAAGATACCGACCTGCACTGTAGCATGTATTGATTTCTAAGTCGAGGTATTGACTGAATAGTGAGGTTATCACCCGATTGCTGACTATGAGTGTGTGGTGCTTCGTGCGGGAGGCCAAGCAGGGTGGTGAGCGTAGAATGCTTATTAGAGGTGCAGTGAGCACTGCGGAAGCGTGAGCCCAAACCTGAACTTGCATGGAGGCGTGTTAGTGGCGTTGTCATGGTTCTGAACGCGGGTTATAGGGATAAGGGTGTCTACCAGATGCATGGAGCATTGTAGAGTGGTCGAAGCACACCGTTGAGCCTTGTGAAGGAACTTCGGGTCGTTGTGCAGGAATTTTGATTCTACTTGGTGTTGATCAATCTTAGAATAATATCAATATGTATTAGTTCCAGTGGTGTTTGTTGGTGGAGCTCTTCTTTTAATGTGATAGATTTGATCGTGGACTGCGTGTGGCAATCACAGTGTGAGTTTGCATGGTCTTTTGAGAGAGATCGAGCAGATTGGGTCAGTTGTAGAGACCACAACTTACACCTATTTAAGAATCATGGTTGAGCTACAACGAGGGCTACATAAGTGTAGCTACGGATCTGAATTCATGGAGTGGGAACCGATGACTACGATTGGAAAATCCATGGTGTTGATTGATTATGGAGAAGCATCAATTTGTATCCTAGTCCTCATCGTGGTCCAAATTGATCGTGGTATTGTTGTATGCAGGTCCAGAGGACGGTGACAGGCAAGATGGTTTGAAGTTGCCTCCACCAAACCAGCGTTAATAATAACAGATCTGGTTGTTAGGGGCATGAACGTGAAGCAAATCTATCCTCGTTCGATTTATCCGTGATCTGTTCAAGGGCAGAGTTCCAGAGTGAAGCCCACGGAAGTGCGAGGGAGACATTGATCTATGTTTTATCTAGATTGACTGGTGGATTTTGAAAGCATGGGAGTTTGCCTGCGTGAGCGAAATCGTGGTTCCGTGCCTCTAGGTGATCCTTGCAGTAAGGGTGACAGTTTAGGTGTCAATATTTGAACCAAATTCTTGTGCAAAGTTCTTGTTTGAGAGGCTGTTGTTTATGGATCGAATTCTAGAGGTTTGTTTTGTTACCTAGAGACCAATTTGTAGATGTTGTCATTCGATTGAGGCTGGTTGTGAAGGCTGAATTGTAGCTCAAAGGCCGTGTGAAGGCTGATTCCTACTCAGAAATCATGAGAAGAATTAGGGGATTTTAAGGTCTAAAATGGGCCTCCTAAGGAAATTATAAAATAATAGTGGAAATAATAAAATAAGATTTGATTACATCATCAAATTTTAAAGGGAAAAAAGAAAAAAACGTGATTTCAATCATGTTTTTTCATGTATTTCTCATTTTTCGAGTAGCAGGATCCATCGAAAGTATGCAACATGGGTACTCCTTGGATGAGGAACTAAAATTTTCATCCAACGAGTACTCCCGCTTGAAATTTGAGTTAAAACTTTGAGAGAGAAGTTGAAAATAGGAGTTGAAAAAGTAGTTTTATTATTTTATTATTTTTTAATCTTCTTACTCTTTTACTTAAAAATTGGTGAATCATCCCCCATGGTTGACATCATCATCTTGAATCCTATTGGCTCTTATAAAGTATATTTTCGTTGTACATTTTTCTTAGGAGGCCCATTTTAGACCTTAAAATTCCCCTAATGGTTGTCACCGTAGTGCTGAGACATTACATCTGAAAGCACTAGAGTTTGTGTTGATAAATGATTCAAAGAAATTCCATTTGCATTGTTGAGATGTTGCATTGATCACTGTGGAGGCATGATTGAACCGCTATAGGTGGAAAGAGCACGCGACCCGAAGAATAGCCACCGACATAATCAGTTTCTCTCTTGACACGGGTGTGGAAAGTCGAGGGCAATGGTGTGTTGTTTGGTGTGAATGAGACTATATGCAACTTGCCTTGTGATTAAATGTGGAAAAAAGCAATCCGAGGAATCTGTGTTGAGGAGGCACAAACCTTTATTTTCATTATGTGCATCTTCATCTCTCCTGGTCGAATTTTATAATCTCAAACTTTTCTGCTGTGTTTTCTATTGTTTTTTCATGGTTTTTGGGAGGAACAAGTGAGTTAGGCAAACCAAAGGATTCTGCATGAAAAATAATTTTTTATGCGCTCAAATATGTATGTGGTAGCATATCACTTATGGTGTTGACCTGTGTGTAACCTTAGTTGGATATTAATCCCATTTTTTTAATTCCTGGACACTGCTACCATTGACATGATCAAAAGCTACCCAATCATTCGCTGCAACATTATGGAAGAATTGTGGTGAAATAATGCCAAATATTCAACTTGGAATTGTGGAGCAGAAACGATCCAGTCATCTATCCATTTTTTTGAAGGAAGACAATATTTGGGGGTTGTGGTGCTATAACCCCATTAAATTGGTGTGCTATCTATTATATTTGTAGCTAATTTTGCTGAGTGTTTGAAGAATTTGGAGAACACAGGTGGATGGTGTTATGAGACCATAGTCAGTATTGATCGCTATTGAAGGTGTCAGTGTGCATATACCATGTGTGATCCAGTGGACTATGTGATGCAACTGAGGCGAATTCAGTAACGGGTCAACAAAGGAGACTGAAACAGTCTCAAAGAAAACTAAAGCATATGAGGAGAAATCATCAAAAGATTGGTGTGATATATTTTTCAGCCGGATTTGGTGAAGAGTTTCAGGTTGACGTTGATGGACCTATAACTGATCATGTGAAGGATCATAATGCAGATCTGGAATTTGATGAAATCATTAAGAGGTTAATTTTGGATCTACCCTCTTTTTCAGGTATGAATTATGAAAGCTAGGCAACTGAAACGAAAATGATATTATGGAAGGTAGATTTATTAAATTATGTTGAATATGATTTTGTTAAATCAAACCATGATATGAGTACAAATGCATCAACATTACACCTTATAACAATTGCATTAGATGAAAACATCTTATTCAATATACTACATGAATATGGTGAGATTCAGAGTGCAAAAATATTGTGAGATATTTTATAAATGAAGTACAATTTGAATGAGGCTGAAAATGATGAAAGCATTGTCCTTGAAAATGATGGTTGCGCTTTCAGTCTCATAAATGATTATGAAACTGAAGATGGCAACATTGAATATGCAATGATGGATGATGAATGTGTTCCTGTAGTTGAAATTGAAACATGTGATGATGAAGAAACAACCATTGATGTAGATTTTGAAACCTTTTATGAAGAAATATTATTTGTATTCAAGTTTGATGAGAACTATGTATCTCATGACGACTGGATCAATCTAATGCATGAAAAACATCTTATTGATGATTTTTTGTTCAGTGAGAAGAAAAACCTATCTCCATATGTTACACAACATTTTGTCATTGTCCCTTCAATCCCCATCTTGCCCATTGGAGGGTCATTTCTGTGATCAATAAGAAGTGTCTTGCCTTGCAAAGACCATCATTGTATCCCTTTACATGAGAGTAATATTCCTTCTGTTAACAATTCCCTAAGCAGAGATTCAAAAACCCTTGTTTTTGCCTTGGCGCGAGTAGTCAGTTATGCCCTCGCGCCAAAGAGGAAGATTAACACTGGGCCCCATGCCAGTTGGCGCTCGGTCTCAGTTAGCCACCCACGCTGAGCTGTTAATGGAATGATTTTTAAAAATAGAGGTGGAGATTCCACTCCAACAACTTCGAGGATGAGTCATTGGGAGTGGTTGAACTAAATAACCACAAAATCCCTCCTTTAGTTTATGGTTTCCACCTCTTATGGGAACCTACTAAAGGATAGGCCTCCATCCTACCTTTGTAGGGATCCTAACCTCCTCCTTTTCCTCTATAAAAAGAAGCTATCTCTCTTTGCATAAGCTAGCTGAACATGGAGAATTGAGTATACTATAGCCGAACATGAAGAATTGAGTAAACTATAGCTGAACATGAAGAATTGAGTAAAATATAATTGAATATGAATAATTGAGTATACTATAGCTAAAATATTGAAGAGATAGAATAAGAAGGAACTTCGTTGAGAGAGCTTGAGTCCATGCCTTCATCCTGCCTAAATTCCCTGACGAGCATTTGAGACGCGCTTCGGCTGAACCCCGCTGGAGGAGACTACGACATCAAAGCATTGGTTGTAACTCTTCCTTCTATCAATACATATACGTGACTATTGTTTGGTTCCCATTTTGTATTATGTTAGATGTTTAATGCAATATGCTTAGCCCTCTTTTACTAGCTAGTATTATGAATGAAGTTATTATGTCATATGCTATTCTTGTTTTATGTTCTATGTTCAGGTATCTGAGCATGACTGTAAAAAGATTGTGACTTTCCAACGCAGGAGCGAGAGGCCACCACCATTATAGCCACAATGAAAACGTTGGATTACATTTAGGTTGATCTACCATGTCCTCTTTTCATTCAGTAATTAGGAATCAACACTCTAGAATTTCTCTTTGTTTCTAGACCCACTCTAGGGCTAGAGTGATCGTGCCTATCTACAAAGAGGATTTACCTTCTTAAAAAATTGGCGACTCCATTGGGGATCAGTGTGAGTTTGTCGTTTCATCTTGTGGGGTCCATTTCAACCATTTATTTTCTTATATTTCTTTTTCTAGTTTTCTTGCTTAGTTTATATCCTCTGTTCAGCTCCAGAGTGTCAAGATTGACCTCTAATCATTGATTTTTGGGTTTTTCCTTTTTTCCCATAGATATCCGGCTTGGCGCGCTTTTCATTTTAACAGTCGTGCCAATTGGCACAGGTTTCTTTTGTTGCAGTCACGCCAACCCCTGTTTGGCACGGATTACAGTCTTACAGTCACGCCGAATCCTATAGGATTTGGTTTGACCTCCTTGATGAGTCTTTTGGTCAATTGTGCTTGACTCTGGGTTATTTTTTGTGTGTAATTATGCCTTTGGGACTGTTTTGACTGTTGTCGGCTTGTTTTTCTCAGTCGTTTGTCTATCTTCTTATCAGTGTAAATTAAGGCCTTTAGGGTTTATGAGTTTCTTGGTGCACTACGCCTTCTGTTTGGAAATCAGGTCTTATTGATTGTTGTCAGTCTCACTCTTGGGTCGATTGCGCTTAGTTTTCTTGATCCTTTTGAGTATTTGCTTTGGGTGAATGATCATTTCGTTTCAATTGATTCTTCTCCTTGTTGCTCCAAGCATAGATTACATTGCTTGTTTTGGGTCATTTTGAAAACTTTCTTTTGATTGGGAAGATTGCGACATTAGTTTGAGTGCTTTCATGTGATCGTTTTGCATTGATTGAGTCATTCAATTTTGATTCTTACATTCACAATACTCAAGCTCGTGTTTTTTTTTTTTTTGTGTAATTAGTGCTTTGTGTACTCTTTTTCATTGAAAAACCAAAAAACATATTTTTCATTCTTTCCTTTGCATCGAAAGTGAAAATTTATTTTGCATAACTAGCGGTTGATAGTCTAGGAAAGAGTTTCATTTTCGTTTGATTGTGTTAGATGCATTAGTGGATTCCTTCGCATACTTTCATTGTTTGCTATTGTTTGAAAGATCTATATCCTCCTCGTAACTAGCATTCATTGAATCAAAATGATGTTTATTTGCATATTGTTTGGTCAATTTAGTGTGTCCTAAATTGCTACATTAATTTGTCAATCCGGGATTCGTAAGCTGACGAAGTGTGGCGCACTATATGTGCAAGATAACCTATCTCTTACTTTTTGTCGTTTTTGGGTTTTTTATTTATCTTGGGGTTTTTATCTTGGTTGGTTTCCTAATGTGAGATGGAAATTCTAAAAGACAAGTATGGATATAAATGTTCAAGGCAATGATGTCCTTTATAATGATTTCCCAAACTTCAAACTTCAAAAGGGTTTTAAAACATGCAATGACAAAATTAATTCCTAAAAGAAAATGAAAATGTGCTACTATACTAGTCAAACAAACAGTGAACTATTGATCATGAAACCCATTACCCTTGCTGCTGTCTAAATACAAAAGAAACTGTGCTCAAAGAAATCCAAGAATTGCAAGCAAAGTAAAGCTAAAATAAAATTACATCAACTCATATTCTGACCCCTCACCATTAGTCTCGCTATGGCTTTCGGAGGTAATCATAAACAACTTGAGAAATCTGATATCTAATTTGCAGAAAAAATAAACTAATATCAAATTACACACTCATACTTCAATCCCTCACCATTAGTCTCGCTATGGCTTTCGGAGGTAACTGATAATGACATGAGCAATTTAATATCTAACTTGCAGAAAAATAAACTAATATCAAACTACACACTCATACTTCAATCCCTCACCATTAGTCTCGCTATGGTTTTTGGAGGTAATTGATAGTGACATGAGTAATTTAATATCTAATCTAACTAATAAAGCAAATGTACAAAACTGAAATAAATAAAATAGTGCTGGAATTAAAAGCTAAGAAAAATAAATCAGCAGAAGGACAAGACTGATTCCATGTCATTAGTCATTGTAAAACTATGTGCAAATGTCTCTGCCGCCTAACAGGAACTGGAACAAAAACACTGATCAGTTAACAGCAGTATAAAGCATGAAAAATTATGGACAGAAATAAAACGTTAATACCATAAGAGATGTAATATATACACGTGAATAACTATGGCATAATGAACTTAAGGAAATAAAGCATGAAACTATACAGCAATAAACAAAACCTCGGCGTGTGCAGGGGCCCTCTGCACAATCCTCGGGCAACAGCTATCAACCACGAATTATGCTTATGAATAGAGTCTTCTCATGTATTCAAAATGCAGTCATAACAAGGAAATAATGTCACGGCACAGTGGGCTTTATTTTCAACAAAATTACATTACAGAAGCTAGCTACTATGCGTATGAGAATGTATTATTTATAACAGAGGATGACATAACTACTTTCCTACAATCTGCGCTGATAAAAGACACGTGAACAACCACGTCCAGAAATCTAGCATTATGGCCGCCGTGAAGATTAAATATATGGAGGGTGGCCGTTGGATTCGGCTTATGGAGCAGTTCACAGGTGTTGATATGTCCCCTGAGATTTAGGAACGGCCACGCAAGTCTTCACGTGGTGAAAAACGGAGTTCAGTCACCGTAGGACTCTTAGGTTGACCACCGCTTGACTACCTTTGACCACAACCTTCTTTGGTGAATTCGACTGAGCCAATAGGACTCGGTCCATATCCATGTCATTTCCAACTTGCCCATGTGGCTTGATTTGCCTGAAGACACCTGCAATATAGACTTTAACAAAATGGTTGCGGAAAGTTGAAGCAGCTGCGGAAAGTGACAAGATTCCGCAGCTCAATGAGCAAAAATCTAATTCAAACAGCAGACACAAAACATAGTTAAAAACTACTTTAAATGCTCTTTTATGATTAATATGCAATGATGTTGATGACTTAGGAGGTCCAGGTAAATGGAAAAAGTCTAGAAAGGTGTATAGGAAAGATGCAAGTTTGGGACTCAACATACCCCCACTGTGAGGGTGTTGCATGTCCCCATGCAACCAAAATTTTGATCATCCTCCTTCAATTCATATGCCCTGATACCTCTGCTAGTACATACAGTCCTCTTCTCCTCTTTCTTGGTGCTGCTAACATCCTGGGCTTCTTCATCAAGCATCTGAATTTGAGATTAATCAGTGCTCTACTTATCTTCTTGCATTTCTTCTTCAATTTCCTATTCTTTTTGTGCCACAGTCCCAAATGTAGCATAGTGTTGTCATGAATGATCTTGTCCAATCTATTTTGCTCCTTTAATGCTTCATTTTCATTTTTAATATGTCTATTTAAAACCTCCAACTCAAAGACTTCTTGTTTCAACGATTGGACTAGAGCTTCTTGTGTTGTATGAGGCTGAGTGGATGAAGTGCTGGGACCCGTGGCTGTTCTTTCTAAGGATTCTATGTAATCATACACCTCTTGTTGCTTTGGATCTATCTCGGGTGTCGTTTTCCTTGGGCTGTCCCCAAAATGCTGTGGAGGAGAATTGACTTCAAAATCTGGCCGAAAAGGACTCATGTCAACATCTTGAGGACTAGTTTCAATGTTTGACTGAGACTGAGGTGGACTATGGCCAACTGGAGTTTGTTCAGGTGTTCCTTCTCCCAAATCAATAAAATGGGGTCCTTTTGTTTGTGCTTTCCTCGACTTTCCTTTAAGCTTGGTGCTTCTTCTTACATGCTGTGGACTACTGTCTTTTTCCTTCTGTTTTTCTTTTCCTTTCTTTTTGGCCATAGCTGACTGTTCCTAAAGGTGAACTAGTCTCTCAGACAATACTTGATGGTCTTCTTCTGAGGAAGGGGTTTGATGCACAGCCTCAATGCTTCTTTTCTCTTTTGATTTTGTTGGCTTTTTACCCTCAATCTTTTCCTTCCTCCTTTTAGACAATCTTTCTTCTCTACTAGTTCTTTCAACTGTGTTAGTAGGAGTGCTTTGAGTTTTATCACCTGTTCTCTTTCTTCTACTTCTTTTTGATGTACTGCCTTCAGGGGTTTCTTGGGGTTCTTCAAAGAAATTTCTAATTAAAAACTGCTCCCAGGTGTCATTTTTCTCTTTTAATTGTTTTTCTATCAAGATTTTCACGAGACCATGGTGATACAAATGTGGTTCTACGTCCCCCAGATGCTTTTGGACGGTTACAGACATCTTTTTCAAAATTTTTAGTAAAAATTATGGCAGATTGAGGGTCTGGTTGTCTACGAAATTCATCAACAGTCGGGTATGATACATGTACATTGATCCAAAACGTCCCTCACAGGTGATAAACTTTTGAATAACCAATAGTAAACTGGCCCACTCTTCTTTTAAAGCATGGACATGAATTCCCTTTTTGAAAATGGTGACATCCATACCTGGGTTACGTAGGATCACTCTCCAGGCTTCCTCGCCAATGCTCTTGTTCTTGAACCAACGTTCACCTTCTTGAGGGAGTTCTGTAGCAGCTGCTATGGATGCCTCAGTCACTGTAAATTTGAGGTCCCCAATTTCTACCTCCAGACCGTTGAAAGACCTCGCAAAATCTTTTGTTACCTCCTTATTGTAGCCTTTAAACTTTTGAATAAACCGAAGCCATTTTGCCTTTTTCAATATGTCTTTGACTTGCGGGTATCCTTCCATAAATTTGGGTCCCTCTGGTTCTGTCCTCAACAACCGACCCATCCTTCCTTCTGTTCTTTAAAACTCGTCTGCGTGAGGAGGGTTTAGCGGAGGTAAGACGGCTGAATTAGCGGAAATGAACAGGGTTTATGAAGGAGACTAGTGACTGTAAGCGGATATCAGAGAATAGGTACACGGAATGAAGCGGAACAGAGAAAAAAATGGGGTGAAGGCTTATGTGAACACGGTGGAAATGCAACCGTGAGGTCAATAGAACAGTAGGGGGAGTAAAGTGCATCCGGAAGTATTTAAAATTGGGTGGCTGTAGAGTAGACGCAAGCACGTTTATGAGACGGCTGTGGATTTTGTGCGGCTGAGAGAAGCCGTAGTCAAATCAACCACGTTCCATAATTACAGGTGGAGTATCAAAGTATAGCCGAACACGAGTGAATACCAGAGGCTTGATTATGAGGCCGTTTAAAAATGAATGCAAGGATTGTGGGGGAATCGTATAGAGATCGTGGAACAATTATGGAGCTATCAACGCAATCATTGCATATAATGGAGCTATGGTTTATAACTATGTAAAAATGTGCTTGAATGCCATTTGAAATAAATTTCTACTCATACCTTGGAATTCTTGCCATTTTTCATTAGTCTTCAATCAGTTACTCCTCGTTGATGCTTTTGAATGCCTCATGTCTTCATAATATGTCCTCATACCTGCATTTGATTTCATGATTGTTGAACTAACATCTGACTGTAAATTTTTGAAAAACAGAGTGGTGGCTGCAGAAACTGCTTCTTGCTGCGGAAACTAGTGTCAGCTGCGGAAACTGACACAAAAATTATTTGGGTGAATGGAGATGGATAGATGATAAATGACTAAATGAAAATGGTCATGAAAGAAAATTTTTATTGGTGAAATGAAATGAAGTGGAGTGGAATGAAGTGGAATGAAGTGAAATGAAATGGAGTGGGTTGTCATAAAACTTGTGAAATGAGAGAGAGAGGGAATTTTTTTTTGGAAAATATAGGGTGTCAGGTGTTCCTGATTTTCACCCTACATTTTCTGTATAAGACTGCCAATCAGTGATTGGTTTTCAGGCTCATACAATTTTTTTTTTTTTTTTTGAAACTGAAAAGAGCAAAGGCTAGGCTGGTGGAGAAGAAGGATTCTTCTTCACCAGCCTTATTGCAGAATTATCTTGAAACATTTTGACAAATTCCTCTTTTGAGAGTGGCTTATGATAGATCTTTAATCTGTGGCCATTCACAATAAGAGGAGTTTGAGATTCATCAATGGTCTTGATTCTTACCGCTCCATTATATCTTGTCAATCTCATATGGCCCAAGCCAATGAGTCTAAAATTTTCCTTTAAAATCTTTAAACTTGGAATCAAATAGCAATGCCCAATCTCCTTCTTGAAACTTCTTCTCTTTGATGTATTTTTCATGCCATTTAGCTCTTTGAGATTGAACTAGATCAGTTCTTAGAATTGCCTCTTGTTTGATTTCATCTAGCTCATTCAACTGCTCCATTCTATGCTTTTGGGCTTCTGATAGATCCATCCCCAACTGAACTGCCATCTTGAAGGTTTTGACTTGGAACTCAATGGGGAGCAGGACTTCTTTCCCATAAACAAGTTCATAGGGAGAATGTCCTGTTGTATTTCTCCATGTAGTTCTGTAGGCCCACAAGGCTTTAGGAAGCCTTTCTGCCCAATCTCTTCTATGTAGATGAACAGTTTTGGTGATGATACTTTCAAGAACTTTGTTTGTGGACTCCACTTGACCATTTGCTTGTGGATGGTAAGGAGTAGATCTTCTTTGCTTGATTTTGTATTCTTCCATCAACTTCTCCACCAAATTGGATGTGAATTGGCTCCCCTGATCTGTTACAATTTCTCTTGGAACACCAAAGCGAGTAAAAATATCCTCATAAAGAAAATGAACAACTGGATTTTCAGTAGCAGATACTAATGCTTTAGCTTCTACCCATTTAGTAACATAATCGTACAAACCAATATATACTTCTTTTGCTTAGATGGTGGATTAATAGGTCCAATGAAATCTAAAGCCCATTTTTCAAAGGGTTCAATGAGTACCTGTGGTTGCAATGGCATTTCATTTGAAAGGGTAGGCTTCCCTACTCTTTGGCAGCTATCACACCTTTTGAAATATTGTTTTGCATCTTTGAAGAGGGAAGGCCAACAATATCCTAAAGAGAGGATTTTATAGGCTGTCCTTTTGTCAGCAAAGTGTCTGCCGCATGGTTCATCATGACATGCCTTGAGGATATCAGGCATTTCATCCTCCCTGACACATCTTCTGATCACAAGATCTGGCCCTATTTTAAACAATTCGTTAGAAATCCATGAATATTTTGAACTCTCCTGAATAATCTTTCTTCTTTCACTTGGAAATAAATGTGGAGGCAGTTTCCCTGTAACCAAATAGTTAGCAATATCTGCATACCAAGGGGTCTTAGTAGTTACTGCAAACAAGTATTCATCAGGAAACTTATCCTCTACAAGAGAATCTTCTTTAGTATTCTGAATCCTAGACAAGAAATCAGCTACTGTATTTTGTTTTCCTGGTCTATCCAACACAATAATATTGAATTCTTGCAAAAGTAAGAGCCATCTTGTCACTCTGCCATTAGTAACAGGTTTTTTCATTAAATATCTAATTGCAGAATGGTCAGTATGAATAAAAGTTTCATAGCCTGTTATATAATGTCTAAATTTATTGATTGCATGAACAACAGCTAAAAACTCTTTTTCAGTCACAGTATAGTTCAACTCAGTGGGAGTCAAATTTTTACTGGTATAGTAAATGGCATAAGGGACTAAATCCTTTTGACCCAACACAGCTCCTAGAGCTGTATCTGAAGCATCTGTAGAAATATGGAAAGGGAGTTTCCAATTTGGTCCTCTCAAGATAGGTGCTTTAGATATTCTTGTTTTCAAATTTTCAAAGGCTGATTGACAATCAGGATCCCATTTGAATTCACAGTCTTTTGTAAGCAGTTTGAAGAGTGGAGATGCTATTTTAGTGAAGTTTTCTATAAATATTCTATAGTATCTAGTAAATCCTAGAAAACTTCTAACATCTCTTTGACAATTTGGAATAGGCAACTTGGAGATGACTTCAAGTTTTGATCTAACAACCTTAATCCCATCTCCTGAAATATGATGCCCCAAAACAATACCTTTAGTAAACATCATAAAGCATTTTTCATGGCTTAATGAAAGGTTTGTTTCTTTACATCTTATAAGGAATTTTTCCAAATTTTCTAATGCCTCTTCAAATGAATTACCATAAACTGTGAAATCATCCATATAAACCTCTACACAATCATGGATTAGATCAGAAAAAATTCCTAGTACTGCTCTTTGGAATGTTGCGGGTGCATTACATAACCCAAAAGGAAGCACTCGATAGGAAAAAGTCCCCCATGGAAAGGTAAATGTGGTCTTATCCTGATCTTCAGGTGCTACCTGAATTTGATTATAGCCACTAAAACCATCCAAAAATGAAAAGTACTTTTTGCCTGCTAATGTATCTAATACCTGATCGATAAAGGGCAAAGGAAAGTGATCCTTCAAAGTCGCTTTGTTCAATTCCCTGTAATCAATGCATACCCTCCATTTACCATTCTTTTTAGGTACTATAACCAAAGGAGAAACCCATCGGCTATCTGAAATTGGATAAATGAAGTTTAAATTGAGTAGTTTTTGGAGCTCTTCTTTCACTATCTCCCTAAGGTTTGGATTCATCCTTCTCCGAGGTTGTCTGATTGGTCTACTATTTTCCTCAATATAGATATGATGGATGCAAGTCTTAGGATCAATACCTTTCATATCAGTATACTCCCATGCAAATGCAGTAGAATGTTTTTGCAAGATTTTGGTTAGTTCTTCCTGTTGTGACTTTTTCAAATTTTTGTTGATATTCAATGTTTTTCCCGGAAAAATCTCAATGGTAGAACTACCGAACTCTTCCATAGAGTAAAGAGACATTTGTCTTGATGATAAATATTCAATGTCAGATTCCAACTGAAATTGTGTAGGGTCATATTCTGAAGATGTCTCAAAATTTTCTAATGTGTTCAGAATTTGACTATCCTCACTGATTTCAGAAATGGTAAAGACAAGTTGTATAGTGTCCTCATCATCAACCCATTCATTGTCTCCTACTTCTGTGATTGCTTTTTCTGGAGGATACAAATTGAATTTCTTTGTCGAATTACCATTAGAAATGTACATATCCCCAGATCTACAACTAATAAAAGCATCAGCTATGGCTAGCCAAGGTCTTCCTAAGATAAGTGGGTGCCCTCCTAGATTACTCTTGGGAGTCAAAATCATAAAATCTACCGGATATTCCCAAGAATCTAAGGAGACTGAAATATCTTCTAATACACCATCTGGTTTGATAATTGATCGATCTGCAAGTTGCAGTAAAGTAGGTGTAAAAAGAATATTAGGAAGTTTTAGCTGTTCCATAGTCTGTCTACTCATAATGTTGATAGCAGCCCCTAAGTCAATCAATGTGTTTGGAATTTCTATCCCATTTATATGTGTCTTGACAATTGGACTTCCCGGATCTACATACTTCTGCATGGTAATTTTTCCCATCATAATATCTGCAATCTTTCCTACCAGGTGGATTCTTCTTGTGTCTTTTAGTTTCCTTCCTGGTCTTTTGAAACTCAACTCCTTTATGGTTTTTGCTAGAATAGGAATCTCTCGAGTGGCTTGTAGCAAGGGAATCTTGATACAAACATTCTTCAATTCATCTAGAAAGTCATAGTTAGGCAACAATATTTGTTTTTCCACCCCCTTGTCAATTTGTAGTCTTTCAGGAAAAGGAGGTGTAGATAAAGATGCAGGTTGCTCAACTATAGGAGTTGTGGGTGTTAACTTTTCTTTCTCTTTTTGAATGTTTTAGTTTTGAAGAGATACTTCCTCAGAATCCTTTTTGGCTTCAAGAGAGTCCTCCTCATAGGTATCTTGCTCTTGGTCATCTATAGAAGGTTTTTCTAAAACTCTACCAGATCTGAGTTGTACATCATTGAGAGGAACAATCATATAGGTAGGAAATTGTTGTCCTTCTATCATGTAAGTATTCCGAGGATTTTTATTGTTAGGATTTGGCAATGGCTGAGCTGGAAGTTGATTTGTCTTTTGTTGGTATGGGAGCATGAGTTGAGGATTTGGATTTTTTTGAGAAGGTTGTTGTTGTGGAAATGGAAATGAAAGTTGTGGATTTGGGTTTGGAAGTTGTGGAGCTTGTTGATTTTGAAAAGATGGAGGATATTGATAAAATTGAGCAAATCTCCCATAAGGATTTTGCATACCTTGTTCCCATGATTGATATGAATTTTGAGGTTGGGGCCAAGGTTGTTTCCAAGGATTCCAATTTGGTGGGGTTTGAAGATTCATAGGGTTGTTAAACCCTTGAGTTTTTTGCCCCTGCCAAGGTCTTCTTGCAACAAAACATAGAGATTCTACCGAATTTGGATCTTCTTGAAAGACAGCTTTGAGTCCAGGAATTGAAGGACAATCCTTGGTCTCATGATTCTCTGAGAAAATCATACATGTTTCTACAACTTTTGCATCCAAGGGACATTCCCTTAAAGCATGTTTCTTCCTACATTTTGGACAAAAGATGGCTAGAGCATCAGTTTCTGCTTTCTGCTTGTTTTGAATTTTAAGGGTGTCTAGTTGCTCACTAAGGCTCCCTAAGATATCAGTTTTGAATTCATCAAGCATATTTCCAATCTCTACCCTACTTACTGATCCAGTTGCAGATTTTTTTGCCCTGATAAGAGAAGGATCTCTAGGCCCTTTTCCCGTTTTAGATTTTCCCCTTGAGAGATGGACACATAGTTCTGTTATGTCACGAAGTGGAAGTTGAGAAATGTCTCCTTTCCCCATCATGTTTAAAATATCTATCCATTCATCTCTGATGGCTTTTAATAGAAGGGATTTCAAAGTTTCCTCATCTAAGTTTCTCATCTTTGCTCTTTTTAAGTTCTATTGAAATCTTTCAAGTAAATCCTCCAAATTTTCATCTTCTTTTTGCACCATTTTGAATACCTCATCCTTGTGATTGGTGGGCATGCAATAGTCCAGGTATCTATCCAAATTTTTTTGTTTCATATCATTCCAAGTCCTAATAGATTGGGTGACTAATCCCATGAACCATTTCAAAGTGGCTCCCTTCAATGTTGAAGGAAACAGTTTGAGTTTTTGAGAGTCTTCCATATAGTCATAGGTTCGGCACACGACTTCAAACTCAAACAGAAATGTTTCAGGATCCTCACTTCGCAATCCATAAAAGTTGGGGAGGATAGATGGTGAGATTTTTTTCATCGTTGTATGAGTTTCCTCATCAACTATAGGGAATCCAAACGAGTTGTCTCCTTCCCTATTTCTTCCATTATTACCTCCACCTCCACCATTGTTGCCTCCATTATTTCCTCCTCCTCTACCTCTACCTCTACCTCCGAATCCATCTACTACTTCCTCTGTCATGATAGTTTCTTCAGAGTCCTTAGAGTCCTCTGGTTCTTCTATCAAGGGAGGATGAGAGGGAGTTTCTTCCTTTTCTTCTTCAGGTGATTCTACTTCTTTAATTACAATATACTCTCCCGTAGAAGTAAAGAAAGGGTCTTCTTCTAAATGAGATTTGGTAGATGGTGTAGGAGAATCCTCTAATTCAGCTGCTCCTTGAATTCCAGGAATCTTAAGGCTAGGGGTAGATGGTGGTGAATCTTGTCTATGCCTTGAAGAAGATGGAGTTGTGAAAATTGAACTCTTGGCTCTAGCTATAAACCTTCCCCTAGAATCTCTTGCTCTATGCATGTCATTTTTTTTTAAATTTTTAAGTTGGGCTAATAATTCTCTTTCTGATCTTCTAGGTCACACTAGGTGCAAGAAGAGAGCATACTTAAGAAATTATTGAACCAATAACTCTCTTTTCTGATCCTCCAGATCACACTAGGTGCAAGAGGAGAGCATACTTCAAGAAGTTATCAATTTTTCCCTTCTTTTTATTGTTTTTTTTTTAAAGAAATTGGCTACCTAGTTACACTTCCCCGGAAACGGCGCCAAAATGTTTGGTCGATTTAGTGTGTCCTAAATTGCTACATTAATTTTTCAATCCGGGATTCGTAAGCTGACGAAGTGTGGCGCACTATATGTGCAAGATAACCTATCTCTTACTTTTTGTCGTTTTTGGGTTTTTTATTTATCTTGGGGGTTTTATCTTGGTTGGTTTCCTAATGTGAGACGGAAATTCTAAAAGACAAGTATGGATATAAATTTTCAAGGCAATGATGTCCTTTATAATGATTTCCCAAACTTTAAACTTCAAAATGGTTTTAAAACATGCAATGACAAAATTAATTCCTAAAAGAAAATGAAAATGTGCCACTATACTAGTCAAACAAACAGTGAACTATTGATCATGAAACCCATTACCCTTGCTGCTGTCTAAATACAAAAGAAACTGTGCTCAAAGAAATCCAAGAATTGAAAGCAAAGTAAAGCTAAAATCAAATTACATCAACTCATATTCTGACCCCTCACCATTAGTCTCGCTATGGCTTTTGGAGGTAATCATAAACAACTTGAGCAATCTGATATCTAATTTGCAGAAAAAATAAACTAATATCAAATTACACACTCATACTTCAATCCCTCACCATTAGTCTCGCTATGGCTTTCGGAGGTAACCGATAATGACATGAGCAATTTAATATCTAACTTGCAGAAAAATAAACTAATATCAAACTACACACTCATACTTCAATCCCTCACCATTAGTCTCGCTATGGTTTTCGAAGGTAACTGATAATGACATGAGTAATTTAATATCTAATCTAACTAATAAAGCAAATGTACAAAACTGAAATAAATAAAATAGTGCTGGAATTAAAAGCTAAGAAAAATAAATCAACAGAAGGACAAGACTGATTCCATGTCATTAGTCATTGTAAAACTATGTGCAAATTCCCGGGCTGCCTACTGTAATCTGGAACAAAGACATTGATCAGTTAACAGCAGTATAAAGCATGAAAAATTATGGACAGAAATAAAATGTTAATACCATAAGAGATGTAATATATACACGTGAATAACTATGGCATAATGAATGTAAGGAAATAAAGCATGAAACTATACAACAATAAACAAAAAGCTATACAGCAATAAACAAAACCTCGGCATGTGCAGGGGCCCTCTGGACAATCTATATGACATGACTATCAACACAATTAACTTGTAGACGAGTTTTCTCATGTGTTAAGCAGGTCATAACAATGGAAATAATGTCACGGCATAATGGGGATTTCTTTTCAACAAAATTCCGTTACGAAGCTAGCTACTATGCGTGCCGAGAGCACATTATTTATGAGGAGGATGACGCAACTACTTTCCTGCAATACGCGACGATAAAAGACACGTGAACAGCACGTCCAATAGAGCAGTGGTGGTGAAGATTCGTCTATAGGTGGCCGTTGGATTCGGCTGTGGGCTTGGGTTCCACGGTGTTGGTATGTCGCCAGTTTAAGAGCAGCACGCAGAGTCTTCCGTGGTGAAAAAAGATTTCTGTCACCGTGGACTCTTCGGTTGACCATAAGCAGCTACCTTTGACCACACGACCTTCTTTGGTGAATTCGACTGAGCCAATAGGACTCGGTCCATATCCATGTCATTTCCAACTTGCCCATGTGGCTTGATTTGCCTGAAGACACCTGCAATATAGAATTTAACAAAATGGTTGCGGAAAGTTGAAGCAGCTGCAGAAAGTGACAAGATTCCGTAACTCAATGAGAAAAAATCTAATTCAAATAGCAGACACAAAACATAGTTAAAAACCACTTTAAATGCTCTTTTATGATTAATATGCAATGATGTTGATGACTTAGGAGGTCCAGGTAAATGGAAAAAGTCTAGAAAGGTGTATAGGAAAGATGCAAGTTTGGGACTCAACACATATATCTTGCATTTAGGAAGTTTGAGATCCAAATTCAATAGGGCCTTGAAACTGAAACATAATCCAAGATAAAATTTAAAATTTATTCAATTAACCTAAGGAAGCATTGAAACCTAATGCAACATTTTTAGTGGTCTAGGCTAGAGACATGTTCCGGCGTCTTAACACATAGTAGCTGTCATTCGCCATCTGGCTTTAGACAGTGCTAGTATGGACTCGTACTCCCCATATCGTCGAGTATATAAAGGGAGACCGCTATAGTTTGCAATCCTTTTATCCATAGGAAGCGGAGTCTGCTGCCTTGTAACCATGATACACCAAACACAACATTCGGTGAGACTACCTGCACGTACGTTAAGTCCTTGGTCATTTCTCTTTCATTTGATCACCAAGGTGTATATGGAAGTTCACGGAAACCTGGTACACCCTCTTGCTTAGAGTACTGAAGTAGTCATTTTGATCTTTTCATGACTCTTTAAAAAGAGAAGAGATCATCGAGCACTTGTCCTTTCACGCTCGTTTAAAATTGAAAGATACTAGAGTCATCTTTTGCCTGTTTCTCGACTCCTAAAACACGAAACAAAGAAATCTGGTTTCAGTGTCATAAAATTAATCACCTATGATCATGCGCCTGTTAAAATTTTTATTACTTGGCCTGTTTTTATTTTCCTTAGATTTTGATCTTGGAGCCTTCGATTGGTTATCTTTTTCCTTTCTATTTTTATATACAGTCACGGTGGTGGAACCACCAGTTTCGTCGTCCTCACTGCCTCCTAGTAATAGTTCTTTTCCGAAGGTTTCTTTTGAAACCCCTCAGTCCACTAGGTCTGCTGAGTTTTCACAGCCTATTCTCCCGTATGTCCTGCTTCTTGCTACTCGATCTCCCCCTGAAGAGCTAGTTGAATTCAATTGGCCTCCTTTTTGTGCTTGGTCTAGTGTTGGGGAAGAAGGAGATTTTCCTCCTCTTATGTCGGGCTCGCCATTTTTTGCTGCTGCTGTACCTCCTAGTCCCCTTAGTCTTTTCGAAGATTTTACGGCGGAGTCAGACATGGACACATCTAGTCCCGTTGGTAGTGAAAGAATGCCTGTTTCTACAGGAGAATATCAGCTTTTTCTGAAGATGTCCCTCATGTTTCTACTCAGTCTTCTCCACCATCGGTGTCACTTCCGCTTGGATATAGGTCCTTGAGTCATATTATGTCTAGTGTTGCATTCATAGCACAATCCAGTACATTAACTCCTCCTCAGAGTTCGGTCCTCCCTTCGTTAGGACTATCACCTTCGACACCTAGTTCGTCGGTTACTGTTACGTCCGTTCTAGTCCAATCGACTATCTGTGTGGCTTCATCCACACCAGTTTTTACCACTCAGTCGTTAGGATCTTTTCACACTCGCAGGTCTATTTTTATCAATCCTATGTGGCCTGTTAATCAGGGTCCTAGTAGATCATGATATAGTACCGCGGAGGCCCTACCTTCTTCTAGTGTCGTTTCCACTACCCCATTAATTCCTGGCAACCTTACTTTTAAAGAGTATCTATTGGCTGTTCAACAATAGACCTCTCATGGTTCTCAATAGCTCCAAGCTCCTGAAAATCCTCGATTCCATCATTATGATGCCGTTGGTAATCCCGTCTATTCATTCCTGCATCATTATGATGTATATGGTAATCTTGTCTATTTTCCTCCTATTGATCCTCATCAGGTTGTTTATGATCCTTATCAGACCGTTTCTCATGTTGGACCCACCTTACTTGTGCAACCCTTTGGCTTGCAAGGACAACCCTCATTGGGAAAACCTTTAGCTCAGCAGGGCCTTGCCTCTGGTCTATAAGGACAACCTTACGGTCCACAAGGCCAACCTTATGGTCCACAAGGCCAACCTTCATAAGGTCAAACTTTGGTCCAACACGGTCAACCCTACGGTCCATCTGGTCAACCTCAGAATCAACCAGGACCATCTTATGCTCTTGGGGGGAAAAAATATCCACTTTAGGGACAACCTTTGGCACCACAACTGCTGCCACACGTTTCGTATGGCCAAAACTTTGTGCCACAAGGACAACCCTACAATCCTCCTCTGGGTCAACCTAGTTATCAGGGACAACCTGGTCCATCGGAACCATCGGACCAACCTTTCCCACAAGGGCAACCCTGTGGCCCTCAGTACTTGGTTCAACCAGATCGGCAACCGATTCAACATGCTCCTCATCCGGTTCCATAGTTTCAGCAGCCAGTTATACTCGTTTATAGTTAGCTAGGTTTACTCGCTCCGCAGCCTGCTCAACCTGCTTAGTAGGGTCTACCTGCTCAACCACAAGGCACTTATTAGCCTCAAGGTTCATATCAGCTGGTATATAGTGTGCCCCAAGTTTCCTACCCTCAAAATCAACCTATATATCATCAAACTCAAAGACATGCTTAGATTCCACAGCAGACTCCATACACTGCTCAACAGGGACCTCAATGGTCTACTCCAAATCAGTGTCCTAGTCCTCAACCTCAGTATCAACCGAGTTATCTTGCTTCTAACCCCGCTAGTCAGAATCATCTGGGACAGAATGCATGGGGACAAAATTCCTCTCGGACTGGGTGGAATGTGAATACGTGTCCTTATCAGAGACCTCCGATGACTTTCAATACTTAATTACCATTTCTTGCTACGTTGGAATTACTTGATGTCTCAAAGTTATCGAACGATCCCTTTCTTCATAACCCGTATTTGCCTCCGATTTCGACCAAGATTCCTGGTGATTGTCCTAAATTTGAGGGCAAGTTTGGCGAAGACCCCCAAGCACATGTTATGAATTACCATTTGTGGTGTTCCTCTAACTCTTGGGTTGACGATTCTATTCGGCTCTGTATTTTCCAGGGAACTCTTACTGGTGCCGCTACAAAGTGGTACATTGAGCTATTTTGTGGCATCTTCCAAGTCTTCAATTCTTTAGCCATGGCATTCCTTACGCATTTTCAGTTGCCGGTTCGCTATGAGATCAGGACACACCTCCTCACTTCATTGAAACATGACCGAGCTACTCATATCTCAGATCATATTCATGAGTGGAGACCCCGTCATCGCATGATCAAATTTGAAATTCTTGATCAGCTTCTGACTCATTGGTTCACCGCCTCCTTTGTCAATCAGATTGCAAAAGACATAGCTATGGGGGCATGTGTAACCGAGGAACAAGCCATTGCTTACGCCCAGTACCTTGATCTTGTGTACTCTCAGTCTGGCGCATTATATGATATCTTGCTTGATGCTCCCTCACCTGGAAATTCTAAACCACCAGTGACTCCATCCATCTATGGTATTATTGGTTTTGTGTCTCAGACTTCTCAGAAGTCTTCTTCTTTAAACTCTGGGAAGGCGAAGTCTACTTCTTCCAATAGTGTTGCGTCTCAGTCCACCTCCAATTCTGGTAAGCCCGTAGAAGTTAATTCCGTTCAGGCCAATCTGGTGGGTAATGCTTCTAAAGGTAAAAAGAAGGGTAAAGGTAAGGCCAAAGCTGATACCCCGAAATAGGATTCTCAGAAACCTCGTGCTGGCGATGGTTCTCAACGCAAGCCGAAGTACCCTTGTTTGATTTGTGATGACAAGCACTTCACCAAGGACTGTCCTCAATAGTTCGAAGTGAGTCGATTTCTTAAAGGCACATAAGGAACTCTGATCGTTTTGAAAGAACCTTTCCCATATCAATAGACCCAGATGGTAGAGCAACCTCAGTCCTCTGCCCTATTTGGTTCTCAGGTGTTCATGATGAACGGTTCTACAACCGTTTATATTGCTACTCCATCGAAAGATTATATGGATCACGTCAGGCAGTGGGGAAAGAAATCGTTGATGGTCTTGTTCCTCCGTCTATATTTGGCCCTCTTGAGATTGAAAGGCCCAGTGCTGAATCGTTGTACGACCACCTTCTAAAGGTGTACTCTGTAAGTCTTCTTACAATCCCAACGCCCGCGCCGCTCGGCATTACAATATTGTTGAGGATTTGGCTCAGGTGCCGTCTGCAATGTCTGCATTAGAAGTACTTCAGAGTTGATGGTCTCAACGAAAGGCTTTGTTTTTTGCGATTGGTGGGGTTGATCTTGCCGATACTAGCCTTCTCGCTTTCGATTTAGAGAATTTCGTTCCACGACTTCTGCATCAGATTGCGCTTATTATCCAAGTGGCTATTACTAGTCCCGATATCCATTGAGTAGTTGTGGACGAGGGTGAATCAACTTGTGTCATGTCATCTTCGTGCTAGAAAGCTATTGGTTCTCTGGCCCTCAATTCATCACCAAATTCCCTTGAAGCTTTTGATGGAAGAGAATCACAGCCTTTAGGTGTTCTCGCTAGTTTACCGATTACTTTGAAAGGGAAGATAGTCAATGTTGAGGTATAAGTCGTTGATGCTTAACTCAATTATAATATTCTCCTCTGTTACAGTTGGACTCACACCATGTTGTGCGTTTCGTCCACTCTCTTTCATGTTCTGAAATTTCCACATGAAGGAAAGATTGTTACTGTTGATCAATTGTCCTTCTTCACCTCTTCTTCCAAGAACAACGTTTTGTATGTGGATAAGATTCCTACTCCATACGAGAGCATAGGGCCAGGAATTTTCAAGGATCCTGCCCTCATGGGTATTTTTCCTCTTCCTCCACCAAACGAGTCATATTTTATACTTTTTCGGACTTGGTAAAAACATGAAAAAGTCACTACTAGAGTCATCTTTCAGCTCTTTTCTAACTCTCTAAAATTAAAAATATTGCCAAGATTCTTGTCATTTTGAACTCATTAAATGGTTGTGAAGCGATATCTACCCGGTATACGTTTACCCCTTTTTCGAGCTGGGATGGATTATTTACGAAAAATGAATACCTTAGCCTATCACGACTAAGATGTTCTTTCAGATATTGTTTTCTACCTTTCCGGTTCTGAGAGACTATTTATGAAAAGGGCCATACCTTCTTTTCAAACTCTCTAAACATGAAAAGATGCCGAGTTCTCCCTTTGTCAGACTCGTTAAATCCTGATGAAATCGAACTTCGTCACCATGACGTTATTCAAGTTCCTCCTTCCTAAGGCTCGTAAAATGTACTAGGTTGGATTTGTCCGAAGGACAAACTTACATTGCAAGCATATGCTATCCCCTTAAAGCTTTTTTTAAAAAATAATTGGGGTACTCGCCAGAAATGGTGGGGGAAAATGGAACCAAGTTTTTGTTATGTTGGTAGTATGTTGCTCTTGAACATGGCACTTGTCTGCATTCGTGTCGGGATGGGGAAATCTCATTTCGTCACTTTTTCCTTCATAGTTTTGGGTAATCTCTTTTGACCTATCATCTACTCTTTGCCATGCTATCATGACCTTAGATCCTTTGATGTCAAATACTGCCAAATCCAGTGTCGTGTCACTGATATGTTCAAGAGAAGTTTGCCTCTGTAGTTTTCAACCTTCCTCTAATTCTCTGTTGATCCTGATTCACTATTATCATGTTCCTCTGTCTCATGTCGATGATGTGGGAAATGTTATGGCCCTCCTTCGACTAGGTCACTTCCTGTCGAATTCAACTCATTTTCTAGGAATCTGATCTAGAGACTCCCTTTTGGTACATGGAGCTTGCATGCCTTAATGGAAGGTTCTTCGCATTCGATGCTAGGTTCACATCATTAGCTTTCGATCGAGTGATTCTACGGGTGTTTGACGACAAATCCCTGTTCACATTCCGTGGATTGTACATTTCGTACCTTGAGGGCCATTTTCATTATTGGTGGTTTCTCTCGTGCCAGTTAACAACTTTCATCATTGGCTGGTAATCAGGTGATTTTCTTGCATGTTCGAATTCAACTCATATATTCGCATGCATGAATTTGTACTTGTTCGGGTTGAGATGGAGTGCAAGACCCTGGGTTTTGTCTAATAAAATATAGGCTGCGGGTTCTTGTGGATTATCATGACTCATTGCATGACTCTTTTGATTGGATGGCTGCAACCATACCTGAGTCTATTTGTTTATCCTTACTGCTGGATGGCTGCGTCCATACCTCGGATCTCAGTTTTTATGTACTCTATTATAGATGGCTATGCTCATACCATGTGTTCATGTATAAGAGATATCAGTTGTATTTTTAATTGCAGGTTTTACGACAATGGTTTTTGGTTCGAACACATTCTCATAAAGCATTTCACCCCTCCCTCTCCCTCATACCTCATGCTTTAGGGGGCATCTGTTACACAACATTTTGTCACTGTCCCTGCAATCCCTATCTCTCCCATTGGAGGGTCATTTCTGTGATCAATAAGCAATGTCATGCCTTGTAAATACCATCATTGTATCCCTTTACATGAGATTAATATTCCTTCTGTTGACAATTCCCTGAGCAGAGATTCAAAAACCCTTGTTTTTTCCTTGGCGTGAGTAGTTGGTTATTCCCTCTCGCCGAAGAGGAAGATTAACACTGGGCCCCACACCAGTTGGCGCTCTGTCTTAGTTAGCCACCAGCGTCGAGCTGTTAATAGAATGTTTTAAAAAAATAGAGGTGGAGATTACACTCCAACAACTTCAAGGATGAGTCATTGGGAGTGGTTGAACTGAATAACCACAGACTCCCTCCTTTAATTCATGGTTTCCACCTCTTATGGGAACCTCCTAAAGGATAGGCCTCCCTCCCAAATTTGTAGGGATCCTAACCTCCTCCTTTTCCTCTATAAAAAGAAGCTATCTCTCTTTGCATAAGCTAGCTGAACATGGAGAATTGAGTATACTATCGCTGAACATGAAGAATTGAATAAACTATAGCTGAACATGAATAATTGAGTAAACTATAGCTGAACATGAATAATTGAGTATACTATAGCTAAACTATTGAAGAGATAGAATAAGAAGGAACTTCGTTGAGAGAGCTTGATTCCATGCCTTTATCCCGCCCGAATTCCCTGACGAGCATCTGAGACGTCCTTCGGTTGAGCCCCGCTGGAGGAGATTGCAACGTCAAAGCATTGGTTGGAAATCTTCCTTCTATCAATACATATATGTGACTATTGTTTGGTTCCCATTTTGTATTATGTTAGATGTTTAATGCAATATGCTTAGCCCTCTTTGACTAGCTAGTAGTTATGAATGAAGTTACTATGTTGTATGTTGTTCTTGTTTGTTGTTCTATGTGTAGGTATCCGAGCATGACTGCAAAAGGATTGTGACTTGCCAAGGCAGGAGAAAGAGGACACCACCATTACAGCCACAACGACAGCGTTCGATTCCAGGTAGGTTGATATACCGTGTCCTCTTTTCATTCAGTAATTAGGAATCAACACTCTAGCATGTCTCTTTGTTTCTAGACCCACTCTAGGGCTAGAAGGATTGTCTCTGTCCACAGAGAGGATTTACCTGCTTAACACCATATACAAATCAAATGCATGACAACATGTTTGCAAGAATATAATTGATTAAAGAGGTTGAAGACATAAATAAAATAAACTATGTCCGCAGATAAAGATGAAGAAATGAAATTTCTCTTAAAGAAGCAGGATGACAAGAGCCAATATGGCCCTCTTTATGAATTTAACATTGTTTTTAAGTGTTCAGATATTGGTAGCCAAGAAGAAGGAATTGAAAACATTAAGGAAAAGTATAAGTCCCAAGAACCTGCAAAATTAAATACAAAGAATGTTAGCCTACAATCAAGATCAAGAAAGAGGAGATTTAGAGTTCAAGTGTTCCACCTTTTAGGTAGAAAATGTAAAAAAGAGGAGAAGCTCCACCACTATCTTATGGCAAGAAAAGTGAAGATGAAACTTCACTGACAAATGAACAAGCATGGAATCTTTAGCAAGAAGACGAAAATGAAATCTCAGTTATCAAGTTTTTTTATGTACCATTGTAAGCCTAGCTAAGGCTGAGACCAATAGGCGTATGTTACTTTACCAAGACCCTTGGAAGAATTAAATTTGAATTATTTAGGGAGATGTTAGGAGTACTAGTGAACCCTTTCTCCATTAAGGGAGAGTGTTGGAATTAATGGAGAATGTATTATTGGAGAGAGTTTGTTCATTAGTTGTTAGTGTATCCTAGTTTAGAAATTAGTTCCTATTTTCTAGGATTTTAATAATCGAATCCCACAAAACAATTTCAAGAAAAATGTGGGTTTTTGTTGTGTAAAATGCATTTTTGAATGTATAAATGGATTCAACACCATGAAAAAAACCCTAGGACACTGATATTTTACAAATTAAACAACTTAAACTCAATTTTTTCATCTATAAATTAGAGTACACCATATTAAAATATTAATATAAAAATAATTAAAACTACTACAATTGATCTATAATTCATAAACTATTAATATTAAATAACTAATAAAACCAATTAATATATAAAGTATTATAAAATAAAACTAACTATTAAAAATGAATTATTAATCATTATTAATCTATTGAAATATTAATATTAAATAATTCATAGGACGAAACTAGTTATTAATAATAAATGAATTATTAAATAAGTAATAAGATCAATTAATGTAATAAATAATTTATTAATTAACTAATATTAATGAATTATTAAATAAGCAATAAGACCAACTAATATAATAAATAATAATTATTAATTAATTAATATGACTAATTAATAATAATTAGTTAAAGTACAATTATATATAATAAGTTTTATTGGCTTAGTCTAATTTATAGATGAAATTGTATTTTCACTTAAATTTCATTATACAATCTCAAGTAAGCTTTTGATTTGTTGTTGTTTAAAATACATTTTTGAATGCATAAATAGATTTAGCACGGTGAAAAACTTGAAAAATAATAACGATAATTACTATTATAAATTAATATTAATTTTATTTAGTAGTAAAATAATAATAAAAATAATTATTAAAACGTTTATATTAGTAAGAACTAAATTGTGTTGGAATAAAAAGTTATCAAATAATAATTAATTATTATAACAAATATAATTATAATTATAACTATTAAAATATTATTATTATTATCCAGATTGGTGTATGAGACCCTTTCGTTTGTGGGACAAGGGACCCACTTTCTCTTAACAATTCTAGCTAACTCTACGAAGGCATACATACTCTACCCCCCTAAAACCATGTTTTTTTAAGTGATTGGAGACTTTCATAGTTATTCATATTGTGTTTGAGATTTCCAAAATTAAAATATGCAATGATGGATGGAGTAATCATCAGAAATGTTGGACATATGAAAATCATTACATAGTTTAATTCTAGAAATCTCCAACAAGATATTTTTTGTTTAATTCTAGAAATATCCAACAAGATATTTTTTTTGTTTGCCAAATTGTCTGCTTTTTTCAAAGATTATTTTAGGCTTGACCTATGGCTTGAGAAACTGTGATCCATAAATCACCTAGGGATCACAATTTTTTTTTGTTTGTAAGTTGTCTGAGTTTTCTATAGATGATTATAGGCTTGACCTATGCCTTGAGAAACCGTGATCTATGGGCATCTAAGCCATCAAAATCAGTCGGGGATCACATTCATCATGTACCACACAAAACCTTAGCATGGTTGGATTTTTTCCCATGAAGTTTCAAACCGTTGACTTTCACATCACAAAGGACTTAACAATACACCCCATCACCATCTATTGTATGCCCCATAGAAAATAAACAATGTTATTAACCATCTATTCTATGTCTCATGGACAACAAACAATGTTATTAATAATATTAAAAATATAAAAAATAATTAATATTAAAATATAAATTTGATTAAAATAGCTATTATTATTAGTAAATTAATATTATTACTTAAAAAAATATAATAATAATAATATTAAAATGAAAAGTAACAATAACTAGGAACTTAATATAAATTGTTATTATTAATAAATATTATGTTAAAAAGTAAATAGAGAAGACTCTTAAAAGAAAAAGGAGAAAGGTGAAGAGAAAAATGGGAGGGAGAAAAAAAAAAAGTTTAGGGTTAGGTAAATTGATAATAAGTCAATTTTAATGGTTATAATGGGTTTTATTAATTATTTAATATTAACATTTCACTAAATTAATAATTATTAATAATTTATTTTTAATAGTTATAATTATTTTAATAGTCAATTATTATTTTATAATACTTTATATATTAATTGGTTTTATTAGTTATTTAATATAATTAATATATTAATAATTTATTAACTATAATTCAATTTTATTAGTTTTAATGATTTTTATATTAATATTTTAATAGTTGATGATTAATTATTACTTTTTATATGTACTAAATTTTTTTCTTAAAATTAATAATAATATATTTTTCTATAATATTATTAATACTTTTTTAATAAATTCTAATGTTTACTCTATGATGTCTCTCAAGACACTTTTGAAAAGGATTGATCTCTTTCTCTTCAACTTTGTTTCTTGCTTCATGTCTTTGATGATCGGTGAAGGGTTCACTTGAAATGTTGGAAGTTTCAAAAATTATTAACACAATTTTTTGAGAAACATTCTCTTTATTAAGAATTACAACTTGGATATATTATTAATACAATTTCTCAAAAATCATTTTCTTCATTATGAATTATAATTGTGGAAATATGCATTGGAAAAAGTTGGATATTTTACAGTTAATTTCTCTGATGCTATTCCACCTTCATTTTTTGTAAACTTTGTAGAAAGAAAAATGTATTCAATTGTTGAAAAATATATTGGGAAGTAGTTAGGATGATTTCTCTTACTATGATAACTGCTTGTGATATCTTTTTACTCTTTCTTACTTATTAACTTCTTCTCTTATTATTATGTTCATTTTTCATAAAAACCTAGCAAGAAAAAGAAAAAAAGCAGTACACAAGTTCGTAGGATATAAGCTAAAATCCATGGCCAAAACCTCTCCACTTGAGAGGAAAAATCGTAAATCTCTTCTGTTCTTATAGATTCTTCAAATGATGAATTCCAAGACCTCTAGACCAAGACCATTACCTTCCAAGACCAAGTACGACCTCTCTTGGTGATGTGCTCCCATTGTCCAAGTCAAACCCAGTGAAATATCTTCCAACAACACAACTTCGACCCCCAACTTCATAATTTCGACCTCCACTGCAAGTCTGAAATTTTCAGCCCCCAAAAACTATTACTGCATACACACGTGTGAGCGAAATTTAGCCTTCCAAGGCCTCCCTACAACTTCACTTGCTTTGCTTCCTTGTATAGGGCTAGAAGGTGACCTATTGTGCCCTTCTTCTAGCAACTTTGATCCTCTTTTAGAAAATAGAGAATTTCGACCTTGAAGCAGGAAACCCAAGCCTTCCTTCTTAACATGTGTGAGATAGAATTAGCCCAACAACTTCTTCCTTCATCCTCTTCCTTCTTTGATATCCTTTTTCTGCTCCTCCTTCGCTTGAATGAGATGTGAAGTGAATGTGTCTCAAGGAGGCCAAGTTACCTCCTTTATATAGGCTTCTTAAAGTGGACGTGGCTCCTCAAAATAGACCGACTTCTTAGCTGCTAGGCCGACTTGGTCTTGAAGGATATTTTTACACTTTTAATTACAAAAATATTTTTCTTTACAATTTACAATATGGTTGATGGGGTCTTAAACTTATGAAAATGAATCTTTTGACTTCTTGACCTAGGGAAAACCCTAGAAGCACTCAATGGGTTCTTTTCCTCTAAAATAAAATACCTTGAGCATGAAGCCCATGCTCTAAAAATAATAATAATAATTTTTCTTTCATTTTATAAAGTACAAGAATCAAAAGGACATTTCATATTTATGAAGACCAAACCTAGTTACACA
This sequence comes from Pinus albicaulis, assembly GCA_034641835.2. Classification (NCBI taxonomy): domain Eukaryota; kingdom Viridiplantae; phylum Streptophyta; class Pinopsida; order Pinales; family Pinaceae; genus Pinus; species Pinus albicaulis. Next base: position 535,641,210 of record CM076579.1, read on the forward strand.
TTTTTCAACACTCTCTCTTAAGTAGGGAGGTATTCATAAATGGTACATGGATATTCTAAATCTAAAGAGATCTCATAAGAAGATTCAGATTGGTAATTCATCTGTTTAGCATCATAACAACTAGAATTTTCACTTAACAATGCCTTTACTAATAACTCTATCTCTCCACTATATCATAGCACAATGTTGGTGAACAAAAACTGAATTGAGGGCAAAAATTTGCTAAAACTTCAAAGTTCTCAGAATGGAGTGGAAATTTAACAATTGGATAGGTCTCGTCTTCTTGATTCTAGCGCACTTTTTTTAATCTAAAACTGACTCCATATATGAAAGTTAGAGCATTGTGTTCGTTTGCCAAAACAAGTAAATTTTGTGACAAGGATGATAACTAGGCATCTGTACAACCCAGTCAGCAAAAATAATATTCCAAGGAATATTCCCATAATATCCCCCCTAGGTGGACCAGTGAGCCTATCAAGTGTCATTTCCGGATTGGTTTGTGATTTGTTGCAATTCGATTGGGTGTTGGTCGAACCAAATAGGTCATGACACGTGGCTAGCCTAGAGACCGCGACATACCTCCCCCAAAGGTCAAAATTTATTGCAAGTTAATGGGTCAAATTTTTTATAGAGGTGCTGAGGTTCGACCTCGTGACTTTCCCCCTATTAGCACTCCACCAATTCTCCGAAGGCTGAAAAGGAGATTGGAAAAAGTAACAATAGACCACTTTGACCTAGTAGCTAGCCCGACCAGGCTGAGAGGGCTCTCTCAATGAGATCGCATCCAAGGATTGACTGTGATATGAAGGATATTAGGCTAGATATGATAGGCTTAGGTATGTTTTGAGTGTTTTAGGGTTTGATGCTGGATCAAGAATGAAACCAAGTAGCTAGGTCTAGGTATCAAAAGGGTTTACAACTGAAAAAATATAAAGGAGCAAGGTAGAAGTGAATCTATGATGGCTTTAGGGTTTTGTAGGTATGGTGGAGGGTCTGAAAAAGTAGAGGGATTTAATGAGCATTTTCAATCATGAATTCATTAAACTGGAAGCATGAAACACAAATGACATTCTCGTATAAATAGAGCTAAATGAATAGAATTATGCTTATGAACTGTAGGGAAAGCCACTGAAGATACAAGATATGTAAAGAGGAGCTATATATCATTCATTAAAGAATATAATAGAGAAAATATATGATTATAAACTCACTGCACATGAATTCCTAGATAATAGCTGTAATGACATCCTTTGATTTCTGAATATGAAAGTGAAACTACAAGCTACAAGAGTTACAATCCTTTGATGTCCAACTAGTCAAATGACTATGAAAATGATAGATATAGACACAAACAACCTCTCCACTCTCTTAGGGTTCGAATCCCTCAGTTGCGGAGTTGATTACACGATATTTTCAACAAAACCCTAATGTCTATGGATGTCAACCAATTCACCTCATCATAGGAAACTAGATACATTTAACCAAAAATTACATCAACAAGCATGTATATACCCTATTTCACTATTCACCTACTCAATTACACTTCATGACATCAAAAAATCATGATCATTCATCAATTACACATGTAAAAAGTTAAACTAGGTCAAAATTCCTATGAAAAATTCATACGGGCGAAAACACAGCGCATTCTGGAGAAAGTGCATCGTGCGTGGACAAAGTACAATGTTATGGGCAAAAAGAAAATTGTAAGGCCTTTCAGGTGTCCAAATGTTGATATTAAAGTTGCTATGGATAACTCTGGATGTCTGTTACATGATATGATGTTCAAGCACTAAACATTTTGGCTTTTATCCCTCCAAATCTTCATTCTCCCAAGAGTACTCAGAAAGAGCAACCTGGCCTCCAAAAAAAGGGCCAAATGGTCATTTTTTTCTAGTTGTTGGGTATTTTGACCCTCCAAAAGTGGTTGACATGGCTCCATCACTGACTATGGTTGAAGAAAAAATCAAGATAAACCCCCAATGTATAGAATTCAACCATTGGACCTCTCCAACAAAAGCATAGCGTGGAATACACTACGTTTTTTCCTGTAAGACTCGTTTTCAAAATTGCCAATTTTGACCAAAATTTCACAAAAACCAAAATTTGCTCCAAAATTCTTGAAAATTGGTGCAGAGATGCCTGAAAAGGTATTTTATTCTACTAAGGAAGCATCAGCAAGTATCTCCAAGTTACCCTTCTCCTTTTGACTAATTAGTGTTTCCTTCAGTTTTGCTTGCAATTGTTTGACTTTGACTTAGTAAATTTGATTCCTTGTGTAGTAGTAGGAAACCATGCATTTTTGTAACTTGTTGTCTCTATTGGCCTTTTCAAGGAGCTTATCCAAGTGAACATTGACTTTATCAAGTCAAAACTCCCTATTTTCATTGATTTCCATGGCTATCCTTTCTTCAAATGTCAACTCTTCATTTGGTGGATTTTTCTCTCTTTCTTTCTGAAGTGCTCTTAGGAGACCCATGGTCCTTGGAATTTTCCTTGTCACCTACTCTTCATGCTTATATAAATCTTCAATTTCAACCACTTCTTTGCCTTTCACATCTTGCATACTAGCTTGAAATTTATTCTTCTCTAAAGATAATTGATTTACCTTCAACTGATTGTTCTCTTGCTCTAAGAAGGAAATTATGAAATTAGCCCTTGCAAAATTGTCCTTGAGTTATTTGATATGAGCATATTTCTCCTTGATGATATTCTCTAGGTTTTCATGCTCTTCACTTGCCTCCAAGTATACTATATCAATTTCATGATGGATGAGCTCCTCATCATGTAAAGATGTCTCATGATGTAATGGTAATCACTGATCTGCTAACATGGGCTTGTCCCCTTTCTCAATTTGAGGAGAAAACACAAGCCTTTTGCCTCTCCGGTATGTTTTAGTGACCTCAATCTTCCTCCTCACTGAAACTGTGCTATGTGAGCCAACCTCCACATGTCTAGATGGTGGTGATGGTGAACTAGGGCTAGCTGGTTGGCTACTAGAAGGAAAAAAGACATATGCTTGCATGAAGGTTTCCCATGCAATGCTCTTCTATTCAAGATGGTGTAAAAAAATGATTTTGATAAGAGCATGGTGGAAGAGGCTAAGTTTAATACCACTCTTCTTATGCTGAACTTTATCTTCCATCTTTGCTAAACTTTGGTAGAGGTAATAGGGAAAATTGAGTGGCTTTAGTAATGTGAAATGCATGAGTAGTCTGATATGATACATGTATAGTTTGGAAAATATTCCCTCACAAGTGAAGTACTTCATGATGATCTTCATTAGTTGTGTACACTTCTCAAGGAGGTAGCCAATAGGAACAACCATCTTCATGTGTTGTTGATAGTGTCTTCTGAGGTAGGGCTTGTAGTTTTGAATGCCTAAGTCTTGGTTTTTGAACCATTTCTCACTATGATTGGGTATCCCTATGGCCTCAGCTACTACATCAATTGATATAGTGAAAGTAACCCTTGCAATCATTACCTTGTCCTTTTTGAGCTAAGTGGCAAAAAATTTAGTCAATGTGGCATGGTATTTGACTCTCTCAACTTGCTCACAAAAAGGAAGACATCCTACCCTTTGAAAACATTACTTGGATAATGGTGGAGACATCACTTCATGAGTGGTTAAGGGTTCATATCTTAACAATTGGTCTCCCTTGTTACAAGGCCTCTTCTCCTCCATTTGATTGTTTGTAAGGGGCAAAACCCTAATGGGACAAAATAGGGGAAGAGAGTGAAGGGGTAGGATGAAGGGGTTAGGGAATTTTTACACAGTCCTAGCTAAGAAAGTTGCCAAAAAATGCAGTATTAGGATAGGGTTTAGGGTTTGGGGCTTATGAATTGGAAATGAGGGAGTGTGAAGGCTATGGGATATGTGTTAGAGTGTGAGGGAGGGTAACAAGTCTATGGGAAGGTGTGTTTGTCTTATAAATTTTGAAAATATGGGCCAACCACTAAAATATAATGTAGGGGCCAATGAAGATTTTACAATCTAAAACAATGAAATTGAGCTACAAGGAGGGGTTGTTGAGGTGTAACTTACTTGTGCAATGATGCTAGACACCTTAATGGCCTTAAAAAACCTTCAGATAATGATTTGATTCCTTTGAGAGAGAAAACACAACGTGGCTGCTTTGGCATCAAATTTTGGATTGTCTTTGACTTGAATTTGCTAATATTTCCTTGGTAGGTGAGAGAGAACTCTTCTTCAATGAGGTGAATGAGAAAATGAACTCAAATTTTCTTTTATATCTTTTGATGGTCACTTTTCTTCATAGTAGTGGGATGGCCCGCTACATGTTTTTTTCACTTTGCTTTGAAAACTTGTAGCTTAGGAACTTTCTATGAAACTTTAAGAAAATTTAGGAACTTATTACATAATATGAAACATAAATTACATTTTGAAACCAAACTTCATTGAAAAAATTACCTATTACCACTCCTCCTTTACCGGCTTTATATATGGAATGACAGATTTTGGATGACTGAAACCCTAATGACCTAATGGTGATAGTGAAATAAATGAAATCGTGATGATGTTGAATGAAATGATGATGGTGACCTTTCAATGATGGTACACTCAAATGAGTGATGACAAGGAATGGCATGAAAAATTTGTAAAAGTAGTGGAAATAGCCTTAGACACACTAGTCAGTAACCAAATTTTTATTTGAAGACCTAATGAAATGAAAAAAATTTGACTCGAGACACAAATAAACATATTGAAAGAGCCCATTTGATCATTGGTGATAGGAAAAACTGACTGACACTAACATTGGCTTCAAGTAGGGATGGAAGCTCCTTATAGATGTCAAGAACACCGTAGACCAAGTAGCCTTATCCATTGGGCATGGAGTCAAAATCAAAAGACTAAACTTGAAACAAAAAATAGACTGAAAAAATAAACTGACTCAGACTAAAACAAAAGATTACAAAACTTAATGATGGAAGCATATCACCGAGTCTTGAGGGCTTTCAAATATTAATGAAAACTACATGCCTATTGAAGACATGTGTACAATCATGTGAAGTGATCCTTCCAGTGTAACCAATCCAACAAATGGCTACATAGTTTAATCATGCTTGGAGTTTCCTCGATTAGGCAGAAAAAACAAAAACTAGGCCACTCCAAGTGGCTACCAGACATGTGCTTATGGTCCATGAAAACAAGAAAATACATCTTCCTTGCTGATTGTAGAAAATGAGTAAAAGGATATTCAAAAATCTTAAATGTTACCTTGTATTGAGATCCAACAAAAACACAAGCACAACTTTCATTTTGATCTGAAAGAATACTTGGTTGTTGATCCATGGGAAGGCATAGGGAAGTATGACCTTCTGCTACCTGAGTGTTGGCTATAAATTCCTGAAGCATGGGAAACTCTGACTCTATCCCTTGCACATTGTATATCTTAGGCTCATACTCCTCAAATTCATAGTTTAAATCATTCTTGAAAAGAAAACATTCTTAAAGATTGTTAAACATGACAACCTTATCCTCTTCATGAAAGACAACAATATCTGTAAGCTGATATCTTTGCAGGAAATCATCATCACAAATTGGATTACTCACAACAACTTCCTGTATAGTTTCATTAGTCTCATGACTTTAGTCATTTAAACCCAAACTTTCATTTTCAATAATGGAAGAATTTTCACTCACACATTCTTGACTGTGTGAACACTGTAAAAGCTGCTAATCTACATTAGCTTGGGCTGTAACATGATTTTTCAGGAGCTGATCTATTTCATCTTCAGACAAAGGAGAAAACTGACTTTTATAGCAGTTAACATTGATTTGGTGGTTTTCATTTTTAGGATCGGGAATAAGCATTTCTCTTTTTTGGTACTAGTCTGTTTCATCCAAGGAGAAAGCTGCTGATTCTTGTTGGGAGGAAAAATCATAAAGGGCTTCTATGATCTCATCATCTAGACACTCTTCATCCCCATACAAATTTCCAAGAAACTCAATGAAATTTTCAAAAATCTGACAACAACTATCAATCATCGACAAGGAAGTATTAGAGCTTTGATAATGTTGAAAGAAAATTGAATGAAAGTCCTTTAGAGAATATAAAATAGTAGATGGTAGAATCTCATACGATTTCCTCGCTTGTTCCTCCAAGGTAGCCATAAAAATATTCATCAAACAATCTTTAGGAAACTCAATCTTTAGTCTGTGAATATGAAAATGAAATTTTACCAAATGCAAACAGCTAGCATCTTCTCTGTCCTGACCTTTAAAATTTGGCAGTCTTGTTTGCCAATATATACAAGGAATACGATTTGGAAAAATAGGAATATGAGCTTGATTCATGGGAGCATACCTTCAAGAAGTTGAATCCATTTTGACAAAAATGAAGTCACCAAGAAGTTCTTCAGACCACCGGTTCTTGAAAAGTAGAGTCGCCATGAAAATTCAGAACTTTTGGATTCTTCGACACTGGAGTCGCCAGGTGAAAAATCCACAGCCTTCTTGTGTCTGATCACTATTCACCATCACCAATCATATACGATCGTTTTTTTTATCTTTCCTAAGGAATATTTGTCACTTCGTTCCCCGACAACGACGCCAGAATGTTAGCACTCCACCGGTTCTCCGAAGGCTGAAAAGGAGACTGACAAAGGTAACCACATACCACTTTGACCTAGTAGCTATCCCTACTAGGATGAGTGGGCTCTCTCAATGAGATCACAGACAATTATTGACTATGATATGAAGGATATTAGGCTAGATATGATAGGCTTAGGTAGGTTTTGATTGTTTTATGGTTTGATCTTGGATCAGGGATGAAACCAAGTATCTAGGTCTAAGTATCAAAAGGGTTTACAACTACAAAAATATAAAGGAGAAAGGTACAAGTGTATCTATGATGGATTTAGGGTTTTTTAGGTATGGTGGAGGGTCTAAAAAAGTAGAGGGATTTAATGAGCATGTTCAATCATGAATTCATTAAATTGGAAGCATGAAACGCAAATGACATTCCCATATGAACAGAGCTAAATAAATAGAATTATGCCTATGAAATGTAAGGAAAGCCACTGAAGATAAAAGATATGGAAAGAGGAGATATGTGTAATTCATTAAATACTATAACAGAGAAAATACATGATCATAAAATAATTGCACATGAATTCCTAGATAATAGCTGCAACTGCATCCTTTGATTTTTGAATATGAAAGTGAAAATACAAGCTACAAGAGATACAATCCTCTGATGTCCAACCAGTCAAATGAATCTGAAAATGATAGATATAGACCCAAAAAACCTCTTCCCTCTCTTAGGGGGAAAAGCCCTCAGTTTTGGAGCTGATTACATGATATGCTAAAAAAAACGCTAATGTCTAGGGAGGTCAACCAATTCACCTCATCATAGGAAACTAGATACATTTGACCAAAAATTACATCAACAAGTATGTATCTACTCTATTTCACTATTCACCTACTCAATTACACTTCATGACATCAAAAAATCATCATCATTCATCAGTTACAAATGTAAAAAGTCAAATTGGGTCAAACTTCCTGTGAAAAATGCATACTAGAGAAGACGTAGCGAATTCTGGAGAAAGCACAACGTGCTTGGAGAAATCATAGCGTGTTGGGGAAAAAGGAAATTTTAAGTCCTTTCAGGTGTCCAAATGTTGATATGAAAGTTGTTATGGATAGCCCTGGATGTATTCTACATGATAGGATGTTCAAGCACTCAAAAATGTGGCTTATAGCCCTCCAAATATTCATTCTCCCAAGAGTACTCAGAAAGTGCAGCGTGGCCTCCAAAAAAAGGGAAGAATGGTCATTTTTGTCTAGTTTTTAGGCATTTTTACCCTCCAAAAGTGGCTGACATGGCTCCACCGCTAACTAGGATTGAAGTACACATAAAGAGGAATCCCCCAATTTAGATAATTCATCCATTGGACCTCCCCAAGAAAAGCGCAACGTGGGCCACATTGTGTTTTTGCCCGTAAAACTGTTTTTCAAAATTGCCAATTTTGACCAAAATTTCACATAAACCAAAATTTGCTCCAAAAGTCTTCAAAATTGGTCTAGATATGCTTGCCAAGGTATTTTATGCTACTAAGGAAGCATCATAAAGTATCTCCAAGTTACCCTTCTCCTTTTGACTAATTAGGGTTTCCTTCAGTTTTGCTTGCAATTGTTTGACTTTGACTTTGTAAATTTGATTCCATGTGTAGTAGTGGGCAGCCATGTGTTTTTGTAACTTGTTTTCTCTATTGGCCTTGTCAAAGAGCTTATCCAAGTTAATATTGACTTTATCAAGCCAAAACTCCCTATTTTCATTGATTTCCATGGCTATCCTTTCTTCAAATGTCAACTCTTCATTTGGTCGATTTTGCTCTCTTTCTTTCTGAAGTGATATTCGGAGACCCATGGTCCTTGGCCTTTTCCTTGTCACCTGCTCTTCATGCTTATCTAAATATTCACTGTCAACCACTGCTTTTTCTTTCAAATCTTTCATACTAGCTTGAATTTTTTTCTTCTCTAAAGACAACTGCTTTACCCTCAGTTGATTCTTCTCTTGCTCTAAGAAGGAAAATATGAAATTAGCCCTTGCCAAATTGTCCTTGAGTTATTTGATCTGAGCATATTTCTCCTTGATGATCTTCTCTAGGTTTTCATGCTCTTCACTGGCCTCCAAGTCTACTATATCAATGTTATGATGGATAAGCTCCACATCATGCAAAGATGTCTCATGATGTAATGGTAATCCTTGCTCTGCTGATGTGGGCTTGGTCCCTTCCTCAATATGAGGAGAAAACACAAGCCTTCTGCCTGTGTGGTATGTTTGAGTGATCTCAATCTTCCTCTTCATTGAAACTGTGCTAGGTGAGCCAACCTCCACATGTCTAAATAGTGCTGATGGTGAACTAGGGCTAGTAGGCTGGCTACTAGAAGGAAAAAATACATCTTCTTGCATGAAGGTTTCCCAAGTAATGGTCTTCTATTCAAGCTGGTGTAAAACTATGATTTTCATAAGAGCATGGTGGAAGAGGCCGAGTTCAAGACCACTCTTCTTATGTTGAACTTTATCTGCCATCTTTGCCAAACTTCTGTGGAGGTAATAGGGAAAATTGAGTGTTTCTATCCCTGTGAAATGCATGAGTAGTTTGATATTATACCTGTATAGTCCAGAAAATATTCCCTCACAAGTGAAGTACTTAATGATGATCTTCATTAGTGTTGTATACTTCTCAAGGAGGTGCCCAACAGGAAAAACCTTCTTCATGTGTTGTTGATAATGTCTTCTGAGGTAGGGCTTGTAGTTTTGAATGTCTAGGTCTTGGTTCTTGAACCATTTCTCACCATGATTGGGTATCCCCATGGCCTCAGCTAATAAATCAGTTGATAGAGTGAAAGTAACCCCTGCAATCATTACCTTTCCCTTTTTGAGCCGAGTGGAAAAAAATTTAGTCAATGTGGCATGGTATTTGACTCTCTCAACTTGCTCACAAAAAGGAAGACATCCTATGCTTTGAAAACACTGCTTGGATAATGGTGAAGACATCACTTCATGAGTGGTTAAGGGCTCATATCTTAACAACTGGTCTCCATTTTTATAAGGCCTCTTATCATCCATTTTATTGTTTGCAAGGGGAAAAACCTTAGTGGGACAAAACAAGGGAAGGGAGTGAAGGGATAAGATGAAGGGGTTAGGGAATTTTTACACCGTCCTAGCTAGGAAAACTACCAAAAAATGTAGTATTAGGCTAGGGTTTAGGTTTTGGGGATTATGAATTGTAAATGAGGGAGTGTGAAGACTATGGGATATTATTTAGAGTGTGAGGGAGGGTAAAAAGTCTATGGGAAGGTGTGTTTTTCTTGCAAACTTTGAAAAGATGGGCTAGCCACTAAAACACGACAAAGGGCCCAATGAAGGGTTTACACTCTAAAACAATGAAATTGAGCTGCAAGGAAGGGTTTTTGAGGTGTAACTTACTTTTTCAATGATGTTGGACACCTTGATAGCCTTCAAAAACCTTAAAAGAATGATTTGATGCCTTTGAGAGAGAAAACACAACGTGGCTTCTTTGGCATCAAATTTTGGATTGTCTTTGACTTGAATTTATTGAGATTGCCTTGGGAGGTGAGAGAGAACTCTTCTTCAATGAGGTGAATGAGAAAATGAACTCAATTGGTCTTTTATAGCTTGTGATGGTCACTTTTCTTCATAGTATTGGGATGACCCACTACATATTTTTTTCACTTTGCTTTGAAAACTTGTAGCTTAGGAACTTGCTATGCATCTTTAAGGACATTAGGAACATATTAAATAATATGAAGCATAAATTACATTTTGAAACCAAACTTCATTGAACAAATTTTCCTATTACCACTCCTCCTTTGCCGAATTTATATATGGAATGACAGATTTTAAATGACTTAAACCCTAATGACCTAATGGTGGCACTGAAATAACTGAAATCATGATGATGTTGACTAAAATGATGATGATGCCATTTAAATGATTGCACACTCAACTGAGTGATGACAAGGATCGACATGTGAAATTTGTAGAAGGAGTGGAAATAACCCTAGACACACTAGCCAGTGACCAAATTTTTATTTGAAGACCTAATGAATTGAAAAAAATTTGACTCAACACCCTAATAAAAAATTTGAAAGAGCCCATTTGATCACCGGTGACAGTCAAAATTGACTGACACTTACACCCTCCACCATTGCCAAGACTTACCACCTCTCCTATGTATTGGATATTAACCTATATGGGATCCGACTTGTATTTAATTTTGACTAAGTTAAATGGCAGAGGAAAGTGGGGCCAGCCCCAAAGGGAAAGCCCCAGGTCCACAGGACCATACACCGTGACCTCGGTGGAGCTCTAACCAAATGCGCGGGTTTAAAACGTTAAACATGATTAATTAAGCACTAACCGATGTTATCATCACTAATCACATTTTTAAATGCGGATTTGTAAAAAGTGCCATTAGTGCACTAAAAAACCACTTATATACCAATTAATTGTGCTTATCCACTAATTAATCCAAGTCTAACATGGCGGTGAAGTTGGTGGAGTCCACCATTTTCGGTGGAACTCTAGTTCTAGTGGAGTTAACTGGAGTTGCTCCAGTTTTAGAGGAGTTTTCCTAGGCAAAATTGGAGCCATAAATTGAGAAAATTTCGACCAAATTTGGCTCAAGAAGGGTCTATCCTAGCATATTTGGACATTCTGAGAAGATTGGTGTAGGTTTCAGAGGTAGAGGAGCACTTCTAGAAGTGATTTTTCAAGCTTGAAGATTAAAGACACCCAGGGTCACCAGGAGAGGAGGCGATGTTTGCTTCACCTGAAGACCATTTGAAGAGCCAAAAGAAGCTACTTAGGGGTTTTTGGGTCTTTTTCATCCATTGGAGTAGGTTGGAGAAACATTGGAGCACTGTAGGTTCATGTAATCATGGAATTTACCGTTAATCCAACGAAGGCCAAGACATTGAAGCATGTCCAAGGAGATGTAGCCCAAGAGGGGTGAACTCCTTTATCATCTTTGTGTAATGTGTTTACTATGTATTAAATTCTCTGTAACTTACTTGTTGATTATGTGTTTTAAAAGCTAATTTACTTCATGAATTTCTCATAAAATACACACAAATTTGACACATAAAACCTCTCATAAAATTTCTATTTGACACAATCCTTAAGAACACTCTTATTTTATACTGATGAGGAAGATATCATAGAAAAAATATTTTTTTCATATTCAGATCAAGTTGGTATCAGAGCATAATTTAGCTCATTTTAGCCCAATTTTATCTCAGGGTTCGCCAAGGTTAGCTAGAAAATTAGCTATTAGTTTTGTATTTGTGCAAGGAGAATTTAACTATGTGCAAGTTTATGGGTGTAAGATGAAGAGAGGAGAAGATCAAGATTGAGGACCCAACTCTCAAATCATAGCAAAGAAAATTTTTATGCTTAAAAGTGTGATGGAATATTCATCAAGTGATGCTTCTAATCAATCTTCCTTAGCAAGACTCTTTGATGAAGATTTGCTGCAGAAGCTCTTCATCATAAGAGATATGGTGCAACAGATGGGTGAAGATAAGAAGGAGAGAAATATAATTCAAGACCAGTTGATGGCCATGAAGGAGGAGAAGTAAGAGCTTCTTGAAAATATGCATGAGATGGAGACTCAACTCCATATTGCAAATGAAACACTAGAAAAGACGCATGATATGGAGATTCAACTCCATTATGCCAAGGAAACCCTAGCCAATTATCTGCATGAAAATGAGGTATGAAAATCAAATTTATCTTCAATTTCCTCTCAAGATGAATATTTTGGTGTTTTTGAAAGATACACTAGAGGAATAGGGTCCAAGTTGTTAAAAAATATGGGCTATGAAGGTAAAGGGTTAGGAAAAGACGCACACGGAATTATAAACCTTATTGTTGTTGAGGGAATTTCTAGGTACATAGGTATAAGTTTTGGTGAGAAAGAAGATGGAGAATGCTCCAAAGCCAAGGAGGGACATGAAGGTGTTCCAAGAAATAATTTCATTACATGCTCATTACCTCAAGCTTGTGAAGTTTGTGTTGATGAGGAATGCAAAAGTTTTGACACCCACTTTGCAAGAAGATTATCTTAAGAATGAAACTAATGGAAATGGAATATGGGAGGATCTTGAAAGCTCTAAAGCCATTGAATACATTTTTGGTATTCCGAAGAGAGCCAATACCTCATCAAATTCACCTCCTCAAGAAGGAGACAAAGGTGAATGTGCAAGGTATAAATCTGACTTTAATCAAGTTGCTTTTAATTATGATAAACATGGAAAACCCTCACATAATATTTGGAGAAAATTTACATGTTCCTTTTGTGGTTTAAATAACCATACTATTTCGAGGTGTTGGAAGAAGATAACCATACACAGGAAACTTTGAAAAAAAAGGAGAAAGAAAGCCAAAGGTCTTGTTGTGGATCATTTGCAATATCCTTTTATTTTCGACTCTGAAAATATAAAAATAGAAAATTGTCAAAAATATGTTAAGGTATTATAATCTTTATACTTTGGCATAAAAATATTTCTTTCGTTGCATTAAAATCAAAAGTTTAAATACTTTGAACCTTATGAAGTGGGTCCCCGACTTAAATATTAAAGGTCAATCATTATATCAAGCGGGATGTGATGAAATCTCATACTCTGATAGGACTCAACCCGTGGGCATAACTATCACACTAATTAAAAAGAAGGGTGCCTCCGCAGTTGACCGGGTTGAGTGCGCGAGAAACAAAGATGTGCGATGCAAATTGAATGCGGGGGCACAAGCCAAAATATTTCTCCATACCCCGAGACCCCCTACAGTGACGTAAGGTGTTGAGTTGTTCACAGCTGGCCTCCACGCCAGGTGAACTCAACGGTTCGTTGGCACGTCATGTCAGCATTTAATTTAAAAGGCCGCGCCACCTATTTAAAAGAAATTTACATTTTCTTGAATTCATTTCAAATTAAGTGAATGTTTGAGATTGATTTGTGCTACGTCCTATTCAGTTTCCGTCACCCTGTTAAAATTTAGCCACCTTGCAAGTCGTTGGTTGTCGTAGTTCTGAATTATGGCCAAACATTCGTCTCTGTCTGGTTCTGCTAGTCATATCCCTTTCATGGATACCGATAGGGATATCCAAGACACTAATTGTTCCCTGGTCCATCTTCCATTTTACCAACAAGTCCTCTTGAATGACAAAGCTTCTCCAGTGTATGCCGCCATAGCCAAGTCTGTTTTGCTGTCTGCATGTATCTTAGAACTCATATTTTTCCTAAATTGATATCATGGATGGTTTCCGTTATGTATCCTGGCAAATGCTATGTGATGAATTGTCAGGGAGAGAATGTTCTGCAAGTGTCCGGCTTGTTAATCCGCCAAGCCCTTTGTTACCCATGAGTTAGAGTCATGTGTTCAATTCTCTGATGAATATTTGGTAGCATGTTATGATAATCTTGCAGGTGAAGACTTCAATCAACTTGTTTATTTTCTGAAGCCCAACACACAACAATTTCAGTCGGACAACAAGGATTTTCCTATGGATATTTTTGATACTGAGATTCATCCAGTACTGAGCAGCATTGCTAAAATTCTGGGCAAAGATGATGAAGTATGGTGGATAAAATGATGTTAGGGATATTTTCCATGATGATGAAGTTAGTAATGGTGCTGGATATTCCATCCTATTGGCAGGAAGCAACAAATTCATAGCTGATGAGTCTATCATTAACAGGTTCTTTCAGATTTCCTTCATTATTCATTTACTTGTTCTTATATCAAGATATGGAGGAATTTATGCATCTAGGTCTGAATATCATGGATGTGAATAATAAGAGGCAATCTGTAGTTTTTTGGACAAATATAGTAAGGAGAGAACAAAATGAAAATGGACTATTTGATTTTTCCAGTTATTTCATGTCAAGTGCATATAAGGTTTTGAATGGAGTTTCTCCCCCTTTTTTTTTACCCAAAGCTCAAGAATTCTTTCATTTAGGAGCAAACTGTAAGTTTGGAGATTGGTTTGTGTTTGAGGATTATTCAGAAATTGGGTTATATGGAGCAGGGGCTGAGCCTTATAGACTTCCAATATTTTTTCCCATGAGGCTATTTGCCTTGGAGTTCATTCGAAAAAGTCTGAATGTTGATCAAGTTCATTTTGTGCCCATGAAAAAGGGACATATGTTTAAGCTACCCATGATTGTAGGTCCTTTCATTGTTAATATGAGACAGGCATTTGAATAAGTTACTAAAATGCTAGATGAGATGCATTTGGTGCTAGGGGAAAGCCAGGCTTATGACCCACACAGTTTAATTTCTAATAGAAGAATTGAGAATGGGTATTCATCTTTCATTCATGAAAGCAGCCAGATTTAGAAAAGATAGCTAGCAGAGGTGTAGTGAGTTCAACAGGTTCAAATATTCAGACTCCTATTATTTTAGAAAATTCTAATAAAAGAAGTAAAGAAACAGTAATTGACTTAGAAGATGAGGAGCAAGGAGCTGAGAAAAAGACAAAGTTTAATCAAGAACATGCATATAATCAACCTGGTTACTCTCTACAGCTGGGAGAGGAAAAAAATGTTCCCACTTCACCCTGAAGACATGAGACTTCTCATGAAAAAGTACCTCTGATCAAACAGATGTTTGTCGAAATTGCAGAAAGGAATCAGAAGATGAAAGCCATCATGGAAGCCCAAGCTTAATATCAGATTGATACAGATCAAACAAGGCTTTTGACTGCCATGGATCTTGATAAATATCAATTCATAATTGCCTTGTCACATCCTATTGACATGTCAATTGGTTCCTCTAGTAATTTCAATACTGTAAATATAACTGTAGATGTGAAGAAAATCCCATTGTTGGATAAGATGAACTTACATATGCAGACATGTCAATTGATTATAAATGACCTGAAAAAGACTAATGCAATGGTAATGAAAGTAGATAATATTCTTGGTAAACTCATTAAACAATTGAAGTTAGAAAAAGCCAACTCTAGGGCTTTAACCATTCAAAATGAGGAACTAAAGAAGATTATAGTAAAGATTGGGGTGGACCTTAATGATAGGACTGCAGTGCAGAAAATTCTACAAAGTGCTGAAGCAGATATATCTACTTTGAAGAAGAATCTAAAATTACCTACAGGGGAGAATTCAATGGCTGGAGAGGTTGTAGAGGTAGAGAACGAGAAATAAAATATGCTACAGCAACTGATGCAAAAGGAGGAGGAAATCTCCAAATTAAAACAAAATACAATATCACTACAAAATCATATTGTTCGTCATACTTGTAATTTTGTTTTCCCTTCAGGTAACGAAGATCCTCAAGCACAGATTGCTCAGTTGAATACTAAATTGTAGATGTCGGAAAGAGTCCGGAAGAAGGCTCAAGCAGACCTAGAGACTGCATCGAAGATTATTCAAGCTGCAGAAAATGAAGCTATTAAATACAAAATGGACAGTCAGAATGCCAATGCTGAGATAAAAAGCCTTAATGAGAAATTGAAAGGGAACATATGTTTAATACAAACAAAATATATCATTTGGAATGATATCATTTCTGAAATGAAGTCAAGTTGGGACTTCTCGATGGTGGTTGTAGAAGAAAGGAGTCTTATCAGAGAATTTGAAGAACAAGTAATGGCAGAAAGACAAAATACAATCAATAGGGCTATTTGGGCAAAAAGATTCATTGATTTCATTAATTCCAAAGCAGACCAAGAATTGGAGGAAAATGAGATTAAGGATAGAATCTTATATCTAGTAGAGATTAATAAGATGATTTTCAAGAATGATTATAGGAAAGCCACATAAAAGAGGTTGATTGAAATCAAAGAAGCAGTAAGTCAGTTTGATCATTGGACAAATTAACAAGAGCAGGTTTACCTTCATGCTGGGCAATAAGAGGAGGTCTATTGTCATGGGATTCTTATGAAAAATTACTGGTATTAACAAAAATAAAAGTTGATAATACACATGAAAATACTCAGGTACTCAAGGGGGAAATGATGATCAAATTTCTTCAGAGACATTTTCAGTTGCTGTGGCTGGTAAAAAATCTATTTACAGAAAGACTAACTTACAACCGAATTATTGCTTTCAGGTTATAGTATCATAATCTGATACACTCATCCAGGACAAGAGTAGAGATATGGAAGAAGTGTAGAGCTTGGAAAATAGACTCGCCAAAGGATCCTTCAACTTCGAAGAAAGACAAATCAGAAGCCAATCTGGGAAATGTAGCAGAATCGTCAGCTATTCACATTCAACATATATATTAGGGTGTTAATTTTTATGTTATTATAATCTTTCAGAGATTATGTAAATGTAATAAGAATTTTTGGGAGTATGTAAAAGATAGTCTTCAAAAATCCTCAGGATTTGAGGTAGTTAAGATTAGTTATAGCAGTTTCGAACTACTTTTTATTGTATTTAATGTAATAATTCAGAGGAAGGAAGGTTCGGAGTTTGGAACCTTCAGACTACAATTTTGTACTCAAAGTTTTCAAAGATTAATGAATGAGAAGCAAGTTTCTGGAATATGTTTACGTTGATATGTGTTCAAGTTTTCATTCTGTATTTTCTATCTTTGAATAAAATGAAGTAATGAGCAGCAGGTCTCTTTTTACCTATGTAAGCAAGAGTTAAAACCATTAATTGTCACTCCTTCATTTTAACTGATTCTTTCATATGATTCTTCTGGGTTTGAGATGATATATTCTGTGTAACAACATATCAGTTTGGACTTCTTTCTTTCATTCTCTTCTGGTCATTCCATTCAACATAAGTAAAAGTCAACATTGTGAAATGTTCATTATTTTTTATATTTGAGGGTTTAATGATAAATACTTGAGGGTCATTTAACAGAGACAAATAATTTTGTGACATAATCATATAAATGGCTTAAGCATTAATTCCTTATCACAGCTAAGGGATTGTCTCTTAAGGTACAATAATTTTTGGCGCCATTTCTAGGGAACGAAGAAACAAATTCTTTTCCCTGGGTTTTATTTGTATTTCATTTGGTTGTTCAGAGAGGAGGAAATATTAAAATTTGTGTTTCATTTTCTAATTTTGGCTTATAAGAGGCCACATACGAGGTCTAATACCTCTCAGCAGAAGGTTCCTACCCTTTCAAATCCATAAATGTTGGTTTCTAAAAAGAGCCAGAAATAAAAAACCCTTTCTACACCTGATGCCACACTGCCTGCACCTGGAAGCAATTCTCATACTATTTCATCCAAGGATATTTCCTGAAAACTCACTTTCTCAGAAAAAGAATCCTTGCCTTCATCCATTCACTTCCAAGAACCAAGGTTAGAAGAGCAGTCTTTTGAATTTGTATCTTTCACATTTACAGAAACTCAACCTAATACAGTTGTTAGTTCTTCTGCTTTAGTTTATCAACCCCTTCCTTTATCAGTTTTTTCACCCCATTCATCCACACCTACAACTAGTACACGGATTCCCACTACACAAGGAGCAGTCAATCAGGGCATAAACATGGCAGCCCCTACTTTCTTGATGAACATATATGCACCATTAAATCTTCCTCAACTAATGAATGCAATGCCTCAAGAATATCTTAAGTTGCTTCCTATGTTTACTGGTGAAGATGAAGTAACTGCAGAACAACACTTGCCTTTGTTTTTCACTTTTGCTGAAAATTTCAATGTTGAACAACTAGATGTAGTAATGAGACTTTTTGTGCAATCCCTAAATGGAGAGGCAAGAAAATGGTTTAAAGGGTTACCAAATGGTTCAATTAATGATTGGGATGAGTTATAAAGACAGTTCATCCAAAGATGGGGTGAAAAGAGAGACCATGGTTATTCTTTGACAGAATTTAATGCTATTAAGAAAAAAATTGATGAAAATATGAGTGATTTTATTAAAAGATTCAATAAATTGTACAATAGTTTGCCTGCAGAAATGAAACCTCCTCCCATTGGAGAAAGAGTGGTTTTTGCTGGGGAATTTGTATTAGATTTTAGTTTTACTTTGAGATAAATAAGGTCCCCTACTCTTGAACAAATCCAAGCGGATGCGTTGGAGATTGAAGTGAATATGACTGCCACTGGAAAAGCTCAAGAAAAGCAATCAGTTCAAGATAAAGGTAAAGCTAAGGAAGAGTCAATTCAAGATCAAAGGATTGATGACATGACCAAGGTCATTAAAAATTTGTCAAACAAATTAGTAAAGTTGGGATTGGATAACAAGAAACCTACACAACAAAAAACAGGGGTTTTTAATCCCCAATTCATAAAGCAACCCCTGCATATTTTACAGAGGGAAAGAAGAGATCAGGATCAAGTTCAAGCACCCTTATATATAGAGGCAACACCTTCTCAGTCTGTTGATGATGATCAGAAAGAAGATGAAGAGAAAATTTCTTCCATATACATGGAAGGTAGTGCAGAAGAAGAATGTGAAAGAGAATGTGAAGAAGAATGTAAAGAAGTTGATATTTCATTTGATCAAAAAGAGATGGATGACTATTGCAAACAATTTACTGATTTTATGCAAGTTGAATTGCATAAAAAGTATGACTTGAGATCTAAAAAGAGGTTGAGAACTCAGGATGATGAAGTAAAAGAATCAGAGTCTATCCCTTCTCCAATGGCGACTCCACAACAGAAAAATTCAATAAAACAATCAGACAAGGGGAAGAAGCCCATGAATCCAGTAAAAGGAAAAGAAAAGCAACAAGTTGAGGCTTCCCAAAACAAGTCTAATGACTCAAATATTTTGGAGAAGATTGTTACTGTTCTTGACCAACATGAAAATTCAAATAGAAACCAAGAAGAATCCGAAAAGTTGATTAAACAAAACCAAACTTTCTGTTTGTCTAAAGAGTTAGAAAAAGTTAAAATTCAAGTACCTCTTCTTGAGTTAGCTAAGACACCTGGTTATAAGAAATAAATTGTAGAGTTTATTAATCTATCTCAGTCTGATGAGGTGGGTGATATTGTGAATTTGCAAGAAGAGAAACCAGTGGTTACTTTTGGGCCTCATGTTGAAGAGGCAGACTCTTCTATTCCACCTTTTTATATATCAGTACTTTTGTATGATTTCATTCTACATAATTGTATGCTTGATTCTGGTGCATCACATAATCTTATGCCATTATTTGTGATGAAAGAGCTAAATTTACAAATCACTAAGCCATATAGAGACCTCTATTCCTTTGATTCAAAGAGAGTGAAGTGTGTAGGTCTTATCAAAGACATGGTTGTCTCCTTGGCCCAAATTCTAGCCAAGAGTATCATGATGGATGCAGTAGCTGCAGGTATTTCGGCTAGATTTGGTATGTTGTTGTCCAGATCCCGAGGAGGAAAGCTTGGAGGAGTCTTAAAGTTGGATTTCACATATGCCATCATCCTTGTTTTCAATGGAGAAGAAATGAGGTTATATAAAGAAACCAGATTCATGAAAACTACCGCCAAGAAAGAGGCAGGTAATTCTCCCATTTATGGTCAAGAGAAGGAGGATCTCTCTTGTTTTATGCTGCATGAAGATGTAGAATTTGTTAAAGACTCACAGAAGCATATCTCTTCAGCAAATGTACATAAGGAGCTGCATTCAAATAAATTTTGGAAGTATTATTTTGATGGAGCATATTCTAAAGAAGGTACAGGAGCTGGGTTCATCTTTATATCTCCCGAAGGTAATCTTTTACCTTTTTCTTTCAAACTGGAATTTGAATCAACTAATAATGTGGAAGAGTATGAAGCATTGATTTTGAGCTTGCAAATATCTTAACAAATGGGAATACAATCTGTTTCCATTTTTGGTGATTCTGAATTAGTAATAAGACAGATTAAGAATTTGTGTCACACTAAGCATCCCAGATTGAGATCCTATAGAAATGAGGCATGGGATTTAATTGACAATTATTTCGAAGCCTTTAATCTTCAATTTATTCCAAGAGAAGAAAATAGAATGGAAGACTCATTAGCAGTTGCAGCTAACACATTTAAGCCACCAATTAATCGAAGACTGAGATATGAAATTGAAATTAGACACAGGCCTTTAATCCATGATAATGTAAATTACTGGCAGGTTTTTGAAGATGATGAGCAGATCAATCAATTTTTAACAATGATTGGAAGTTTTGAGGATGATCAAATTGATCAAGAAAGTGATCAAGCTGATCAAATTGATGTGCCTAGAAACTTGAAGCAAACAATTGGTGATCAGAAAATAATTCAGTTGAAAGATAATAAATTGCCCAGAGGCATGGTTCCTCTTGAAATATTGTTTGATTCTAACGATGTAGAAGTGAATCTCAAAGAATGTATCTCAGGATGGAGAGATGGAGGATTGTAATTTAGGAACTCAGCAGGAGGCCAAAATAGTCAAGTTGTTCAAAGGAGTTCCTAAAGATTATAAAGAAAGGTATGCAGATCTTTTCAAAAAATTTATAGATGTGTTTGCATGGTCATATGAAGATTTGAAGGCTTATGATTTAGATATTATTTAGCATAAAATACCATTTAAGGATGGGGTTAAGCCACATAGGCAGAAGCTCAGACAGATTAATCCACTGTTATTAGCCCCTATTGAGAAAAAGGTGAAGAAACTTTTGAAAGAAAAATCATAGTTCTGCTCAGGTACTCAAAGTGGGTATCAAATCTAGTTCCAGTCAAGAAGAAAAATGGAGAGATAAGATTGTGTGTAGATTTAAGAAATCTAAACAAAGCCTCCTTGAAGGATAATTATCCTTTGCCAAAGATGGACTATGTCCTGCAGAAAGTAACTGGAGCTTATAGGTTATCCACGGTTGACGGTTTTTCTAGGTACAACCAATTAGCAGTTGAGAAAGAGGATCAGAAGAAAAAAACTTTCACTACACCCTGGGGAACATTCATGTATGTCAGGATGCCATTTGGTCTCATGAATGCAGGAGCTACTTTCCAGACGGCAATGGATATAGCTTTTGTAGGTGACAAATTTGTAGTCATATATTTGGATGATGTGACTATTTTTTCAGGGTCTGATGATGAACATTTGGAGCACCTGCAGAAGGATTTCTTGAAATGTAGAAAATTTGGGTTATCATTGAATCCTAAGAAATCCCTGTTTTCTCAAGAGGAAGGTAAGTTGTTGGGACATATATTTTCAAACCAAGGTGTGAAAATTGATCCAGAAAGGGTTGAGGCTATACAAAAAATTCCATTACCTAGAAGTAAGAAAGATATTCAAAGATTCCTAGGGAAAATAATCTTTTTGAGAAGATTTATTCCAAATTATGCTGAGGTTGTCAGGAAAATAATAGATATGTTGAAGAAAAATGATGAAGTAAAATGGGATGAAGATGCAAAAGAATCATTTGCCAAAATTAAAGAAGATCTTCAAGAAGCTCCAGTTTTGATTAATCCAGATTATTTGAAACCTTTCCAAATTTTTTCATTTGCATCACCTTCCACTATTGCTACTGTATTTTTGCAGAAGAATGAAGAAGGAAAGGAGCAGCCAGTGTCATTTTTCAGTAAAGTCCTCAGAGATGTAGAGCTCAAATATAACATCTTGGAGAAGCAGGTATATGCCTTAGTGAAGTCATTGAAATCTTTCAGGACATATGTACTTCATTTTCAAATAGTAGCATATGTACCTAATTCTGCTATAAAAGATGTGTTGATTCGGAGTGATATAGAGGGAAAAAGAGGAAAATGGATTGCCAAAATCCAAGAATATGATTTGGACATTAAGCCTACCAAGTTAGTCAATGGACAAGGATTAGATAAGTTTCTAACATAATCTAATTTCCAAACTCTGGGAATTAATTTTCTTGCACCATTAGATGAAGTAGTTGAGGAGACCAATCAGATTAAAACAAGGTCAACAATCAAATACAAATTTCTCTGCTCAGATTGGTATAAATATATTATTCACTATTTGTGTTTTTTCTCTTGCCCTCCCTCAATCAATAGATCAAAATACAGAGCCCTAAAACTCAAAACTCAACCTTATGTTATAATTGATGCTAAATTGTATTGGAAAGATCTTGCTGGTGTCTTGTTGCTATGTTTGAAAGAAGGAGAATCAATGGAAGTGATCAAGGAGTATCATGAATGTTTGTGTGGAGGAAATTACAGTTGGAAAGTAACCACTCATAAGATTCTTAAATCAGGTTTCTACTGGCCTTATTTATTTTTTGATGTATACAAAACTGTTAGAAGTTGTCAGAAATGCCAATTATTTGTAAAAAAGAAAAGGTTAGCTCCTTTACCTCTTCTTTCTGTTTTTATTGAAGAACCCTTCAGACAATGGGGATTATATTTTATTGGGGAAATTAATCCACCATCAAGTGGGTAGTTTAAGTGGATTCTGACTACCACTGATTATTTTACAAAATGGGTACAGGCAATTCCTACCAGGAAGGAAAATGATTTGGTAGTAATGAAGTTTTTGGAAGAGAATATTTTCAGCAGGTTTGGATGTCTAGTGAAAATCGTCACAGACAATGCCCAGGTTTTCAACTCAGTCAAGTTTATAAATTTTTGTCAGACTTATAATGTGATATTATCTCATTCCACAACATATCATCCTCAAGGGAATGGATTAGCAGAGTCATCAAACAAGACATTGGTCAAGATCCTGAAGAAAACAATTAGTGAGAACCAAAATAATTAGGATTCAAAGTTGATATTTTCTCTCTGGGCAGTAAGAATGACTACTAGAAGATCCACTGGTAAGTTCCCTTATGAGTTAGTATATGGTACTCAAGCTTTGTTTCCCACTTAGTTAGCAAAAACAGTAATTTATTTTCTTCAAGAAGCACAAGAAGAACCTAATGCATTGATAAGAAGGATGCATAAGGTAATAGAGTTGAGTGAAAGTAGAAATAAAGTCAGAGACAATTTGGTCACATATCAAGAGAAAATGAAGTCCATTTTTGACAGAAAGGCAAAAGAGATTATGTTCCAAAATGGAGATCTGGTACTAGGATGGGATACCAGGAGAGAGGAGAAGGGAAAACATGGTAAATTTGATCCTCTATGGTATGGTCCTTACAAAATCACAAAATTTAGAACAAATAACACTTTTATGTTGGAAAATATTGATGGGGAAGAAGTAGAATTTTCTATTATCGGGAAGTATCTAAAACATTATTTCCAACACTAAAGATAACAGGTTCATCATTTGTACATATTCGGTTTTCCTTATTGTATATTTTTCATTAAGCATCATTTGACTCCATGCCCGAAGTGAAGGCACTGATCTGCAGGTTCTTACTGTTTCATGGCAAAAAACACTATCCCCAGGTGGAGCCAAATGTTGTGGATCATTTGCAATATTCTTTTATTTTTGACTCTGAAAACATAAAAATAGAAAATTTTCAAAAATATGTTAAAGTATTATAATATTTATACTTTGGCATAAAAATATTTCTTTCGCTGAATTAAAATCAAAAGTTTAAATACTTTGAACCTTATGAAGTGGGTCCCCAACTTAAAGATTAGAGGTCGATCATTATATCAAGCGGGATGTGATGAAAGCTTGTACTCTGATCGAAGGACTCAACCCACGGGCACAACTAGCGCACTAATTAAAAAGAAGGGTGCCTCCGCAGTTGAACGGGTTGATTGCAGGAGAAACAAAAATGTGCGGTGGAGATTGAATGTGGGGCCTTAAGCCGAAATTTTTCTTCGTACCCCGAGACCCTCTGCAGTGACGTAAGGCACCGAGTTGTTCACAACTGGCCTCCACGTCAGGTGAACTCAATGATTCTTTGGCGCATCATGTCAGCATTTAATTTAAAATGCCGTGCCACCTATTTAAACGAAATTTATATTTTATCGAAGTAATTTCAAATTAAGTTAATGTTTGAGATTGATTTGTGCTGCGTCCTGTTCAGTTTCCTTCACCCTGTTAAAATTTAGCCACCTTGCAAGTCATTGGTTGTTGTAGTTCTGAATTATGGACAAGCGTTCGTCTCTGTCTGGTTCTACTAGTCATATCCCTCTCATGGATATCGAGAGGGATATCCAAGACACTAATTGTTCCCTGGTCCATCTTCCATTTCACCAACAATTCCTCTTGAATGACAAAGCTTCTCCAGTGTACGCTGCCATGGCCAAGTCTGTTTTGTTGCCTACATGTATCCCTAGAACCCATCTTTTTCTTGAATTGATATCTTGGATGGTTTTCGTTATGTATCCTGGCAAATTCTATGTGATGAATTGTCAGGGAGAGAATGTTTTTCAAGTGTTTTCCCTGTTAATCCACCAAGCCCATTGTTACCCTAAGTTAGAGTCATGTGTTCAATTCTCCGATTAATCTTTGGTAGCATGTTATGTTAATATTGCAGGTGAAGACTTCAATCAGCTTGTTTATTTTCTAAAGCCCAACACACATCAATTCAGCCTGATAGCAAGGATTTTCCTAAGGAGATTTTTGATACTGAGATTCAACCAATACTGAGCAGCATTGCTAAAATTCTGGGCAAAGATGATGACATTATGGTGGATAAAACAATGTTAGGGTTGTTTTCCATGATGATGAAGTCAGGAATGGTGCTGGATATTCCATCCTATTGGCAGGAAGCAGTAAATTCACAGCTGATGAGTCTATCATTAACAGGTTCTTTCATATTTCCTTCATTAATCATTTACTTGTTCTTATATCAAAATGTGGAGGAATTTATGCATCTATGTCTGAATATCGTGGATGTGAATAAGAAGAGGCAATCTGTAGTTTTATAGATAGATATAGTAAGGAGAGAACAAAATGAAAATGGACTATTTAATTTTGCCAGTTATTTCATGTCAAGTGCATATAAGGTTTTGAATGGAGTTTCTCCCCCTTGTTTTTTACCCAAAGCTCAAGAATTCTTACATTTAGGAGCAAACTGTAATTTTGGAGATTGGTTTGTGTTTGAGGATTATTCAAAAATTAGGTTATATGGAGAAGGGGTTGAGCCTTATATACTTCCAGTATTTGTTCCCATGAGGCTATTTTCCTTGGAGTTCATTCGACAAAGTCTAAATGTTGATCAAGTTCATTTTGTGCACATGAAAAAGGGACATATGTTTAAACTACCCATGACCATAGGTCCTCTCATTGTTAATATGGGACATGCATTTGAAGAAGTTACTAAAATGCTAGATGAGATGCATTTGCTGCTAGGGGAAAGTTGGGCTTATGAGCCACACAGTGTAATTTCCAATAGAAGAATTGAGAATGGGTATTCAACTTTCATTCATGAAAGCAGGCCAGATTTAGAAAATATAGCTAGAAGAGGTATAGTGAGTTCAACAGGTTCAAATATTTAGACTCCTATTATTTCAAAAAAGTCTAATAAAAGAAGTAAAGAAATAGTAATTGACTTAGAAGATGAGGAGCAAGGAGATGAGAAAAGGACAAAGTTTAATCAAGAACATGCATATAATCAACCTGGTTACTCTCTACATCTGGGAGAGGAAGAAAATGTTCCCGCTTCACCCTGAAGACATGAGACTTCTCATGAAAAAGTACCTCTGATCAAACAGATGTTTTCCGAAATTGCAGAAAGGAATCAAAAGATGAAAGCCATCATGGAAGCCCAAGCTTAATATCAGATTGATACAGATCAAACAAGGCTTTTGACTGCCATGGATCTTGATAAATATCAATTCATAATTGCCTTGTCACATCCTACTGACATGTCAATTGGTTCCTCTAGTAATTTCAATACTGTAAATATAACTGTAGATGTGAAGAAAATCCCATTGTTAGATAAGATGAACTTACATATGCAGACATGTCAATTGATTGTAAATGACCTGAAAAGGACTAACGAAATGGAAATGAAAGCAGAGAATATGCTTGGGAAATTCATTAAACAATTGAAATTAGAAAAAGCTAACTATAGGGCTTTAACCATTCAGAATGAGGAACTAAAGAAGATCATAGTAAAGATTGGGGTGGACCCTAATGATAGGACTGCAGTTCAGAAAATTCTACAAAGTGTTGAAGCAGAGATATCTACTTTGAAGAAGAAGCTAAAATTACCTACAGGGGAGCATTCAATGGCTACAAAGGTTGCAGAGGTAAAGAACGAGAAAGAAAAGCTGCTACAGGAGCTGATGCAAAAGGAGGAGGAAATCTCCAAAAGAAAACAAACTGCAATATCACTACAAAATCATATTGATAGTCATACTTGTACTTTTGTTTTCCCTTCAGGTAACAAAGATCCTCAAGCATAGATTGCTCAGTTGAATACTGAATTATAGATGGCGGAAAGAGACCGGAAGAAGGCTCAAGCAGACCTAGAGACTGATATTCAAGCTGCAGAAAATGAAGCTAGTAAATACAAAATGGATAGTCATAATGCCAATGCTGAGATCAAAAGCCTTAAAGAGAAATTGAAAGGGAACATATCTTTAATACAGGAAAAATATATCATTTGGAATGATACCATTTCTAAAATGAAGCCAATTTGGGACTTCTTGATGGTGGTTGCAGAAGAAAGGAGTCTTATCAGAGAATTTGAAGAACAAGTAATGGAAGATAGACAGAAGACAATAAATAGGGCTATTTGGGAAAAAATATTCATTGATTTCACTAATTCCAAAATAGACCAAGAATTGGAGGAAAATGAGATTAAGGATAGAATCTTATATGCAATAGAGATTAATAAGATGATTGTCAAGAATGATTACAGGAAAGCCACAGAAAAGAGGTTGATTGAAATCAAAGAAGCAGTAAGTCAGTTTGATAAATCATTGGACAAATTAACAAGAGAAGGTTTACCTTCATGCTGGGAAATAGGAGGAGGTCTATTGTCATGGGATTCTTATGAAAAATTACTGGTATTAACAAAAATCAAAGTTGATAATACACATGAAAAGACTCAGGTACTCAAGGGGGCAACGACGATCAAATTTCTTTAGAGATATGGAAGAATGTAGTGTTCCTTTTTTCAGGAATATTGTCAAGTTTCTCAATGGGAACATTGTATAAGGGAAAATGGGCAAATAAAATGCAGAACAAAGCTTGGTTCCCTTTGAATATGCTGTGTGGGACTCAAATATGGAATTTATTTAAAAAAAAATCAAGTTAGATCCACTGGAATCTACAATTGGTATAGTGACATAATGTCCCTTTTGAATAGTAACAATCAATAGTGAAAGTCTAAGCAAAGTTAATTTTGAAGGGGAATTTACTGGATATGTTACCTCTAAAGATAGGGTGAGATCCAGAGGCTATCTGGCCCTTTTCAGACTCTGTCTATAGACTCTTGTTGAGAGGTAATATCCCAACTTACAACCAAATTATTGCTTTCAAATTACAACCGAATTACTGCTTTCAGGTTTAAGTATCACAATCTGATACACTCACCCAGGACAAGAGTAGAGATATGGAAGAATGTAATGTTCCTTTTTTCAGGAATATTTTCAAGCTGCTCAACGGGAACGCTGTAGAAGGGAAAATGGGAAAATAAAATGCAGAAAAAAGCTTGGTTCCCTTTGAATATTTTGTGTGGGACTCAAATATGGAATTTATTTAAAAACAAATCAAGTTAGATCTGCTAAACAGATCTCCCACAACTGGTATCGATGTAATGTCCTCTTTTTGAAATATTAACAATAAAAAATTTGATCTAAAACAGAGATTGGATAAAGGGGAATTTACTAGATATGTTACCTCTAAATATAGGGTGAGATCCAGATGCTATCTGGCCCTTTTCAGACTCTGTCTATAGACTCTTGTTGAGAGGTAATATCCAAAAAGGGTTTACTCAGCAAATCATGCTTGAAAAATTAATTCTTCAGGTGTGATGGCTTTATCTACCATATAATATGTCTGAGAACACTCAGAAACCAATATAAAGTATATCAGCACTCTTCACTCAGCTTTTATCATCAGAAATATGGGGAAAAGCAACATTTTATGCACTAAAATAGATGTATTAGAAAATTCGCATAAAATGAAGGGTCATGGTTCTGGAATATGTTATATTAGGTTAATAGGGACTCACATGTCGAATTTCAGAAAAAAATAATATTTTTTTCTATGATAAAAAATTCCTCCTTCCCAACCAGTCAAGAAAAACCCTGATTTCCCATGGCCTAAATTATGCAGAAAAGTGCTGAAGCTTGGGTAGCGTAATTTATGAAGGGCTTGGCTGAGTTTATGCAGAAATTTTAGTATGCAGGTCCACAATAAGATTCATATGGATTATACAGAGAAAAACAGACATTTCTATGAAGGAAAACCCCCAAAATGAGTTGCTGCAATGCATAGAAAAAGACTGCAGATCATGATAGCATTATTTTCCTAAAGATTCAGCTACAATAGGTTAAAACACAGATCTATGAAAGATATATGGCTGAAACATCAGATCCATACCAGATCTGGAAACTACTCGGCCTTCTCCACAAGATCCCCTTGGGATTTCATCAAAATAATGCATTTATAAGAGTAGATCTGACTTCAAAGCTACAAGACTGTAGAATAATCAGAATTTCTGAAGATAAATTTTATTATACATGATATCAGATCTTAAATAGCATAAAACATCAGCTACTATAAAGAATTACAAAGTGAGAGGCAAGCCTCAATCACTTGAGAGCATTTTTGCACAACAACTGAATTTACATGAAAGCCCTTGATGCAGAAAATGTAGTTCATGGAAGGGACTATGCAGTAGCTCAATGGTACTGAAGTATAAGCTATAAAATACAGATCTGAATACAAAATGGGAGATATATCCTCTTCCGAGTGGTCACAATACACCCTCCTTGAGAGAGAACTCCTCCAAAACACTAGATATCTGTAGATCTAGGATACCACTTGCTGCAACTCAAGCAGTTGCAAAACCCTCAACAGGATCAGCATTGCTACTGGAGATGGAGCTTGGTCTTCAACCTGATAGTGGCTCATTTTAGTACATTCTCCTCCAAGATCTACTCAAGGAAGGAGGGAGGATTCCTAAACAGGAAATCCTCTTCCCTTAGGCTAAACAACCAAGAGAGCTAGAGTTGCTCAAGCAACCTCTATTTCGAAAATCCTTCAACAACCTTTACATGAGCCCTCTCCTCCTTTTTATAACTTGAAGGTGTGCACAAACCCTAAACCACTTCAATGGACTTAACCCCTTTCACATTGATGTCCTCCTTCTAGAACTGCGCAGTTTGTCTAGGAGGTTCAATGAATCTGGACAGAACCGAGATTTGGTCATGTTGACCCAATCAAATGTCTCAATCTTGTTTCAAAAACAAGTGGATTTTATTACAAAGGCCTAGATTTATCCCTTTTCACATTGGGCATGTATTTATTCTTTGATTTATGGAGTTTTTCATGTCCTCCTTTACATTTTATTCCTCAATCATGAAATGAAAAAATAAATAAGGAAAAATTAATGCGCCAATTAGCTGAAGGTAATTTAGGAACATTATAGTCTCCCCCTCCCAAATGTTGCTTGTCCTCAAGCAACTGCAAAGGTGCTGCAAAATTCCCCCCCCCTTCTTCTTGTGGCCTCCTCCTTCAACAATCTCCACCATGGCTGAAAATGATAAGCAATGAATCCATCCTCTAATGATTTCCTCCAAGTGTAAGATAGCAAGTGTACATCATGAGAAAATGGAAGGTGCAAGTGGTGATCTTCTTGTTTCTCAAGGGCTTCATTAAGGTAGGAGTGATGAAGAGCATGGGGAAAATTTCTCCCAATGAGTGTCTCCCACACCCATGTTATCATCCAAATGAAATAAACTACCTCCCAGCTTGGTAGTCCATAGAAAAGCTCCTCCCCAACATCAGTGAGAGGCATACCCCAACTCATATGGCTCACCTCATGAAGAAGAAATTGTTTTAGTATGGCAGCCATATCATATCTCATGCTCCCTTTAGAGCATGCACTACAAAAAGTATGGGGATTCTTGCCCCCACAAGACACACTCATACAATGTGTCTCTCTCCCATACATGCTCCTCATAAAAATGGAAATATCAGCAACATAAAAAGCAAGAATAAAAATAATGTTGGCTGCCATGTGTAGCAAATGTGAAGGGCAGTGATCCCTCATATGCAACCAATGCAGTTTGGACCTCAACTGCAAAAGAGACTGCTGAAAAATGTGGTCTTCCAACCACTTGCATGCTGACCCAATCTCTTCATAAGCTTGGAGGATATAAATGATGGATGAGCCAATGTGAGCATTTCCCCCAAAACAAAATTCCTCCCCAAGTCCTCCTAGGGAGTGGATATCAACATTGCTCATGGCCTCAAGTAGACCATGCAGTCTCAAAGTAAGAATGCTCCTCCTTGGAGCAACATCCTGCATATATGTGGTTAAGGGATGCATGTATACATGAGATAAATCAAACTAATCAACATCCTTACCACAAGTTTTTCTCATGCAATGGGAGCAACTCATAGATGAGCCTCCTTCCATTCTCAAAGAGAAGAGAGAAGACTGTAATAACTATTCCCATGAGTCATGTGCATGCATAGCTCCTGTTGTGGATCATATGCATATCCTTTTCTATTTTATTTTGAAAATCAAGAAAAAAGGAAAAAAAATCTGAAATTCAGAAAAAGTATATGCTATAGTATAATGTTTTTTATATTGTAACATAAAAAAGAAATGTTTCTAAAAGCTTGATGCAAATTAAGTTTATTGTTAAACTTTATTTGGATGTATATTATAGTTTCATGTTTAAACATCGAGCAAGTCTCCGAGCGGAAGTAGCAAGTATTGAAGATTATAACCGAATGATAAAGTGCAGAGGCACAAAGAGCTCGTGAGTTATTGAATCAAGTGCCCCCGCAGTTGACCTGTTTGACTGTGCGGTAAACAACGATCAACGATGTAGATTCATTGCAGGGGGACTAGCCAAAGTTTGCCGTCGTACTCCAGGAGCCTCCGCAATGACGTTATGGGGCAAAGTGGAAGACAACTGTAATCCATGATAAACCTTGTCAATGGATTTTTACACGTCATTTCAGGCATTTATTACGGGTTTGCGCGGCTTTTAAATTGATCTTTATCACATTTTAAAATCATTTGTAATTGTTTTCCCCTTTGAGCCGTGTCGTCGCCACCTTTTCATTCTCCACTACTTTACAGATTGCTTCTGTTGTCTGTACAGCCATGGCTAAGCGATTTTCACTACCTGGTTCGACTAGCCACATTTCCCTCATGGACAATGAGAGAGAGATCCAAGATACCGTGTCTTTCGTAAATCATTCCCTCTTTTTTCATCAAGTAACCCTAAATGCCGAGAATTCCCCAGTTTTTTCTGCCATGAAGAAATCCGGTGTCCTGTCTGCATGTATCCCAAAAGCTCATTTATTTCCCGAATTTATCTGTTGGTTGGTTTCTTCAATGTATCCCGGTAAGTGCTTTATAATGAATTCGCAGGGGGAGAATGTTCTACAGGTGTCGACGTAGTTGATTCGCCAAGCGTTTTGTTTCTCCGAAGACGAGTCATCACTTCAATTCTCAGAAGACTCATTGGCAAGTTATTTTGAAAACCTTTCAGGAGAAGAATTTAATCAGTGTATGTTTCATTTGAGACCAAATTCAAAAGAATTTCAACTAGAAGGTGAAGAATTCAATTTGGATATTTTTGATGCTGAGAATAGACCAGTTCTGAGTTGTATTGCAGAAATTCTGGGCAAAGATAATGACCTTACAGTTGACAAATCAGTATTAGGAATGTACGTAATGATGATGAAACCAGGGACAGTTCTGGATATTCCATCTTTCTGGCAAGAGATTGTCAACTCTCAGTTGATGAGCTTTTCTCTCACAGGTTCCTTAAATTCCCCTCATTGATTTTTTATTTATTCTTATATCAAAATGTTGAGGAATTTATGAGTTTGGGGTTAAATATAATGGATGTCAACAAACAGAAGCAGTCAGTTATATTTTGGGCTGACATAATTAGAAGAGAGGGAAATGAAGTAGGGTTATTTGAGTTTTCCAGTCAGTATATGTCAATTTCTTATAGAATATTTCAGATGAGGAATTAGAAGACATTGGAATAAAGGATAGATATTTTTATGCCGTGGAGGTTAATAAGATGATAATTAGGAATGATCTCCGGAAAGTTACAGAAAAGAGACTACTGGGAATCAAAGAGACAGTGAACAAGTTTGATATATCATTTGATAAATTGACAAGAATAGGTTTACCTTCATGTTGGACAGAGAAAGGAAACATTCTGTCATGGAAATTTTATGAAGATTCATTAATTCTGGAAAAAAGCAAGATGGATAACAGGCATGAAAAGACGCAGATTTTAAAAGGAGAAACAATGTTTAATTTCTTGCAAAGGCATTTCAATTTTTTATGGATGGTGAAGACTCTCTTCACAGAAATACCTACACACAGTCAAATTGTTGCATTCGGGTTGGAATATCATAGTTTCAAGAATTCATCAACAACCCAAAGTGAGATATGGAAAAAGTGCAAAACATTCTCAATGGACTCAGCAAAAGGAATCCCAGCATCTCAACCAAAAGTAGTCGTTGACTCAGCAACCGTATCAGAAGCGATTGTTCTTATAGATTAGGAATTTTAAATTTCACATTATGTTATTTTCTCAAAATCATGTAAATTGTAATAGGACCTTTTTGAAGCATGTACCTCCGTAACTGTAAGTAGTTAAAGCAGTTAGAATTAGTTTCATCACTAGAAACTGTTTTGTTATTTTGTATTTAAAGAAGATTCCAAGAAAGGAAAAGGTTCCGAGTTTTGAACCTCGAAGCCAAATTTTTGTACTCAAGAATGGAAAATTAATGAATGAGTATGCAAGTTTCTATCATTCTGTTTATGCTGAAAAGTTATCCAGTTTACACAATGTTTTCTTATCTGTGAATAAAATAGAGTAATGAGCAGCAGGTCTCTTTATACATATGTATTTAAGAGTTAAGCAAACCTTAATGTGCGCTCCTCTATTTTAACTTTATCTTTACTTAATTCTTCAGGGTTTTAAAATGATAGTTTCTTTTTGAAACAACATATCAGATTGAAATCCTCTTCTCTTTTTCTTCCGTTCATTCATTTCAGCATAAGTGGAATATAGCATTGCAGAACATTCATGGATTTGATATTTAAGGGTTACATAATCAATGTTTAAGGGTTTATAAGATAGAGACAGATATATATTCATTTGTGACATAATCAGATAATGTCTTAAGCACTGATTCCTTATCACAGCTAAGGGATTGTCTCTTAAGGTACAACAGCTCCCATGCCAAATGTAGATGTGGGAATGCTGCTACCCTTCCCTTTCTTTTCCTGCCATAGCGTAGAAACTGAAATGAGAGTGGGTGTGGATGATGTTGAGAGACTGCTTCTCTCCTCCTTGAGCCTACTCAAGACTCTCAGCGCTGCATCAAGACCTCCCAAGTTCTCCACTTCTCTAAAATCAATGGGAAATTCCTCACCATGTGAAGCATTCACCTCTTCTTGCTGAACAAGTGGCCTTCTTGGTGCAATGCCTCCAGGAAATGAGACATCATCTAGTGGTGATTGAATACATGAATGGAGAAAACCCTCCATGATTCCACTGCGCAATCCAATCACCTCTTTAGGTGCATCAACCTTCTGCAATAGATAGGAATGAGATTGGCCCTCTTCCCTATCTCCTCCTTGTGTCTCCAAGGTTTCACACCTTCTCAACAATGGCATAGATGAATCATGTGTTGTGCCTTGATCTCCACATTTGAGATCCTGGGGATTTTCTTGCCATGCCACAAGAAACCCTCTAGTTGGAGAAATAGCTCCCTTCTCCTCTACTTGAGGTGCTAGATCAGATCTAGATCTAACAGTGTTGTTGCCCTTTAGCTCTGCAACAAAATTGAGCAACCTTCCAATGGAATGACCCACCTTTGAAGAAGAGAGATTTATGTTCTCTTGTGCAAAGGTGTGGAAGGGTAATATTGCCTCCAACAAGGCATGATGCAGAAATTAAACCTCTCCCATGGGCCTCTGAAATGGATCTGCGTTTTTATGCAGTGCCTTGCAATGCTCTGAAAAACAAAACTGGTTTCTGAGTTTCAGGGTTTGAGACTCATCTTCTTTCAAGAAATCACTAAGACCTTCCCTCTTAGTCACTCCTCCTTCTGGTTCTATCTGTCTCATGGAAAATATGAGTTCATGACTACACTGTATATCACAATGTGTGGCTGCATGCTCACACACATTGTGTGAAGATCTAGAGTTTGATTGAAACTCAAACCCCTTTGGATATTTTTCAGACATCTCCCTTCTTGCTTGCTTAGGATCTTCATGAATGCTCTGCACAGATTTAGGAAGAAGCTTTGTGAGCCTATCTTCCTTCCTCCTCCTGATTCTTCTTCTGTCTTCTTGATTAGAATAGGAAGTGCAGGGTACTTCTCTTCTTTTTTCTCACACATATCATAAGAAGTACTGGGTACTCCTTCATCTTCTTGAAATTCTCTAGGAATTTCACTGTAGCTTCTTCTGCTTTGAAACCCTCTTGGAGTTTCACTGCACCTTTCTTCTTCCATTGGTTGAACCTCCTTGGAGAGGCCCTTTTCTGATATGAAAATGGATGAAAGTAGTCTCATCCTCTCCATAATTTTTCTCTTTATTTCTTGGGCTTTGAAAGCCACAGGCTGAGCCAAGAAAGGAGCTCTGATACCACTGTAATGTTCCTTTTTCAGGAATATTGCCAAGCTGCTCAATGGGAACACTGTATAAGGGAAACTGGGCAAATAAAATGCAGAAAAAATCTTGGTTCCCCTTGAATATGCTGTTTGGGAATCAAATATGGAATTTATTCAAAAACAAATCAAGTTAGATCTGCTAAACAGATCTCCCACAACTGGTATCAATGTAATGTCCTCTTTTTTAAACATTAACAATCAAAAATTTGATCTAAACCAAATATTGAATGAAGGGGAATTTACTGGATATGTCACCTCTAAAGAGAGGGTGAGATCCATAGGCTATCTGGCCCTTTTCAGACTCTGTCTATAGACTCTTGTTGAGAGGCAATATCCCAAAAGGGTTTTCTCAGCAAATCATGCCTGAAAAATGAATTCTTCAGGTATGATGGCCTCAGATACCATATAATATGTATGAGAATTCTCAAAAACCAATATAAATTATAGAATCAATCTTTACTCAGCTTTTATCATCAGAAATATGGGGAAAAGCAGCATTTTATGCACTAAAATAGGTGTATAAGAAAATCTGCGTAAAATGAAGGGTCAAGGTTCTGAAATATGTTATATTAGGTTAAGAGGGACTCACATGTCAAATTTCAGCAAAAAAAATAAGTTTTTATATGATAAACAATTCCTCCTTCCTGACTAGTCAAGAAAAACCCTGATTTCCCATGGCCTAAATTATGCAGAAAAATGTTGAAGCTTGGGTAGCGTAATTTCTAAAGGGCTTGGCTGATTTTATGCATAAATGTTATTATGCAGGTTCACAATAATATTCATATGGATTATATAGAGAAAAACAAACATTTCTACGAAGGAAAACCCCCAAAATGAGTTGCTGCAATGCATAGAAAAAGACTGCAGATCATGATAGCGTTATTTTCCTGAAGAATCAGCTAAAATAGGTTAAAAATCAGATCTATGACAGATATATGGCTGAAACATCAGATCCGTACCAGATCTGGAAACTACTCAGCCTTCTCCACAAGATCCCCTTGGGATTTCATCAAAATAATGCATGTACAAGAGTAGATCTGACTTCAAAGCTACATGACTACAGAATACTCAGAATTTCTGAGGATAAATTTTATTATAAATGATATCAGATCTGAAATAGCATAAAACATCAGCTACTATAAATAATTACAAAGTGAGAGGCAAGCCTCAATCACTTGAGAGCAGATTTGCACAACAACTGAATTTACATGAAAGTCCTTGATGCAGAAAACGTAGTTCATGGAAGGGACTACGCAATAGCTCAATGGTACTGAAGTAGAAGCTATAAAATATAGATCTGAATACAAAAATGGAGAGAGATCCTCTTCCGAGTGGTCACAAGACACCCTCCTTGAGAGAGAACTCCTCCAAAACACTAGATATCTGCAGATCTAGGATACCACTTGTTGCAACTCAAGCAGCTACAAAACCGTCAACAGGATCAGCGCTGCTACTGGAGATGGAGCTTGGTATTCAACCTGATAGTGGCTCATTTCAGTACATTCTCCTCCAAGAGCTACTCAAGGAAGGAGGGAGGATTCCTAAACAGGAAATCCTCTTCCCTTAGGCTAAACAGCCAAGAGAGCTAGGGTTGCTCAAGCAACCTCTATTTCAAAAATCCTTCAACAACCTTTACATGAGCCCTCTCCTCCTTTTTATAACTTGAAGGTGTGCACAAACCCTAAACCACTTCAACGGACTTAAACCCTTTCACATTGATGTCCTCCTTCTAGAACTGCGCAATTTGTCTAGGAGGTTCAATGAATCTGGATAGAACTGAGATTTGGTCATGTTGACCCAATCAAATGTATCAATCCTATTTCACACACAAGTGGATTTTATTACAAAGGCCCAGATTTATCCCTTTTCACATTGGGCATGTATTTATTCTTTGATTTAAGGAGTTTTTCATGTCCTCCTTTACATTTTATTCCTCAATCATGAAATGCAAAAATAAACAAGGCAAAATTAATGTTCCAATTAGCTGAAGCTAATTTAGGAAAATTACAAAGAAGTGAAGAGCCTGGACAATATACTTGCCAAAGGATCCTTCAACTTCGAAGAAAGACAAATCAGAAGCTGATTTGAGAAATGTAGCACCATCGTCAGCTATTCACATTCAACATATAGATTAGGGTGTTAATTTTTATGTTATTATAATATTTCAGAGATGATGTAATTGTAATAAGACTTTTTGGGAGTATGTAAAAGGTAGTCTTCAAAAATCCTCAGGATTTGAGGTAGTTAGGATTAGTTATAGCAGTTTCGAACTGCTTTTTATTGTATTTAATGTAATAATTCAGAGGAAGGAAGGTTCTGAGTTTGGGACCTTCAGACTACAATTTTGTACTCAAAGTTCTCAAAGATTAATGAATGAGAAGGAAGTTTCTGGAATATGTTTATGTTGATATGTGTTCAAGTTTTCATTTTGTATTTTCTGTCTTTGAATAAAACAAAGTAATGAGTAGCAGGTCTCTTTTTACCTATGTAAGAAAGAGTTAAAACCCTTAATCAACGCTCCTTCGTTTTAACTGATTCTTTCATATGATTCTTCTGGGTTTGAGATGATATATTCTATGTAACAACATATCAGTTTGGACTTCTTCTTTAATTTTCTTCTAGTCATTCCATTCAACATAAGCAAAAGACAACATTGTGAAATGTTCATTATTTTTGATATTTGAGGGTTTAATGATAAACACTTGAGGGTCATTTAACAGAGAAATAATTTTGTGACATAATCATATAAATGGATTAAGCACTGATTCCTTATCACAGCTAAGGGATTGTCTCTTAAGGTACAACAGTTCCAATGGAAAATGAAAACCATGTTGAAAAGAAGATGTAATTATTTTGCACTCAAGGCCATAAGCAAGGTGATCTTGTAGACAAGCTTTGGAATTTGTATCAAACAATTCATGCACGAATTTTGAAGAAGGTGGAGAGAGATTTTGACAAGAATGGAAAAGAGGATTCCATATTTGATGTGGGTCAGGTTGATACACATGATGAACTGCAGGTGAAAGAAGTGCAACTGAAGTGGTTTGGAAGGAGATGGTTAGATTTCTTAACCAGTTAAGGCCTTGCATTTCTTTTGATATCTGATGAAAATATTGCCTTATTGATGCATTTCCTTGTTATCTGAATGAATTTATTTCCTCTTTAAAGTATGATGCATATTGCACGAAGCAAGATGTTGGAAAATTAGAGTTATGTTGACTCACTTAGATGCAACAAATATGGCAATTTGTAGTTGCAATTTGCATGTGAATGCATTTATTTTTATCTAGAATGCATTTTGCATGTTTACGTCAGGAAGGTGTTTGAAAGTGGAGTATGTTGACTCACTTTGTTGCAAAAAATTTGGTCAGTTCAACTCTTTAAGTACTCGTACATACCAATGGGATTCTTTTACTTGTGATTGTTCTTGCGAGAGAGTTGAGAATTTTATACATGCATGAGAGTTTGTGTGTGTGAACAATGGAATTTTTGATAGTTTCATTGTGCTTGAACATGCATGAGTGATTGACTTGTGTTGGTTGATTGCTTTGTTAACATGTATGTTGTCAACGAGGGAGTGTTGATCATTTGCACACGCATGAGTGATCGACTTGTGTTGGTCGATTGATTGTTACATTATGGTTTTCAAGCTCCCGTAGAAGAGTTTATTTAGTCTCAAAGGATGAAAGGGAGATATTGATGAATTGTTTCATGAGATGTGAAATTATTGTTGTTTTGGGAAACAAATCGTCAAGTGTGGTACATGCTTGTGTTTGACTTAAGAGTCAATATTTTGAAGACACATGTTATGTCGACTTGTGTTTGGTCGAGGTTTTGTACACCAAGATGTAAGAATACATGGTGATGTTCACAGGATGTGGCAGTTGTTGCTTTGAAGGAGCAAAAGGAAGAGGCTGTTAAGTTTTCTTTCTTGAATGATGTGTTTTTTAAGTTAATATTTTTGCTTCTGACAAGATGTCTCAGGATTTTGGAAGGTCCACTCTTAAGCGAGAGGCTTATGATTAGCCTTCATTCTCAAATCATGGCATGAGCAGCATGTCAATACTGGAGGATGATGGAATCAAGAAGCAGAAAGAGGTACAAGATGACAAAGGATTGCAGCAAAAACAAAAACCCTTTTGTAGACCATATGATGCATGACACCAAGAAGCAAAAGAGATGGCGAAGAAATTATTATAGATTTGGAATTTTGTACCGTGGAGGTAAAATAATGTCCATTTCATTTCTAGTGATTACTGATATTTGAATTCATTGTTTTAGTTCACTCAGATGGGCTTAAATTGGAAAAGAGTTTCCAAGGAGAAGCTTGCATCAAATGCATGTTTATGCAAAAGGAGGAACAAAATTCGTAGTGGTAAGGCCATCAATCAAGCTTTCCAAGCACAGAGAGATCGATTTGTTACAAGAAGATTTTTTTCATTAGTCAGCTAGCAGCCAGCAAGGCCAACAACAAAGGAGGACATTGGTTGAAGTACCAAGCCATTTGCAAGAGTAGGCATGTCAAGGAACCAAAGTGGTTATCATGAATATTTTCCCAAGTATTATCAAGTCGATATAACTTGGAAAGGTGAAGATAATTAAACTCTCATTATATAACCAAATTTTGTGGGTCCAAAAGCCTTTCAATGGGAAGGAATGATCTGAAACTGAATTGGGGGAAAAAATTTGCTAAAAATTCGAAGTTCTCGGAATGGAGTGGAACCTAATCAACCGGATAGGTATCATCTTCCTAATTCCGGTGTACTTCGTTTCATCAAAAACCGACTTTGTATGTGAAAGTTAGAGCATTTTGATCATTTGCAAAAATAGGTAAATTTTGTGACAGGGATGCTAACTAGGCATCCGTATAGCCTAGTCAACAAAAAGAATATTCCCCCCAGGTGGACCAGTGATCTGATGAAAAGTGTCATTTCTGGTTTGGTTGGTGATTTGTTGTAATCAATTAGGTCTTGGTTGGACTAATGAGGTCATGACATGTGGCTAGCCCGGAGGCTGCGACATGCCCCCCCAAAGGTTGAAATTTATTGCAAGTTAGTGGGTCAAATTTTTTATGGAGGCATCAAGGTTAGACCCCGTGACCTCCCCTCCACCAGCGCCAAGACTTACCACCTCTCCTATGTATTGGATCTTAACCTATATGGGATCCGACTTGTATTTAAGTTTGACTATGGTATATGGTAGAGGAATGTGGGGCCAACCCCCGGTCCATAGGACCATACACCGTGACCTCGATGGAACACTAACCAAATGTGCAAGTTTAAAATGTTAAATTTTCTTAATTAATCACTAACCCATGTTATAAGCACTAATCACATTTTTAAATGCGGATTTGTAAAATGCGCCATTAGCACGCTAAACCACCACTTATCTACCACTTAACTGCGATTATCCACTAACTAATCCAAGTTTAACATGGCGGTGAATTTGGTGGAGTCTTCCATTTTCGGCGGAACTCCAGTTCTGGCGGAGTTAACAGGAGATGCTCTAGTTTTAGAGGAGTTATCTTAAGCAAAATTGAAGGAGCCATAACATGAGAAAATTTCGACCAAATTGGGCTGAGGGAGAGTATATCCTAGCATATTGGAAATTCTGAGAAGATTGGTGTAGGTTTCAGAGGCAGAGGAACACTTCTAGAAGTGATTTTTCTAGCTTGAAGGTTAAAGATGCTCAAGGCCACTAGGAGAGGAGGCCATGTGTGCTTCACCTGAAGACCATTTGAAGAGATAGAAGAGGCTACTTAGGGGTTTTTGGGTCTTCTGAATCCATTGGAGAATGTTGGAGAGCCATTGGAGAAATTTAGGAGCATGTAATCAAAGAATTGAACATTAATCCAAAGAGGCCATGACATTGAAGCAGGTCCAAGGAGACGTAGCCCAGGAGGGGTGAATTCCTTTATCAACTATGTGTAATGTATTTGTTGTGTATTACGTTATCTGTAATTTACTTGCTGATTATGGGTTTTAAAATATAATTTACTTCATGAATTGCTCATAAAATACACACGATCTTGACACATAAACCCTCTCATAAACTTTCTATTTGACACAATCCTTAAGCACACTCTTATTTTATACTGATGAGGAAGCTAACACAAAAAGTGGTTTTTCCATATTTAGATAAAGAGGCCAATTATTTATAGACACCATTATCATTGTCTCTCAAGGAACATACCCCACCAGAGTGTTCAAAGAGTATGCCCTTCTTGGACTATTCTTATCTTGGATAACTATTCCTTAAAGAATATTGGTCCTCGACTACTCTTATCTTTGATTCCCTACCTCATCCTCAAAGAATATCAAATTCCATATGTTTACCCAATCCTCCATTATGTCTTCCCAAGTGAAGACAATAATGATGTGTCTTTCTCTCCCTCTCAAGTAGGGAGGATATAACAACTAGACCAAGATTTTCTCTCAAATAGGAAAGATTATTATTAGGAAGAGAGTTTTTCAATATGTCAGCTAAACTTTCATCAGTGGAGATATAATGTAGCTACAACACACCATCTTGTACTAGCTTCCGAATATAGTGATACTTGTTGTTTATATGCTTTGTCTTTCTGTGACACACTGGGTCTTTAGAAAATATTTTACAACTAGTGTTATCGTAATGTATCACTGTAGGGTCTATTGGTCCTTCAAATAAGTTGAATAGCAGCTTACTCAACCAAACCGCTTCTCCACTTACTTCACAGGTTGCAATATATTCAGCCTCAACACTAATTAAAGCAACCGATTCTTTCTTTCTGCTCATCCATGAGATCATGGAGGATCCAAAACTAAAACATATTCCTATATTTCTCCTTCCATCTTGCTCACTGCCTCCCTAGTCAGAATCTATATATCCAACCAAGTGCAGATCATTCCTCCTTTCATATTTTAGATAGTAGTGGATTGTACCTTGCATGTATCTCAGAATGTGCTTGACTACTATCCAATGATCATGCTTCAACTCAAATTGTAATTTACTAAGAACATTTATTGTAAAACACATGTTTGGTTGAGTATTCACCAAGTACATCAGTGAGCCAATCAATTTTCTATACCTGGTAAAATCCACTAGGATTGATTCAAAACTCCTTAGTATTTTCAAGTTTGTGATCATCGGGTCTGTCATTGGTTTGCAATCCATCATGTTAAATCTCTTAAACATCTTGATCACATACTTCCCTTGACCAAGATAGATCTCATCAAGTCCCTTTCATATTTCTAGTCCCAAATGGTAGTGCACCAACCTAAGATCCTTCATATCAAATTCTACTGTTATTTGCTTCTTTCATTCTTATATTTGACCTTCCACACCTGTCAATAGAAGATCATCCACATACATAAGAATAATCACAATCTCACCTTTTACAACCTTGATGTATATATTCATATCAACATAACTCTTTGTAAAGCCCAATATTTGTAGGTATGCATCCATCCTAGCATACAATGACCTTGGTGCTTTATTAATACCATATAATTCCTTCTTCAACCTGTAAACATAAGACTCTCTATAATTAACTTTAAATCCCAAGGGTTTCTCTATATAGAATTTTTCATCAATTGTGCCAATCAGGAATGAAGTCTTGACATCCATTTGATGTATATTCTATCCCATCGATGCTGCCAAGGAGACCAATGAGCATATAGTTGTATACCTTAATTTTGGAGAAAATGTCTCTTCATAATTGATACCTTCTTGTTGAGAGAAGCCCCTAGCCATAGATCTTTCCTTATATTTGTCAAATCTTCCATATGCTGCATGTTTAATCTTGTAATGCCACTTGGAAGTTACCACAAACGTGTCTTCAAGGTTGGGTACGATCTCCCATACACCATTCTTCATTATTGATTGATATTCTTTATTCATGTAATATTTCCATTCTTGATGATTGATAACTTCTTCAAAAGTGGATGGATATTCTTATATTAACTTTGTCATATATGCTGCATACCCCAAATATATTTTGGGCTTCTTTATTTCTCTAATTGTTCCTTTAGCTGCTCCATGACCATCTGCATCTAATAAAGTATACTTCAACCAGTTAGGTCCATTTCTAGTCTTAGGGATTACCACATGTTGTATAGGTTCATTGGGACCTTCATCTTCATGATTTGATTCTTCTTCCTCCCTAGTAACTTCCTCTTCAGATACCCAAAAATTTTCATCGTCAGAGAGGGAGATCCTTTTATTTCTTGAATGCAATAATTTCATCAAATATTACTTCTCGAATAACCTCTATTCAATGAACTTATTTTATGTATATCCTATAAGTATTAGAAGAATTAATGTAGCCAAAAAATGTTCCCTTCATGCCCGATGGTTCCAACTTCTTTCCCTTGTCCTTTGGTATATGAATATAGATAGGAAAACTAAAAATTCAGAGATGATCCATGCTCGTTTTCTTCCTAATGAATGCTTCTTTGAGATTCATGTTATCTAGTGACCTGTGGGGACTTTGATTTTGTATGTATATAATTGTATTCGTAGCTTCACCCCACAAAATTTTTGGCAAATCTTGATCATGTAGCATAACTTTTATGTGTTCTTTAATGGACTAATTCTTTCATTCTAGAACCCCATTTTGCTCAGGATTATATGGGACTA
The DNA here is from genome assembly GCA_034641835.2 of Pinus albicaulis. Lineage (NCBI taxonomy): Eukaryota > Viridiplantae > Streptophyta > Pinopsida > Pinales > Pinaceae > Pinus > Pinus albicaulis. The sequence goes on from CM076579.1 coordinate 535,684,975, forward strand.
TGAACTCCCTCTTAATCCTATAATCCTTACATAAGGCTATAATTTCCTTGGATTTGTGTTATCCTCCATTATCAGACCTTAATATTTTGATTCTCCTTTTTGTAAAATTCTCTACTTCAACTTTGAATTATTTAAATTTGATAAATACTTCATCCTTGGATTTCATTAAGTAAACCAAAGTTTTTATTGAATGGTCATCTATGAATGTGAAATAATATATATTACATCCAAGTGACTTTGGAGTCATGAGACTACAAACATCGAAATTAATAAGATCCAAGATTTATTTTGACCTTGAAACACTGCTTGCAAATGATATCTTTGTGTTCTTACCTAATGCACATCCATTGCATTCCTTCATGATGTTATTTTAGTTCAGGGATTCCATTCACTATTGAATTTAGGGTTGGTAAGATTTTGTTGTGAATATGATCAAATATTCTATGCCAAATTTCACATGGGTTAACTTCAATGTGAACCAAAGCTTGAGCGAGAAGAGTTAACAATCTGTAAATTCTTCCTTCATGGATCCCAATCATTCTTGCATCTTCTATGCTATATTTTTTACCCCACACTAAAACCTTTCCATCAATGAGAGAAAAATATATCACCCTTATCTTATAGTCATGAAATGGAAATTAAATTATTGTGCAAACATGGAACAAATAATATATTGTTGAAATGAATGTTTCCTCCATTCTCTAGCTCAAGTGAAGTTGATCCAATTCCTCTCATAGCGTAGATTTTATTGTCACCAAGCTCTATGAAGTAAGATGGATTTCCTTTTGATAACGTCTTTATTTTCTTGTGTTGAATAGTCATATGTCTTAACTCTCCATTGTCGATCACCCAAATATTCTCATCTTGAAACATGCTAGTGAATGTTGAGAATAGTCCTTCATCCTTTTTAGATGTATTGGTCACTTCCTTCTTAGAAAAAAATATGAGATCCCACACTTCTTTGATGCCCTGCTTGAGTTGACTTGCCACCTCAGTACACTTCTTTAGGAAATTCTTCCGTGTAGTAGAGATATTCATTATTCCCTTAGCCAACCTTAGCTTTGATACTTTGTTGAGAAATCTATAGGGAAGTAGTTAGGATTATTTCTCTTACTATGATAACTGCTTATGATATAATTTTACTTTTTCTTACTTATTAAATTATTCTATTATTATTATGTTTTTTTATCATAAAATAGCTACCAAGAGAAATAATAAAAATAGTACACAAGTACACAGGATATAGGCTGCAAGCCAAGGCCAAAACCTCTCCACTTGAGAGGAAAACCCATAAATCTATTCTCTTCTTATAGATTCTTCAATTGACAAATTCCAAGACCTCTAGACCAAGACTAAGTCCAACCTCTCTTGATGATGTGCTTCCTTTGTCAAAGTCAAACCCAGTCAAATCTCTTCCAACAACACAACTTCGACCCCTAGCTTTAGAATTTCATCCTCCACTACAGGTCTGAAATTTTCACCCACAACAACTGCTACAACATCCACACGTGTGAGTGAAATGTAGCCTTCCAAGGTCTCCAAACAACCTTGATTTCTTTGCTTCCTTTTCTAGGGCTAGAAGGTGACCTAGTAGGCCCTTCTTCTAGAAAATTTGATCATCTTTAAGCAAATAAATAATTTTGACCTTGAAGTAGGAAAACCTATCATTCCTTCTTTGCACGTGTGAGATATAATTAACCCATAAACTTCTTCCTTCATCGTTTCCCTTCTTCACTATCCTTTTTCTACTCCTCCTTCGCTTGAAGGTGATGTGAAGTGAATGTTTCTAAAGGAGGTCGAATTCCCTCCTTTTGATAGGATTCTTAAGGTTGACATGGCTCCTCAAAATAGGTCGTCTTCTCAATTGCTAGGTCAACTTGGTCTTGAAGGATATTTTGACACTTTGAATTACAAAAATAATTTTCTTTACACATTACAATGTTCCTGATGGGGTCTTAAACTTATGACAATGACTCTTTTGACTTCTTGACCTCAAAAAAACACTGGAAGAACTCAATGGGTGCTTGAACTCTAAAATAAAATATCTTGAGCATGAAACCCATGCTCCAAAAAAAAAATACTAATTTTTATTTCATTTTACAAAATATAAGAATAAAAACTAAATTTAATATTTATGGACTAAACCTAGTTACACATTTTTCAACATCAATACAAAGAGTGACAGGAGCTCTAATTGAATGATTCATGAGGGACAATACTAGCTAAGGTTTTGGAAATGGGGTAGCAAGCTAAGACGTGGGCTTGATTGTGGGGAAAACTCCATAGTTAAGAGCACTTGAGCCATAGGCGATTTGGGATGGGTGACCTCCCAAGAAGTCCTGGTTATTGGGTGCAAGCCCCGAAAGTGATGATTAGTGCTATGTGATTCATTTCACTAGTTTCAATCTCACTTCTTCACCCTTGTGAACATAACCCGATGCAATGAGTGCTAAGTGGAATATTCCAAAATCATGAAAAATTAGTTAGTTACGACTACCTCTAATGTAAATGGTAAAAGATGAATGAATTACTTAATGCAGTTGAATCCCAAAAAATGATATCTAATATAATGCACTGCGAAAACCCCTCAATACTTAAATACAAAGAGTGAAGGGAGCTCTACTTGAATGGTTCATGAGGCACAATACTTGCTAAGGTTTTAAAAATGGAGTAGCAAGCTAAGTGGGCTCGCTTGTGGGGAAACCTCCACATTTAAGTGCGATTGAGCCAGAGGCGATCTGGGATGGGTGACCTCTCGAGAAGTACTGGTTATCAGGTGCAAGCCCCAGAAGTGATGATTGACACCATGTGATTCATTTCACTAGTTTCAATCACACTTCTTCACCCATGTGAGCATCACCCGATGTAATGATTATTAAGTGGAATATTCAAAAATCATGAGAAATTAGTTAGTTACGACTACATCTCATGTAAATGGTCATAGATGAATGAATTACTTAACATTGTTGAACCCCAAAAAATGATATATAAGATAATGCATTGTGAAAACCCCTCAATACTTAAATAAAAAGAGTGAAGGGAGATCTACTTGAAAGGTTCATGAGGCACAATACTGGCTAAGGTTTGCAAATGGGGTAGCAAGCTAAGTGGGCTTGATTGTGGGGAAATCTCCACAATTAAGCACACTTGAGCCAGAGGTGATCTGAGATGGGTGACCTCTCGATAAGTTCTAGTTACCTGGTGCAAGCCCTAGAAGTGATGATTAACGCTATGTGATTCATTTCACTAGTTTCAATCCCACTTATTCACCCTTGTGAGCATCACTTGATGCAATGAATTCTAAGTGGACTATTAAAAAATCATGAGAAATTAGTCAGTTATGACTACCTCTTGATCCAATTTGGATTCTGAAATTTGTATCGAAATTACAAAATGACCAAGATGGTCATTTTGAAATAAGTAATTATCGATTATGTAATAAAACAGGTTGAATTGAAATTGTTTTGACCAAGATGGTCATATGAACAAGGATTCATTGACTCAAGTCGTCAAGCAGAATCTTGTCGAAATTGGAAAAGTGACCAAGATGGTCACATGCAACGTTCTTGCTAAGAGCAGTAAATTCAAGTTCAAATGTTCGCCGTGACTTCGACATCAGTATCGATGATTTCGACATCAACGCCAGTGTTTTTTTAAGTCAAAATTGTCGTCAAAGAAAAGTCGTCATTATGTCGACCTATGACATAAAACACATTAGTCACGATTGTAAAATTGTTATGTTCATGTAAATACATAAGGAAAACGTTATCCTAAGTCTAAAACAATAACACTATGAGTCTAAGTGAAAAGTTAGGTGAAAATGTTGGTTAAAGCATAAGTGCCTATATCAAGATGATGTAAAAGGTTTAAGTCCTAAACGTAAACCTAAAGGAAAAATCCTAAGGTAAAAGGACTAAATTATAAAACTAGATATAAATTCCTAGGTCTAAGTCTTAATCAAAGTCCTAAGGTGAAAGACTAGTGTTAATGTATTAGTCCTAATCTAATTCTAAAAGCATGGTGTTAAAAACTACGCAATACACCTTTCGGACTTAGGACTAAATATAATCAAACTGTCGGGTTTTTAAAACTATGCTAAAAAACATTATAATAAAGTTTTAAGACCACAGCGGTAGTGCTAACTGTGTGGAAACCACGTCGGAGTCTATAAAGTCATGTGATAGGTCTATTTAGACCACGGTAGAGTCAAGGTTTAAATTTGTTAACGCACAGTTATCTAAACCGCATCAGAATCATGTGATAAGTATGACCATTGTAACGACAGTTAACCGCAGTTGTTAAGCCGCAGCAGAACCATGGTGTTAAATTTCCAGGTGATCAAACTGCATCGGGTTTGTAAGCCGTCAGTGTTATATGCTAGAATAACAAATCCATGTGAACACAGATGTTAAAATGTAGTGGAAGTTGTTGACAGATGCTAAACTGCCACCTGTACCCACGTTATATGAACGAAGTGGCGGATAAGGTTAGCCGGAATCAAAGGAGTCAAAGGCTGACAGTTGTGAAAGCCGTGATATGTGAACATGTAAGTCAGAACCGTCAGGATAAGCTACCAGTTGTACCATGACCGCTGGAGCCACAGTAAATGTCAATTGTTTGCTTTTTCACATGCTGAAGGGCAAAGATCCTTCACCTGGTTAGCTAGCCATCGGGGCTAAGGATATATACTAAAGTTTAAAGTGGTTTTTTGCAAGAAATAAAGGCACTGTATTGAACCATCACTATTATCCTAAGTGATTATGTGTCACCTAAACCTGAGAGAAGCTATGAGGTGGAAGCCTTTAAAGCTAAGATGTTTGAAATAAGTAAGGAACCATTAATCCAAATGGTTAAAAATGGAAATCTAATCCATCTTTGAGATATGAATGGAGGATTTGAATGCCATATTTATGTTCTCATTTTATAAAAGAGAGAGGGAATGATTTTTTAATGGAGGTGGCATGAGAGGAAAGGAGAGAGTTTTCTCAACTTCAAGAAGAAGAAGTGAATTCTCTTAAGAATATTTCTCAAATACCTGGTGGAGAGTTTTGGTTTTTGTAGGTTCATTGAAGAAGGAGAGCTCATCCTTCCTGCACAGCCACAATATTGAAATTCGTTATTGAACAATGTGTTCTAGTTCGATATTCCAAACTCTATTAAGCTACCATAATGCTTAAGGTCCTTTAAGCTTCAGTTCTTCAGATAAAGTGTGCAATTCATCCTCATATTTTCTTCGTCGTTGGAAGACAAGAGTCTATATTCATATAGCCTCATCAGGAGATTTTCCATTCTGCAACATCAAAACTGCTTCTTGGCACTAGTCAACTAATGATTCTATGTAGTCCTATTACTCTTGGTTTAAGCAATACAATGGATGCACATTGTTGAGGTGGACTCAGAGATGTAGTCCAAGAGGGACGAACTCCATAACAAATATTTGTTTGTCTTTTGGTATTATTGATATGGATGTTGTGAATTTGTTAAACCTTAACATTAACAGGTTTATACTTAAAAACACTTTATGCTAACAGTTAATTTCACTTAAAAGTAACTGTTCAATAATTTTTTCTTACCATTAACATTTTGTCAAGAGCTAGGAAAGATCTTGTCATTCTGCATTTCAGATCATTTTTGGTATCGAATCATACTAGCTCTTTTAGGTACAAAATGGGTAAGACCTTGAGACAACAGCTAAGGCTGAAAGAACTCGAGGAGTTCACTCAGCAATATCAGCAGGATAATTCTGCATTACGAAAAATGGTACAAGCACTGGAGAGTGAAAATAAAATCCTGTAGTCTGAACTTGAAGTCTTGAGGAAGAATAAAAGAGGAAGCAGTCCTCTAATTGAATATACAACTTCTAATGGAAAGAAGCCAACACTATCTCTTCGTTAGGAAGATGGAGATATTTCTTCCCTTTCATCATCACCAAAGTCATCCAGAGAGGCCATTGGATATTTTTCCTCACCTGCTGAGGAAACTCCTAACATACTGATATCACATAAAAGTGATTCAGAATCTGATGAAGTTTCTAGTCAGAAGCCCAGTACAATATATGAAATAAAAGGTTTGTCAATGATAAAGACCATGGGGTACCAGGAAGGAGAAGGCCTCAGAAAGAATGGTCAAGGGATACTTTTACCAATAGTTGTACAAGAAATACCTAAGTATCAAGGTCTAGGCTATGGTATGATGAAATGTGACTATTGTGAAAAGATGGGCCACATTTCGAGTCAATGTTGGTATTTTCATCCTGAGCTTATGCCAAAGAAGCTTTAGGACAAAAAGGGTAAGAAAAAACAATCCTCTAGCAGCAATGATTCTGGAAGTGATTTCTTTTATTAGAATTGGGTGGTAGAGACTGTTAAAAGAATATATCCATGTACATTTTGTGGTAGTTCTTGGAATTGTTTAGATCATTGCTGGAAGCATAGAGCTTACAAAAATAAATTCGGAGCTACTAAAAGCCAACCACCAAAATATGACGAGACACTTCAAGTGAAGAAGTGAACAGGAAAAATCTCGCCTCAATTTTCTAAAGAGGAACAGCAATCAGAAAAATAAATAAGTACAGATTCTAAGGAGAGAATTTGTCAACATTGCAAATTGTCAGGGCATGCCAAAGGCAACTGTCCAATCATGCCACCAGAAACAACATTGACACCAGCAGCACAGGAGACATCCAATTCACCTACTGGAGAACATTCAAATGCCAAATGGAATTGGGTAGATTTTATGCCATATGCCTAAATTGAGTTTGTAAATTTTTTTCTAGATCTACATAAGTTGTAACTAGGTCCTAGAGTTAATTTTTCTTCAAAACATTGTAATAAAAATTTTGGAGAACCAAAAGTTATTTTTGTGGGAAGGTGTGATCCAATTTGGATTCTGAAATTTGTAACGAAATTACAAAATGAACAAGAAGGTCATTTTGAAATAAGTAATTATCGATTATGTAATAAAACAGGTTGAGTTGAAATTTTTTCGATCAAGATGGTCATATGAAAAAGGATTCATCGACTCAAGTCGTCAAGAAGAATCTTATCGAAATTGGAAAAGTGACCAAGATGGTCACATGCAACGTTCTTGCTAAGAGCAAGAAATTAAAGTTCAAATGTTCGTCGTGACTTTGACATTAGTATCGATGACTTCGACATCAACATCTATGTTTTTCTAAGTCAAAACTATCATCAAAGAAAAGTCGTTATTATGTCGACCTGTGACATAAAACACATTAGTCATGATTGTAAAAGTGTTATGTTCATGTAAAGACTTAAGGAAAAAATTATCTTAAGTATAAAATAATAACACTATGAGTCTAAGTGAAAATTTAGGTGAAAATGTTGGTTAAAGCCTAAGTGACTATATTAAGATGATGTAAAAGGTTTAGGTGCTAAATGTAAACCTAAAGGAAAAATCCTAAGGTAAAAGGACTAAATTCTAAAACTAGATCTAAAGTCCTAGGTCTAAGTCTTAATCGAAGTCCTAAGGTGAAAGACTAGTGTTAACGTATTAGTCCTAATCTATGTCTAAAAGCATGTTGTTAAAAACTATGAAATACACCTTTCGGACTTAGGACTAAATATAATCAAACTATCGGGTTTTTAAAACTATGTTAAAAAACATTATAATAAAGTTTTAAAACCACAACGCTAGTGCTGACTGTGTGGAAACCACGTCAAAGTCTATAAAGTCATGTGACAGGTCTGTTTCGACCGCGGTGGAGTCAAGGTTTAAAGTTGTTAACGCACAGTTATCTAAACCGTGTCAGAATCATGTGACAAGTATGACTGTTGTAATGACAGTTAACCACAGATGTTAAGCCACAACGGAACCATGGTGTCAAATTTCCAGGTGATCGAACCATGTCGGGTTTGTAATCCATCAATGTTATACTAGAAGAAAAAATCCATGTGAATGAAGATGTTAAAACGTAGTGGAAGTTGTTGACAGTTGCTAAATCGCCAGTTGTACCCGCGTTATATGAACGCAGTGGCAGAGAAGGTTAGCGGGAATTGAAGTAGTCAAAGGCTGATGGTTGTGAAAGCTGTGATATGTGAACAGGTAAGCCAAAACCGTCGGGATAAGCTACTGGCTGTACCATGACCGTTGGAGCCACAGTAAATGTCAATTGTCCGCTTGTTCACATGCCGAAGGCTAAAGATCCTCCACCTGGTTAGCTAGCCATCGGGGCTAAGGATATATACTAAAGCTTAAAAGTGGGTTTTTGTAGGAAATAAAGGTGATTTATTGAACCAACACCATTATCATAATTGATTATGTGTCACCTAAACCCGAGAGCAGCTATGAGGTGGAAGCCTTTAAATCTAAGATGCTTGAAATAAGTAAGGAACCATTAATCCAAATGGTTAAAAATGGAAATCTAATCCATCTTCAAGATCTAAATGGAGGATTTGAATGCCATATTTATGCTCTCATTTTATAAAAGAGAGAGGGAATTATTTTGTAATGGTGGTGGCATGAGAGGAAAAAAGAGATTTTCTCAACTTCAAGAAGAAGAGTGAATACTATTCAGAAGATTTCTCAAATACTTGGTGGAGAGTTTTGGTTTTTGCAGGTTCATTGAAGAAGGAGAGCTCATCCTTCCTGCATAGTCTCAGTATTGAAGTTCGTTGTTGAAGAACATGCTCTACTTCGATATTCCAAACTCAATTCAGCTACCATAATGATCAAGGCCCTTTAAGCTTCAGTTCTTCAGATAAAGTGTGCAATTCATCCTCAGCTTTTCTTGGTCATTGGAAGAAAAGAGTCTATATTCATATATCCTCATCAGGATATTTTCCATTCTGCAACATCAGAAGTGCTTCTTGGCACTAATCAACTGATGATTCTTTGTAGTCCTATTTATCTTGGCTTAAGCAATACAACGGACACACATTTCTGAGGCGAACCCAGAGACGTAGTCCAAGAGGGATGAACTCCATCACAAATCTTTGTTTGTCTTTTGGTATTATTGATATGCATGATGTCAAATTGTTAAAACTTAACATTAACAGGTTTATAATTAAAAACACTTTATGCTAACAGTTAATTTCACTTAAAAGTAACTTCTTAGTAATTGTTTCTTACCATTCACATTTTTTCAAGAGTTAGGAAAGATCTTGTCATTCCGCATTTCAAATCATTTTTGGTATCGAATCATACTAGATATTTTCAGGTACAAAATGGGTAAGAACTCGAGACAACAACTAAGGTTGAAAGAACTCGAGGAGTTTAATCAACAATATTAGCAAGAGAATTATGCATTACGACGAATGGTGCAAGCACTGGAGAGTGACAAGAAAATAATGCAGTCTAAACTTGAAGTCTTGAGGAAGAATAAAAGAGGAAGCAGTCCTCTAATTGAAGATACAAATTATAATGGAAAGAAGGCAACACTATCTTCGTCAGGAATATAGAGATAGTTCTTCCCTTTCATCATCACCAAATTCATCTAGAGAGGCCATTGGATCTTTTTCCTCACCTATTGAGGAAACTCCTAACATACTGATATCACATAAAAATGATTCAGATTTTGATGAAGTTTCTAGTCAGAAGCCCAGTACATTTTCTGAAAGAAAATGTTTGTCAAAGATGAAGGCCATGGGGTACTAGGAAGGAGAAGGCCTCAGAAAGAATGGTCAAGGGAGAATTTTACCAATATTTGTACAAGAAAGACCTAAGTATCAAGGTATAGGCTATGGTATGATGAAATGTGACTATTGTGAAAAGATGGGCCACATTTCGAGTCAATGTTGGTCTTTGAATCCTGAGCTTATGCCAAAGAAGCTTCAGGACAAAAAGGGTAAGAAAAAACAATCCTCTAGCAGTAATGATTCTGGAAGTGATTTATTTTATCAGAATTGGGTGGTAGAGACTATTAAAAGAATATATCCATGTATATTTTGTGGTACTTCTTGGCATTGTGTAGAGTATTGCTGGAAGCATAGAGCCTACAGCAAGAAAGTCGGAGCTACTAAAAGCCAACCGCCAAAATATGATGAGACACTTCAGGTGAAGAAGCGATCAGAAAAAATCTCGCATCAATCTGCTAAAGAGGAACAACAATCAGAAAACTCAATAAGTACAAATTCTAAGGAGATAATTTGTCGACATTGCAAATTGTCGGGGCATGCAAAGGCAACTGTCCAATATTGCCACCAGAAACATCATTGACACCAGCAACACAGGAGACATCCAATTCACCTGCTTGAGAACATTCAAATGCCAAATGGAATTGGGTAGATTTTATGCCATATGCCTAAATTGAGTTTGTAAATTTTTTTCTAGATCTAGATAAGTTGTAACTAGGTTCTAGAGTTAATTTTTCTTCAAAAAATTGTAATAAAACTTTTGGAGAACCAAAAGTTCTTTTTGTGGGAAGGTGTGATCCAATTTGGATTCTAAAATTTGTATCAAAATTACAAAATGACCAAGATAGTCATTTTGAAATAAGTAATTATCAATTATGTAATAAAACAGGTCGAGTTGAAATTGTTTCGACCAAGATGGTCATATGATCAAGGATTCATCAACTCAAGTCGTCAAGCAAAATCTTGTAAAAATTGGAAAACCAACCAATATGGTCACATGCAATGTTCTTTCTAAGAGCAGGAAATTCAAGTTCAAATGTTCATCGTGACTTCGACATCAGTATCGATGACTCCAACATCAACATCGGTGTTTTTCTAAGTCAAAACTGTCGTCAAAGAAATGTCATCATTATGTTGACCTGTGACATAAAACACATTAGTCATTATTGTAAAAGTGTTATGTTCATGTAAAGACTTAAGGAAAACATTATCCTAAGTCTAAAACAATAACAGTATGAGTCTAAGTGAAAATTTAGGAAAAAATGTTGGTTAAAGCCTAAGTGAATATATGAAGATGATGTAAAAGTTTTAAGTCCTAAATGTAAACCTAAAGGAAAAATCCTAAGGTAAAAGGAATAAATTCTAAAACTAGATCTAAAGTCCTAGGTCTAAGTCTTAATCGAAGTCCTAAGGTGCAAGACTAGTGTTAATGTATTAGCCCTAATCTATGTCTAAAAGCATGGTGTTAAAAACTATGCAATACACCTTTCGGACTTAGGACTAAATATAATCAAACTGTCGGGTTTTTAAAACTATGTTAAAAAACATTATAATAAAGTTTTAAAACCACAGCGCTAGTGCTAACTGTGTGGAAACTACATCAGAGTCTACAAAGTCATGTGACAGGTTTGTTTAGACCGCGGCGGAGTCAAGGTTTAAAGTTGTTAACGCACAGTTATTTAAACCGCATCAGAATCATGTGACGAGTATGACCGTTGTAATGACAGTTAACCGCAGATGTTAAGCCACAACAAAACATTGGTTTCAAAGTTCCAAGTGATCGAACTGTGTTGGTTTTGTAAGCCGTCAATGTTATATGCCAGAAGAACAAAGCCATGTGAACGCAGATGTTTAAATGTAGTGGAAGTTGTTGGCAGCTGCTAAAACCGCCAGCTGTACCTGCGTTATATGAATGCAGTGGCAGATAAGATTAGCCAGAACCAAAGGAGTCAAAGGGTGAAAGTTGTGAAAGCCGTGATATGTGAACAGGTAAGCTAGAACCGTTGAGATAAGCTACCAGCCGTACCATGACTGCTGGAGCCACAGTAAAGTCAACTGTCCGCCTGCTCACATGCTGAAGGCTGAAGATCCTCTGCCCGGTTAGCTAGCTGTTGGGGCTAAGGATATATACTAAAGTTTAAAAGTGGATTTTTACAGGAAGTAAAGGCGCTGTATTGAACCAACACCATTATCCTAAGTGATTATGTGTCACCTAAACCCGAGAGCAGCTATGAGGTGGAAGCCTTTAAAGATAAGATGCTTAAAATAAGTAAGGAACCATTAATATAAATGGTTAAAAATGGAAATCTAATACATCTTTGAGATATGAATGGAGGATTTGAATGCCATATTTATGCTCTCATTTTATAAAAGAGAGAGGGAATAATTTTGTAATGGAGGTGGCATGAGAGGAAAAGAGAGAGTTTTCTCAACTTCAAGAAGAAGAAGTGAATTCTCTTAAGAAGATTTCTCAAATACTTGGTGGAGAGTTTTGGTTTTTGTAGGTTCATTGAAGAAGGAGAGCTCATCCTTCCTGCACAGTCTCAGTATTGAAGTTTTTTGTTGAACAACATGTTCTACTTCGATATTTCAAACTCTATTCAGCAAACATAATGCTCCAGGTCCTTTAAGCTTCAGTTCTTCAGATAAAGTGTGCAATTCATCCTCATCTTTTCTTGGTCGTTGGAAGAAAAGGGTCGGTATTCATGTAGCCTCATCGGGAGATTTTCCATTTTGCAACATTAGAAGTGTTTCTTGGCCTATTCAACTGATGATTCTTTGTATTCCTATTTCTCTTAGCTTAAGCAATACAGCGGACACACATTTCTGAGGCAGACTCGGAGACGTAGTCCAAGAGGGACGAACTCCGTCACAAATATTTGTTTGTCTTTTGGTATTATTGATATGCATGATGTGAAATTGTTAAAACTTAACATTAACAGGTTTATACTTAAAAACACTTTATGCCAAAAATTAATTTCACTTAAAAGTAACTGTTCAGTAATTTTTTCTTACCATTCACATTTTTTCAAGAGCTAGGAAAGATCTTGTCATTCCGCATTTTAGATCACCTCTCATGTAAATGGTCATAGCTGAATGAATTACTTAACGTAGTTGAATACAAAAAAATGATATCTAATATAATGCACTGCGAAAACCCCTCAATACTAAATACAAAGAGTGAAGGGAGCTCTACTTGAATCATTCATAAGGCACAATACTTGCTAAGGTTTTGCAAATGGGGTAGCAAGCTAAGTGGGATTGATTGTGGGGAAAAATCCACAATGAAGCACGATTGAGCAGGAGGTGATCTGGGATGGGTGACCTCTCGGGGAATCCTGGTTATGATGTGCAAGCCCCGGAAGTGATGATTGACTCTATGTGATTCATTTCACTAGTTTCAATCCCACTTCTTCACCCCTATGAGCATCACCTGATGAATGAGTGCTAAGTGGACTATTCAAAAATCATGAGAAATTAGTCAGTTACGACTACCTCTCATGTAAATGGTCATAGATGAATGAATTACTTAACGTAGTTGAATCCCAAAAAATGATATCTAATATATTGCACCACAAAAACCCCTCAATACTTAAATACAAAGAGTGAAGAGATATCTACTTGAATGATTCATGAGGCACAATGTTTGATAAGGTTTTGCAAATCGGTTAGCAAGCTAAGTGGGCTTGATTGTGTGGAGAACTCCACAATTAAGTGCGCTTGAGCTAGAAGCGATCTGGGATGGGTGACCTCTCGGTAAGTCCTGGCTACCGAGTGCAAGCCCTGGAAGTGATGATTGACGCTATGTGATTCATTTCACTAGTTTCAATCCCACTTCTTCACCCTTATGAGCATCACCCGATGCAATGAGTTCTAAGTGGACTATTCAAAAATCATGAGAATTTTTTCAGTTACGAATACCTCTCATGTAAATTTTCATATATTAATGACTTAATTAATGCAGTTGAATCCCAAAAAATGATATTTAATATAATGCACTGTGAAAAACCCTCAATACTTAAATATAAAGAGTGACAGGAGCTTTACTTGAATGGTTCATGAGGCACAATACTTTCTAAGGTTTTGAAAATGGGGTAGCAAGCTAAGCGGGCTTGATTGTGGGGAAATATCCATAGTTAAGTGCGCTTGAGCCAAAGGCGATCTGGGATGGGTGACCTCCTGAGAAGCCTTGGTTATCGGGTGCAAGCCCCGAAAGTGATGACTGACGCTATGTGATTCATTTCACTAGTTTCAATCCCACTTCTTCACCCTTGTGAGCATCACCTGATGTAATGAGTGCTAAGTGGATTATTCAAAAATCATGAGAAATTAGTCAGTTACGACTACCTCTCACGTAAATGGTCATAGATGAATGACTTACTTAATGTAGTTGAATACCGAAAAATGATATCTAATATAATGCACTTCGAAAACCCCTCAATACTTAAATACAAAGAGTGAAGGGAGCTCTACTTGAATGATTCATGAGGCACAATACTTGCTAAGGTTTTGAAAATGGGGTAGCAAGCTAAGTGGGCTTGATTTTGGGGAAAAATCCACAGTTAAGCGCACTTGATCTAAAGGCGTTCTGGGATGGGTGACCTCCTGGGAAGTCCTAGTTACCGGGAGCAAGCCCTGGAAGTGATGATTGGCACTATGTGATTCATTTAACTAGTTTCAATCCCACTTCTTCACCCCTGTGAGCATCACTCGATGTAATGAGTGCTAAGTGTAATATTAAAAAATCATGATAAATTAGTCAGTTACGACTACCTCTCATGTAAATTGTCATATATGAATGACTTACTTAACATAGTTGAATCCCAAAAAATGATATCTAATATAATGCAATGCAAAAACCCCTCAATAGTTAAAAATCAATAACATGTTGAAAAACATTTAATAATATATATTTACTCTTATTTTGTAACTAAAAGGGTTAATTCTTATCTTTACTCTTATTTTGTAAAACATCTAATAAAATATATTTACTCTTATTTCATTATGGTTTATAGAGATGATATTTTAATTTTGTTAGAGAATGAAGAACATCTCAACCATTTGGAAATATTTGCATCACTAGTTGAAGGATTTGGCATGTGATCGTGTAAAAGAAAATTGGAATTGTTTCAAACTCATATTTTTTTTAAGGATATCATATATATTGGATCATTATATTATTTTTCATCTATCTTGATTCTTTCAGAGTGGAAAAATTATAGGACTATGCTTATAGGGTTATTTTCACTAGCAGGTCTTAGTTTGAAGAATTGGGGTAAAAAACCTTCTAGGTCCGATTTGAGCCATTAAATGAAAATATTAGGGTCCAGAAACTATTTCTTAGATCCTACCCCTTGGCTATATTCTACACTTAGATACTTTTCCAATGGTGCAAGAAGGGTGTCAATTGGATTTCACATGCAAAAGTTATGCCTCCTGGAAGTTGACCTTCTAGTTTGACTACCAAGGTTCAAGAGGATGTCATGTCAACCCTTGTTACTCTTGAAAAATAGGCTAGCCACATGTATACTATGAAGAAAACTCTAAAAAATCATTTTTTTAGCTCTATTCAAAAGGAAAGGAGTCAAACATGATCCCTCATTGGCTATCAAGTTATGTTAAAATCATGCCAGTAGGAGCAGGGGTTCCATTCAATAATATTGTGTCTTATTCCATTGTAGAAAAGAGAAAGTAGGAATTTGAATTATAGAGCAAAACATAGGGCATTGGTGTTCTATTTTAGCCTAAGAGGCCATAGGTCTTAGGTTACTCCATAGAGAGTACCTTCTTCTTTGTACTTGCATTATTTCCATACTAGGAAATGGAGCAAAGAAACCTAACCTTATACCTGGGTTTTATATTGTAAAAGTTTCCCAGAGAAGATATTTTTGTTAATTGTGGATGGTGTGTGATTATATTTGTTGCTCTCTATTTTCCACAATTGATCTATTTTATACATAAGCATAAAACAAGTAATTAACAAATATGAAATCTAAAGGAATTTAATCTTCATAGTATATATTTTAGTTTATTTTGTTAAATTTATAGTAATGAATTGTCCAATAGAACATCCATGATAATTTATTGATTAGAAGCAAATCATCAAAATCAATGGAAAACTCTTATGTTGCACTATTGTTCCCAAAAAAAATTTCAAAATTTCTTGATATTTTTGGAGACAAGGAAAAAATCCAAAGGTTTCTTGGTTGTGTTAATTATGTTAGCAAATTCATTCCTATAACAACCAAAAAAATAAATGAAATGCATAAGCATATAAAAAGCTTGAGATGTTTGTCATTAACTACCAAGTCTTTTTTAAATGCGTAAAAATATGTAGTGAATTGCCACCATTAAATTGGATACACCTTGGAGAGAGGAGACAACTAATTAATCTATGACTTATTCTTGCAGTGAGGAGGTATTGAAAAGTTCCATCTTTACTTAATATATAAATTATTCATGATTCACACCAAAATTTCAAAGTTTTACTAATAAAATTAAATGCTACTTAGCTAGAGGGTAACTACTCAATCATGAGAAATAAAAACATCCAAAATGCTCGACCCACCTTTAATAAAAAATAAAAACATAAGAAATATAAGAAAGTATTTGGAAATATCAAAAACAAGTTTTACGAGTTTCCTTTTATTCTCAAAGTATGAAAGTTTCTTCTTTGAGAAAATAAGAAAAATATAATTATATTAATTATCATTGTTATTATTTCTCTCTTAATTTGTATAAGATTGAATAGTTTAACATGTATATAGTCTTATCCACCCGTAAGGAATACTTAAAGATTATTCAATCCATAACTTAGATCATTGATCTTCTTGAAGATACAATGATCGAAAAATGGCAATATATATGTTTGTGGAGGAAAGTGTCCTTCAAAATTTTCTTTTATACTATTTCCGAAGGAAGAATTGATATTAAAGTAGATAATTCTTTCATTGTGAAAAAATCAGCTTAAATGGTATGAAACACAAAGTCCATAATAATTATTTAATTAATTAGACACAATTTATTGAAAATGATATAAAAATAATACACTTTCATGAAATTGATGAAAACATTTAGGGCTTTGATTGTGTTTCAATATACTAATTTAAGGGGAAATAATACCCCAATAAAAAAACTAAGAAGAGAGGAAAGATAAAAGGTATAAAAAATCATCAGACTATTAGTTCAAGTTCATTGAGTGAATCATTGAGTGAAGAAGGAGAATTAGATTCAATCAAACTTAAAACCCTTTTATTTAGAACCATTTAGAGCCAATTAGAAGATAGATGGGTAGAGTAGAAATTTAATGAAATGACATCCATTTCTTCATTTACTCTAGCAAATAGTGCCCGAAGAAGAAGATGATTGCAATATGGTTATAATTATTTTTGCCTAGGTAAAAAGCACTCATTTGTCGAACTAAAAAGTGTAGAACTACTCGTAGAAAAATATTTGTATAGATATTCCCCACGAAGTTATTTGTTCAGCTTAAGAAAGTTCGAAAATCCCTTGTGCACTATATTAGTTGTGACTTGCACACTCAACAATGTAGAGAATAACTAGATTACAATGTTTTTACTTCATATAAGACATATTTTCTAGCTAAATAACAAGAAAAACTAAAATATGGTTATACATTTCCACTAAAATTGATAGACATATTATCGATTTTTTAGGGCTTCTTAAGTCCAAAATAAATCACATGTATGAATTTATTGGTAGTCTAAGGGATGAACCACTATAAGCTACTACATAACTATAAAAGTTAAAATTGAAGGACATATGTAAATATATTGAAAATGCACATGAGTTGTCAATCCTATGTATAAAGCTAGCTTACCATTTTGATCAAACCAAAATATTATTTTTGACGTCTATTCTAGGTAATGTTAGTGTGTTACGATATTTTTACGTAGAAAATAGGTTGACACACTGTATATTCTACAAACTTAGTTTTTTAGGAGGATATAAAATCTATGTTGGAAAAATATTGCTTCACAAAATCTCAAAATTTCCACTCCAATAATTTTGTGATATACTGATTGATATCAATGGGGGAGAGAACATGAAAAGGTTCCTAAGAGTTTATTAAATAAATTTAAAATACACTAAGCCTTTTATCCAACATTAAGATATTTTAAACAAATGCAACATCCAAGGTGATATTAAAGAAACCTTGTTGTAAAATCCCATTTTGCTAATAGATACCATCTAAATATCTAAATATAGTAAAGGAAATGTGTGTTGCAGCTTAGTGCACAAGAAAAATAATTTTATTTTCCAATAGAAGGTGGCAAATTCAAAATAGGATGATGTTGATTTCCAAGGTAAACTGATCAAAGTTTCTATGTTCTCACTAGTTTTGTTTTCTTGTGTAGATGAATGATTTTTCACCTAAATTCAATGGAACATTATATTATAAGAAATGGTTCACTAGTACATATGAAATTGTATCCGATGGTGTTCACTAGACAATATTCTAATAATAAATCATGATGCTTTCAAGGAATAACAAATGGAACATCCATCACATTTATTTCATCATAATATTGATGATGACATATCTGCATCATATATTCAACAACATAATGTGTGTCTCACTTGTGACCCAAATCTCTTCACTAGCCCAATGAGCATATTATTGACTTGTTGCTGCATTTTTGATGAAAATATCATAAACATATCATCAAAAGTGAGACGAACAAGATTTCAAAAATCACTAGTTTTTGTGGCGAAATCGATGAAAAGGACATCCCAAGTGTGTCAGAGTCAATTTTCATGTTAGAAAGCATCATAATTTTGTCACAATAGCAACAAACTCAACATCCCAAGTTCGTCAAAGTGTGGTCATACATTTGAAAAACCATACCACCCAATTTTGTTGGTTTATGGTTGTAAGTATGACATAATTTACGTCTCAAGTTTGGTAAATAGGGATACCATAGGGTGCATCTCAAGTATGATGATTAGGGTGACCATAGGGCACATCATAATTTCAATGAACATGGCATAATTTATAAAAAAATAATGATCACATATATGAATAGAGAACCATTTGATGCACGTTAAAAGTGAGAAGCTAGAGTAGAACTAATATTAATGATGGTAATAGAAGTGATAGCCATTGGTGTTACAAAAATGGTGACATTGAAAGTGTGTGAAGAAAAATCATAAACGTATTAGTATGAGTCAATGGGTGTCTCATCCGGGAACATAAAAGTGGTAAGGATGCATGGGATCTTGCATGAGGGTTGGAGGATCCTGACATGATTGTTTATAAAAAACGGTGATGGAGTGTTAATTCCACGATTTTATGAATTATTGATGCAAAGCATAAGGGGATTTCATTATGTTTTTTTATAATATTTTTTCCATACAGATGTGTCTTGTCGAATGAACCTCCCTATTCATTCACTTAGGGGTATATTCTTAGTCACAAATAGGACATGTTGAAGTAATATTGGAAGGGGACGATGTTATTTAATTACAGAGATGATGGGAGGCAGTGGTATGAAGTTGTATGGGAATAATTCATCCATGGGGGTGGAGTTCTTGCCATACACTATGATGTATATATTTTCTACTATATCCGATAGATCACTCTTCGATGAGTGGGAATTTGTTTCCAGGTTCTTCCTCATCTTCTTGATCTACCCAATAATTTTGTTTTCCAACTTTATTCCTTGGGGATTTAGTGGGGGAGGGGGGGGGGGGGGGTTCGAATTTCACTGGAGTTTTATACACTCCTACTATCGTTGAATCGAGAGGGTCCTCATACAATTCTTCTTGACTAGTTTTTATTTATTTTGGTGAATCTTATTTAACAACTTCTTCTGATTTTTCCTTTTCTTATTTCTTACCCTGAGTCTCTGCTTCTTTATATATTGTATAATGTTCAATTTAATATCCTTCCCACCATTTGGGCCTCTGATTATTTTCCTGGATTATTTTATTCTGCAAACATTTGGGGAAATTTTTTATTACATGCCCTGTTTCATAACATGCCTGACATCAAAATGAAATTTTTTCATAATGAAGCTTCTGAACCCACACATACTTTGGAGCCATTAGATTTAAGGCTTTGCATTAAAACCCTTGTTGAAATCCATCTCGACACATATTTGGGAATAAGTGGTTTTATAAAAAAAAAATCAATCTTTGGGCAGTGGTAATAAAACTACCATAATGCATTAATAATGGAAGATAACATTGAGAGATTCCAAAGATGCAGGTGAAGGTTCGAGAGACTTACCCAAACAAGGGGTTTCACTATGGGATGCAATTATTTCCCTTTATTCATGTAATAAAAAAATATGTCTCATGTACTTCTTTGTACACACCACCTCTATTTCAATTGCCAATACCTATAGAAATCATAAACTAATAAAGTATTATTTGACTAAATTATAATTAAATAAACAAACAAACATATCAACATGTAAGAAAGTCTATAAAGGCTAAGGTGGAATACTTAAACAAACTTCTCTTTCTTTTGAGAATAATTTATTCTCTACTAAAAAACACCAACCATGTGAATATGTAAGTTCATCTATCCCCTCCCCCCTCTCACATCACTCTCAATTCCCCATACCCAATCGATCTATAGGAAAATAATTGAAAGTATGGATATAAATTAGCCAAAAAAATGTAACTAAATTAAAACAAGTGTGTTTCTAGATGTGTTTTTGTACATATTAAACATATAATGATGATCATTAAAAACATTTTTCATAAAAACATGTCATTATAAATTTCTCTCATAATATATAAAATTAACTCTTTTTTTTTTTTGGCATATATTTTATGATTGGATCATCTGTGCCTTGATCCCCTTTAATCGTTGGGTCCTTATGTGTTTGATATGTAGTCCTAGACTCTGTATAATGTGAAATTTGCTGCAAATGGGAATAAATTACAATAATAAAAAGGGTTATATTAATATCATTAGTTATTACTAATAGATATAGTTAATTAATACAAACATCATTACAATTTTCTTTACTTGATGGACTGGTCAAAACCATTATTTCGGCTACGACATGTCCCTCTTCTTGTTGAGCATCCTCATCTACATTCTCAACCATTCAAACAAGAAAATTTCTAAGTACACCAGTTGCATGTAAATATTAATTTAAATATCATTACAATGTTCTTTACCTAGTGGAATAGATGAATCCATTGGTTTATCTATAATGTGTCCCTCTTCCTACTAATCATCCTTATCTATATGATTTTCCATTGAAACAAGAAAATTTATAGGTACATCATCTACAAGTAAATATTAACACAAATATCATTAAAATGTGTCTTTAACTAGTGGACTAGATGAATCCATTGGTTAGGATGCCATGCGTTCCTCTTCTTTCTAAGCATCCTAATCTACATGCTCTTCTATTAAAACAATAAAAAATATAAGTACACCATTTGCAAGTAAATACTAATAAATGTAATCCATAAGTCTGATTTTATAGCCATAATAACATCATAGTTGGGTTGCAGTCCACTATCATGGGGTTGGGGAAACACTATTTTCCCCATGCTTTATTGATATTCAACCACAATTTACAAGACAAGCTTTAAATTGTCCCACATTCCTTTTTAAGTGGTCTTAGTGTTGAATTTATCCCCTTGCTTTTCTAAATATCACAAAATTTTATTACTGTATACAATTAAATAATATTTGGACTATGATAGGAATGATATGGTTTAATTTTTTGGTACTTACAATCCATTTTAGTTTCATGTAACCTCCCTAACCAGTTTATGTTTCCCATGTTTTTTGAGTCTTTCCTTGGTTGATTTAGAGTTTTCTAAGAGCCTAATAAAATTTTGAAATAGGTTAGATATCACAATATTTAGGTGAACTAAAGTAAATTTTACAATTAATTAAACTCAATATATCATATGCATTCCTAGGCCAGATGGAATCTTTACCTCTTTTCTCATTCTCTTCTCCTTTGAATCCTTTAGTAGGTTCTTCCACTCCCACTCTAGAATTGTTGGACGATGCTCATACTTAGGTATTTTTTTGGAAAATGAAACCTATATTGATCTCACTTGTATTTTAAATAAGTTCAAGAAAATGATGTCTCTATGTTTAGTCCACAATATTTTTTTTAAAACTTGCGTTGTGAGCATTCTATCATGTGTGTATAGTGGGCCCAAAAATCTCTATGAAAGTCTCATACTTATAAAAAATGTTGTTTCTTGTGAAATGATTTGATTATTAATTTAAAATAATTAAAGATATCTACATTTAAATTAGATAATATGAATTAAGGAATTTAATTTGTACGAAATTTGGTATCTTGATTAAAAAAGGTTCTCATCCACCTTTAGTCCCGAGGATGTGGTCCAACGGTTAGTTCGGGAGGTTTGGTCCCACAGGTCTTGTGATCCAATCTCGGGCATGACTATGTATGCCTGAGTGCTGCTCTAGGCATGATTCCTTCAGCTGAAAAAAAAAAAAAAGGGTTCTCATCCACCAAAAATGTAACCAACATTATTCCCTTTCTAGTTACTCATTTTGATCTAGGAAAGAAATATATATAATCACCTGAATGGTCATCTCCACCATCATATGCATTATATGGCACCATGCCCTGGGAGGGAATGTCATGAGCCTATTGATGAGGTGGATTCATCTGAGTAATGGGGGTTTGACTCACAGGAAAAGATAAAAATAACCTCATGGGTATGTGGTTCCTACTAGGATGTTGTGGCATTGCCGCTGCATCATTGTAACCAATACCCGTCTCATGAGTAGGGGCATGTAAATGTGTCAAAAAATACTATAGAAACAAAATGAAAGAAAATAAATTGTTTAGATCATATAAAATTATCAAATAAAAATTCATAAACGGATATATTTGATAAAAAATATTTTTAAAAAATTGTGCTTACCCCAAAACATTATATTTATTGCATCAAAACACTACACCTTCACTTAGAATGTTCACACTCAATAAATTCAATAAGTTCCATATTTTCCCTTTTTAGAGCCTTTTTTTACTATCTATGTCGGTTGAAGGAATTTAAATGATGCCTCCACATTAATGCCAACATTGCCAACATCATGCATCGACTACATCTATCAACAATGTTTTTGTTATTTTGTTTGTTTGTTTTTCAAGTTGTCTGTGATTCTCCAAGCTTGAGATGTGGCTTGAGGAGCCACGACCTAGGGGAATATAAGCTGTGAAATTCACCCGGAGATCGCACTCGTCTTGGGACACGCTATCCCTTAACTGACTATATTTTTGAGCATGTATCCTCCCCCTAGCACAAGGCACAACCACCCCCCATGAGGTATGATCTTGGGTCGCCTTGTTGACGAGGCCCATCCTCAACTAGTTGTGTTCATGAGACTTGAAAAAAACGAAAAACTTTATTCAAATTTAAAAACAATAATAAAATTCACATTAAATGGATATGGATATTGTTCGTCCATAACTTATTACAAGGTCAGTGCCTTCCCATGATCGCCTTACCTCAATATAATTATTATGACACATTTCAAGTAAGTATTAATAATTACAAGATAATAAGAAATATGGTGATAATGTAGATGTTTCAAATCTACAAGAAAATCTATAAGATGTTCTAGTCATAACTCAATACCAGAGAAACATTATTACTTTTGTATAATATAGATCTTATTGATAGGAAAATAGAGGAAAAAAGCAACTTCTCTATTCATGCCTTTTCCATCACCATGAAGCATAAAGTTTTCAATGTTTGATGATGAAAAAATGCAAGTAGTCTAGGAACTCTATCCAAAATATGGAGGTTAAGAAGACATGAAGACTGAATTGGATAACGGACAATTTATAATTGTCAAAGAATGCAATCCACTGAAAAATAAGCAAGCATAGAAGTATGTGTCTAGGCAACAAGAAAGAAGGAAATAATTCGGTTATAAGGATATTGAATAAATTCATGCTCAATTATTTTTACCATGTTAGCCTTATTTAGTTTAGAGGAACTTGGATGATCTAAATTTGAGACTATTCTGAAATAAGTAACAAAAATGCTACAGGGGTGTTGAAAGAATGCTACAAGGGTATAATAACAACAATATACTGGGGCGTTGCAACTCTGTTACATGGGTATTAGAACAACACTATAGTGGTGTAACAAAAACATTGAATAGGGATTTTGTTACACCCTTGTAGCATTGGTGCAAACCAATGTTACTATGCTACTATTATGTTGTTGGATTAATGCCTTCATACAATGTTGTTGTAACACCTTCGTTACAATGTTTTTGTTACCATGCACTCAGGGTGGTCTATGAAGGACTTGGTGGCACTGGTAGGTATGATGGTGAGCTAACTAGTATAAATTTCATGCTTCACCTCATGCTCAGAAGGATAAAGAAATTGAGCCCACTACCTCAAAATAGAAAAAAAACCTCACATGTTCTACAAAACTTCAACCTTTCACTACAGGGAAAATACCTTTTAGTGGAGGTTATAACAGAGGTTTTTATGTTATAAAATTGACAAAAACTGTCAAAAAAACATTTACTACAACATCTGTTTGTGGTAGTGTATGCTTTAGTAGAGCTGATAATAAAACTTCATCACAACTAAAAAAATATAGACGGTCGAAGGTTTTAACAAATGCTTTTTAAGCGGTATGCTCTATGTAAAAATAACACTAGTGCGTTAACACTATAAAATAACTGGTGTTGTAAATTTAAATAAAAGAACCAGGGCATTGAATGTAAACAACACTAGTGCCTAAAAATTATACTGTCTCGGTGCTTATGTCTTAAACAAATGTGTTAGGCAGTACATTTTAGGAATGAAATCGGGGTAGGAAAAACATGCTTATGGACCCGATGCTTTTATTTAATTTACAAGACCTGTGCCTAAGAGTTGCACAAAAGCACCGGTCCACTATGAATATAAAAAGACAAATGTTATTAATTTGACTCAATCCACCAAGATTGGAAACAATATTTTGCAGCACCGAGGCTTTGGTTCTACGAAAGCAGATTTGATTTAATAATTACAATGCACCTAAAGTGTGTTGAGATTCAACAAGATGATGAGCTTAGTGAAAAGAGTCGCCTTCACTAAGTGGGCCCGCAGGCTATTTTTGGTGCAAAGTCTATTTTTAGACTAGTCTATTTTTAGACATGTCGATCGTATTCTATGAGTTGCAGGATGTTATTTTTGGATGGTTGGTCAAGTTGTAAAAATATATGGACTTCTATTTTTAGACATACTGGGCAAAATCTATTTTTAGATTGCCAGTCTAAAAATAGATATGTTGAATATTATTAGCTCTT
The DNA here is from genome assembly GCA_034641835.2 of Pinus albicaulis. Taxonomy (NCBI): domain Eukaryota; kingdom Viridiplantae; phylum Streptophyta; class Pinopsida; order Pinales; family Pinaceae; genus Pinus; species Pinus albicaulis. The sequence goes on from CM076579.1 coordinate 535,709,866, forward strand.
AATAATATTTGGACTATAAACATTATCTTATTCTCTTGGAGCACTTCAATTCAAAGGCATAGATGTGGCACAGTGTTTCACGTAATGGGAATTACGCTATTCCCCGAGGGGAAGCCGTCGGTTGAAGCTATTTCATGGAGGACTTAGTTAGGAACTCAAGTGACAGTTATGACAATGGGGCTGGAAGAATTAGTTATGGAGTTGTATTTAGTTTAATCGAAATAGAATCGCTGAGCTAGTTGTATCTAGTCTAACCGATTGATACACTAGTGAGAGTGGTGTGAATTAATTAGTTAATTAATTCACTTAATAATAACTCATTAATAAACTGAAGAATACATCAGTTAACTACAGTGCATGGCATTTTCAGTGGAGACCAGTGGAGAGGTAGGTGAAAGAGCAAGTGTGACTATCAGTTGTGACTATAGTGATGCATTGATTGCATGCAACACTCAATGGAGATGCCAATGAGGATTATGTGAGCAAGGTTGGAGAAATTCGAACTCATTCAACAGCCACTCTTCAAACAGTGGATTTCGTTAAAGAGAGGCAAAGCAAAGGTGTGGCAAAGATCGGTGCATGGATTTGCAACATCAAAGCCCCATTAGTGTGTAGCGATTGTATTGTACCGAGAGCTGATATGATAAAATTTGGGGATGTAGAGGATTCAGAGGATTGTTACATGATCTATATGACATATATTATATACCGATAGTTGGGGTTTTCAGCTTTAGGCTTTCTCGTTAAACAAATGTGTTAATGTGTGAATTTTTATTGTTTCATGTGTGCATTGCAATCTTGATTTAATTTTCCGCAAATGATCAATGGTGGAATAGATTATGTATTTTTCATGAAGTTAAAATAGTGTGAGATCAGGAAAATATTTGACATATAACACATAATTTATATAATTTCTAAATGGTATCGGAGCAGTATTGATCATTGGAGGAGATTGCAATTATTGAAGCGGTTGAGTTTTGTGCTGGTGGAATTCGAATTTGCTGTAGTGTTTTCTTGGTGTCGAAGTTGAGCATTCATTGAAATGTCTTTCAATGGATTGAGATTGGAGTATGCCCTTGATGGGAGCTAAAATTACATAGCATGGAAGGACGGGATGGAGGCGGTACTAGATAATAATGGGTTAAAGGAGCTCATAGATGCTGATATTCTGAAGCCTGCTTCTAGCAATGCAGCCACACTTGACGCATTGCAAAAGAAGGTAGCAAAGTGTCGAAGGATTGTGTTGGAAGGTGTAAAGGACCACATTGTGTCCAGCCTTCACGGAAAGCCACTCCATTCTTAATGTGGAAGGCTTTGACAGACTTTTTCCAAAGCAAAAGTGACCAGAGGAAGTTGGCGCTTAAAGACAAACTCAGAAAAATAAAAATGGAGAAAGGTGACAGTATTCCAAAATACCTCACGAATTTTGTCCACTGCAAGGATGAGCTGGGAAGTGTGGGGGTTACTATTGATGAAGAAGACTTGGTGAGCTTGGCTCTCCTTGGGCTTCCGAAGAGCGTACAGCCGCGAAAGAAGACTAATGGACGGGATAAACTGCCAGGATGGGAGCGACTTTGGTCGGATCTTGTGCAGGAGGAGATAAGGCGGGGTACCAGGGATGGGTCTTCATAAAAGAATGAAGATGAAGAAAATTGTGCTTTGGCTGCCAAATTTCAGAAAGGAAAAGGGAATAAATCTTCCAAATCCGAAGCTAAAGGAAAGAAGCAGGATTTGTCCAAGGTGAAGTGTTTTCACTATCACCAGCACGGGCATTTCACCACTAATTGCCCACAGAAGAATAACAATAAGTAGGCTGCTAGATCTGTAGTTGGAGAGGCCTTAGCTTTGCAGTTTGAGTTGGATTTTTCTTTGATCACATGCTTGGTTTCAAGTGTGATGGGATCGGTGTGGTTTCTTGACAGTGGTGTGTCTTTCCATATGATCGAAGACAAATATTTGTTTAGTGATCTGGATGAAAAGGATCTTGGAGTGCACATCGAGATGGGCGATGATGGTAGATACAGTGCGACTAGTATCGAGACCATTTCCTTTGAGAGGGAGTCAGGTAAACCTTTCATCTTGAAGGATGTCATGCATGTTCCGTACTGAAGAAGAATCTCGATCTTTGTGACAATACTTTTAAAGGACAAGGGTTATGATGTTGTTTTTAGCGAGGGAAAAGCCCGCTGGTGTGGAGCCCGATTATCTTGTTTACTTTGTATCACAGCATTGGACCCCTATACCTTAAAAGGGGCGGCAACGCCGCCCATACTTAATCGCTGCCGTGGGGGGTCCAGGGGGGCGGCAGTGCTTTTCGAAGCCCCCCCCTGGCGGGGGGTTTCAAGGGCAGCGCCCCTGAAGCTAAAAACATATGTAAAATTGCCTTGTAAAAGTATAGTAATTTCTAGTCAATCCGGGCCGTTCATTAGGAGAATGATCTGACGGTAGAAGTTATGTTTAGTTTAGGGTTTTTTGCCCTAGAAGGCAACCCCTCGCTTTTATGAGGGTATTGTATTGCAGCTGTGTATTGTATGTGTATTCTCAGATGAGAAACAGATAGGGAGATTGTCAGAGAGAACAGAGGATATTACAGCAGATCTGTTGTAGGTTTTGTCTCTTCAATTTTTGTTGGATAATAGAAAGGAAGGACTAGCTGTTCGGGGTGGACGTAGCACAAACTGGGTGAACCACGTATATCTGTGTCTCTCTGGTTTTATGTGTGTTTGTGTGCTTGTATTTTTCGCATATTTTATGTGTTGCATTGCTCTTTAATATTTAATTTTCTAACAAAGCCTTCTTGTGCCATAAAACAACTGGTCAAACCAGGAGGATAGGGATTCGAGTTAAGAATATTTATGTATCAATTGCAGGTAGATGGTTGCACTGCAATGGCAGGCAAAGCATAAGGAGTGGTGAGCTGGGATGAGGGTGAATTGTGGCACAGGAGATTGGGCCATCTTCACCATGGTGCTTTGAAAATTTTGCAGCAGATTTCTACCGGGCTTCCCAAAGGTACACTTGCATAGTCAGATCAGTGCAAGGGATGTACTTTGGGAAAATTTGTGAAAGCCACCTTTCATGAGAAGGATAGTTGCGCCACGACGATCCTTGAGAGAATTCACACAGACGTGTGTGGACCTTTCTCAGTAGCTTTGACAGCAAAGCACAGGTATTATGTGATATTTGTTGATGACTTTTCTCGTAAGTGCTGGATCTTTTTCATGTAGAAGAAGAGCGAGACATACTCAAAGTTATGTGAGTTCAAGGCATTGGTTGAGAAAGAGTCGGGGAAGCAGGTGAAATCTCTAAGGAGCAATAATGGTGGTGAATTCATCTCTGGCGAATTCAAATACTTTTGCAGCGCAAAAGGAATTTGAAGAGAGCTCATAGCGCCTCATAACCCACAACAGAATGGGTTCGCGGAGAGAAATAACATAACGATCGTGGGTGCTGCATGGGCGATGTTGCATGATCAGGGACTTCCCATACACTTGTGGGCTGAGGCATGCAACACTGCGGTTTATGTGAAAAACCTTTGTCCTCATAGAGTACTTGGCATGAGTACACCCAAAGAGGCGTTTTCTGGTAAGAAGCCTGATATTTGTCATTTGAAGATTTTTGGCTCACCTGTTTACATTCATGTGACGAAGGATGCCAGGAAGAAGATGGAGCCAAACACAGAGGTTGGGATATTTTTGGGGTACACAAAAACACCCCACAATTATCGTGTGTATTTTCCAAATACGATGACCGTCATGCGACGAGATATCAAATTTCATGAGGAGAAAGCCATGAAGTTGTCGCTTGAGAAGGAGCTACACTTGCATGTAGATGAGGAGCTACTTATTCCTAAAGATGAGCCTCAAGATTTGGATCATCCACAAGAGGAGGTTCATGGAGTGGAAGAAACCACTCATGCAGTGCCAAACATCAGAGGAAGAAAGTGCACTACAGAAGCTGGGCGACTAAATCTTGATGCAGCACAAAATGTAGGAGCCCCTACATAAAATCGTAGACAGAGACAGTCACCCTACCGATTTACTGGATACATGGCTCTGATGAGCAAGTGTATCGTGACGGAGCCATCCTCTTTTGAGGAAGCTATGGAGGATCCCGCATGGGTAGATGCCATGGTGGAAGAGTATGATTCTATTGTCAGAAACAGTGCATGGGAGATTGTCCCAAGGCCGGAAGGGAAATCAGTGGTAGGTTTGAGATGGATCTACAAAGTGAAGCAAGCTACTGACATGAGCGTCGAGAAGTATAAGGAAAGATTTGTTACCTGGGGCTTCTCACAGATCGAGGGGATCGACTATGAAGAAAACTTTGCACTTGTCGCAAGGTATTCTTCCATATGGACTATCCTTGCTCTCTCAGCGCAGATGGGGTGGCACATTCATCAGATGGATGTGAAGACTGCATTCCTCAATGGAGTCATTTAGGAGGAGGTGTACATAGAGCAGCCTGAAGGTTTCAAAATCTTCAGCAGCGATTCGCATGTGTACAAGCTCAAACGAGCGCTGTATGGGTTGAAACAAGCACCTCGTGCTTGGTACACACGGATAGATAGTTATTTCACCAGACTTGGTTTCACCAAGAGTGAGGCAGATCCTAACCTATACCAGATTGTGGTGGAGGGTAAGTTGTTGATCATTGTACTTTATGTAGATGATTTGATTTTGACAGGTGATGAACCGTTGATACACTCATGCAAGGCTGATCTTGCAAAGGAGTTTGAGATGAAGGACTTGGGCCTCCTTCATTATTTCCTGGGATTGGAAATTTGGCAGCGCAGTGATGGACTGTTTGTTTCTCAAGGCAAGTATGCCCGGGAGATACCGGAGAAGTTCAACATGCATGGCCGCAGGCCTGTTGATACTCCTCTTCCTGGTGGTTGGAGGAAGGAGGATGCTACTTCAGCAGAGGTAGTGGATGCCACTATTTATCGACAAATAAGTTGGTTTTCTCATGTATTTAGTCAATACACGACTAGACATATGTTATGTCGTGAACCAAATACAAGCGATGCTTAAGCCTACCAAGCCTTTTCGAAGGCAAGCAAGCATGTCCCGAGGTATCTCGGGCACATCCGGGTATGGATTGTGGCATGCAGTTGGATGAGGTGTGAAGCCGCAGCGGAGCCGACGCATGCATTGCGTGAAGCCCAACAGACAAAAAGAGCAATATCCGGGAGGATCCTTCAAAGATCGGATCTGTATGGCGCTTTCGTGCACATCGTAAAGAATATCCATGGCACTCGCTTAGCACGGAGGCCGAGGGCACATGGCAGCAAGTTTGGTCGTACAAACAGGCTACATGGATGAGGAAGATCTCGGTCGGGCTGAATTAGCCTTTGCCTAGGATCCCGACCGTGATATATTGTGATAATCAGAGTTGCATTAAACTCTCGGTTAATCCAGTATTTCATGATAGATCTAAACATATTGACATCCGGTACCATCATATTAGAGATTGTGTGCAGCGGAAGATCATGTTGCTTTCTTACATTCCTACGGAGGATCAGGATGCAGATATTCTAACGAAGGCGCTCACCAGGAGAAAATTCGAATACCATAGAGACAGGATCGGGGTGGCAGATAATCCCTATCTTGTTGAGAGGGAGTTTTGAGTTTCAACAAGATGATGAGCTTAGTGAAAAGAGTCGCCTTCACTAAGTGGGTTTGCCGGCGATTTTTGGCGCAAAGTATATTTTTAGACTATGTCTATTTTTAGACATGTTGATCATATTCTATGAGTTGCAGGATTTTATTTGTGGATGGTTGGTCAAGTTGGAAAAATAGATGGACTTCTATTTTTAGAAATTTTGGGCAGAGTCTATTTTTAGACTGCCAGTCTAAAAATAGATATGTCGAATATTATTAGCTCTTAATAATATTTGGACTCTAAACATTATCTTATTCTCTTGGAGCACTTCAGTTCAGTGCACAAATGTGGCACAATAGCTGACAGAAGGAATTACGCTATTCCTGAGGGTTTACTAGAGCTATTGCATGGAGGACTCAGTTAGAACTCAAGTGGAAGAGTTATGACATAGTTGGAAGAAGTAGTTATGGAGTTGTATTTAGTTCAATTCAGTTAGACTCAGTTGAGCTACTTGTATCTAGTCTAACTGATTGATACACTAGTGAGAGTGGAGTGAATTAATTAGTTAATTAATTCACAAATAATAACTCATTAATCAACTGAACAATACAACAGTTAACTAAAGTTCATGGAAGTTTCAGTGGAGACCAGTGGAGAGATAGGTGAAAGGGAAAGATAGACTATCAGTTGTGACTATAGTGATGCATTGATTGCATCCAAAACTCAGTGGAGATTCCAATGGGGATTGCGTGAGAAAGGCTAGAGCAATTTGAACTCATTCAGAGCCATTCTTCAGCAGGGATTGCACAGTATAGGCAGGCTAGCAGGTGGAAAATATCGGTGCATGGATTTGCAAGATCGAGCCTGATTAGTGTGTAGCGATTGTATTGTACTGAGAGCTTGATATGATCAACTTTGTATGAGGATTGTTACATGATCTCTATGACATATATTATATACAGATATTTGGGGTTTTCATCTTCAGGCTTTCCCGTTAAACAACTATGTTAATGTGTGTGAATTTTTATTGTTTCATGTGTGCATTGCAATCTTGATTTAATTTCCGCAAATGATCAATGGTGGAATAGATTCTGTATTTTGCATGAAGTTAAAATAGTGTGAGATCAGGAGAATCTTGGACATATAACACATAAGTTATATAATTTCTACAAAGCGAACAAAGTTCCTTCTCAAGGTAAATACTCCAGAAGACTTGGAATACAAAGATATCCATGAGGATACAAATATTATATTAGATATTATGATGAATGAGATGATTGATAATTACAAATGAGGCCTACTTATATACCTAGGCATGTGCCTCTTCATGAAAGGTCATGTCTCATCAGACATGGCCTTTCAACCTAATTACTAATTAACTAATTAATCATTATTTATATTATTTTATTCATTACATTGCCTTCCTCCTCAAAAAGCTTTGTCATCAAAGCTTATTGATGAAAGGCCTTAATTTCTTTTCCTTCTACGAATGTCTTCTAGTCTCAGGGAAGTCATCCTTGTTGATACAAGTTGATATGATCCTCTAAGTGACAAACAAAACTCTCGCACTGAGAATGGATCGGACCATCCTAAATTAATCTTCTGTGGAATCTTACGACGACTTGAAACTTGTGATGAATTATCACTTGAGTGGACTGCACTGACATTAGTATTCTTAAAAAAATCAGTTTGTTGGTTCTGTTCTGAATACATAGCTTGATCGAGTTGTCTACTCATGTTATTTGGATTTAGATAGGGATCCTTTTTTATTTAACTTTCCCTTATTAGGTGTGTGGAAAATTTTTTATTTTCTTCTGGTGAGGATGTTGTTGAGTTGGTTATAGAACCTTCACTTAGAATGTTCCTCATCTAAACTGCAATATCTAAGTTTGTATCTTCAGCAACTTGGTTGTCTTCTTGAGTTGTGACATTTACTAGATCAATGTTCAGTTTTTCTTCAACTTGAACTTCTAAATTTGAAAGTTTCGATGATTCCTTTTCGTTAAGTTGTTGTACCCTATTTTATAATGATTGCTTGTGCTTCTTTAGCTTCTTAATTTGCATTAATAACTTTTCATTGTGGTCCTTGAGGTGAGAAAATTCTTCATTCTTGTTAGTGGTGATTTTGTCAATGTCTCTTTGCAAATTTTGTATTTATTTTTTTCTTTCTTGAAGAACTACTCTTGAGATATCTAATATGTCTTCCGGTGTTACTGAATTCGGCTTCACTGTGACATCTTGTAATGTTATTTTTTTCTTTTTGTAAGAAAATGTCAAAAATTCTTCTTCGTATTAAGGATGAATGACCCTAGTGATTCCATCCAGAGCAAACCCATAACTATATCACTATCGTTGTAAAATAAGGTTTTAACAGTGAATTGCGAGACAAAGGAATACTACCCAATACTTAGGTGTACATTACCTATGTCGTATTGTTTGTAATTTGAGTTAAATGAATTTGTTTCCATGATATTTGATTCAGGGATCACTATTTGGTTAGAAAATTCAGTACTAACATAATTATTCTTTTGAGTAAGATCGATAGATATGAGAACCTCCTTTCCCGCAAGTGACCCTTTGATTTCAATTAGCGCATAGACACACATACTATAATTTTTAGGAAATATTCCATCCTTTAGTTCTGTTTTTTATTCCATTTTGTCATGATAACTTCGGGGTTTAAAAAAAAAAAGTGACCCTACCTAATATTTATAATAAAATATTATTATTTTCCTTTTAGTAAACCCCCAAGCTTAATTATTTTCTTTCACTTTGGCTTATATATATATATATATATGTATTTAAATATATACTTTCTTTCTTTTGAAAAAAACCCATTTTTTATTATTATTTCAAACAACAAGAACTATCCTTTTTTCACTCACGTGTTATTAACTATGTTAATAACTTTAGTCCTTCGTATTGTTTCTTTGACTTCAAAATTTTGTATTTTTAACTTTAATAATGATATCGTTTAATTAAAAAAAATGTGTGTATGGGCGTGACTTCCTCACGATACAACACGATTTTTTGATAAATAATACAATGTATAGTTATGAATGTGATTGATAAATGGGTGTGACGTGGTTGGCGTGGATGTGGCTGTGATTTCACTGATGTGGTCAACTGTGGTGGCAGATGACAGTGATGAGTGTGTCGGTGGACAGGGTCACTGTCGACGAGGTGGAATAAAGTGTGGGGAAGGGTCAGAACCAAGCGGCATATAGACTTGAATTGAATGTTTTGTTGATTGGGTTATGATGACAACAAGATTAACCTCCTCGTCGGTTCTCCAACGTGTGAAGGTGGTTTCCGTTGTGTTCCTTGGAAGTCTGAACGACAGCTATGTCGAGGAACAATGTGAGGCAGAGCAACTCAAGGGTGGCTTGTATAATGGTTGCAAGTTACGAAGGTTATGCATGTGACTGTGTAGGCTGTTGTTCAAAGCGTCGACCTGGTGGTGATTTTCTATGGTCTTTCGGGGCTACATCGCGGTGACGAAACTGTTTCTAATGTGTGAAACAATGGTGGGTTGTTGGACAAGGTTTGTTGGGATAAGGTTTGGGCCAAGAGAGATAGGAAGCAGAGGCGACTGAATCATTGTCGACTGCGATTGCAACTTGGAATAGAAGGTGTTCGACCACTGATTGGATCGAAGAATGACCCTGCTTGTGGCAACTGCTACCAAAATCGGACTTGTGACTTGTGTCTTCGTGACTACGTGTTGCCCGACCGACAGGTAAATTATTTATTATTTATTTATTTATTATGCATTTGATCTTTATTTTATTTTATAATCTCAATTTTTTAAATTCTTTTAAATTCTTTTAATTCTTTCTTTAAAAAAAAAAAATCAGAAATCATCCCTTTTTTTTTTTCTTCAAATTTTTAATTCTCGCTAAAGGCCTAGTGAAAATGGAGAAAATCTAAGATTGGTAGCAAAACACTTCGACGACAACAATGTTGAAATTTTTTTGATGGACAAGGGCCTGGATCGGAGAGTGTGGCTCTGTGCAGTGGTTAGGCGGTCGAAGGCTCGAATTTCTCAGATACCAAATGAAGCGAACAAAGCTCCTTCTCAAGCTAAATACTCCAGAAGACTTGGAATACAAAGATATCGATGAGGATACAAATATTATATTAGATATTATGATGAATGAGATGATTGATAATTACAAATGAGGCCTTATTATATACCTAGGCAGGTGCCTCTTCACGAAAGGTCATGTCTCATCAGACATGGCCTTTCAACCTAATTACTAATTAACTAATTAACCATTATTTATATTATTTTATTCATTACAGCACCTGAGGGTAAAATGCAAACATTACCGGTGCTTGAAGAGTATAACGCCTCAATGCTAATTTTTCTCCGAACTCCCTCAGGTTGTACTTTTCAGAAAAGGCATTGGGCTATGCAAAACAAAATCTTGCCCCATCAGTGCTTTTATGTAAAATAACACACTTGTGCATATTTATTTTATAGATGCACTGGGATACCATTTATTATTATTATTATAAATATCATTGCTAAAAAATTTGTATTTGCAGTGGTGCACATTAATATACAATGTCCTAGTATCCATTTTATCTTTTTTTTAAACATCGATCTGTGATAGTGTAATTATTTTGATTTTTTAAATCTGTTATTGATAAAAAAAATTGACACATATCTTATAAAAATACTCATATAAATTAAATTTTGATTAGTGCATTTGTATATGATTTTTGGATTAATTTTTTATATCATCAATTAATTTTTGATATGCCAACATATATTCACAAACCATATTTAACTCAATGTCAATCAATTCTTCCAATGGCTATTCTTTGTATGTTAGCACGTATTTGAAGACATTCAAGGATGGTTGTTGTAAAAAGCGTAAAATATACAAAAAGGAAATCTTAAGTTGTTATAAGGAAATATTGACAATTACTCACAAAATTTGATATCAACCATTTTCTTCCTTGTCGTCCTATTTATGTGTTGAATGGGTTCCATTCTGTTTTCTTTTCTACAAGAAAATACTTGAAAAATAATAGCTAATGCTAAATTATTTTTTTATATGTACCAAATAGAATAATTCTATGATTACATACATTTGAAATATGTTGTTGTTGTTGAGATAGCTCCTCCCATGATGCGATTATCTATATTTTTTTGACGATTTCCTTGTACACTTTTTTGGACATTCCTACTGGAATGATCAGATATCATCTCGTTGATCCTTTTGGATTTTCATAATCTTCCTGAAAAGGTAATAAACTATTTTTATATTGATATATGAAAACTAAATATAAAAAATTGATATTAATAAATGAATGTTTTGTAGTAATATATACTTATAATTCTAGAATGAATTTTAATTAGGAATATTACTTTTTGAATGATTATTTTGTTGTTTCATGTTTTTTCTAGTGCAAGTATGACATATCTCATTGACCATTTCTTTGGAATCACCCCCTATTGTTTTAATATAATGTGGTTCCTAGAATCATTGGATTGATTTCTGTATTGTAAATGGAAAGTACGTCTATACGTTCATTCCATTATATCCCTCATAGTTTTGTAAACCCCCCACCCTCTTTCATTAATCTCCAACACCACTCCAGATGAGCTAAGGACCAATTCATCGTCATTTACATGTTCTATATTTATTTTTCTTAGAACGACATTATTTTCCTTTGTTATTGGTCCCTGTAGAACATTAAACATATGTGAATTAATAGATTGTTTGAAACATGTTATCTAATATTCTTAAGTATATTATTAATGAAAATTCAAAAGAAAAAAACTCATATTGAATAATATTTTTGCATTCACTAGATTCCTCCTTCTGCAATTTTTCCATCAGGGATTTATGCTCTTCTGCACTTAGATATGAAATAATCGTATTGAGATTCCTCATTTTTTGTCTCTAGATGACACACAATAACCAATACATATTATTTAAACCTACATATAATTCAAACATATTAATTTTATAAATAATTACAAATAACTTGTCTTTACTGCTTTTTTGGATGTGTTATCATTGTGTCGATCAGTAATTTTGCTACTTGACCACCTCTTAGACATTTTTTTTATTAATATACAACTTGTACCATTCAATACAGAAGCAATTAAATATATTTTATAAATAAATCACATAATTTTCAAACAAAAAGAGCTTTGGAAAATGGTGTGCTTATGTGAATAAACACACTGACGTAATGGGTATTTAATTATTGAGCATCGACAACATTTTTTTTAATTACTTTAAATTATGATGGTGCGATAGGTAACGATAAAGGCACCACCATCAAATTAAATAATGAAAGCATAAAAAAATGAACACAAGTGGTTTGAATAAACGATTTTATTTGTCATAAGAGCACCAAAGCGATAGGTAACGATAAAGGCACTGCCATCACAGTAAATACTGAAAACATGAAAAAATAAAACAAGTGGTTTGACTTAATGGCATTATTTTTTATAAGAGTACCAATGCGTTTAATTTATTAAATGCACTGGGAATTTAATTATGTAGCACATATAACGAAAATTAATTAAAAAATGAAAACAAAAAGTAATTTTTTTTACTTAAACGGAAATGATTTAAAAATGTGAAAACAAAATGAAAAACAAAACAAAAACACCCAAAAAATGAAAAAAAAAATAAACACAAGTTTTTTGACTTAATAGCACTATTTTTCATAGGAAACCCAATGTATTATATAATACATGGTGCATTGGTGCATTATATAAAATGTGGTGCAGCGGTGAACAAAATCCACTTAAAAAAAAGATGAACAATTCTAATAGGGTTTGGATCCCATTCAACAAATGGTCCCCTTGATTTACATGTGAAACAACTTATATATAGTAATACACAAACCTATTAAATCTAAAATGCGTAATATGAAAATCCCTAATTGTGAAGTGGTAGAGGGAATTATACCCTAAGGTGAAATTTTGCAGTCATATAAGCTAGAAGAAGGAAGGGTTTAAGGTAAGTATTCAATTTTGTCTTCTTCTTTTGGTCCGAATTTTAATTAAATCTAAATAGGAATAAAGATTGTAAAAAAAATTATTAGTAAAATCCACAGTAAAATTTTTATCATGCAGGGTTTTTATTTTTTATTTTTATTTTTGAATTTTAATTAAATCTAATGGAAAACATATATTAATTTAGTAAAATCAACAACACAATTAAATTTTTTTACTATGTCGGATTTTGAGTGAATCACCATACCTTTCAATTTCTAATCTTTTGAATAGTTGATCAGTTGTTCCAAAGTATTCTGCTACTATGTAATGCTCTTGGTATGTCTATCTTGTAAACCTTTCTTTTAATTAAATCTAACAAAAATTATACAATTTTTTATTAGTAAAATAAACAGTAAAATTTGAAAATTTTACTATGCAGGGTTTTGAGTGAATCACCATTCCTTTCTATAGAAATATGGTGATAGAATTGAAACTTCTCAAGAAATTTAATCTAAATCAAGTGACACAATTTTACTCTACTACTCTCCAGAAATTATTTCACAATTTAGAACAACATTCACAAACATGCATCAATCACATACACAAGTGTGCATTTTTAGTAAAATTAATAGAGAATGTATTAAAATTGTTTACCCACTTTGAGCACAACCTGTAAGTGAATAACCTATCTCTCCACTCAATTAGAAGCTTTGACCCAAGCTTAGTCAATTTCTACCTATGCTTGAGCCCCTATTTCCTTGTGAAAATCCTGAGGAATTAGGGCCCTATTTTTTAGGAATTTTCCTCCAATTGATTGTGTAATTCCAAATGTTGATCCTCTGACTGCATGCAACACCTATACACTCAAAATAGTCTACAACTGATGTTACACTTCCTTGGAATCTCCACCACAGCTGGGGAACTCTAATTATATGCATGAACTAGATATTTTTGTTTGATTGATCAGTTAACTGGATGATCATTGAGTTAGAATATTTTCCCACCACACAACTGACCTCCAACTAGTTCCATCAACAATTAGAACTAGTTTAATTGAATACAATTGGAAATAACTAAACTAGATTGCTACAAATTAGCAATCACACATACATAACTGAACTCCAAGCCCTTAACTCGAATTTACTGAGCTAACTGAGTGACAAGAGCAATGTCACCTCAGTTAACTACCTCCAAGTTTTCTATTGATGTGGAAATTCAAATTTTCTCAATTTGACCAAGGAGAAGTCAAATGGAGACTTTCTTGCTACACTTCTCAACACTCTGTCTTAGCAAGAAAGGGATTTTCAACCACCCCTAATATGCACCTGTGGATTTCAAACTCCCCCATTGACAAAGACTTTGTCAAGATGTCAACATATTTTTCATCTGTCGGAATGTATTGTAGAAGCATTATTCTACCTCTACACACATTCCTGTAAATGATGATACCAAATATCTAGATGCCTTGATCGATTGTGAAATTCTGAATTCTTAGAGAGATTGATACAACTTTGATTATCAAAATAGATCATAGTTGGATCCATGTTCTAACCAAATAGTCCCATAGGTATATTTCTCATATAGATCACCTCACATGCTACTATAATTGCAGGCATGTATTCAACTTATGCCAAGCTGAGCGCCACATATATCTTATTCTTGCTATACCAATAAACTCTTGCAGATACAACACTGAAAATTCCACCCGATGTACTCTTTAGGTCAGAAGGAATCCTTGCCCAATCTACGTCTCTGAAGCCACACAAATTCACTCCCTCTATCGGTCTGTACCATAATCCATACTGGGTAGTGCCTTTGAGGTACTACCCATAACGGTGTTATTTTTTATAATAGCACCAATGCGTTTAAATTATTAAATGCATTAGGCATTTAATTATTTATCACCGATAACGAAAATTAATTAAAAAATGAAAACAAAAAGTAAATTTTTTTACTTAAATGAAAATGATTTAAAAAAGTGAAAACAAAATGAAAAACAAAACAAAAACACGCAAAAAAATGAAAACAAAAAAATAAACACAATTTTTTTGATTTAATAGTGCTATTTATCATAGGAAACCCGATGTATTATATAATACATGGTGCACTGGTGCATTATATAAAACATGGTGCATTGGTAAAAAAAATCCATTTAAAAAAATGACAAACAATTCTGATAGGGTTTGGATCCCATTCAACAACTGGTCCCCTTGATATACATGTGAAACAACTTATATATAGTAATACACAAACCCATTAAATCTAAAATGCGTAAAATGAAAATCCCTAATTGTGAAGTGGTAGAGGGAATTATACCCTAAGGTGAAATTTTGCAGTCATATAAGCAAGAAGAAGGAAGGGTTTAAGGTAAGTATTCAATTTTGTCTTTTATTTTTTTATTTTTTATTTTTTTTATTATTATTTTTTATTTTTATTTTTCTGAATTTTAATTAAATCTAAATAGGAATAAAGATTGTAAAAAAATATTATTAGTAAAATCCACGGTAAATTTTTTGCTATGCAGGGTTTTTATTTTTATTTTATTTTAATTAAATCTAATAGAAAATATATATTAATTTAGTAAAATAAACAACACAATAAAATTTTTACTATGTCAGGTTTTGAGTGAATCACCATACCTTTCAAATTCTAATCTTCTGAATAGTTGATCAGTTGTTCCAAAGTATTATGCTACTATGCAATGCTCCCAGTATGTCTATCTTGCAAACCTCTCTTTTAATTAAATCTAACAGAAATTATACAATTCTTTTATTAGTAAAATCAACATTAAAATTTAAAAATTTTACTATGTAGGGTTTTGAGTGAATCACCATACCTTTCTATAGAATTGAAACTTCTCAAGAAATTTAATCCAAATCAAGTGACACAATTCTACTCTACTACTCTGCAAAAATTATTTCACAATTTAGAACAACATTCACAAACATGCATCAATCACATACACAAGTGCGCATATTTAGTAAAATTAATAGAGAATGTACTAAAATTGTTTACCCGCTTTAAGCACAGCTTGTAAGTGAATAACCTATCTCTCTACTCAATGAGAATCTCTGACCCAAACTTAGTCAATTTACGCCTATGCTTGAGCCCCTATTTCCTTGCGCAAATCTTGAGGAATTAGGCCCCTATTTTTTAGGAATTTTCCTCCAATTGATTGTGTAATTCCAAATGTTGATCCTCTGACTGCATGCAACACCTGTACACTCAAAATAGTCTACAACTGATGTTACACTGCCTTGGAATCTTCGCCACAGCTGGGGAACTCTAATTATCTGCATGCACTATCTATTTTTGGTTGATTGATTAGTTAGCTAGAATATCATTGAGTTAGAATATTGTCCCACCACACAACTGACCTCCAACTAGTTTTATCAACAATTAGAACTAGTTTAATTGAATACAAATGGAAATAACTAAACTGGATTGCTACAAATTAGCAATCACACATACATAACTGAACTCCAAGCCCTTAACTTCAATTTACTGAGCTAACTGAGTGACAAGAGCCATGTCACCTCAGTTAACTACCTCCAAGTTTTCTGTTGATGTGGAAATTCAAATTTTCTCAATTTGACCAAGGAAAAGTCAAATTGAGACTTTCTTGCTACACTTATCAACACTCCGTCTTAGCAAGAAAGGGATTTTCAACCACCCCTAATCTGCACCTGTGTATTTTGAACTCCCCCATTGACAAAGACTTTGTCAAGATGTCAACATATTTTTCATCTGTCAGAATGTATTATAGCAACATTATTCTACCTCTACACACATTCCTGTAAATGATGATACCAAATATCTAGATGCCTGGATCGATTGTGAAATGCCGAATTCTTAGAGAGATTGATGCAACTTTGATTATCAAAATAGATCACATTTGGATCCATGTTCTAACCAAATAGCCCCACAAGTATATTTCTCATATAGATCACCTCACATGTTTCTATAATTTCAACCATGTGTTCAATTTATGCTGAGCTGAGCACCACATATATCTTCTTCCTGCTATACCAAGAAAATGCTATAGACCTAACACTGAAAATTCCACCCGATGTACTCTTTCGGTCAGAAGGAATCCCTGCCCAATCTACATCTCTGAAGCCAGACAAATTCACTCCCTCTATCGGTTTGTACCATAATCGATACTGGGTAGTGCCTTTGAGGTATTGTAAAATATGCTTTCTTGCCTTCCAATACAATTTGGCCAGTCTAACCATAGCCTTGCTCATCTAGTTAACTACATAACATAAATCTAGTTGTGTGTTAACCAGATACATCAGTGAACCCACTAGCTGCTAGTAAATGGTAGCATCAACCTCTTCACCTGAAGTGGCATTCTCCTTCCTCTAGTTGGTCACTAAAGGTATATCTATGGGTTAAAAATTCTCCATGCGAAATCTATGAAATATCTTTGTGGCATACTTACCTTGAGACACAAACAATTCTCCATCACCTTGTCACACTTCCATCCCGAGGAAGTAGTCCATGAGATCCATGTCATTCATATGAAACTTCCTTGCAAGGTGCTCCTTTCAAGAGATGACCAGATGCTCATCACCTACCAATATTGATTCATCAACATATAAAACAATGATAAGAAAATTACCTTCTACCAAAATATGATAGAGGTTCACATCTGCTTCCCTTTTGGTGAAGCCCAATCCAATGAGATAACTATCAATCCAAGTGTACCAAGCTTGGGGTGCATATTTAATACTGTACAATGTTCACTTGAGTCTGCACACATGATACTCCTGATCAAATGTCTCAAAAACTTCTGGTTGCTCGATGTACACTTACTCCTTAATAACACCATTGAAAAATGTTGTTTTTACATCCATCTGGTGGATATTCCACCCCATCTGCATAGCCAGTGAAAGATTTTATCTGATGGATGAATACCTTGCTATGGGAGAAAAGGTTTCCTCATAGTCAATTCCCTCAACTTGAGAGAATCCTTCGGCCAAATATCTGGCCTTATACTTCTCTATGCTTCTGTTTGCTACATGCTTAACCTTGAAGGTCCATCTTGAACCCACAACTGATTTATTTATTGGTCTTGAGACCACTTCCAAAAAATTTTTCTTCATGATGGATTTGTATTCTTCCAACATTGCATCAACCCAAGCTGGTTTCTCAAATGCTTCCTCAGAAGAGGATGGCTTAGTCCACTAGTACATTTGGCAGAAATTCCGACACTTTAGTTCCGACACTTTTGACGAAATGTCGGAAATTTCCCCAAATTTTATCAATTTTTCAAATCCCACCAGAAAGTGTCGCTATATCGACATTTGGAGACAAGTGTCGGTATTGCGACACTTAGAGGTAAATTTTTGTCTTGCGACGTTTGTAAAAAAGCGTCGTAATTGCGACAGATTGCTGAAATATGTCGTTATTGCGACACTTAGACAAGGTGTCACAATTGCGATGTTTCGACGAAGGCGTAATTATTGCAATGATTTGGGGAGACGTGTCACTCTTGCAATGTTACAGAGACAAGGTGTCGCTATTGCGACATTTAGAGGAAGGCGTCGCTATTGCGACGATTTGTGGCAAAGTGTCGCTCTTGCGACAGTTTGGAGAAAATATACTTTCGTGGAATATTGGCCCATCGTCTCCAGAATTCTTGCACTTTACAACATGATTTGGCTGCAAATATCAAACCTCATCTCTATTTGAGGGACACCTCGGGGATCAGGATGAATTCCATCCAACCAAAAATTCCCAAGCCACTTGTTGTCCTCGATAAACAAACAGAACCAAGCTCTGAAAACAAGGTTCAAACCTCCGATATTTATTTGTTGTTAATATCATTGGCTAGCTCGACAGGTCGTCAAGAAGGGCACTGGACATAACGTCAAGAAGGGCCTGGTTGACCCCGATGTTAAGAGTGCTAAAGACGCCAAGAGATCATACTTGCGGTGACCAGTGCCTATTGTATTCCATTTTTATATTCTTCTGTTCGGTGGGATAATCCCACATTCATCAGGCGTATAAGCCATATTGTATTTTATATACGTGTTGAGGTTTTACATGTTTCAACTACAAGCTGAAGGCTATGCACACTCATACATTCAATTGGGACTCAACACATGCGCTGGGCCCCTCCCCTCATGACTTGGACTTGGTTGTGTTTTAGCTTGTGGTTCTCATCCTCGGTCCTGTGGTGATTAGTGTAGGTGCTTGGGCTGAGCCAGGGGCTCGATGGAGTAAAAAGCCCACAATTTTATTAAAAATATAAACAATTTTATATTAAATAAAAAATTGATATACACTTTTTTATTTGCCCAATAAAATAAGCTAGAATAAGAATAATTTTATATTAAATATAAAATTGATATACACTTTTTTATTTTCCCAATAAAATAAGCTAGAATACGATAGGATTAGGGAATTTTGTGATTTTTTACAAAAATGGAAAAAAAGGGAAATAGATAGGACAATCATTAAGGTAGTTTAGGAAAAATAGGATTTCATATATTTTAGCATGCAAATGGCCAGATTGGGGTAATTTAGGGATTTTTAGAAAAATCGAGGTATATGATAACGACGGAAAATGGTGAATATAGTGAAGGCATAAGGAATCATAGCCAAAAAATGATCATGAAAGACAACTTTCGAGGGTGAAAAAATGAGTGCTAACTATTAGGTCTCTGTAATTTAGCAGAGTGACAAGACTAAACGCTGCAGAGACTACATCAAAAACCACTTTGGGATTCTAGGATCTAGCCCTCCTGAATCTAGAGAGGGATCTCTCTATAAGCGCAAAGATTGATTTATCTTTTAAGGTCTTTTAGTATGATATTAGGCTAGTTATTAAGAACAAGGGTTTTTTGGTTTGTTTGGTTGGTCGGGCATGATCTTTGATTGAGTGGAAAGTTTTGAAAATGAAAGGGTTTCAGAGGTGTGAAGATGTGAACAATCAAAACAAGGTTCAGCTGATAGGATATGTTAGAGACTACACTTAATCCATTGGGCTATGGAGTCACAAAAGGTTTTAATTGCATAATAGTTTCAAGAGTGGTCCATGGGGCAAGTCATCTATAACAAAGGATCTCGTAGATTAAATGATGGGATGGAACATTAAGAGTGTTGTGAAATAAAGAAACCAAAGTGCAGCCTAAGATCAGGTAAGGACTTTTAACCTATCCTGATTTTGACATACTTTCAAAGGAAACTCTCAATAAAGACACAAAGGGTAGCTTAAGATCAAGAAAAGACTTTTAACTTAGCCTGCTTTCAGCATACTCTCAAGGGAAACAATCCAACAGTCCTCATAACCGCTTTTAGAAAGGATGAAAACATATAAGATTAAACACAGAGCAAGGCCTAAGATCAGAGAAAGACTTTTAACCTTCTCTGCTTTTGACACTAGCTCCCAGGGAAACTTTCAATACAAACTGTTGGAGAAGAAACTAGAGGACAGGGCTAACCATAGACTTCCCTAGTTCAATATTTACTTAGCACGTAATGAAAATATCATTCAAGAACAATGTTTAAAGTTTATACAGTAAGACATGGGCACACCAACATTCCTTGAATATTTTAGACTGTATTAAATCATTCTTAAATACACAAAGGAGGAAAACATAAAGATAAAGCTTATCAGTGAGAGTAGGGTACCTAAAACAGTAAATCCTAGCTCTATATTTGTTGTTCTTTATCATAGAAAAGTGGACAATTTTATGGAAAACATAAGAAGGAAAACAAGTACAATGAGAAGCACATCACCAATGGTATAGACTAGGATCCCATGAATCAGCTTGTATATTGATGTCAATCCAATTACATACTTCAAGTCCAATGTTTCAGTACAACAACAACTTATCTTCTCAGCCTAACTTCTTTGATTACAAACAGATCTTCCAAGCCTCTGTGAACTATTTACATGGAGAAAGTTTCGAGCAACAAGTATTACATCAATAGCCCAACAATCAACAATATCTCATCTTCTTCAGAATTATTTATAGAAGAAAGAGGAGGTGGGATTAAAAATAAGATCTCTAGTTCAATTAATACAAGTTTTAATGTTTCTCTGCGTTTGAGAGGCTCAATAGAGAATATTTTTGATAATTTCCATGTATTAATTGGTTTTCATTAAGTATTTAGCTTCTGGGCAGATTTTGTTGACTTTAAACTCCTTTAGGTAGGCTGGAAATAACTCTGGCTGTCTTTTTAAACAAATATCACTGACTAGGCAATAAATATGCCTTCTTTTGATTTATTGAGAGCTATAGGTGGCATTTTGGTAGCTGAAGAGGATAAATGACCTCTAATGTGGCAGTGTAGGCCTCCTTTATTGATATTTTTCTCTAATTTTACCTTAAAACACCTTTAATCTATTTTTGGTTTGTGTTTAGGCTTAATTAGCCTTGATCTTTGCTTCGGGTCTTCATTCTTCTGATATTGTCTTTGTTTATTTAAACCTGAGGATTAAAACTGTGATCCTCAATATTTGGCTCTAATTAATCCCTCTTTAACCTTGATTCTTCATTACTAATACACTTTGTTGCTCTGTCTCAGTGGCACAAATGATATTATGCAATGGAGGGTTTCTGAGATCGAGGGTCATGATATCCCTGATAATATATGAACTCAGAACTCACTGGTCCTTTTTCTCCTTTGATAAAGCCATAGAATCGTCATTCTGGACCCTTTTGTCACCTGTCTATGACTATGGAAATACACAGAGCGAACACCATTTAAAACCTGCAAAAAGCACAACAAATTGATAAGAAAACCTATGAAATTGGTTTGAGTGCTTAGGAGGGTTCATGCGGAGGTGGTTTGGAGCTATGCGAATAGAAGAATGCAGCAGAAAATGGGAAAAAACCCTGGCAGAGAAGCTAACCGGGTGAAAATGGAGTTTGGGCACGAGGATGAACGGGGACCGTCAGATTAGGATAATCAACGACATAGATCGCTTGATGGAATCGCTTTGGAGAATAGATGGAGGCAAATGAAATGATATCGCGATATAATGAGAGTCGTTTGATCTCAGAGATAGACGACTATGATTAAAGTGAAAGTTGTGGAGGGTAGGTGGTATGGTGGAAACCAGAAATGGTTTTCACACGGCGAAATGGGGGGGAGGCAGTATTGCCTAAAAAACGCGATTCCATTCATCGCGCGAGACGTGGATTTTCAAAACCGCCCATATCGTGCAATTTTGAAACGTTAACCCTTGGGCGCAAAAATTACGCGATATGCAGTTCTGGCCGTCGGATGAGGGGAAGCAAATCGAATGGCACGGGTTGAGCGCGATCAATGAAGAGTTGTGTGGAGGATGCATGTGGGGTCCACGATGACGCAAGATCTGCCTTGTCATGGAGCGGTTTCATCGCACTACGTCCCGATCGTTAGATCAGATGATTGGACGATGGAGATTAAAAGATGGGGCGGAGAGTTTTGAAAGAAAAGTAAAGGTAGGTGAGGTTATCGGATTTAATCCCGCTCGTTAGATCTGATAAAATAATGGTCAATATTTGATAAAGGGGTGGAGGTTTGTACAGGGAAAAGGTAAAAGCATGATGGACGGGCGGAGAGCGGATAACCCGATGGCCGTTGATCTGCAGAAATCAATGGTTCATATTTGCTTTCAAATTTATACGGCGGGATAATGAAAACAAAGGAAAGTAAGGTTTCGGAAAAGTTTCTAAGCCCTTTATCACCCGATTGCGGGGCTTCGGGTCATGTGAAGGTAAGGTGCTGAAGGAAATAAGCCCTTAGGGGCTTAAGAACCTCATAGTGTAGAAAATGGATTTTTAAGGCCAAAAACAGTGGTTTTAAGGCCAAAATAAAGGTTTCGGTAGATGAAAGAAGGGATTTTCAAACCAAATAAAGGGAGATATAAGGTTTAAAAAGGGTTTTGGAAGATTTAGAGGTCAAAATGAAGGTATTTTGAGGGATTTTTATGAAAGGGAAAAATGGGTGAAAGGAGGAGTGAAATGATGGAAAATGGGCTTCTTAAGCAGCTTTCTTTGGTTAACAGCAAGGTTCTTTAGGATTAAAAGTGAAACAACAGTGAAGATTAACTCAAAGGGTAAAGATCATCATAAGACTTTAAGAACTAACAATTTGGACTTGAAATTGTTTCTTGAAGGCTTAAAAAAGATTTAGCCACCATTTGATATGACAAATTTTTATAGGTGGCTAACACTAACAAGATGCATGCTCTGATTCTAAGTTAGAACCCGATAAGGGGAATGACAAAGGGAAGCATATGATTGAGGCAGAGCTTAGTGCCACTGTTACCACCACCAAGATCCATAAGGATGAGCCCGAAGATCCAGAGGAGGGGGATCGCCTCTTCCACTCATAGATGTCGGTGAAGGGTTCTTTGCTGCAGTTCATTGTCGAAAACAAGAGCCAAAAGAACCTCATTTCAGCAAAGGTTGTGAATCAGCTAGGCCTACCGACCACAAAACACCTATAGTCATACACCATTGGGTGGCTTCACCCATAGTCATACACCATAGGCCCATTTTCCGTTTTCTCCCTTGTGGCATATTCGTTCGGTCAGGCGCGTTGTGTCGCGTTGTGTTAGGTCTCCCAACCGGGCGCGTTCAGGTCGGGCCATTTTGTTCGAGGGCACCCGTATCAGTTTTGCTAAGTTGTGACCGCCTAGGTGCCTTGTGCATGTTCGGGCAACCCGTTTTCCATTTTCTCCCTTGTGGCATCATTCGGTCAGGCACGCGGTGTCGCGCCGTGTGAGGTCGCCCGACTGGGCGCATTCGGTTTGGGCCGTTTCGTTCAAGGGCGCCCGTATCAGTTTTGCTAAGTTATGACCACCAGGGTGCCTTGTGCACGTTCAGGTGGCCCATTTTCTATTTGCTCCCTTGTGGCATCGTTCAGTCGGGTGCATCATGTCGCACTGTGTAAGGTTGCCCGACCAGGTGCGTTCGGGTCAGGTCGTTTCATTCGAGGGCGACCGTATCAGTTTTGCTAAGTTGTGACCGCCAGAGTGCTGTGTGCACGTTCGGGTGGCTCGTTTGCCGTTTTCTCCCTTGTGGCATCGTTCGATCGGGTGTGCCGTGTCGCACCATGTGAGGTCGCCCAACTGAGCGCATTTGGGTCGGGTCGTTTTGTTCGAGAGCACCTGTATCAGCTTTGCTAAGTTGTGACTGCCCGGGTGCCTTGTGCACGTTCGGGCGGCCTGTTTACTGTTTGATCCCTTGTGGCATATTCGTTCGGTCAGGCGCGTCGTGTCACGCCGTGTGAGGTCGCTCGACCGGGTGCTTTTGGGTTAGGTCATTTTGTTCGAGGGCTCCCGTATCAGTTTTGCTAAGTTGTGACCACCAGGGTGCCTTGTACACGTTCGGGTGGCCCGTTTGCTATTTTCTCCCTTGTGGCATCGTTCGGTCGGGCGCGCTGTGTCGCGCCGTGCGAGGTCGCCCAACCGAGCACGTTCAGTTCAGGCCATTTTTTTCAAGGGCGTCCGTATCAGTTTTGCCAAATTGTGACCACTCGGGTGCATTTTGCACATTCGAGCAGCCCGTTTTCCATTTACTCCCTTGTGGCATCGTTCGGTGGGGCACGCCATGTCGCGCCCTGCGAGGTCGCCCGACTGGGTGCGTTCAGTTTGGGTCGTTTCGTTCGAGGGCGCCCGTATCAGTTTTGCTAAGTTGTGACTGCCTGAGTGCCTTGTGCACATTAGGGCAGCCCATTTTCCATTTGCTCCCTTGTGCCATATTCGTTCGGTTGGGCGCGCGGTGTCGCACCGTGCGAGGTTGCCCGACCGGGCACGTTCGGTTCAGGTTGTTTTGTTCAAGGGCACCCGTATCAGTTTTGCTAAGTTGTGACTGCCCGGGTGCCTTGTGCACATTTTGGCAGCCCGTTTTCTGTTTGCTCCCTTGTGGCATATTCGTTCGGTCGGGCGCACCGTGTTGCACCATGCGAGGTCGCCCGACCGGGCACGTTCGGTTCGGGCTGTTTTGTTCGAGGGCGCCCATATCAGTTTTGCTAAGTTGTGACCGCTCGGGTGCCTTGTGCATGTTCAGGCTGCCCATTTTCTATTTTCTCCCTTGTGGCATATTTGTTTGGTCAGGCGCGTCGTGTCGCAATGTGTGAGGTCACCCGACCGAGCGTGTTCGAATCGGGCTGTTTTGATCGAGGGCACTCGTATCAGTTTTGCTAAGTTGTGACAGCCTGGGTGCCTTGTGCACATTCGGGCGACCCGTTTTCTGTTTTCTCCCTTATGGCATCATTCGGTTGGGCGCGCAGTGTCGCGCCGTGCGAGGTCGCCCGACCAGGCGCATTCGGGTCAGGTCGTTTCATTCGAGGGCACCCGTATCAATTTTGCTAAGTTGTGACCGCCTGGGTGCCTTGTGCACGTTCGGGCGGCCTATTTTCCGTTTTCTCCCTTGTGGTATCATTTGGTCAGGCGCAAGGTGTCGTGCCGTGTGGGGTCGCCCGACAGGGCGCGTTTGGTTCAGGCCGTTTTTGTTCAAGGGCGCCCGTATCAGTTTTGCTAGGTTGTGACTACCAGGGTGCCTTGTGCACGTTCGGGTGGCCCGTTTGATATTTTCTCCCTTGTGGCATCATTCGGTCGGGCGCATCGTGTCGCACCATGCGAGGTCGCCTGACCGGGCGCGTTCGGGTCAGTTTGTTTCATTCCAGGGTGCCAGTATCAGTTTTGCTAAGTTGTGACCACCTGAGTGCCATGTGCACATTCAGGCGGCTCGTTTTCCATTTTCTCCCTTGTGGCATCGTTCGGTCGGGTGCGCCGTGTCGCGCCATGTGAGGTCGCCCGACCAGGCGCATTCGGGTCGGGCCGTTTTGCTTGAGGGCACTCGTATCAGTTTTGCTAAGTTGTGACCGCCTAGGTGCCTTGTGCATGTTCAGGCAGCCCGTTTGCTATTTTCTCCCTTGTGGCATATTCATTTGGTTAGGCGCATCATGTCGCGCCGTGTGAGGTTGCCCAAATGGGCGCGTTCGGGTCGAGTCGTTTTGTTCGAGGGTTTCGGTATCATTTTTGCTAAGTTGTGACCATCTGGGTGCCTTGTGCACGTTCGGGTGGCCCGTTTTCCATTTGATCCCTTGTGGCATCATTCGGTTTAGCGCACCGTGTCGCACCGTGTGAGGTCGCCCAACTGGGCACGTTTGGTTCGGGCCATTTTGTTCGAGGGCGTCCGTATCAGTTCCGCTAACTTGTGATTTCCCGGGTGCCTTATGCACATTTGGGCAGCCTGTTTGCCATTTTCTCCCTTGTGGCATCGTTCGGTCGGGTGCGTCGTGTCGTGTCGTGCAAGATCGCCCAACCAGACGCGTTTGGTTCGTGCCGTTTCGTTCGAGGGCACCTGTATCAGTTTTTGCTAAGTTGTGACTGCCCGGGTGCCTTGTGCACGTTCGGGTGGCTCGTTTTCTATTTGCTCCCTTGTGGCATATTCGTTTGGTCAGGCGTGTCGTGTCGCACCGTGTGAGGTCGCCTGACCAAGCGCATTCAGGTCAGATCGTTTCATTAGAGGGCTCCCGTATCAGTTTTGCTAAGTTGTGACCACCCGGGTGCCTTGTGCACATTCGGGTGGCTTGTTCGCCATTTGCTCCCTTGTGGCATCGTTCGGTCAGGTGCGCCGTGTCACACTGTGCGAGGTTGACCAACCGGGCACGTTTGGTTCGGGCCATTTTATTCAAGGGCATCCGTATCAGTTTTGCTAAATTGTGACCGCCTGGGTGCCTTGTGCACGTTCGGGCAGCCCGTTTGCCGTTTTCTCCCTTGTGGTATCGTTCAGTCGAGCACGCCGTGTCACGCCGTGTGAGGTCGCCCGATTGGGCGCGTTCAATTCGGGCCATTTCGTTCGAGGGTGCCTGTATCAGTTTTGCTAAGATGTGACTGCCTGAGTGCCTTGTGCACATTTGGGTGGCCCATTTTCCGTTTGCTTCCTTATGGCATATTCATTCGGTTGGGCGCACGGTGTCACCCGACCGGGCGTGTTCGGTTCGGGCTGTTTTGTTCGAGGGTGCCCGTATCATTTTTGCTAGGTTGTGATCGCCTGGGTGCCTTATGCACGTTCTGGCAGCCCATTTGCTTTTTTCTCCCTTGTGGCATATTCGTTCGGTGGGCGCACCATGCGAGGTCACCCGACCAAGCTCATTCGGTTTAGGCCATTTTGTTCGAGGGCGCCCGTATCAGTTTTGCTAAGTTGTGACCACCCAGGTGCCTTGTGCAAGTTCAAGCGGGCTATTTGCTGTTACTCCCTTGTGGCATATTTGTTCGGTCAGGCGCGTCCTGTCGCGCCATGTGAGGTCACCCAACCAGGCGCGTTCGGGTCGGGTCGTTTCATTCGAGGGCACCCGTATCATTTTTTCTAAGTTGTGACATCCTAGGTGCCTTGTGCATGTAATTCGGGTGGCCCATTTTCCATTTTCTCCCTTGTGGCATTGTTCGGTTGGGCGCGTGGTGTCACGCCGTGCAAGGTCGCCCGATTGGACGGGTTCGGGTTGGGTCGTTTTGTTCGAGGGAACCCATATCAGTTTTTCTAAGTTGTGACCACCTGGGTGCCTTATGCACATTTGGGCGACCCATTTTCCATTTTCTCCCTTGTGGCATCATTCGGTTGGGCATGTGGTGTCGCGCCGTGTGAGGTCGCCCAACCGGGGCATTCGGTTCAGGCCATTTCGTACAAGGGCGCCCGTATCAATTTTGCTAGGCTGTGACCACCAGGGTGCCTTGTGCACGTTCAGGCAGCCCATTTGTTTTTTTCTCCCTTGTGGCATCGTTCAGTCGGGCGCATCGTGTCGCGTCGTGCGAGGTCTCCCGACCGGGCGCGTTCGGGTCAGGTCGTTTCATTCGAGGGTGCCCGTGTCAGTTTTGCTAAGTTGTGACTGTCCGAGTGCCATGTGCACGTTTGGGTGGCCCATTTTCCATTTTCTCCCTTGTGGCATCGTTTGGTTGCGCGCGCCGTGTTGTGCCATGTGAGGTCGCCTGACCGGGCGCGTTCGGGTCGGGTCGTTTTGTTCGAGGGCACCCATATCAGTTTTGCTAAGTTGTGACTGCACAGGTTCCTTGTGCACGTTCGAGCGGCCCATTTTTTGTTTGCTCCCTTGTGGCATATTCATTCGGTTAGGCGTGTCATGTCGCGTCGTGTGAGGTCGCCTGACCGGGCACGTTCGGGTTGGGCCGTTTCGTTTGAGGGATCCTGTATCAGTTTTGCTAAGTTGTGACTGCCCGGGTGCCTTGTGCACATTCGGGCGGCCCGTTTGCCATTTATTCCCTTCTGGCATCATTCGGTCAGGCGCGCCGTGTCGCGCCGTGCGAGGTCGCCCAACCGGGCACGTTCGGTTCGGGCCGTTTTATTTGAGGGCGTTCGTATCAGTTTTGCTAACTCGTGACCGCCCGAGTGCCTTGTGCATGTTCGGGCAGCCCGTTTGCCATTTTCTCCCTTGTGGCATCATTTGGTCGGGCACGCCATGTCGCGCCGTGCGAGGTCGCCTGACTGGGCACGTTCGGTTCGGGCCGTTTTTTTTTAGGGCGCCTATATCAGTTTTTCTAAGTTATGACCGCCCGAGTGCCTTGTGCATGTTTGGGTGGCCCATTTTCCATTTTCTCCCTTGTGGCATATTAATTCGGTTGGGCGCGCGGTGTCGCGCCATGCGAGGTCGCCCGACTGGGTGAGTTCGGTTCGGGCTATTTTGTTCGAGGGCACCCGTATTAGTTTTTCTAATTTGTGACCGCCCTGGTGCCTTGTGCACATTCGAGCGGACCGTTTTCTATTTTCTCCCTTGTGGCATATTCGTTCGGTTAGGCGCGTCGTGTCGCGCCGTGTGAGGTCGCCCGACCGGGCGCATTCGGGTTGGGTCATTTCATTCGAGGGTTCTTGTATCATTTTTGCTAAGTTGTGACCGCCCGGGTGCCTTGTGCATTCGAGTGGCCGATTTTCTGTTTTCTCCCTTGTGGCAACATTCGGTGGGGTGCGCCGTGTCGCGCCGTACAAGGTCGCCCAACCGGGCGCGTTTGGTTCGGGCCGTTTTGTTCGAGGGTGTCCGTACCAATTTTGCTAACTTGTGACCACCAGGGTGCCTTGTGCACGTTCAGCAGCCCATTTTCCATTTTCTCCCTTGTGGCATCGTTTGGTTGGGCGTGCCGTGTCACGCCGTGCAAGGTCGCCCGACTGGGCACGTTCGGTTCGGGCCATTTTGTTCGAGGGTGCCCGTATCAGTTTTGCTAAGTTGTGATTGCCCCAGTGCCTTGTGCACATTCGGGTAGCTGGCCTGAGTGCCTTGTGCACGTTTTGGCGGTCGGCCCGTTTTCCGTTTTCTCCCTTGTGGCATATTTGTTCAGTTGGGCACGTGGTGTCGCGTCGTGTGAGGTTGCCCAACAGGGCGCGTTCGTTTCGGGCTGTTTTTTTCGAGGGCGTCTGTATCAGTTTTGCTTTGTTGTGACCACTTGGGTGCGTTGTGCACGTTCGAGCATCACGTTTGCTGTTTGCTCCCTTGTGGCATATTCGTTCGATTGAGAGCACCGTGCGAGGTCGCCTAACCGGGTGCGTTCGGTTCGGGCCGTTTTTTTCGAGGGCACCCGTATCAGTTTTGCTAAGTTGTGACCACTCGGTTGCCTTGTGCACATTCGGGCGGCCCGGTTTCTTTTTGCTCCCTTGTGGCATATTCGTTCGGTCAGGCGCGTCGTGTCGCGCCGTGTGAGGTCGCCCGACCGGGCGCGTTTGGGTCGAGTCGTTTCGTTCTAGGGCACCCGTATCAATTTTTCTAAGTTGTGACAGCCCGGGTGCCTTGTGCACGTTCGAGCAGCCCGTTTTCTGTTTGATCCCTTGTGGCATCATTCGGTTCGGCACGCGGTGTCGCGCTGTGTGGGGTTGCCCAACCTGGCGCGTTCGGGTCAGGTCGTTTCGTTCAAGGGCACCTGTATCAGTTTTTCTAAGTTGTGATAGCCCGGGTGCCTTGTGCACGTTCGAGTAGCCCGTTTTCCATTTGCTCCCTTGTGGCATTGTTCAGTTGGGCGCACGGTGTCGTGCCGTGCAAGGTCGCTCAACTGGGCGCGTTCAGTTCGGGCAGTTTTGTTCGAGGGTTCCTGTATCAGTTTTGTTAAGTTGTGACAAATCGGGTGCCTTGTCATGTACGTTCGGGCGGCCCGTTTTTTTTTTTTCTCCCTTGTGGCATATTCGTTCAGTCGGGTGCAGCGTGTCTCGCCGTGCGAGGTCACCCGACCAGGCATGTTCGGTTTGGGCCATTTTGTTCGAGGGTGCCTGTATCAGTTTTTCTAAGTTGTGACCGCCCGGGTAGCTACTTTTCCTGGAAATAAATTTCCCACTGGCTGACTATAACTGCTCCAAGATAAACACAAAAGGTCCAAAGTATCTTGTTTACAATATTAAGGGATGTTATTGGATGAATTAAAAGTGCAAGTGTTGCACATGAAATCACCAAAAAGCTACAGAATCAAGCACTATGTGTATATCATATTACAAAAAAATTGTAGTACACCTTCTTAGATTCAATATCCTCGACCCACAGGTAAAATACTTGCATAACCTCGTCATAAAATTTTGATGGTAACACAATACTTGCCAAGTGCTTCAATATCCTAAGATAACCATCAAAATGAGGGCTTGTTTGTACACATCATTCATTTACAAAAAATCTATGACGATTTGGATAGATCTAGCACAAGGCTGAAAGCCCGTTTGATCAATGACATGAATCTTAGCATAAGATAATACTCCCCTTGTTAACAGATCACGACAGCTAGTTGGATCTCTCCAGTAAACTTGATCAAGTAATAGAAACATTCCTGGGGTAACTGATTTCTGATTTGAGTCATCCATGAGTGGCACAAAAATAGAAGGATTCATTCTGAAATGGGAAACTATTTCATCTTTGCATTTGTCCATTCTAGTCCAAAGAAATGAATATATTCTTCCTATTTTAGAAATGAATGCTTTGAACATGCATTCATATTTTCTCCACTGAGAATGGAGACTAAGGGCATCTTTAACAAGAACCTGTGTCCTAAATCAATTGTCTTCCACAAACGTTTTACTATCAACCCAACAATATTCACGAATAGTTAAAACACATGAAGGCTTTGTATTATTTCCTTCCTTCCCATGCCAGGTCCTTTTAAACTTGCTAACTATATCACTTTTAATCATCTTGACTTTTATAATCAGTTGCTCGGTATGGATAAGGATAGTTGCTCAATATGGATATAGAAGGTCGCGAAGGATTACAAGGACATATTCACCTCTCCTACAGGGGTACCTCTACACTGTTAGGTCAATCACTCCATTGATCTGACCCCAAGCGCATTCCTACCCAATGGGTCGATATATTGACGTTCTGTTATGGAGACTACCTTCAAGTCCAAGGAGGGAATTTTTGATGGTTGGTCATGCCTTTCAATTTGATGAATTCTCCTTCAACCTTCACGAGACTGATGGATGAAATTTTGCAACCTTTCACCAACTCATGATTATTGGTGATGTATTTGGATGACATCATGATCTTCAACAAGAGTTACCCCTTAACCCCTTAACCCATTGATCTACTATGGGCCGGTTACCTTGATAGTAACAGTGGTGTATTCATACTCCTTCTGAATAACCAATAAAGGGTCAAGGAAATTGACCAATATGTTGTCAAGTTTTATCTTATCCATCTCTGGGGTAAGCTGCTTTTCGGCTAACTCCACTACTTTTGATCTCAATTTTGCCAATTGCTTCCTTCTCTCATATGATACCTGAGCCTTTGCCTTTCTCTTCCCTTCTAATTCCTTAATAGTGTCATAGTGATTCCAACCAAGTTCTTTGGAAAGCCTTCCTAGTGCACAATACTAGGTTATGAGGGTGTCTCAATTTTTCCAATTGCTTCCTTCTGTAATATGATACCCGAGCCTTTGCTTTTCTCTTCCCTTCTAATTCCATAATAGTGTCATAGTGATGCCAGCCAACTTCTTTGGAAAGGCTTCCTAGCACACAATAATAGGTTATGAGGGTATCATGTGTTTGTGGGTAATGCCATTATTACCATGTGTTTGTAGACTAATTAGTAAATTTTAATTAAATTTACTAATTCATAATTAATCAATTGATACATGATTAAAGACCCCTAATTAATCAATTGATATCTATGCCGACTGCGGTTTGAACTTGTGTCATTATCATGGTGGTGCACTGTCTCAACTACTAGACCAGACCACAGCCCAAAGGACATAATGAGCAGTGCATGTTACAACCTCAAATTCATAATTTCCCCCATCAAAGTGAAAAGGGTGAGCATATCTGGTAGGTAAGTCTCGTGCCTCTCTGGTTAGAGAAAAGGAATCCATTATGTTCATATGTTAGTCCTGAGAGCTGGCTGAAAAGGAATTTTCAGATCAATCAGAAGCTGGATAGGTGGACTCCGACTGTCCAACTGTTGAAATTGCAGAACAAAGGTCCTTTTAAACTTGCTAACTATATCACTTTTAATCATCTTTACTTGTCTAATCAGTTGCTCAGTATGGATAAGGATAGTTGCTCGGTATGGATATACTAGGTTATGAGGGTATCATGTGTTTGTGGGTAATGCCATTATTACCATGTGTTTGTAGACTAATTAGTAAATTTTAATTAAATTTACTAATTCATAATTAATCAATTGATACATGATTAAAGACCCCTAATTAATCAATTGATATCATTAATACATGATTAATCATAATTAATCAATTGATAGCATTAATACATGATTAAAGATCCCTAGCTTAGCCTATTTTTTTAAATTCCAACAAATTAGCCTAATAACCTTACCCACGCACCCTTTTTCCAAAAATTCTTACCAATCGTTTTCATTATCCATGTGCCCTTTTTCCAAAAATTCTTACCGAATCGATTTCATTATCTCTACAACGGTGCTGAGAGTTCGATTCTCACCTAATAGATTTCATTATCTTTGCAACGGTGCTGAGAGTTCGACTGTTTTTTCAACCGGTCAGTTGTTCGTTGGTTCGAGGGTTTAGCAGGGGACCCGTTGGTTCGACCACCAAAATGGTAAGCATACACCAATCCTTTAGCTATAATGTCATGAATGTTTTCTCTGATTGCAAATGCTTTGTAGATAGGTGCATTTTATTCTATCCTTTGAAGGAAACATGACAATGAAATAACCACCCATAAAATTTACTGCCACCCGTTGTCTTGTCTAGAAATTTAAACCCTGCACTCCCACTGAAACCAAAAGCGGATTTCAGGGAGGGGTCTCTCATGGTATCTGGGAGGGGGTTTTGATTTTTACATATATATGTCACTCACAACGTTTTTGTCAAAAAAGATAATTACGCACCCCACCTTCCATTAAACTTGAATACCCTAAGGGGTGCACAATTAAATATGAGCCATCAATTTTCACAATCCAACATACACCTTTGAAAACTGCAGGATTTTTAAACCAAAATGATGAACCTATCCAACTGAAAGCGGTGGATGAACCTATCCAACTGAAAGCAGTGGTAAAGGAACAAAACAATCCCCTGTGGTTCATTAACCATTACCAATACCATGCTTCAATGAGATATTGGTAAAAAGAACGGTGTTTATTTAGTGGGTTCCACTGCCTAAAATTGATCTGCCATTTTCTCTTAATGAGTGGTGATTCATTGCCTTGAAATCTGCACTTTGCTAACTAATCGCTTGGGAATACTCATCAATTCATTTCAAAACTAGATTAATTCCTAATCTGTTGAGCTAGGGGAATACTCATCAATTCATTTCAATAGATTAATTCCCAATTCCTTTCAGCGCATTGTGCAAAGATGTAATTCCCATTTTGGGCTCCTCCTCTTAGTGCCTTGTGTGTTGGCTTGTGACTTGGTAGACAATGAAATCATGACATTTCCTAGGTACTTAGCGTGGCTTGGATTAACACACATGATTTAACATTTGATATACATAGCATAAGGCTTAATAATCATTCAGAATATATGATATTCAAGGCAATCTCTAGAAATTTGCATTTGCACCCAAAAATATTTATACCACATTTTCACAACAACACAATATTGTATTCTTTATATTTTTTTCCCCACAATTCCTTTCAACGCATTATGCAAAGATATAATTCCCCTTGTGGGCTCCTCCTCTTAGTGCCTTGTGTGTTGGCTTGTGACTTGGTAGCTGCTAGTTGGTAACCTTGTGACTTGGTTGTCGCTAGTTGGTAAGATTTGATCCTTGGTGGACTTTTGGTGGTTGGTCGACGACTTGGAGATTAGGTGACTCAACCCAATAATTTTTAAAAAATAGAGTAATGAACCTACATATAAGGTTTTGGTGGTTTGTCGATGACTTGGAGATTAGGTGACTCAACCCAATCATTTTTAAAAAACAGAGTAATGAACCTACATATAAGCTCGAGAGAATAAATAGGATTATAAAACCAAATTATTTTCATGCACAAAATTCTTATATATTTTCACAAAAAGTTATAAAAATTTGCAATTTCTTGAAAGTATAGCAAGGAAACAAACTGGAAAATTTCAAAGAATTTTCACTGGATCCTTTTGACAAGAAAATGCTACAAAAAAACCCACAGATAATGACTGTAGCTGTCATCTCGACTTACAAACAATATTTAGCCCATTCCTATCCATTTTCTATTGAATCAGCTAATTCAATTACAACAACTGAAGTTACAATACAAGTCTGTAATGCCAAGTTCTAGGATAGTTGGACCCTTTTCCTGAAGTAAGAGTTATTCAAATTAAGAAAAGAGGAGGTTTTCAAGGTTTCAAGAGTTTAGTTCTTGACTCTAGCTGAAAACATGGAATGAAGGGAAACCAACGAGCCTTGTTATATTCTACCTATGGAGGAGAAGCCCTGAACAAGCTAGTCAGGTGATGTAGCGGTTAGCCCCACACACACTATTTTTTAGCTTCGATCACTTTTGTATTTTTCCAGAGTATCTTGGGTAGGGAAACCTTGCCACTTTATAACATCTGTATATTTTACAATTTCTTTAATTGCAGTCTCCCAATCATTCACTGCTTTCTTGAATACCACAACAAAGTTGTCCATATCCAAATTGAAGATCACTAAAATTTATTCATGGCCATTTACACTCTCACTTCTACACTTCCTCCTCCACCTCATTATAGATCATGACATCTATGTTACTAAAAATTTCGTTGATCGATTGATATTGTTGTGAAGCAGTCAACACAAATCATTTGATTTAACTCTCAATTTTTCTACAACAACATATTCTAAGAGGCACGGGTTTTCCAAGATCCAAAAAACTACATCATTCATCCAAATACACAACTACACTTTCATAGCCCATATTAGTACGACTCATAAAATGCATATCCAATTTGATGCCACCATTTTCAAAATTAAAAGGAGTTTTCCTCCATTTCCTTATCAAATAACTCGATCCATACATTGAAATAAATATTCAAATATGAAATGGTTGTTATGGTCATCTATAGTCATATAAGGGACCAATTGTATCCGAAATGAAGCACATGAGAATGATGGTTGATTAATATAGGGTCATATACAGATTTTTCTTCATATAAGGTCTTAGTTTTTCCTCCTTTGTATATGCATGTGTTTTATGTTGTGGCTCTAATGTATCAAAATATATATAGAGGTTGACATCCACTAGGTGTTCCAAGAGGATTATTTACTACATCAATCTCAAACCTCTATCTCATTTATTTCTTGAAGCTCAAATTTTGTGTGAACCTTAGGCATAATTGCACACTAAAGAAGCCCTGAGCAAAGGTAATTAATAGATACCAAATAATTATCTCTACATGGAGTTACAACACAGGAGAACAAAAAACGTATTAAGATGGGTCTAATGGGAAAATAATGTTAAACAAGAAGAGAGGCAGGTCTTAGCGAGAATAATGGAGTTATTAGAACCACCAAAGATTTGATATCATGTCATATAAAGGTTTAACTCCAAACTTGGATCATATTCCATTAACATGAATCCATATTTAATATGGTAATATGACTCTTGATTTCGTCTTTCAAAAGGTTAATTGACCTTTCATGTTGACCTATCTATTCATATTTCTCCTATTATTTATAAATGATTAAAATGATGAAAAAATGAAGAATTATATGTCCAATAGCACTAAACCCAAATTGAACTACGATCTCAGCTTGCCAAAACCCCCTAAAACTTCTTTCACTAAGGTATATTGTTCTACTTGAATTCACTTTACACGAGTTCACACTTGTTATCTTATATATGTGTTATGCCTTACATTTTGGTCTTCATCATCCTTGTCTCTCATTTTGTCTCTCACAACAAGTACCTATATGCAATCATGTCACTCCTTGGTCCATCACATTGTTCCACATAAAATGAGCTTGCCCATTCCCATCATGCACTGGTCTAGATAACTTGCCTTGTCAACCCATGTGCTGACTCACTTCACCCACTTAAATTATCAAGATAACATGTATGCCAACTTGTTTTACCCACTTAACTTATCAAGCTAACCCATGTGTGTTCTCAACACACTTTGCACCAAACTATGTCATGTCATCTTATGCTATGCTAACTCCTTGGTCACACGCTTACCTCTAACACCATTTACCATCATCATGCCATGTTAAGTCACTATCCAAAAACACACTTAAACTTTCTTGCACCATAATTTAGCCTTCCAATCATGCATAACATGCTTGATACATTTTGGTGTGAATCCCCTTGGCACTTTTTCATGCCCAAGGAAATCTATCCCACCCACTATATATCCAACGCACCTCTGGTTCATGCATAACACATTGCATTCATCCTATTGAGATGAAAAAAATGGAAAGTCTACCCATGACATGGTCAACATGTCAAATTTGAAAAGGATTTTGTCAAAATTCTTGTGTTGTGAAAATGGAGAGTATATTTTATGAATTTCAAAGTTTCAATTAATTTAAATTGGTTGGATGTGATAGGCTAGAATCACTACAAGGAAAAGAACCTCTAGCGGATGTTTTTGAGGAACCCCTTATAAAAATACTCCATACATCTGTTTCTAGTGTAGGTTACTAGAGGAGGTTGGCGGGTGGATGGTTTTGTAGATAACTACACATCTGTGGTTGTATCCTGTGTTCATTTCCACTGTTTTGTATGGTACTGATGAAACTAGTAGAAAGGCTACTTTAGAGGTCAGATCACTGCTATAGCAGAATGTGATTATGTTGTTGCTTTTCTAGTGTTTTGTTTCAATTTTTTTTGTGATTTATACACAACAGACTCAATAATACTGAATTTATGAAGCTGATTTGTTTCGATAATTAATATACCTTTTGAGATTTTAAAATTTCACTACAAATAACCCATTTTAGTCCAACTCGTCTCTTGTTTGGGTGCCTTAATGTGCAATGACATGTTTCCAGGATTGAATTCAATGCAAGGCATATTTGAAACTCTAACTCTGTCTTCCGGTATCTTATTAGAAATTATTTCAGTTTTCATTTTTTGTTTTCAAGTTAGATATTGTTTTCAAGTTTTTACATTTATAATTTTATTGCAATGTGGCAGACTGATTAGGGAAGTACAGGAACAACCCCGAGACAGGATGATCGCAGAAAGGGGCCAGCGGAAGAACATGTAAAGTGCCAACATTTCTCTATCTTTAGGTATTTTAGTTATTTACATAATTGAAATAATATTAGTTTTTTTCAAATATGCAGACACCTGGCCATGGTACGCCTGATGATTCCTTGTATGAGGAAGAGATTTCTTCATCCCCTTCTCCATTGCTCTTGCAACGAAAAAAGGTGCGAAAAGCAACGTTGGAATTTGATAGTTTGGTAGACGCGCCTCAAACACCTGAAACAGAAGCGAGGATAAAACAACTTATGAACCAGCTAGCAACATATCAGGTAATGATAAAAAATCAAAAAGATATTTTTTTTTGTTCTGCATGAGATGAATTGTGATAGTTTGATTTTTAATTTTTACATTAAATAAACTAACAAAAAGTTCTTTTGTATGTAGCGTTATCTGACACTTTCTGAACCCGGTGTTGGTGGTAGTGGGACACAAGGGAAAGATATTTTTGAGCAACCCTCTCGTACACCTTCTACTCCTTTAGGTGCCAGCCAAGAAACACACCCTGCCCAAGCAGACACCCAGCCAACCGCTGAACGTGTTGGCAGTGATGAGGCTGATTTGGCCAACTATATTATTGTGTTTCCTGGAGCTACACGTGTCAGCTCCACGGGGACCATTAATGGCACATTTTTGGTGAACGATGAAGGTGTCCCTATAAAGCACGTACAACTCCCAGGTAAGTTTTAATATTTTAACTATTTCATGTACTCTATCTAAAACATATTTTATCATGATTTTTATTTTTAAATTAATGATAATATAATTTTTTTGTGTAGGAAACAATGAGTTATATAGGTTTTTGGAGAGGCATGCGTTGGTAATTTTTGGCCCAAACATATGCACAAGGTGGAATTCCCAGAATTCCAACATGAAAAAAGAACCTCTAGATTATCTAGAAGCCCTTTTTGGGGTGGGCACATTTGACAGAACAGCGGTGGCTTAGGTAGCTGGAAAATATTTGAAATATACCAGGGAAACCTATAGGACGCAATTTCAATTTAACCCTAGATACGAGCGTCCTCTCACAGTTCCAGAGAGTGAGTGGAGAGCACTCATCCATGACGAAAAATAGAAAAGGGCAAAGAAAGAAGGAAAAATGCCAACTAGACCCGCAAGGTAAATTACAACTTTAATTCAATAGCTTTAATTTTCTATATGTCTAAAATAAAAGTGTGCTACGTCATATCTGACTTCAATATTTTGAAGATAGGTTTCCTGACACCTCGAAGGAAACCAAAGCTAGGATTGAAAAAAAGGGCCATCACAAGCTAGGCCAGGGCGGCTACTTGAAATTAGCCGCAAGAATTATAAGTAGCTAAACATCTTATAATTAATTGTATCGCCTTCCAACGTTTTTGTAATCCTATCAAATAACATTAAGAATACACAATCATATGTAATGTAGGGTGATGACTTCGGAACAGAAACTACAGAGGAAGATAAAAATATCACTTTCCATTCCGGCTATCAAGCCGTAGTTGAACATCATAGAAGCTTGGGGCAAGTCCCAAGATCCAGAATGCCTGATAAGGTAAAACGTTAACCTTTCAATATGTTTTTTTTCGTCCATAAATTTAATGTCTGACAATTTTTTTTAAATCAGGGGAGCAGCACTGTCGACGAGGCAAATAATCCAGTTGTAGAGCCAGATGTTAATGTTGCTCACGTGCAACTTGATCATTGTAGTGGGGACCAGGCCGACAATGCTACTATCAGTGAGGGTCGTGACGGTAATTAATTTCCACTTATAATTTTTTCTAATTATACCTTGATGGTTGTCCATATAACATTTTTTGTTTAAATGAGAGAGAATGTTTCCCTTGAGGATCTTACCACCAGAGAGGAAGATGGGGCAACAGTCCCAATGGTGACAACTGGTGCACCGGGTAAATAATCTCATTGCAATTTTTTTTATTAATATTACCGAACTAGTTCAATGATATTTAAAAACTGATAATTAAAATTTAATATTATCTGTTTTGTAGGCGATGCCCCGTCACTGGATGAGACTAGACATCGTGACTACGCAACTAGGTCAGCAGTGCGGGAAAGGCACGAAATAGGAGTAGAGCACGATGATATTGATGATGTAATTAGGAGATTTAGAAATAGGAAGAAGAAAAAGAAAATTTGATAATGTAAAATATTGTATTATTATAAGACAAAAGTTACCATACTTGGAACGTTTTTTGCGTTATATAAAAAAACTCATTTATCATACTATTTTTATGTCAAGCACTAATTTCAATGTTTCCTTGCGTACTTTTTGTTGCATTGTTTTTTGATTAGTTATTGAATATTTTTTTTTATTATCATGAAAGTAAGAAATGAAATATAGATTGGGTATTGGGGAATTAAGAGTGATGTGAGAGGGGTGGGGGGGGGGGGAGGGGCCATAAGAGCTTCCACCTTCACGTGGTTGGCCCTGTTTAGTAGAGAATAATTTATTGGAGCGATTTAATCTTGGAGAAAACCTCCCTCGATCCAGCGTAGCAACAAAAAATTCACTGTTGACTTAGTTGCTACTCTTTCAGATCGTGGGAGGCTTGTTCCAAGTTCATGCGACTCCAATAAATTGTTCTTGAAACGAAGAGGAGCTTATTCAGGTATGTTTTGAAATTTTCAACATATGTTTTAACATTATCATAAGAATGCATCTTAGAGTAAAAAATACTACATCAATTACTTGTATTTATTGTATAGATAATGATGGATTTTGATTGACTTAGCAGTGCAGGTACAAATCCTCTTGCATCATGAGCAATACAACTTGTCAACCAGGGTCATGTCCAGGATATTTTTGCTTGTGCGCTTGACCAGGTTCGTAATGTCACATTTTGTAAGTTCCCTTACAGTTCATAATTCAATATTAAGCTTGTTCATGATTATTATCTAGGTTTTTGTATGTGTTTTTTCATCTATTTGATTGTAAGAAACTCTGCATGTTTCCTGTTGTTCACTATGATTTCTCCCATTACCACTCCCAGGATGAATCTGACTTTATTGTTACATAGTTTACTTTATTGTTACTATGATTTCTCCATTTACGATTTCATAGGTTACATCATGTAAAGTTGTCAATCTCAGGTTGGTGATGAGCTTTAGTTCTCCAGATTTGGGGCTTTTCTGATATTTTCTTCCTCATGTCATTCCTGCATCACCTCGTTGTTTGAGCATGCCAATTGTCTACCACTTGTACCAATTGGCACATGTCAATCTCTGAGTGGTGCCACATTTCACCTATTTTTAGCCCACTTGACCACCTGAAAAACTCAAATCCACACACCATGTGTCTTTATCATGGAGTGCCACATGTCCTAGATATTTTAGATGCTAACATCATGCTTCTAATGTGTTATGTCAACCAATCACAGTGGTCCATGTGGCCTTATGCCATGTCACCAGTCTAGAAGAGAGATTTGAGCCTTTTCTTTTCATGATTTTTCTATTATAATTTTTTTCTTCAGGACGGGAAATCCCTTTTGCAATAGATGGGGATTTTCCCATTTCCCTGGAGTCATCTCCTAGGACACCCTTCAAGCCATCATCCAAGAGGAAATCTGCAACTCTCTGTTGTTGCCCTCTTGCCCTTGAATTATGCGCTTCTAGAAGACCAGTTAGGGCACTCTTCTAGCCCTTATCCCATTGCTTCATCATTGTATCAACTTCTCCCATAGGCTGCTTCTATTTTTTGTCCACTTAAAGGAAGAAAACACTACCCTAGGGTGAGGTTGCTCCTCAACTATCCCTACCGCACTTATGGACCAACCAACAATATGAACGTTTCCCTTACTTATGGAGACACCCCCTATGCTACTGCACATTCAATTCCAGGAGCTACTTGCTAAGGAACACTCCTACACTATGCCTAACGACCCTCCAAACAATCCCTCTAACTATTGTTGTATCAACCTCCCTTTTTGGTATTTTAGACAAAGGTGACCCTCACACCATCAAGCACATAATGCTATCACAAGACTCAAACCCAATCCTACATCTGTTCTCCACAAAATTCTCTTCCAATTCCTTAAAATGTGATTTGTATTTTTTGAAGAACTTGGCCCTGGTTAGGGCACCTATCCCTGCTCAAATACACCCTTCCTCTCACCTGTAAGCCTTCTTCATTGTGTGTTCTTGTTGGAGACAGTTGTGGCCTTATTGTGGCTTGTAAGTACCTCTAATGGCCTTGCTATAGGATAGTAGCACATTTATATTTTTAAATTAAAATGAGCAGACATAACATGGACCTACTTTTCCCCAAGGAATAAGGTTTATACTTGGATTTCTCCTCCCAGCCATGATAGTCCATGGTGAGTAGAATGGAATGGTTAGAGATGCTTTTTTGTTGCGCAACAATTTCGGACCTTGCCTAGTCTTGAAATTTCAATGAAATTGGGGCTACGACAGCCTCCTACTCTACCTCTTCGGCCTTGGTACTGATGCATATAGTAAAATTGATCATATAAACTAACCAAGCCCTCTACAACCATATTTACAATATCTTTTGTTCTTGGGAAAAATATAGCTCTGGAAGAAACTAAATTATTTATAAGGCTAATTTCTGGTCCTGGAAACATTGTATTCATTTTAGTCCCAAAGTTTCAATATTAACTGAGTTTGAGCAACCAGATAATATAATTAATCATGCAGTCTATAATCACACAAAAATCTGATACTTTTAATGTCTCAGCTACACTATATAATACAACTATCTAAAACGTTAAAAATCATATCATGTTCTAAAATGCTAAAAATCATATCCTCTAGATCTTGCTGGCATCTTGTGCAGGATCACAATTCAGTTTTGCTTTAGGGAC
Source organism: Pinus albicaulis (assembly GCA_034641835.2). Taxonomy (NCBI): domain Eukaryota; kingdom Viridiplantae; phylum Streptophyta; class Pinopsida; order Pinales; family Pinaceae; genus Pinus; species Pinus albicaulis. Next base: position 535,751,836 of record CM076579.1, read on the forward strand.
AACTCCATTGGCATGCTGCACTTCTTGGAAACTCATGTATTTGAGTTTAGCGCATGTATGATTACTTCACTCTGGCCTCTACAACGTAGCTTGTCCCACAGTGTACCCTTCAAGACTCTACGTTCCGCTTCAGGACCCTCCTCTTACAGTGAGAATGCTAGGGCTTCATCCTGAGGTGTGCTAGATTTATGTGAGGGTCATCCATTTGAATCTTCCAAACTCTCTGACTTTCACTCATGAAATTTGACACAACTTCATATTTTCTTCCATGCATATGTGTTCGAGTTTAGAATTATAGATTAGCACATGGTTAATTGCTACAAAGTGTTGATTGTGGTACTGTACAGTTACAGTAGCAATGGATTTTTGTTTTGAAAGGAAATCCTTTTGTAATCCCCTCTCCTTCCTTGACACATCTGGATAGAGGGCAGCAATTCTGAGTCAGTTAATTTGATTTGAACCCATGATCAATGCCTTCCCCATCAGAACCATGCCTTGGGTGGAAGTTCAACCAATTTTGCTAACTGTTGGATCTGATAGTGTTTGTTGATAGATACATATCCATAAGGTTTTTTACTCCATATGACCACGGCCTTGACTGTTAGAAGAAATGGACTTCCTCCATTTTGTATTACCACCTATGATATATGGCAGGTGCCTTTGAGAATTGGTCACTCCCTGTAGGATATCATCCACCAATGGATGAGTCCATTCACAGTAGTTGATGAAGCTGAGGGCAAGCCCATATCTGAGCCTCCTTGTCTGTCCCTACAACGGGCCTTGACATCCTCCCCGTCCTCTTTGTTTTACTGAGCACTTAGATTTCCAATCTCAATCATCTTTATTGTCTGTGCACATTCTCTTCTCTTACACTCTCTCATAACTAGACATTTAGCAATTTGTTTCTTGTTTGCTTGTAGACCTTAATATTTTTATGCTTTCAGCATTGTTCGAGGAGATGCTTTTACACTTCTACTTTCTACCTAAACTAGATGTGCTATCTTAGTCCCTTTTACCTACTTTTGTGGTCATTTGTTGGACATTAATACAATTATCTTGTATTATTTTACATGGCAGCATTTTTTAAGTGTTGTTCTTATGCAACAGTTGGTGGAGATGTAGGAAACTTTTATTATTTAACTACAGGTGGTGGAACTGAAACAATTGATCTTTTTTTCTTGTTTTTTTTCATATAACTGGCATAATTTTAACAACACAATAGTTATGGCATAAACAATTATTTTCCGTATGGCTAAATTTTTGGTGTGCTTGTACAGTCTTGCATATTTCTAACTATAGCACATGCAAATATGTTTTCAAATGAAGTATTTTCCCCAATGGAACTCATGGGATTTTTATATACACATCTAGACAGATACCCAACTTGGAGATTATATAGGTATAAATTGCATACATTAAACTTGGAAATGTGCTAAAGTACATAAGAAAGGTGTAAATCATTGAAATTTGAAATTTTTTTTCCTCTCGTGCAGTTGAAAAGAATTTACTTGACATCTCTGAAGGTGATATTGACTATTCAAATTTGGCCATGAAAGATCTAATCCGTCTTGCAGAAGCAAAAGAAAAGGAATTGGTATTATTTTCAACTCTTGCTCAGTACCTTTTCTTGTGTGGAATTGAATAGAGAAAAGGAAGTCACTCCCTTCTTTTCCTTTCCTTATTTTCCTCCTCAAACCATACTGCACGATTGATTTTGAGAAAGGGATAAATTTCATGCAGATCCATCTCTCTTCAGTATTGCAAACTAATAGACCATGCAAGTAGTATTAGGTTAGATTTTTGCATGATTTAAAAAATAGACCTTGTCCTTGCAATTTATTCAGTCAATAGTAGGTTCAATGGCAATCCTACAATTCAAGATGATTCCCATAAACTCATTTTATAGTAGCTTTGTTGATAATCATACAATTCAAGAGAATAATTTCATTCCATCTCAAAGAGAACAGTACAATTTCCTGAAATCTGAATACTCTGGTCAAGAGCACCATGGTAAATTTTGTCAACAGTGGACAATGTATTCATTTAGAGTTTATGAGCTATTACTTTGGTTCAAACTTAACAATGGTGTTCAGGGCATACATATTTTATTTTTATTGAAAGGGCATACATATTTTCATGAACCCTTTTCTCCCATTTGTACAAGATAGTCGTTTCATAATGTCTCACCAGAAATGTAAATAAATGTTTGTTTGATTCTTTTAAAGGATTGTTAATGCCTTTTTTATCACAAATTGTGATTATTATTTCATCTTCATGAAATGGATTTGGTCCCATAGTTTTCAGATGGCAATCACTGATTAACTGTAAGGTTTCAAAATCCATGAATTTAATTTACTTACCTTTGTAGCACAGGGACACATGCAAATAGCGTATGAACATGACAACAGATCCTGGGTCTCTCATTTCCAATAGAATATCGAGTGTCATAAGTTCTTTTAGATGCTTTTGTTTTGTATAATTTGTAAATTTGTAAATATTAGATAATTCTGCATATGCTTAGTATTTTCCACAATTCCTTTCAATACCATGAAAGCATGGAATGTAACCAAATCTAATGCTAATGGTTCAATAGTCCTTTGTAGATTTGAGTGGTTGATTTTTGTGCTTCTTTGTGTTGCCTATATTTATCTGTGGAAAACATTGAAATAGTGGCAATGATAAATTAAAATCTTGGTGCAGAATCTAGTAATTTATCTTTTTCTTTATGTAGGACAAGCAAAAATCAACAAATAAGAAGTCATGTTCATCCGAAACAGCTCTCAATTCCAGTGAAAACGAACCTGGCAAAGAATCACAGGAAGATGAAGGGTAATAAAAAGCGTCTTCTACTATGATTTATTTACTTTTCATTTTGTTGTCTGTTTTCTCCTTAATCTAGTCTAGTTTGTTCTATGTTGGAAATTTAGAGCAGCATCCAGGACATTTTGCAGAATTCCATTTATTTTCTTTGAAGAGTCTCTAAAAAAATCTGATACAAAGTTGTTGTGGTAAGGCACAAGAAATCTATGATTGATGAAGTGATACATCTATGAAAATAAGGCAATAAGAGAAGTGATAATTTACCCTTGATCTAAGAAAAGGCACTAACTTTGGCTCATGCATAATTACAAGAGTGTTTTAAGTGTCTGCATCAGCAAGTATTATTGCTGGCATCACATAAAAAGGCATCTACACAGGCATCATGCCTCTTGCATGTCACAATTACATGTAGCCATAAAACATTTTTGTGGTTCTGACAAGAATCCGTGAAAGCAATATGAAACAACGTGACAACACTTTCTGGATTTTTGTGCAAGGATCCCATTGTAGGCCACCATTTAGATTGTGGCTCCTCAATGTTGTGAACCCACAAACCTTTTCCTCTGGCCCACAATCCTAATTGGATCCTTCGTGTCATAGCCTTGCAAACCTCATCTATGAGCAGTAGCAATCTGTACTCAACAAATGATTTAACAAATAGAACTTGTCCCTGTACTTTATTCAGTCAATAGTAGATTCACTGGAAATCCTACAGTTCAAGATGATTCCCATAAACTCAGTTTATAGTAGCTTTTTTGACAATCATATAATTCAAGAGAATAATTTCATTCCATCTCAAAGAGAACAATACAATTTCCTGAAATCTGAATACTCTGGTCAAGAGCACCATGGTAAAGTTTGTCAACGGTGGAAAATGCATTCATTTAGAGTTTATGAGCTATTCGTTTGGTTCAAACTTCGCAATGGTGTTCAGGGCATATATATTTTATTTTCATTGAAAGGGCATACATATTTTCATGAACCCTTTTCTCCCATTTGCACAAGATAGTCGTTTCATATTGTCTCACCAGAAATGTAAATAAATGTTTGTTTGATTATTTTAAAGGATTGTTAATGCATTTTTTATCACAACTTGTGTTTATCATATCATCTTCATGAAATGGATTTGTTCCCATAGTTGTCGAATGGAAATCACTGATTAACTGTAAGGTTTCAAAATCCATGAATTTAATTTACTTACCTTCGTAGCACAGGGACACATGCAAATAGCATATGAACATGACAACAAATTCTAGGTCTCTCATTTCCAATAGAAGATTGAGTGTCATAAGTTATTTTAGATGCTTTTGTTTTGTATAGTTTGTAAATTTGTAAATATTAGAGATAATTCTGCATATGCTTAGTATTTGCCACAATTCCTTTCAATACCATGAAAGCATGGAAGGTAACCAACTCTAATGCTAATGGTTCAATAGTCCTTTGTAGAGTTGAATGGTTGATTTTTGTGCTTCTTTGTGTTTCCTATAATTATCTGTGGAAACCATTGAAATAGTGGCAATGATAAATTAAAATATTGGTGCAGAATCTAGTAATTTATCTTTTTCTTTATGTAGAACAAGAAAAAAGCAACAAATAAGAAGTCATGTTCATTCGAAGCAGCTCTCAATTCCAATGCAAATAAACCTGGAAAAGAATCATAGGAAGATGAAGGGTAATAAAAAGCGTCTTCTACTATGCTTTATTTACTTTTCATTTTGTTGTCTATTTTCTCCTTAATCTAGTCTAGTTTGTTCTATGTTGGAAATTTAGAGCAGCATCTAGGACATTTTGCAGAATGCCATTTATTTTATTTGAAGAGTCTCTAAAAAAATCTAAAACAAAGTTGTTGTGGTAAGGCACCCTCGACACGACGTGACAAGGTTACTTCACTTTCAGTTTCACATACTTCACTGTTAGTTTTAATTCTGTGGTTTTCTTGGATGTATGATTGTTTACATATTCTAGTTAGATTTGGGAATCTTACAACTACTTCTTATTGCTAGCAACTGATTTCTGATGCAAGCATGTGTGTTTCTTCCTTACAAACCCTGACTCTACATCTAGAGATTCAAGACATGACCGAAAAATCCTCTAGAAAGGTTCTCTCAACATATCACTCTTGCTGCAATAGGAAAATAGAAAAATAGAAAAATATCTCCAACTCAGCAAAAAATTTGCGTAGTACCCTAGATTGGACATCAAATTTTCCTACAAACTTTCCAACAGTAGTGACAATCATGCTAAAATCACGTCTCAAAAGTATTCCGATTATGTTTTTCTGGGTACAGTGATATTGTGTGGAGACTAATGAGTCCAAGTGTTTGTCACAATAGACACAATATTAGCCTTAGTGACATACTGGAAGTTCATGCTTCTCATATCATGACCATATCTCCCAATTGGAAAATACAACACTCCTAGTGAACAACACATTACTGGGGTCCAATCTATGGATATAAACAGAAATCTGATTCACCTGTGTATAGTCTCAACATTTTTGTTCCATATTAACAAATGAATATTTATGAAATGGATTATTCATAATGTTTGTGCCTGAAAGAGTTCATGCTGATAAACAAACAAAGCCACCAAATCCTATCTATCATGTTTCAAATCATAACTTGGTACTCTACATCTAGAGATTCAAGACATGACCGACAAATCCTCTAGAAAGGCTCTCTCAACATATCACTCTTGCTGCAATATGAAAATAGAAAAATAGAAAAATATCTCCAAACTCAGTAGACAATTTGCATAGAACCCTAGACTGGACATCAAAGTTTCCTGCAAGCTTTCCAACAGTAGTGACAATCATGCTAAAATCATGTCTCAAAAGCATTCCGATTATGTTTTTCTGGGTACAGTGATATTGTGTGGAGACTAATGAATCCAAGTGTTTGTCACAGTAGACACAAGATTAGCCTTAGTGACATACTGGAAGTTCATCTTCTCATATCATGACCATATCTCCCAATTGGCAAATACAATACTCCTGATGAACATCACATTACTGGGGTCTAATCTATGGATATAAACAAAAATCTGGTTCACCTGTGTATATTCTCAACATTTTTGTTCCATATTAACAAATGAATATTTCTGAAATGGATTATTCATAGTGTTCGTGCCTGAAAGAGTTCATGCTGATAAACAAACAGAGCCCCCAAATCCTATCTATCATGTTGCAAATCATATCTTGTTTTGAAAAGCATAAAATTTACCTTCATGGCATATCAGAGATAACAAGCCTATTTAAAACGAATGTCACAATAATATTTTAAAACATAATTCAAGTCCAAATCTTGAACTAATTATAATAATTCTGCTATAGATTTCAACCTACAACTACCTCCTGTGGAAATTAGGTGTCCAACTTAATTCTTAACTATTTTCAGAATAAGGTAGAATCGTGTCTGGTACAGATTGATCTTCTAATACATCTGATACAACTGTGGCTTCATAGTGCTAGTGTAAAGGAGGAACATCTAAAAAATAGTCCAAGCTTCATTTTTGTCAACATGTTCATGTTTGATGAATTCTTGTGGAAACAAAATTGCTTGCTGACCTGTTCTTTAATATTTTAAAACAAATACAAAACCTTTGGTCTATTTATATCTGGAACATTTTCATTTTACTATAGATGTAGAAGAATATTGAACAATAAGATTGATATACATAAAGTTTTTCTAAAATAAGAATAGGGGATTTTATCTAATATAATATAGATTTTTGAAATATGAAATATAAAATATATAAAATGAATGCGACCATACGTTTTTATATTTAAGAAATATAAAATATAAATATAAGAAATATGAAATATAAAATATATAAAATATAAATATTAAATGAATGCGAGTCTAATATAAGAAATATTCTAATATAAAAATCTATATTATATTAGATAAAATCCGTCGGAAGACCATTCAATTTTTAACTGTCCATCGGAAGACCATTCAATTTTTTTTTTTTAAATATTTTTAACTATCTGTCAGAAGACCAATGCCTTGAAGTTGGAAATATTTGGCGTCAGTATTACGACGACCCATTTAAAAAAAAAAAAAAAATTAAACTTTCGTCGATCTTCTGATGCTCTGGAATAGCATTGTTATTGTGACACTTGGGAAACACGTCGGTATTGCGATGGTTTGAAAGCGTCGGTGTTACGATGGTTTGGAAGCGTCAGTATTATGACGGTACGAAAGTGTATGAAAGAATCGGTATTGCGACGGTTTTACAGCGTCGGTATTGCGACGGTTTGAAAGCGTCGGTATTGCGACACATATGAAAAACGACGGAACAAAGCATCGCAATACCGACGCTTTATGGAAGTGTCGGAATTGCGACGTAATGGCTAACCACATTTTGTCTGGCCTCAAATTGTCGCTCTTGTGACAACTATGTGTCAAAAGAGCAACGAAGTGGCTGTCAGAAATTGGGCCAAATTTTCTAGTGGTCTCTACAAGCTCAGTCATTAGATCCATGTAGCCAATATACCTCTCAGGTGACCTCCTTTTCCTACACAAATTTGAAGGAGCTCCCATATTATCCCTCGTTTCCTGCACCAATCTATCATCTTGTCTAGTTCATTTTATACCTTCTTTGGATGGTTCTGCTTGATTGGATGTCTCCACTCTACCTCCTCTCGACCCCTTCATTTGTGGCTTCTCCACAACTTCCTGGGGCTCCTTCTTTGGAGCTAAAATCTCCTCTTATGGTGGGATTTGAAGCTCTCTCTCAAGAGATCACTGCATCACTTTATCCTCATCAAAATTTTCATCCCTTCACACAACTGTAATTCTAAGGGAAGGTAAGTACAACAAGTAATTGTGTGGGAGTTTTGGTGTAACCCAAAAAAACTACCAACTCTATCATGAGCTCAAGTTTCTTCCTCGAATCTTTAGATACATGGCTATAAACAAAGGCTCCAAAAATTATGATGTGAGACACATATGAATTTCTCCCTGAGAAAGCATCCTCCAGTTTAATCATACCAATAATCCGATGAGGACTCTAGTTCAGCAAGTAGAACTTTACATTACATGCCTCTACCCACAAATCTAGTGGCATGCCTTTATCATGTGGCATAACTATCACAACTCACATAGTTCTTTGGTTATTCCTATAAAATACCCCATTCCTCCATGCATTGTGGGGTGTTTTCAGCTCTCTTCGAATGCCTTCTTTCACACAAATAAATTTAAAATCATTAGAAACATACTCACCTCCATTGTCACTCCTTAGATCCTTCACCTTATTTTCGGTCCCATTCTCAACTATTTTTTTGAATTATAAAAACTTTGAGAATGTCTCATCCTTATTCCACATGAATAAGATCCAACAATTCCTTGAGAAATCATCAATAAAGATAACATAGTACTTATGTCTGGCAGTGAAGGTTGTCAAGGAGGGTCCACAAACATCAAAGTGGAATCTTTCCAAGATTGAATGTGCTTTTCTATCTCGATCATGGAATGTGGATTTTACATACTTCCCCAAGGTACAACCTTTGCATACATTCTACTGCTCAAGCGATCCTTTAGGGAGGCCATTCGTTATTTGTTGCATAATATTTAAGGTGCCATGATGCATTGGATCAATCCCCTATGCCATATCTCATCGACATAACGACTCTGCACTTTCTCTGTCTTACTGTTTAATGCAACAAAATATTCCAAATCAAGTTTATACAGGTTCTTCACATGAACCCCAATATGTTTCACCTTTCTAGTAGCTATGTTTCTCAGAAAGGCTTTATCTTTACTGAAGATCACATCATAACCACAATCTTCCAAAACATCTACAAAGATGAGGTTCTTCTTTAGGTTTGGCACAAACATGACATATTTGAGGCGAAGAGGGGATCCTAACTCCATTTTAAAGTTTACTGTACCAATCCTGATATGATCTAGGTGGATATTGGTGGCCACCCATCTATTCCATTTGGAGCCCCACCATCGGTTCTTTTAGTTTTGAACTTTCAGCACATCTTACTATTTTTAGCAGGTTTCTAGGTCTTGAACTTCCAGAGCCATTTTGGGGCCCTAATGATCCATGTGGATGTTGGTGGCCACCTACCTAATCCATTTGAAATTCCACCATTAGTTCTTTCAGTTTTCCAGTTACAGTACAACTTACTATTTTTAGCATTTTTTAGGGTCTTGAACTTCCAGAGTCGTTTTGAGGCCCTATACAGTGTTTTTTGGGAAAACCATGTGAAACATGGGTCCATGGACCGACATTTCTCAAACTAAAAGTTGTACTTGGATAGATATTTCTAAGAAGGTCTGATGTGCGTTAAACAGAGATCGTATGCCAAAGTTACATCCCCGGGAAGTTGAAACACCAATTCACCCAAACGGGGCCCATAGTTTTGGTGCTTCATCTCCTACGATTAGGTTTTTGGAATTTTAGGGTTTTGCATTGTTTCTAAAAAATAAATAGTCCTTTGAACCTCATTGTAACACATTTTAGAGGCATGTAGCCACCACATCTCTTCTCAGAGATAAGCTACCATCGCTTATTTCCATTCTGTTTGTAAACATATTTCAGTTATTTGATATTAATGAAATGAAGTATTATTTCTGTTGCATCTCTGTGTTTATGTCTATTTTTTTATTTTATTGTGTTCCTGCATAAATCTGCATCAGTGGTATCGGAGTGATCTGCTCTTTCTTTTTTTTTCTTTGCATGTCCCCAACGAGGTCAGGGTATAAGGAGTTAGGGCTCGATCTGGTTGAACCCTTGCAAGATAAACCTTGCAAACCCTAATTACCTCCCATTGCAGAAGAAAAGAAAGATGAGGGACCATGAGATCATACCAAAATATTGCTCAAGGGGGCCCTTGAGAAACAAAGAAACGCGATGATGGATAACTTTGCTCAGATCCTTCAACAACTGCCCACCTACGACTCATCTGCATCCAAAAACCACTCTGGAGGTGCTACTCTCTTCAAGGTACAGGTAAAATTTGAAATTCCTGTATTTGAAGGCCAGATAGATGTTGATGTCATAAATAGATGGTTGAATTTTCTAGAAGGGTATTTCTTGGTCCATGATTTCTTTGACCGAGAAAACATTATTTTTACACTTCTCAAATCTGCCCCCCATGTCAAAGACTGGTGGGAAACCTACTGCGAGCAAAAGGACGAGGGGGAAACCTCTATGTTCTTAGCCGCACCCACTTGAAATTCATTCTGAGATGGCATTAAGCAACAATACTACCCCCTGGTGAGCTATGAGGACAAGTACATCCAATGGACCATGTTGCGGCAGCACAAGGATCAAGATATGCATGAACTGACGAATTTGTTCCATACCCTGCATACAAAGTTTGGTATTAAATATTTAGACATTTGGTGCTCAAGTACCGTGGCTCTCTACATAGACATATTCAAGAGGAAATGGATTTCCTCGACATTCCCTTGCTTGGCACGACATATCGCTATGCCGCCAATATTGAGTAGAAATTTAAGCTGAAGAAGAAAGACTTTGGATCCGTGAATCTGAAGCCAGGGAAAGGCGCCTCGAACCACATAACAAGGGGAAGAGCCGAAGTGGGGTGACTCAGAACACCACCACAAATCCAAAGAAGGACATATGGAAGTGTTTTGAATTCCATAACATCCACACTCACACCACAACAATGTTGGGCCAAACAGTTGCTGGTGGCAGAACTGAAGGAACCCGAATCAAATGCATGTTCTGATCCTGAATCAGAACCAGGCAAGGGAGATGAAAAAGGGAAGAAGGTAATTTATGAGGACCCCAGTGCCATTGTTGCCACCACCAAGTTCCAAAGGGAGGATCCCGAGGATCCAGAGGAGGGGGAGTGCCTCTTCCTTTTGCAGATGTGGGTGAAGGGTTCTCCGCTGCAATTTATTGTTGATAGCGGAAGCCAAAATAACCTCATTTTAGCAGAGGTCCTGAAGAGGCTCGACCTTCCAACCACATCACAATCGTAGTTGTATACCATCAGGTGGCTTTACCCAGGGAGATATTTGTGTGTCCGCCAATAGTGCTACCTTCCGTACAACATCAAGCCATTCACGGATGAGGTATTGTGTGATGTTTCTCCTATAGATGTAGCCGTTATTATTGGGCCAACCATAATTATGGAGGCGACATGATGTGTATGAGTTTAGGTGTTGTGTTGTTATTATTACTTTGGGAAATAACTTGTACAAGATACCAGAGGTGGTACCGCCTCCTGTCATCTCTTTGACTACTACAAAACAACGCAGTAAGATTTTTTCCCAAACCAGAAAATTTATTTTCCTTACATCTTGCTCATAGGGAAAAAATATTAAGGTGGATACAACCTCAAAATAGGGCTTCCCTGTAGGGCTACAATAGATGGACAAATTCATGGAGGAATACAAGGACATTTTCTCCTCACTCACAAAGGTTCCTCTACACTATTAGGACAAGCACTCCATTGAGATGACCCCCGACGCATCACTACCTGATGTTTCCATACCTCATGTGACTACACAGATAGAACCCATACATGTACTATCTGAGGTTGATAAAGAAACCAAATTTACTGAATGCATCCAGCAAGTCCACCCGCAGGTCCATGACATCTTTGATAAATCTAATACCCAGTTCAATAGAATTTGCCTCATCTCATGGAGGATCACAACGCAATAGGGAAAATTGCTTCCTAAGGGGGGACGAATGATCTGGGTGGATATTGGTGGCCGCTCATCTATTCCATTTGGACCCCCACCATTGGTTCTTTCAGTTTTGCACTTTCAGCACATCTTACTATTTTTTGCAAGTTTCTGGATCCTGAACTTCTGGAGTCATTTTGGGGCCTTAATGATATTGGTGGATATTGGTGGCCACCCATCTATTCCATTTGAAACACCACCATTAGTTCTTTCAGTTTTTCAGTTACAACACAACTTACTATTTTTAGCAGTTTTTTGGGTCCTGGACTTCTGAAGTCGTTTTGAGGCCCTAAGTGATGTTTTTTAGGAACACTGGGAGCGACCTGGGTCCATGGATCAATGTTGCTCACACCAAAAGTTGTACTCCTTGGATAGATCTTTCTAACAAGGTATAATGCACGTCAAATGGAGATCATATGCCAAAGTTATGTCCCTTAGAAGTTGAAACACCAATTTACCCAAACGGGGCCCATAGTTTTGGCGCCCGATCTCCTATAGTTAGGTTTTTGGATGTTTATGGTTTTGCATTGTTTCTAAAAAATAAATAGGCCTTTAAGCCTCATTGTAACACAGTTCAGAGGTGTGTAGCCACCACATCTCTTCTCAGAGATAAGCTACTATCGCCCTAACTAGTTTATTTCCATTATGTCTGTAAACATATTTCAGTTATTTTATATTAATGAAATGAAGTATTATTTCTGCTGCATCTCTATGTTTATGTCTATTTATGTATTTTATTGCATTCTTGCATAAATCTGGATCATGATAGCACTGTACCTTTCATCATCCCCAAGCTCAATATGAATTTGGACATATTTCTCCTCCAAGCCACTGAAACAATATCTACACCTTTCCATGTGGACTTAGGCACATGAGTCCAAGTACCATACATTCCCCATCACACTGTTGCCCATGCATGCGATAAGGGTGAAATCTAGCTCGAACAGTGAAGCCAATTATTCACCTGCTCCTCCTCCTGAGTTCTTATTGCTAGAATTTTTGTGTGGACATTTTGTATCATAGTGTCTGAATTCATGAAAATTGAAGCATTTTATTTTGGAAAGGTCTTTCTTCTTGCCCCCTTGGATGGTTTCTGGTTTGGTTTGAGATTTCTTCCCTTTTCCCTTCTTTCCCTTTCCAACCAATGCAATATTTTCTTCATCCTCTCCCTTAGATGAACTTCTGTATATGGTATTCCTCCTTATCTCTTGTTATACCAAATTAGACCATTGATCTTAATTTGGAGGAGGTGTTATCTTTCCTCTTCCTCAGAATCACATAAAACTAAACTTAGGACCGCGTCGACGCTTTGCAAGCATTAATTGGGTCTTCAAAAACACCATGTTTTTTTAATGTCTCTTCAACATGAATTAGTCTTCATATGCAACTGTAAATAATGAACATAACACACATAATCCATGTAGGCATAAAGAAGAGAAATACAAATGTTTGATGATGGAGTTCACCCCTTTTGGGCTACATCTATGGGCTTTTCAACATGACTAGACCACTCATATAAATTAAGTATCAATAAAGTACACAAAAGTTTGCTACAAATAAAAAGTGCCTATTACTCGTACAAGGTAATTTTCTCCTACAAATAACTCTCACAACAACAACAACTCAAAAAATCTTCCAAAAATATGACATACTTCCATTGAAATGAGTCAAAAACATCATGTGCATCCTTCAATTCCACATTTAAGCACATAATGAAAAATTCATGATGAAAGAAGTTAAACCTGAGTTGAACCGTACAAGTTACAGCTGTTGCAAATGAATTCTGAAGGTGAGGAAAACCCCTACAAGGTCTTCTTCATGCTGAACACCCTCAGGAAATGCTGCCAAACATTGCTTTATCCATACACCCCTTAGGCTTAAACCTACAAAAAAACACCTATTTGGAGTACTCTATGGATTTTGAGACCTGTCCCATTGAGTCAAGAATAGTAAAAAATGGTACCTTAGCCTCTTTTTGCATCCAATTTGGTCGAAAATTGGAGAATTTATGATATCTCCTAGTTCTCCCACTATTCGCTCCACAAATTGCACAAAATCTAGGCTGGTCCTACAAATCCACCCGGAATTTGGCATACTGTCCTACAATTTTTCCAACCGACGACATAAATTGTGGGACATTTAATATTTTTTAATGACGGCTTTAAACCATATTAGCGCTAACAAAACTAGCTTATCACTGCCAAGATTAATGTTGTAATGGTGCACTGTTCATAACACCAGTTTAACGTTAATTAACTCATATTAACGTTGATTAATTGTGCTTAGGTTCTAGTGCCTCATGCTCCATTGGTGGTCTTGGGCATAGATCACATGGCTTGGGGGTTGACCCCCTTCTCCCCCCATTGACGCATTTGGTAAACTTTAAATAGACATGGAGATGTAATAGGGTAAGAACTAATGCATAGATGAGTTGGTAGCACAACATGTTAGTTGGGAAGAGGTCTCGCGTTCGACCCCCAACTGGTCTCTCTAGTCCATAACCAAAGTTTTACACTGCCATGAGGGGGACACTTGGGAGCCCCAGGCTGATCCATGTGCCTCCTCCTCATTGGCCTAAACACAAATAATAACAACCTTCCAACTCGCATCAAGACACACCAACCAAAACCTGCCACTTGGAAGTCATACATTCGCAAGAGAAAATGGTTGACCAACTTGTTGACCTGCCCAGTCAACATGCCAAATCAGCAGTACAGACTGCTGACTGGGCTCCCTATTTGCAATTTAATTACCAAATTTTCCTATTTAGGGAAATAGAAAAAACTCATTTCTGAAGCCATACAAAGTTCGTTTTGCGCAAAATGAGTTGCACCGGATTTAGTATGACGAACACTACACGATCGTTTAGGTTTTGTATCATTCTAAGAACTTTGATTTTTGAGTGAAAATTTGATCACCTAATCACACCTCCCCACTAGGAAATTTTGGACTCCAAACGTTTACTTCTCTAGTCAATATAAAGAGGCTGGAACTCAAAATACCCACAAAACTCAATCCAAATTAAAAAAATTTCAATTGGTGCCCTTCAATCCCCAATCAAGGCACTTCACTTATCATCCTCGTGAAGACGTGTTGTCCTGTCAAGAATCAAGCCAACATTCTTATCGATGTTGTAGGAATAAAAATAATGCTGAGTGGAATATGAACTTGCTCTTTACCCTCATATTTTCATGACTTAAAAACACTTCATCCCTAAAGTTAAATTGTTGAAGACAAACTTGAATGCATCTTGGAAATCATAAATAACATAAATTTTCTTTAACGTCTGCAAGTTGAATTTGTACATGAGTAGTACGTTGCTGCAAAAAAATTTCATGATATGCTTGGCCTTGTCTATAAAACATAGTCATATTAACCACAAGACTCTATTCACACATGTTTCAAATCGAATACTTGTATAGATGAACATATGAAAAACTTGTAGAGACAACTTGAACAACAATTTTGTACATTCACAAAAGTCCTTGAACATGTGGACCATAACAAGACAATACATACATGAATGAAAAGCATCTAATTGTTGAACATAGTGACAATAAATGTTCACTTTAAAAAATTTCCTAAACAGATAATGACAACAAGTGTTTACACAATTTACAAAAATAATTTAGAATAAGTCTACCTAATCGCGCCTCTCCTAGGCTTATGAGCTCTCTTCTTAAAACCATCTTGTCTTGAAGGTTTCTCAGGATTGCTACGATTCCTCTTGTCCACCTTTTGTTTCCCTTGCATCATGTTGCATAATCTCCTTACCTTTCTTTAAATGAATCTTTGGATGTAACTTCCAACATCTTTCAGTGTCATGTTCATGCACTTTTCCATGAGCACAAAAAAACTTTCTTGTTCCTAGACATATAAGTTGTTTCATGCAAAATAAATTCATTATGTTTGATGCCCAAATTTTGGTTCATTCATTTAACCATTATCATGCATTGCCCACACACAGCCATGCAAAGGTCAAAGAATCACAAAATGTACAAGGGTATTGATTCCATAAGTATTCAAAATCACCATTCCTTGAAAAAAACTCTTGAGAGTTATACCTGTATTTGGAGTTGTAGGTTCGACAGTTGTCACAAGGTGGTGAAATCTCTTTCTCAGATGCTTGATGCACCTTAGGTCATTTAGATCACTCTCCATACTCTCTGTGACTATATCCCAATCCCATATATTTTGGTATTTCCTCTACCAAAATTGGATTGGTAATGCCTTGGTCATTAATGCCAAGGCCTCCACCTTCATAACCCATCATGGAGAGAAAATTCATACCTATGCCTTTGGTATGTTGCTCGAATGCTGCAAAAGTGTTTTTATGCACATATATGGAAGGAGTGGTACTGGAAATGCTAATTACCTCCTTATATTTACAATTCATCTTCTTAACCTTTGATGATGATGATGATGGCCAATTTGTAGATGACTCTAGTGTAGAAATTATACAGACAATATGTATACAAATGGATTCAATGCGATCATGCGATATGCTAAAATAAGATACCAAATCCTTCTACAAATTAATTGCAGAGAATAAACACGATCGCGCAATCACACCAAGTAAGAGAAAGAAAATCAATCGCACAACACAGATATTTTCCTTGGAAAAGATTGTTTCTCAAACCCCTCTATCTCTATTGTATATTCAACCAGGGAATCATGAAACAATACAATGGGCTCTTCTCACAAGAGTCTGTTGCACTCTACCAACTGTCTCACACTGATCCGGACAAAATTGGGCTAGTACTTAGCCAATTCTCAGCCTCTGCTCAGCCTTCCTTGATTAAATAATACCTAAGCAATTAATCCCTATTAATTAGGATAATCAGCCTTCCTTGACTGTGCAATACATCATGGGCATCCTATGGTGTATAGAATTTCTCCCGGGCAATTTGCTAATAATACAATTGATAGGTAACTTCCCTTTAACCTCTGTCTCAACGGGGTCTGCATCAAAACTGACATGCATGCAACTATTAATAGTAAATCATCAGTCACTTGACAGATCACTGCATGTGAATTAAATATGATTTAATTCACTTGACCTCTCACTAGCTCAACAATCAGTTACAACTAGTTATATTGACTTTAACTCACTTAATTGAGTTAAGAGATTTCTCATGCATTAAACTAATACACTAACTGCAATTTGGACTCTAAAACAAATAGAATCAATCGACATGCCTCACAAACCACCCTTAACTCAAATTTCATGAGCTAACTGAGTCTATCACACTCAGTTAACTATTACAGGTGATTATGAGATAAATCAAAAGGCTCCATGTTATCCATTTATGGATGCCATTTTTTGGATTCCAATTTCACTGTTTCTTGTTGAAAATTTCAACACTCCCTCTCAACAAGAAAGGAATCAATATGTACTGATCTGGTACCTTTGGAATGTTCTTGCATGCAACACTTCCTAGTGTTGTTCGCACATGCAACTCTCCTGAAATTGAATAGCCTCCAAACAAATGAATCAGTATAATGCATCTCTCATCAGATTCCTCTGACTGTTGGTACCTACTACATATGTCTACTAGACTCCCTACGTTGCTGACATCTTCATCCATGCACTCTGCACTATTGCCAACTCTGATTTGTGCTCCATTCCGATGCCTGTCACTTTGATTTTTGTCTTCCTGACATCTGACTGCATAAATTTAACTCATCCTTCCTGCTACTACTATACTATGGGCTCCTTGTAGCTAGGTTCGATCCATGAGACACACCATCTCAATGAACCCTGTGCAAATTTCTTCTTGGAATTAATTAAACACATGACCCCACCTCACATCTGGAGGTATAACTGCATGTACTCCCTCTTCCTTTCTGGCTCAAAATTTCCCTCTCCTGGAGGTCTCTTCTTGAGTGAAATTTTTCACTTGATGTCCTCTCTGCTTCTCCAATTGTGGCTACTCCAAAACCTTCTAAGACTGCTTCTGAGGCTGCATGTTGAGAGATAATTTTTCCCTCTCAACCACCAAGCCATTAACCACTGATTTTCTCCTCAAAGCCTTGCATGCATCCTCAACCTCGAGAGAATACATGTTCTTGACTCTTACACTGGTCTTCTTCACTTGTCCCATGGTTATGTGTTTAAGGAACTCCTTTACTTTTATAAACATCACCTCATAACCATGGTCTTCCAATACCGCTACGGAGACAAGATTCCTCCTTAGGCTTGGAACATACAAAAAAATATGCTAGTCTGAGGGGAGCCAAACTCCCTCTGAAAGGTAAATTTACCTATTCTGGTCACGCTATACCTCTCGTCATATCCAAACTCTATGTTCTGTTGGAGGTCCTTCTCCTCTAAGTCACTGAAGAGATCTCTATTCCCCATCATGTGGAACGAGGCACCGCTATCTAAATACCACATGCATCCCATTGCAGTGTTGGCCATGCATGCAATGAGAGTAAAATCAAGCTCGAACTGTGAAGCTAGTGCTTCACCTGCTGCAACTATAGGCTCCTTCTTGCTTGCCTTCTTATGTGGACAATTTGTAGCATAGTGCCCATGCTCGGGGAAATGAAAACATGTGATCTTGGATAAGTATTTATTTCCCGCTTCGACTTGGTATTTATTTCCCTTGGCCTTATTTGCCTTAATTTCCAAGGCACAATCTTCCTTGTCGTTAGTGTTGGATGAGGATCCATCCTTGGTATTCCGCCTAAATTCTTATTGTACCAAATCCAACCAAAGTCGCTCCCAATATGGTAACTTCTCCCTCCCATTCACCGAGTCCTAGTAACTATGCTAGCTCTTGGGAAGTCCTAGAAGTGCTAGGCTCACTAAGTCATCATCTACTATGGTTACACCAACACTTCCAAGCTCATCTAGACATTGAGTGAACTTCGCCAAGTATGTTGGTACCGTCTCGCCCCCCTCCTTCTTGATTTTCCTGAGCTTGTCCTTCAGCGCCAACTTCCTTGGGTCGTTGTTATTTTGAAACATATCTGTTAAGGCATTCCACATAACATATGGAGTTTCCTTGCCATGGATACTCGAGACAATGTGATCTAGAACTCTCTCTAATAAGAGCCTCCTTGTTGGAAATACTGAGAGGGGGGGGGGGGGGGGGGGTGAATCAATATTCCTTTCAATTGGTATTATTATTAATTTTTCAGAGCATTAATTAATCTTCAGTTATTATCAGTGTTTGTACAATGATAGCAGTAAACAAAAGGAACACAAATGCACACAATTTTTAAGGTGGAAAACCTCTACGGGACAAAAACCACCTGAATGCTTTTCTAATAATTCTTTAATATTCAACTCCAATTGAAAATAAAGCTCCAACTTACTAGAATCTAGAAAAAAATTCTTCTCCATCTCCCATTGGATGAATGCTCCAATGCTTGAGATTCTCCAGTATTCAACTGAATGGATGCCCCAACACCCAATAAGCTACAACTCACCCTAGAACCACCCTACCACCCTATAGAAGAATAAAACAAGAATGGACTCTCATTCCAAGGAAAATGGTCCACTTTATAATGATATAGAATGATGTAGAAGAATAAGGCACACTTAACCATAACACAAAATATGACACAACCACCTAATGATGATCCTATACCTCCCGACACTTGATCTTCAACTCTTGGCAGATAGACACTTGTACAATTTTTACAATGATGCATTTACAATGACTTAGTACAATGATACCTTTACAATGACTGTATGCAGTGCTGCCCACTTGAAGACTTCATGTGGTGAACTTCGTGTTGTTGTTCTGCACCTTGATTTCTTCTCTTGTCATGATACCCTCTACTTTACCTTGCTTTTCTTTTATGCCCTAGAAAGTCTAGTCCTTTGCAGCCCTTGACAACACATGATCTATATTCTTCTTGCCTTCCAGGAGATCGATATTGAATCTAGTTTGTCTCTGTTATTTCAGATCTCCAATATGTGATTTTTGGTCCTGTAGTATTCCTTTGATTCTTCTTTTGAATGCCACAGGTCTAACCCAATTTGGATTCTTCAAGGGAGAGTTATGCCCAATCTCTTACAATTCCCTAATTATGGACTGGTTCAGTAGAGCGAATTTGTATGGTGTGCCACGTGTCACTAGTTCTTCATTTAGCTCTGAAATTGATATAGTGAAAACTACAGTCCATGTTATATCCTCCAATTTTTATAGAATTCCAATTTGATACTCAAAGAGAGATTTATGAAGATTTTCCCAAGGTCACTTCTTTGAGATGAAGTTCAGGAGCCTGCAAAGACACTAATTTCCACAGATCATATCTCCAAAAATATTGCACACCTTGATCTAAAATTTTTACAGGACCTTCCTCAGGATTTTTGATTTGCCTCATAAAATTTTCAGCTTTTGAACCTTGGTAGAAAAAAAGTTATATCACAAATTCCACGATGCCCTGTTTCAGGTAGCGAAATCCCGCATGAGGAGGATATGAGGATCACAAATTATATAAATGCTTAGGTTGAGAGGACCTTCAATAAGTGAACATGGGAGGGATTTTAGGAGCTTAAAAATTATTAATTATTTACTTTTCAATGACCCATGCCACAACCCCATGGGGTTTTAGCCCACTAACTGGGGTTACAAACTTCAAACATGAATATCTATCAAACCATGAAGAATTACATGGTGTGCCATATATCAATGGAAACATCTCGACAAGTAGAAACCATAAAAAATATTCTTGACCCAGAATATAGTAATTTAGTAGGTTAAAATTCCCATGAAATATCAAGGTAGCCCTTGCTGCTGCTTAGGTTGACGTCAATGAAAAGCACTGGTCAACAAACTCCCCCTTTGGCATTGATGGAAACACAAGTACTCCCCATGCGATCATGACACCTCTTCCTACAACAAGCACTCCCCCTTTGACATCAATGGAAAAGGGTAACTCCCCCTGACACACAACCATCATGCGGACTTATACACACTTCCACTCCCCTTGACATACAACCATCCTACGGACCTGTACACACTTCCACTCCCCCTTTATATTCTAAATAAGGAAAATATAATGAGAACTTGAGAGAATCCCAAGCTTCTAGTGAAGATATTCAAATGCTTCATGAGGTAAATGTTTAGTGAATATATTAGTGATTTTTTCTTTTGTACCAACATACTCAAGTTTGATATTCTTTTCAGTGACTTGTTCTCTAACAAAATGATATTTGATTGGAATGTGTTTTGTTTTTGAATGCATGATTGGATTATTGGAGATGCTAATGGCACTGGCGTTGTCACAGAATATGGGAAGAGGCTCATTGAATTGTACTTGAAGATCTTGCAAAGTTTGTTTCATCCAAAATACTTGAGTACAATATGCTGCTTCTGCAATGTATTTTACTTCCGCTATAGATAACGAGATTGAGGTTTGTTTTTTTCTCAACCATGATATGAGACAACCACCTATATAGAATGATGCTCCACTAGTACTCTGAAGATCATCAACGCTTCCTGCCAAATCTGCATCTGTAAAGGCTTGAATAATGAGATTGTTACCCTAGGGATACCACAAGCCATATTCTTATGTGTCCTTTAGATATTGAAGAATTCTTTTGACGACAATAATATGTGATTCTTTTGGTGTTGCTTGGAATCTTGCTACTTGTCCAACTGCTTGCATAACATTTGGCCAGGAGGCTGTTACATATAGAAGACTACCAATCATAGATCTGTACAACATCTGATCCACATCCTTAGATGAGTCGTCTATGCTAAATTTGCAACCTGTTACAATCGGAGTAAGGACAGGCTTGCAATATTCCATATTGAATTTATTGAACATTTCCTTGATTTCCTTGGCTTGACATATAAATATTCCTTTCTCTTGCTGAGATATTTGAAGCCCTAAGAAGTATGTCAACTCACCAAGTAAAGACATCTCGAACTCACTTTTCATCTTTGCAGAAAAGTTCTTAGTTAGTCAATCATCATTGCTACCAAATATTATATCATCCACATATACCTCAACGATTGTTAAATTATCTTTATCTATTTGTACATAAATATTGCTATCAACAATACCTTTGTTGAACCCTTGTTGATGTAGATATCCATCAAGATGAGCATCCCATGCTTTGGGAGCCTGCTTGAGACCATATAGAGCCTTCTTTAACCTGCAAACATAGTCTTCTTTTTCTGATAGTAGAAAACCTTCAGATTGTTCGATGTAAAATTCTTCTTCTAATTCTCCATTCAGAAATGTTGACTTAACATCCATTTGGTAGACTTTGATTTTTCTTGAAAATGCATAGGCGATAAACATTCAAATGGTTTCCATTCTGGAAACTGGTGCAAATGTTTCATTGAAATAAATTCCTTCCACTTTTGCATAGCCTTTGCAAACCAATCTTGCTGAGTTTCTGGTAACATGTCCATCTTCATTCAATTTGTTCCTGAACACCCATTTAGTCCCAATTACATTTTTATCTTTTGGTCATGGAACTAATTCCTAGGTGTTATTCTTCTCGATTTGATCCAATTATTCATTCATAGCTGCTACCCAATGTTCATTTTTCCTGGCTTCCTCAAAACTACTAGGCTCAAAGGTTTCTAGAAAAGCAATGTGAGCTTGTTGTGATGATCAAAGCTGTCGACCTTAATTTATGTCACCAATGATTTGATTTCATGGATGGTTCTTTTTAATCCATTCTTTTGTTCTCTTTGGAGGAGCTTCATGTTGTTGTTTCGATATATCTTGATGATCAGTATTTACTTCTTCCTGGTTGATAGTTTCTTATTGTTCTAGAATTTTCTCTGTGTCTTTTTCAGCCTCTGTCTCAAGTTTCAAAGACTCTAGGTCCTCATCATTATTCGTTAGAACACCATCTTCGTCAAATGTAACATTTATGCTCTCCACTATTTGTTTTCATCTTATATTATAGCATTTATAGGCCTTTATTTTGCGTGAGTAACCAACAAAGATACCTTCATCAACACGTGATTCAAACTTACCCAAATTTTGATCTTCTCTTTTGATATAACATTTTCTTCCGAAGATTCTGAAATATTTTACATTAGTTGGTTTTCCTTTCCATAATTCATATGGGGTCTTGTTGCAATTATTTCTAAGAAGACTTTGGTTGATAATGAATATTGTCATATCAATTTCTTGAATCCATAATTTTTCATCCAATTTTGAGTCCTTCAACATTTTTCTACCCATTTCTTGTACGGTTATGTTCTTTCTTTCAGTGACTCCATTTTGTTGAGGTGTTCGTGTTGTTGAAAATTGTCTTTTTATTCCATTTTCGTCACAATACTGCTGAAATAATTTGGAAGTGAATTCTCTGCCATTATTTGATCTTAGATACTTTGTTTTCAAATTAGTTTCATTTTCGACCAAATCCTTGTAGATCTTAAAGCACTCAAATGCTTCAAATTTTTTCTTTAGGAAACTGACAGTTGTCGTCCTGGTATAGTCATCTATCATTAACATGAAATATAATTCTCCATCTAAGCCTTTTGTTCTTATAGGACCACATAGATCAGTATGTATCAATTCCAATGGATGTGATGCAAAGTGTTCTTTTGTTTTAAATTGGACTTTTGTTTGCTTGCTGTGCCGACAAGCCTCACATAGTGTGTTGGAAGGTTTTGAGATTTTTTGCATTTCTCATACTGCTTCCTTTTTTCTTATCCTGACAAGATTTTCAATGTTTATGTGACCCATTCGTTTGTGCCATAACTAGCTTTCATCTTATTTAGCTAGTAGACATGATTTAGTTTCTTTATCCAGAACATATATGTCATTTGGAGCTCGACTTGCTGTAGCCACAATTTTACCATACCTGCCTTTCCTGATTTCACATTTTGTGGAGTTGAATAGCATTATGTGTCCTTGATCACACATTTGTCCAACACAAAGCAAATTGTGATTCATGTTTTCAACCAATAGAACATTCTTGGCTAGAACATATTTGCTTCCAAGAGTGATGATACCCGATCCTATAACATTTGAAGATCCATCATTTCTAAAGGATACGGTTCCATCCTTCTTCTCTTTCAAAGATGAAAATTTCTTTCTATATCCAGTCATATGCATTTAGCAACCGCTATCAACATACCACACATATTTCTTGTTTTGAGCCTTGAGAGCGAGAGCACAATTATCATTCTTCTTCTTCTTCCATTTTCATTCGTTCTGTGACTTCGAAGATTCTTCTAGAGGATTTTCAAGTCTGCAGTATCTGGCTATGTGTCCAAAGTTCTGACATTTGTAACATTCCATATTATTTCTTAAATGTTCAAATCTATTAATTTTTTTTTGAGCCCTGGGAGGTTCATATTTGAAGGATCTCCTAGAATTGTATTGGGTCCTAGGGTACGTGCCGCATTCTACAGCTTTATGACCAAATTTTCCACATGAATAACAATAGCCATGAAAAATATGTTGGTACATGGATGGAAATATTCGTCAAGGAATGGTCTTCCAAGGATGTTCTTGCGAATCTTGTCCAATGAAGTCTACATGCATGTCAGATCTCATAGGTTCATTGTATTTTTTGGTAGAAGGTCCTGCTTCTTCTTCTTTGTAACCGAGGCCAGTTCTGTCATTGTAAGATCGTTGATTTTTGATGAGTTCTTCCAATGCCCTTGAGTTGTTGGCATAATTTTGGACAGTTTTTCCCTTCACTTCCTTACACAGCGAGACTACTTCAGCTTCTAATGCTTCCCTTTCTTGGTTGCTTTCTTCCAACTTCTTTTGAAGTGACTCTTCAATATATTTGTGTTCTTCAACTTCAATTTTGAGACCTTGAACTTTTTCTTCAAGAGTATTGGAACAGATCTTCTCAGCCTTGAGCTCTTTTATAAGCCTGATTGCCTCCTTAGAAAATTCTTCTATGGTAAACGCTTCTTCTTTGTTGTTTGATACCTCTTGTTTATTGTGCTTGGCCATAAACAATACTCTCTCATTGGCTTCTTCTTTGCTTTCACGGTCTTCACTAGATGATGAGCTACCTTCTTTAGAGAGAAATTTCCTTTTGGATCCTTTCTTTTTGCCTTGCTTGTTGAATTTCTTAAAGCCTTTCTTTCCTTTTGAGTTGCCATCACTTCTGTTAGGAAATTTTGCTGCGAAATGGAAAACCTCACCATAGCCGAAACATATCAATGGATGTTTACCTTTTAATTTTCCCTTACCATTTTTTATTTTTCTTGTAAAGTAAGCATATTATTAATCTGAAAGACCTTCTTCATCATCTCCCTTTTCTTCACACTTGAAGGTGCATGTCTTTTCAATTGAAGGTTGTTTTTCCTTATTGGTTTTCTTAGATGCAACGAATGGAGTTTCTAGATGTGAAGTACCCTCTTCTTCATCAAGTCTCATTTCATATGCTATTAGAACTCCATGTAATTCCTCTTTGCTGAGTTTGTCCAGATTTTCACTGTATTCTAAGACCGATACCTTTGGGTTGAATCTCCCCTGTAACGTTCTAAGAATATTTTGTATAATAGTATTCTCATCAAATGGCTCTCCCAATCCTTCTAGAGTGTTGGTTATTTCATCAACGTATTGGAAGTATGCAACAATATTTCCATCTTCTTTCATTCTGAGTTGCTCAAATTTTTCTCTATAGATTTGAAGCTTTGATTCTTTGACATTTGAGTCACCTGCATATATATTCTCAAGTTTGTCCCATACATTTTTGTAGGTTTTACAACCCAACACCTTATGATAAGAAGATTCAATAAGTCCACTGATAATAATATACTTTGCTTTCGCATCATTTACCAAATTATTCTTACCTTGTTCATCCGTGGTTGGTGTAAAGCCATTTTGAATAGTGTCCCATACTTCATAACCTTGCACCAAGAGATAGACCTCCATTATTCCTTTCCAGAGTGCATAATTATTTTCATTGAATAGAGGTACACCATTCTTGGTATGCTCCATGACCTCCTTCCAGTTGTTAAACTGTTATTTAAGGAACCAAGCTCTGATACCAATTTTTGGAAATACTGAGAGGGGGGTGAATCATTATTCCTTTCAATTAGTATTATTATTAATTTTTCAGAGCATTAGTTAATCTTCAATTATTATCAGTATTTGTACAATGATAGTAGTAAACAAAAGGAACACAAATGCACACATTTTTTCAAGTGGAAACCCTCTCCGGGACAAAAACCACCTGAATGCTTTTCTAATAATTATTTAATATTCAACTCAAATTGAAAATAAAGATCCAACTTCCTAGAATCTAGAAAAGCATTCTTCTCCATCTCCCATTAGATGGAAGCTCCAACACCTGATATTCTTCCGTAGTCAACTGAACGGATGCCCCAACACCCAATAAGCTACAACTCACCCTACCACCCCCCTACCACCCTTTAGAAGAATAAAACAAGAATGGACTCCTCTACCAGGGAAAATGGTCCACTTTACAATGATTTAGAATGATGTATAATAAGAAGACACACTAGACCATAACCCCAACTATGACACAACCACCTAATTATGATCCTAGACCTCCCGACACTGCCTCTTCAACTCTTGGAAGATAAACACTTGTACAATTTTTACAATGATGCATTTACAATAACTTAGTACAATGATACCTTTACAATGACTATATGCAGTGCTTCCCACTTGAAGACTTCATGCGGTGAAATTCTTGCTGCTATTCTACACCTTGATTTCTGCTCTTGCCATGCTACCCTCTGCTGCACCTTGCTTTGATTTTCTGCCCTAGAAATTCTGGTCCTTTGCAACCCTTGACAACACATGATCTAGCTTTTTCTTGCCTTCTAGGAGCTCAATATTGAATCTAGTGTATCTTTGTTATTTCAGATTCCCAATATGTGATTTTCTGTCGTGTAGTATTCCTTTGAGCCTTCTTTCCAATGCCACAAGTCTGACCCAATTTGGATTCTTCAAGGGAGAGTTATGCCCAATCTTTCACAATGCTTTAATTATGGACTGGTTCAGTAAAGCGAACTTGCATGGTGTGCCACATGTCACTATTTCTTTATTCACCTCTGAAATTGATACAACGAAAACTAAATTCCATGCATTATCCAACACCTTTTACATAATTCCAATCAGATACTCAGGGAGAGATTTATGACGATTTTACCAAGGTAACTTCGTTGAGATGAAGTTCAGGAGCCTGCAAAAACACTGACTTCCACATATCATACCTCCGAAAATATTGCGCACCTTGATCTAAAATTTTTATAGGAGCTTCATCAAGATTTTAACTTCGCCTCATAAAAATTTCAGCTTTTGAACCTTCGTAGAAAAAAATTATAGTAAAAATTACATGATGACATGTTTCAGGTAGTGAAATCCCTGCATGAGGAGGATATGAGGATCACAAATTATATAAATGCTTAGGCTGAGAGGACCTTCAACAAGTGAACATGGGAGGGCTTTTAGGAGCTTAAAAAATATTAATTATTTACTTTTCAATGACCCATGCCACAACCACATGGGGTTTTAGCCTGCTAACTAGGGTTAGAAACTTCAAACATGAATATCTCTCAAAATGTGAAGAAATACATAGCGTGCCATATATCAAAGGAAACATCTCGACAAGTAGAAACCATAAAAATTATTCTTGACCCAGAATATAGTAATTGGGTAGGTCAAAATTCCCATACAATATCGGCGTAGCCCCTAGTGCTGCTTGGTTTGACATCAATGATAACCATTGATCAACACTCCTCGCCCTTACTACCTTCTTTTTCCAAGAATCAAAAGGTGCGACTTCTGCTGCTACGGGCTTGGGAATATCATTATGAATGAATTCTTTCAACCCATTGTCCTCCAGAACTACCTCCATTCTGCCTTTCCATGTGATATAATTAGAAATTCTCTTACGGGAATATTCTAATCTTAATCCATTGAAATCCATCTCGATCCGCTTATCGCTCCAAAGAAAGTATCTGGAAATTTTAATACTGTTCAAAACAAACTCAATTTCTTCTCCACTATTTTGATTCCTGGTGCTTCGATACCATGTATAAATTATACTAACAATACGTATACTAATGGATTCAATCCAATAATGTGATATGCTAAAGAAAGATACTGAATCTTTCTACAAATTAATTTCAGAAAATAAAAATGGTCTCACAATCACACCAAGTAAGAGAAATAAAATCAATTGCACAACACAGATATTTTCTTGGGGAAAGCTTGTTGCTCAAAACCCCTCTATCTCTATTGTATATTCAACCAATGAATCATGAAAAAATACAATGCACTCTTCTCACAGGAGTCTGTTGAACTCTACCAATTGTCTCACACTGATCCGGACAAAATTGGGCTAGTACTTAGCCAATTCTCAGCCTCTGCTCAGCTTGCCTTGCTTACGCAATCCATAGGAAATTAATCCTATTAATTAGGATAATTAGCCTTCCTTGACTGCGCAATAAATTATGGGCGTCCTATGGTGTATATAATTGTGCCCGGGATTTTCTAATAATAAAACTGATAGATAAATTCCCTTTAACCTCTGTCTCAACTGGGTCTTAATCAGAACTGACATGCATGCAACTATTAATAGTAAATCATCAGTCACTTGAAATATCACTACACATGAATTAAATCTGATTTGATTCACTTGACCTCCCACTAGCTCAACAATTAGTTACAACTAGTTAGACTGACTTTAGCTCACTTAATTGAGTTAAATGATTTCTCATGCATTAAACTAATACACTAACTGCAACTTGGACTCTAAGACAAATATACTCACTCTACATGCATTTTTTCTTCTAATTTAATTTGATTAAGAAATAATTAAGTCAAAACCCTCCATGGTAGCCATTTCTGGATGCCATTTTCTGGATGTTGTTTCTGGATGCCAATTTCACTGTTTCTTGTTGCAAATTTGAAAATCTGTCCACCCACTTTTATCCACTGGCATATGGTGTGATTCTTGAAGATGCTTGCAAATTTTACATGCATCATTTTCCACATATGATCCAAATCTACTCTTTGAACCATGACCACATACTGGCTTCATCTTGGAGGTTTCTCTTGTTGGTGCAGGAGTTGAAATTTCTACAACTTGCTCATCAAGCACTTGCTGCAATACAAAGCAGATGTGCCTCCTCTCATCTTTAACAATTTCCAACATCCTTTTGAACTCTATGTTCTCCATTCGAAGAGCCAATTTTTTCTCCTCAAGCTCTTGGAGACTCTTTTTGCTACCCATCTTGCAACTTGGTGAACTATAGCTCTGATATCACCTGATCTTAATTTGGGGGAGGTGTTCTCTTTCCTCTTCCTCATAATCACATAAAACTAAACTTAGGACTGTGTTGACACTTTGCAGGCATGAAATTGGGTCTTCAAAAACAACATGTTTGTTTAATGTCTCTTCAACATGAATTAGTCTTCATATGAAACTGAACATAATGAACATAACACACATAATCCATGTGGGCATAAACAAGAGCAAGAGAAAAGTTTTAATGGCGGAGTTCACCCCTCTTTGGCTACATCTCCGGGCCTGTCAACATGACTACACCACTCATATAAATTTTGTATCAATAAAGTACATAATTTTTTTTTTCATATAAAATGTGTTTATTACCCCTAAGAGGTAATGTTCTCCTACATAAAACTCTAACAACAACAACAACTCAAAAAATCTCCTACAAAAATGGCATACTTCCACTGAAATGAGTAAAAAACATCATGTGCATCCTTCAATTCCACATTGAAGCACATAATGAAAACTTCATGATTAAAGGAGTTAAACCTGACTTGAACCCTGTTAGTTACAACTATTGCAAATGAATTCTTAAGGTGAGGAAAATCCCTACAAGGTCTTATTCATGCTGAACATCCTTAGGAACTACTACTAAACCCTGCTTGATCCATACAACCCTTAGGCTTCAACTTGCAAAAACAAGCCTATCTAGAGTGCTCTATGGATTCTGAGACCTATCCCATTGAGTCCAGAATAGTAAAAAATGGTACCTTAGCCTCTTTTTGCATCCAATTTGGTCTAAAACTGGAGAATTTACGACATCTCCTTGTTCTCCCACTATTCGCTCCACAAATTGCACAAAATCGGGGCCGATCCTACAAATACGCCTGGAATTTGGCAAACTGTCCTACAATTTTTCCGACTAGTAGCGCGAATTGCGGGATAGTTAATTTTGTTAGTGACGACTTTAAATCAGATTAGCGCTACCAAACATGGCTTACCGCTAATTAAGCCAAGATTAATATTGTGATGGCACACTATTCATAACACCAATTTAACGTTAATTAACTCAGATTAACGTTAATTAATTGTGCTTAGGCTCTAGTGCCTCCTGCTCACATGGCTTGGGGGCTGGCCTCTTCTACCCCATTTGGCACATTTGGTAAACTTTAAATAAATGTGGAGATATAATAGGGTAAGAACTAATGCGTAGAAGAGTTGGTAGCATGACATGTTAGTTGGGCGGAGGTCTCGTGTTCGACCCCTACCCGGTCCCTTTGGTCGATAACCAAAGTTTTACACTGCCACGAGGGTGACAAGTGGCAGCCCCAGGATGATCCACCTACCTCCTCCTCATTGGACTAAACACAACCAATGAAAACCTGCTAACTCACACCAAGACGCACCAACCAACACCTGCCACTTGGCAGTCATACATTCGCTGGAGAAAATGGTTGACCAAACTATTGACATGCCCAGTCAGCATGCCACGTCAGTAGTTCAGATTGCTGACTGGGCTCCCTATCTGCAATTTTTTTACCAAATTTTCCTATTTAGGAAAATAGACAGAACTCATTTCTGAAGCCATATAGAGTCCATTCGTGCGGAACGAGTTGTAATGTTCCAAATCTGGAATGGCTAGCAATCCATGGCTGGAAAACGCATTTTCCAAAAATGGAGGTAGTGGGATTTGATACCAAGACCTGGATCCCTTAGATCAATGTATTTAAGAATTAAATCAAAGATATGGCTCCAAACAAATCCTTCTAAGTGGGTTAAACAGGTCTCCCACACTTAGATGTCCTCTGATAATGCTCGATGAAGGGACTGCAACATATGCAAGAACAAGATATGGAGAAACATCGTTATTCTATGAAGTCTGCATACATGAAGAAGTAAATAAATGATAAATGTATAATATAGCAGCAAGAGGGTACAATGCTTTGAGGAATCAATCACTCAAGCTTGGCAATGAAAGCCTCAACAAGACATGTACACCAAATGGGTCAAAACACTGCTATGTAATTATGCCCTAGCTATGACTGCACAATCCATGAGGAGGAACTGCTGAAAAATGTTAATAATACATGGATATGACAATAATATCTCAAATAAAGAAGGGCGAGAAATATCTCAACCCCTGAAAACATACAATACACAATCCTCAAAGGGATTGACTGAAATATGCACAAAATGAAAAATCTGCAGAAATGCCGCAATTGCTGGGCAACAGCTGCAACTCAAAACTGGAAATGGATGTAGGTAGTTGATGATGCTGCAATAGATGGCTGAATATAATTCAAAGGATCTCTAGAATGAAAGGATGATCCTCTCACCTAAGAGATCTAACCCTCCAAATATGTGGAGCAAGTCTCCACTGCAAATGCACTCAGAAATAACACATTCTAGAGAAGGGACTACATTGTTGGTGAAGAGAAATGCTTGGCCTGATTCCAATGATCTGCAATATGCTCCCAGATCTCCGTCACTAACCTCCTAGAGGAATAGAAGCTCCCTCCTCTGACAGATGAGCCAAGGAAGTGGTATATGGTGTCCTCCACTACAACACCCCAGCAACACTGCGTTATACTTGAGCAGAAATAACATAGTAACTAAAAGGAGAAGCTTTGGCCTTGAGCCAAGAGATATGGAGAATGAAGAACAATCCTTCAAGAGCTACTCAAGAAGGAGAAGGAATCCTAATTAGGAATTCCCCATCAATTCTTGCTAAATAGCAGAGAATGCACAATTGTCTGAATAGACAATGAGATGAATAATCATAGCATGAGAAACAATGGTTTCCTTGCCCTCCTTTTAAACAAGTGAAAGCTCTCTCTCCATGGGCCCCATCCATTAGGGTTTCCTCCACCAAATATCCTCTTCCGCATTCACACTGCGCTGTCTTATAAAGTAAGCCAGTCCTCCTATGGTAGCGTTGTTGACTTGGTCAAACCTGACCTTGTCTTCATGCATCTGCCCCTTTTCACACGTGTGGGTGCAAAATCAAGTTCTTATTTCTATCCCTTTCCACATGTGAGGAATTTTATTCATGTTTTCAATAAACATGGGCCTCCTTACCCATTTATTTAGCTACAATATGATAAAAGAAAAATTTTAATGTTCCATTTAGCCATGTGCTAAAATGGGAACATTACAGTCCTCCCCTCCCAAATGTTGTTTGTCCTCAAGAAACTGCAAGGATAGAACTGAAGAATCTCCACCCAAGGCATGGAGTCAGAAATATGTTGAGGAACATCTCCCTCATATAGATCCTCCATCCCCCAAGCAATCATCCATACAAAATGATTTACCCCCCAACATGGCAACTCCTAACAATCATCTTCCACCTTTGGCTCCTGCAATGTAGGTGGGTTGAAAAATTGATCTTGGTAGAAAAAATAGCCTACCCCACGCTGTCCTCCTCTCCACTTAGGATAAGTGCAGATTATATGTTGATATTGGGCTACAACAATGTTTCCCTCAAGTGGAAAAATGAAGACTAGACCTCCAAGGATCTCTTCTCCAGCATTATGAAACATGCTATCCAAATTCATCTTATATGTGATGAGTTAGAAGTCATCATCATATGGCATCCAATCAATCATATGGCCCACCTCAAATGGAAACAAGTGTTTTGCTGTAGTGGCCACATGTCCTCTCATGCTTCCATTAGAACATGTAATGAAAATAATGTGGAGATCTCTCCCCCAAGGGACACATCCAACCAATGTGCCATTCCCCCAATCATGCTCTCAAAAAATACAAAGACAACAACAACATAATAAACCATAATGAGAACCATGATTGCTGTCATGTGTGGCAAGGGAGAAGGAAAATGGTCCACCAATGCAGTTTGACCCTCAACTGCAAAAGAGTATGATAAAAAGTGTGGCCTCTCAACCAATTGCTTGCTATGCTACTCTACTCAAATGTATGGAGGAAGTAAATGATATATGGTGCGAGGTGAGTAGGTCCTCCAAAATACATTTCCTCCCCAAGTCCTCCTAGGGAGTGGTCACCAATAGTACTCATGGCCTCAAGTAGACCATGGGGTCTAGCAAAAATAATGCTCCTCCTTGGAGCAACATCCTGTAAATATATGGTTAAGGGATGGATATACAAATCATCATGCAAATAAGCAATACCCTTACCATAAGTTTTGTGTATACAAATGGAGTGGCTCAAAAATGATTCTCCTCTCATCCTCAAAGAGAAAGGAGGTGGTTGTGCTAACTCCTCCAAATATTTATGTATCTCCTCCATTTTCACATGATCTATGCATCTCCTCATATGCTGATCTGTCAATATCATGCAAAAAAGATGATCCTGGGAATACTCCATCAACAACCCGGAGCTCCAACATGGATCTATCCTCCATAGTGACAACACTGATGATTCCCCATGAAGGACATATGTCATATGGTTAGCTCCCAAGGTCTCCACTCCTCTGAGATCAATGAATGGTGCCTCAACATGTGAAGCATCCCTCCTCCCCTGTTTGTCCAGTGGTCTCCCCAGAAAAATGTCTCCATGCAATGAGACATCCTCAACAAGAGATGATTGAATATATGAATGGAGAAAACTCCCCATGCTTCCACTGCACAATCCAATCACCTGCTTAGGTGCATCAACCTCATAAAATAGATAGGTATGTGTGCTCCTCATCACATCATGATGGTCATCCTCCCTATCTCCTCCTTGTGTCTCCATGGTTCCACACCTCCTCAACAATGGCACATGTAAAACATGAGTTGTGCCTTGATCTCCATACATGAGATCCTGGGGAATTCCTTGCAAAGATGCAAGAATCCCTCTATCTGGAGCAAGAGCTCCTCCTCCCTCTGCATGAGGCATTAGATAGTCTCTAGATGGCACAACGTTGTTGCCCTCAATTTCTCCAACATAGATGGACAACCCTCCAATAATGTTGCTGCAAATATGGAATCTCTTCCAAGGTGGAAGTAATTCCTAATCATCCAAGGCCGAGGAGTGTCTCCTTTGCACCATGATGGTGCCATCTCCTACTCCTGAAACATCATACAAGAAATGAGAGAAAATATGCTCTTGCTTTCCCAAGAATAACCCCAACAACAAATGTTTTTGATGCTTCCTCCTACTCTCATCATATAAGATATGTGATGAAGGCATAGTGAATGACATGAATGTTGCATCATCACTATGCACCCATACTCTTTGCTGCTCCATGATGCCAGCATCCTGCCACATCTTCTCCATCCTCATACCCTTGGAAAGAGTGTATGCCAAGTGATGGCCAAACTCCTTCACGAGTAACCAGCATAGCCAAGCCTCCTACTGCTCGGTATCATAAATCTGCAAGTAGCTTACCAGAGCTCCATCCACATCCACTCAACCAATTATGGATGTCTTCTTCCACCCTTCATCTTGGTATTCCTCCCATGAGGGCTACCATCATCCCAAATCAGATTGTTGCATTTCATGGGATCTTGAAATGCAATCTTCCCAAGGATCAATTTGACCCTATGAGGATCCAAATAGGTAGTAGGAAAAAACCTCCCATCATGATGTGCATGGCTCAAGGAATGTCCAACACAGTCATGAGAGATTCTATCCATCTGAATATGTCCTCCATCTACTATATGCTCCTGAGAGAAGGGAAGAACCTCCTCAAACTGATGAAGAATATTGCACTCCATGATGTGTGGGAGTGCACCTGTACTGAAATCTCTCCGGGAGATCTCCTCCTCATGCATGTCCTTCCAAAACCAAAGAGGCCTTGGATCTGCTGTAAGTAGAAGTCTCTCTTTGAGCTATGGCATGCTCATTGAGAGAGTGTCATATAGAGAGGAGAAAGATTTTCTTATCTCCATATGTCTACTCCTTCTCACTGCTTCCTTCATGGCTTCCTGAATGAAGTTTCTCTCTAAATGCTCACATGAGGAATGATTCCTCCTTTCTCCATCATTGCTTAGTGCAGTGCTATGCTGCTACTCTGGATCAATTGCATGCAATGATATAAACCCATCCAAAGTGTTTGCTGAAATGACAAGAGATGGATTTTCAATCATACCTTGGTGAAATGTGGAAGCTCCTTGCAAGGCTGCAAGAGTTCCCTCCTCATAAGTGTTGGCCTCCCAAAATGTTGAAGATGAAGGCTAATCCTCCATGGTCTCAACAGTGTTGTTACATGCCTCAATAACTGGTGGTGAGGGCTCCTCCCTCCTTTTTCCAAACCTCTCGATCAATCTTTGAGAAAACTCAACAAGATTAGAAACCCTTGTATGGCTTAGATGGCCGATCCACCAATTCTTTGCTTCACCTTCAAGGTGCAGCGCTGTAACTTCTACAGAATTTCTATCTACTGCAGGATGTAGCAGGAAGAAAGCCTCTAGCTTCTCTACCCAAAGCTCTGTTGCACATGTGAGTGATCCATCAAATGTGGACAATAGAAATCTATTGCCTCTCATCATCCCATAGCTATGGGGTCTTCTTTCTTCTTTCTGTTGAATAAATGGTGGAAAAACTAGAGTCTCTTGGAAGGCTCTAGGTTTAGCTCGATATTCAGCCAGGTACTCACTTAGAATTTTGAATTCGAAGTGTTCTTCATGCTTCATGCGTTCTCTTCTGTGAGAATAGGAAGTGCATGGTCCTTCCATTTCTCCTTCCTCATTCTTCTTGACCTCCTTGGAGAGGTTATTTTTGGATCTGAAAATAGATGAGAGTAAACTCATCTTCTTAAGCATATTGATCTTCTTTGGCTAAGACTCACAGGCTGAGCCAGAGATCATGCTTTGATACCACTATAATGTTCCAAATCTAGAATGGCTAGCAATCTATGGCTGGAAAATGCATTTTCTAGAAATGGAGGCAGCAATATTTGATACCAAGACTTGGATCCCTTAGATCAATGTATCTAAGAATGAAATCCAAGAGATGGCTCCAAACAAATCCTTCTAAGTGGGTTAAACAGGTCTCACACACTTAGATGTCCTCTGATAATGCCCGATGAATGGACTGCAACATATGAAAGAACAAGATATGGAGAAACAACGTTATTCTATGAATTCTGCATACATGAAGAAGTAAATAGATGATAAATGTATAATATAGCAGCAAGAGAGTACAATGCTTTTAGGAATCAATCACTCAAGCTTGAAAATGAAAGCCTCAATAAGACATGTACACCAAATGGGTCAAAACACTGCTATGTAATTATGCCCTAGCTATGACTGCGCAATCCATGAGGAGGAACTGCTGCAAAATGTCAATAATACATGGATATGACAACAATAGCTCAAATAAAGAAGGGGGAGCAAGATCTCAACTCCTGAAAACATACAATACACAATCCTCAAAGGGATTGGCTGAAATATGCACAAAATGGAAAATCTGCGAATGTCGGAGTTGTTAGGCAGCAACTGCAACTCAAAACTGGAAATGGATGTAGATAGCTGATGATGTTGCAATAGATGGCTGAATCTCATCCAGAGGATCTCTATAATGAAAGGTTTATCCTCTCACCTAAGATCTAACCCTCCAAATATGTGGAGCAAGTCTCCACTGCAAATGCACTCAGAAATAACGCAGTCTAGAGAAGGGACTGTGTTGTTGGTGAAGATAAATTCTTGGCCTGATGCCAATGATCTGCAATATGCTCCTGGATCTCACTCACTAACCTCCCAGAGGAATAGAAGCTCCCTCCTCTGACAGATGAGCAAAGGAAGTGGTATATGGTGTCCTCCACTGCAACACCCCAACAACACTGTGTTATACTTGAGCAGAAATAATGCAGTAACTGAAAGGAGAAGCTTTGGCCTTGAGCCAAGAGATATGGAGAATGGAGAAAAATCCTTCAGGAGCTACTCAAGAAGGAGAAGGAATCCTAAACGGGAATTCCCCGACAATTCTTGCTAAACAGTAGAGAATGCACAATTATCTGAATAGACAATGAGATGAATAATCATAGCATGAGAAACAATGGTTTCCTTGCCCTCCTTTTAAACAAGTGAAAGCTCTCTCTCCATGGACCCCATCCATTAGGGTTTCCTCCACCAAATATCCTCTTCCTCATTCACACTGTGTTGTCTTCTAAAGTAAGCCGCTCCTCCTATGGTAGTGATGTTGACTTGGTCAAACCTGACCTTGTCTTCATGCATTTTCCCCTTTTCACACTTGTGGGTGAAAAATCAAGTTCTTATGTCTATCTCTTTCCACATGTGAGGTATTTTTTTGTGAAACCAACTCCAAAAATAGAAGAAAATAGATATCAATGCCTTAGAAATAAGCCACTTCGAGGGGGCAACCTCCAGTACATTACATGAATGAAAAATTCTTGGATGATACAAATTACAAAACCTCCTCTCTATATATAGGAGTCCATGGGGCCACAATGTAATCCTATTCGGGCCACAATGTAATCCTAGCTGACATAACAATAATAATTTAAGGGCACAATAATAACAATATGGGGGTTACAGGTGTACAATAATAACAATAAGGAGGTTACACTAACAACAATAAGGGACTATACTAGTAATATAGGGACCTAACATGCCCCTCTCCTTCAAAAAAGTGTTGTCCTCAACACTTGAGTAGCTCTGGGTGCTTCTGTATAAAATTCTCATCCTCCCATGTATAATCTTCAGTGGGTAAGTTCTTCCACTTGATGAGATACTCTGAAATTGATCGATTCTGTAGCTGTCGAGTTCTTGTTTCCGTGACCGCTTCAGGTTCCAATATGATTTTTCCTTCCTCATCAAGTTCTGGCAATATTGTTTGAACTGGAAGATTTTCACCTATAACCTTCTTTCAACATGAAACATGGAAAACTAGATGCACTCATGAAGAAGCAGGAAGCTCCAATTTGTATGCCATAGTACCGATCTTTTGCAACACCTTGTAAGGACTATAGTACTTTGGCGATAATTTATTATCCTTCTTAGCTTGCTTGAGGGACATTTGTTTTTATGGTTGTAGTTGTAAAAATACATAGTATCCTACATCAAAACTTCTCTCGCTGCGATGTTGATCTGCCTGTTGTTTCATTCGATTTTGTGCCAAATTCAGGTTATCCTTTAAGAGTTGGAGAACTTCTTGTTGATGCTCGATGTGATCTTCCACTGCTTGAACCTTCGAATTTTCTCTTAAAGATGATGTGATGGATGGTGGATGATATCCATAAAGTGCCATAAATGGGGTCATTTTTGCTGCAGTATGGAAGGAAGTGTTATACCACCATTCAACGAGAGGTAACTACTTGACCCATTGTGTTTGTTTATCAGATACAAAACAACGAAGATATCCTTCCAAACATTTATTTACTATCTCAGTTTGACCATCAAATTGAGGATGATAAGATGAGCTATGAGCTAATTGAGTACCCAAACAAAAAAATAACTCCGTCCAAAAATTTCCAGTAAAAATGGGATCTCTGTCGCTCACAATAACCCTTGGGCTTCCATGTAGCTTTTGAATTCTGTCCATAAATGTAGTAGCAACTGTACTTGCTTTAAATGGATGGGATAATGCACAAAAGTGTGCATACTTGGTAAGTCTATCAACTACCACCATGATGACACTCTTTCCTTCGGACTTAGGTAAACCTGTGATAAAATACATTGAAATCTCCTCCCAACGTTGACTTGGAATGGATAAAGGTTGTAGAAGTCCTGGGGTCTTAATTGTTTCCACTTTATTCTGCTGGCAAACCAAACATTCCGCCACAAACTTTCGAATATCAGATTTAAGGCCATCCCAAAAAAATTCTTTCTTCACCCTGTGGTAAGTTTTTTAAAATCTTGAGTGTCCTCCTAAAGGAGAAGTGTGCAATTCCAAAAGAATATTTTGTTTTAGTTGGGAATTCTTACAAAGATATAAGCGATCTTTGTACCATAAGGAATCATTTTTCCAACTAAATGTATCAGATGTACTAGGATCTTGCTGCAACTTTTGAATGAGTGGCCATACATCTTTGTCCTTCTTCCATTCATCTCTTGCTTCAGTTATCCAATCTGGTTGGATAATAGAAATGGCACAAAGCAATGCTTCCACCTCTTCATTCTTTCTTGAGAGTGCATCCGCAACAACATTAAGCTTTCCTTTTTTGTAGATTATTTCAAAGTCATAACCCAACATCTTTGTGACCCATTTTTGCTGCTCTTCTGATGATAGTCTTTGTTCCAAAAAGTGTTTAAGACTATCATGATCAGTTTTTACCTTGAAGTGTCTTCCCATTAGGTAAGTTCGCAATTTCTTTAGTGCATGCAATATTGCTAACATTTCCTTCTCATAAATAGGTTTCTGTAAATACTTTCCTTTGATTGGATGACTTTCAAAAGCAATGGGTCTTCCTTCTTGCATTAAAACAGCACCAATTCCATTTCCTAAGGCATCACATTCTACAATAAAGGTTTTTGTGAAGTCTGGCGTAGCTAAGACCGGTGCTAGGCACATTGCCTCTTTAAGATGTTCAAAGGCCTTAGTTGCTTCATGAGTCCATGAAAATGCATCTTTCTTCAATAATGTTGTTAGAGGTGCTGCTATTCTCCCATAATTCTTAACAAACTTGCGATAATAACCTGTTAACCCGAGAAATCCTCGCAACTTCTTTATGGTTGTGGGGACTTTCCATTCCTTAATGGCTTTAATTTTGTTAGGGTCTACTTTAACACCCTCGTGAGATACAATATGACCCAGATATTCCACCTCTTGTACTCAAAGAAACATTTGGATGTTTTTGCATATAATTGTTTCTCCTGCAATAGTTTGAGCACCCTGTCAACATGTTCAACATGATCCTTCCAAGACCTGTTGTAGATTAGTATATCATCAAAAAATACTAGCACCAATTTTCTAAGGAAGGGTTTGAAAATGGAATTCATCAACCCTTGAAATGTAGAAGGTGCATTGGTAAGGCCAAAAGGCATGACCACAAATTCATAATGACCCTCATGAGTTTGAAATGTTGTTTTCGGAATATCTTCAGTGTTCATTCTAATTTGATGATATCCCGAACGAAGATCCAACTTGGTAAAATAAAATGCTCCATGTAATTCATCCAATAATTCATCAATCACAGGAATGGGAAATTTATCTTTAATGGTGAGCTTATTGAGCTCCCTATAATCCGGACACATTCGCCATGATCCATCCTTCTTGTGTACCAATACTACAGGAGCAGAGAAAGAACTTTGACTAGGTTGAATTATACCGCCTCTAACATTTCTGCAATCATACGTTCAATTTCGCTCTTTTGGAAGTAAGGATATCTATAAGGCCTGATGTTTGGAGGAACACTTCCTGGAATCAAATGAATAGCATGATCATGATCACGAATAGGTGGGAGTCCTTTGAGAGTTTCAAACACCTTGGAATGATTGTCCAAGACTTGTTGGAGATCTGCAGAAATAGATGATTTTGATGTTGGAACTTCTAGTGAGCATAATTGTGCAATTACGCCTAGTTGTTATTTCTTTAGAAGCTTTGTCATGACATTAGAGCTTATTATCTTTCCTGGCTTCCCTGCAATACCCCGTAATTCGACTTTCTTTCCTTCTGAAAAAAAATTCAAGAAAAGTTCTTGAAAATTAAAAGATACCATCCCCAAAGATTGTAACCATTGTACTCCTAGTACAACATCATCAACTCCCATAGGAATGGAAAGCATTGGACTATTCAATACATATTCTCCCATGGTTATCTTGATATTATGGCATTTTCCAGAGCAATTTATAGTTCCTCCATTTGCAACCATCACTTGACATTCTGGTGCTGGGTATAGGAAACAATTCAATTCCTTGGCTACCTTACAATGAATAAAATTATGGGTGCTGTTAGGTCTCTATAATTTGCAAGATTGGAAAATAAAAACTGCAAAGCCTACATATGAACCACTTTAATATTCTAGGATCTAGCCCTCCTGAATCCAGAGAGGGATCTCTCTATAAGTGTGTTTAAAGATGTGATCTTTAAGGCTTGAAATGTGATATTAGGCTAGTTATGAAGAACAAGGGTTTTGTTTGGTTTTGGTTGGACAAAGATATGATGAAGGTGAAGGAAGTCTAAATGAAGGGTGAAGGTGTATGAAAGTGAAAGGATGATTCAGCTGATAAGATAGGCAAGAAGTAGCTTCAATCCATTGGGCTATGGAGTCATAAGAGGATTTAATTGAAAAAGCAAGGTTCAAGAGTGGTCCATGGGGCAATTCATCTATGTCAAAGGATCTCTTTAAGTTGATTTTATGGAATGGAACAATAAGAAATGGAGTGAGGGAAATCAAACAGATGAAGGAACAAAGAGCAGCCTAAGACGAAGTAAGTGCTTAGAAACTATCCTGCTTTGGCATGCACTTAAGAAAGACACAAAATTAATCTAAGATCAGGTAAGTACCTGTTGAAGCCTCAAAAATTGCTACAACAACATTGGGGGATAATCATCCGGTCCGGAGCTTAAAGCAGCTCCTTTTCAATTTGGAGTAGTGGCTCCGACTGGTTAAATTAGGTCCAGTTACCCTTTCCCAAACTCCGATTACTTAAAATATAACTTTCATTCATTAACGGAGAAGAGATATCAAATCAGCTCTCTTTTCTGATTAGGCAAGAGAGTTGATCCTTAAGCTGATATGGAGCTCGGCCAAGCCACGACTAAGTTATGTCTTACAATTAGCCTAACTATTCTAACCTAATTGATTTTATATTATTAAATTATTGTTAATTGTAAATCCTAAATGCTAAAATAACACATTGTTAATGCTACACTATTGTTAAAGTCTTTATGTTAAGTATTAAAGTATTCCTATTTAT
Organism: Pinus albicaulis; assembly: GCA_034641835.2. Lineage (NCBI taxonomy): Eukaryota > Viridiplantae > Streptophyta > Pinopsida > Pinales > Pinaceae > Pinus > Pinus albicaulis. The sequence goes on from CM076579.1 coordinate 535,793,277, forward strand.
CTCATATATCAAATCTAAACTAATATATCTTATGTTATTATGTTAATTAACTAACTATACTATATAAATAAATATACCTTAAAATATACTAATACTAAATTATAATAATATTACTATATTATAATATTATTAATATAGTTCTAACAATAAAACTAAATATTTGATGTAGTTTATAATATATCTATGATAAAATATAAAATAAATGTTAATTAAACTAAGTGATGTTATTATTATTATAAGGAAAACATTTATTAGGATCTAGTTAAATGCACTATTATAATTAAAATTCTAATTACATTATACTATTATTAAATGTTAAATATTATTTAATAATTAATATGCTAAAAGCTAACTTTAAGAAACCTATGATAACCTATAAAATGAATTTAAATAATGTTATTTTTATTATGAAAAGTAAATATTAAAAATGAATTAGTAATTAGTATGCTAAAGCTAACTTTAAAAAGAAAGCAGAAAATATGAATTCTAATGTTAAAAATAAATGGACTATTATACACTATATTACATTAGTCTTTATGATTGATTTTTTAGATGTTTTAGATAAAGATTAAAATCAATCATAAAGAATTGACTAATATAAGAGTTGAATTGTATCACTGAGAACCAAAAATGTTTGCCTTTTATGTAGATTTCATTTACAGATACAAAATTAAATCTAAGACGAAAATCTTATCTCGTACTAAGATGGGATAACCCTCTCTTAATCCGAGAGCAAATTAAATAAAAATAGAAGAAAGACAGGGTAATGATTAAATTCACTATATAATTTCCATTAATTAAAAGAAAAAATTCATATTAATTAATGGGATAAAAGCAAAGTACATTTGCAAATTAAATATAAGAAATTATTATTTAATCACAAATATATTTCAGTGAATTTGTTCTAAATAAAATAGGGGAAAATACTGGTTTTATGATCGAATTCACTATGTAGTTTCCATTAATTAAAAGAAGAAATTCATATTAATTAATGGAATAAAAGTAAAATATATTTACGAATTAAATATAAGAAATTATTATTTAATCGCAAATATATTTCAGTGAATTCGATATTGATCCGATCTCGTTCTGCCTCTTGGAGATAGCTCCTGCAAAGCTTCAAATCATATTAAAATTGAACCAACAGAAATGTTATGTATCAATAAAAATATATTTTAGAGTAGAAATAGAAATCAATTATAAAACTTGGACACAAATAAAAATTCAGCATTCAGGTAGAAATACTCATAAATGGAAATTCAAAATCAATGCCAAAGCTTTGCTTACAAAATATGCAATCATTAAGAATTTGAGACCTATGTTTTTATTACATGCATAAATGCTAAGCAATATTACAAAGGCCAAAAAACTCTCTTACAATCTTTACAATCATCTCCTCTACACAAAACAGAAATGCCAAAAGTGAAGATTGAATGATAGCAAAGAATCCCCTATACTGGATCGCGACCCTTCCTCTTTCTAACCTGTAGAGTCTCCTTCAAACCGTTGAAAAACTGATTTAAAAAAATTTCTCCACCCTTACAAATGTATCTCTGATGGCTTTATATAAGGCTGCTTTAAACTTCTGTTTGCCAAAAATAAAATTTATTGAGCTAAAATTGAGATAAGGGATTCGAATCCCTCTCTCCATTCATTTCCTTATACTTAGGGATAAAGACCCTCAAAACTTTAGCGCTGAAATTAATTGTCAAAATCCAAAATAGACTTAGGATATAATTAAAACTTCTAGTGGTCAACAAACCGGGCGCGTTGAATGGATCGTTACATGTGATTAGGCGAGCAAACTCCGGTGATTGCGGTTACATCTGGCAGACTTGTTTTACCCGTTGCGGTTTAAACGCAACACATCACATGTTTCCGCAGTTATAATTGATGATTAACACGAATCCCGATAAAGTTTATAAACTGGCGGTCGATCCAAATATTCCCGTGGTAGTTAATATACCTGTCACATGCAAATGTGGTTGTGATATGATAAAACGTTATAACACTGCAGTATATGACATAAAAAAAACGCTGTGGGTTTTTATAAGATTTTCTATATCAAATGTATTAACCATCGAATTTTTTCCACGTGGTAATCAATGCCACATGACAATACGGTTATGAAAAAAATGTTTGTAGGTTTTAAATAAAGTTTTATATCAAATGTATTAACCATCGAATGTTTATAATGATGTGTTTGTATTGTAGTTTAGGTTTAATACATAAGTTTTATTTTTGTGCTTATTATGTTTAGTTTTTTTTTGTTTTTTATGTTTAGGATTAATTTTTAAGATCTTAGACTATAACCTAGGTCTTAAATAATGTGAATAGTTTTTAGACTTAGGTTTTAGAAGTTTTAGATCTAGGATTGAATTTTGATGTAAATTCCACTTATTTATTATATCATAGTTTTAGGTTTGATATTTTTTATATATGATTTGTTTTGTGTTTTTTATTTTTAAAAGAATTTAATATATTTACAATTTTATATTTAAAATATTCAATAAAAATAAAGTGTTTTTATTTTTTAGATTTTGATGTTTTAAATAAGAAAATAAATATTATTTTTTAAATTAATCTAATGTTTTTATAAATTATTAAAATAATGAAATTATATTCATTTATATATAAAAATGGATAAAAAGATAAATTAATGATTCATTCCTTTATTAATGGATATATCAAATCAAGTGAAGGAGGTAAACAATCAATGTGGAATGCGAAATGATGCGCTAAGTCATGTGGAAGAAATGCCAACTAGTGAAGTCAAATACCAGATGCGATGTGATGTGACAACCGAAGATGCCACTTTATCTTCAATTGATCATTTATGAAAATATTTCCATGAATGCAAAAGGCAACAAGGAGGTGCAAAAAATATGATCAAAACCATGAGGCAAGTGGTAAATTTTCAAGTAGTCAAGAATGTCAATAAGGAAGGGAGTTGGAAAAGGAAGGATCCCTAAAATCAAGCAAATATAAAATAAAAGGCCTTTAAACAAGTGCATGTCACAACGATTAATCCAAATGAGGTCAAAATGAATTAATATAGATCAATAAGAACAAATCAAACCCATTTAGGTTTTTCCTCGTTTTCAAATTTCAATAGTAGTACTATCAAGTAATCGTTTAAAAGGGTCCCTGTTTTTCATTTATAAATGAAAAATGGGGGAGTTGTATTTCACTAAAACAGTACCTTGATACTATCCTGCTTTTGATACACTTTCAAGAGAAAACATTTAAAACACATAGAACAGATTAATATCAAGTAAAGACTTTAACTTAGCTTGCTTTCAGCATATTCAAAAGGAAAACATTCATGATAAACATAAAAATTAGTCTAAGGAAAGGTATGTACTTGGAAACTAGCCTTCTTTCAACATACTCTTAAGGGAAAATTTCAAACAACCTTTGGAGAAGAAACTAGAAGACAGGGTAAACCATAAACTTTCCTAGTCCAACTCTACTTAGCAAGTAATGAAAATAACATTCAAGAACAATGTTTGAAGTTTAGACAGTAAGGCATGGGCTCACCAACATTCCTTAACTACTTGGACTGTATTAAATCATTCTTAAATACACAAAGGAGGAAAACATAGAGATAAAGCTTATCAGTAAGAGTAGGGTACTTGTGAGAGTAAATCCTAATCAACTTGTATTTGATGCTCAAACCAGTTACAATCATCAAGTCCAGTGGGTCTCTACAGCTTCAAACTTCTCATCTTAGCTTATGTATCTTCAATTACAAACAGAGCTTCAGCAGCTTCAGAAAACTATTTACATGCTACAGATATCCAGAGACCAACCTTTATCTCATCTTCTATAGAAGTATTTATAGAAGAAATGAGGAGGTGGGATGACAGGAAAGATCTCTCGGCTCAATTAATAAAAGTTAATGCTTCTCGGCCTTTGAGGGGTTCAATGGAGAAATTTTCTGATATTTCCTCTGTATTAATTGGTTTTCATTAAGTTTTAGGCTACTTGGCAGAGTTTGTTGACTTTAAAGCTCTTGAAGCAGGTTGGCAATAACTCTGCTTGTCTTTAGGCAAAATATCACTGACTTAGACAATAACTCTGCCTACTTTTGATTTATTGAAAGTTGCAGGTGGCACTTTGGTAGATGGGGAGGATTCAATTAGCCTCTGATGTGGCAGTGGAGGCTTTTCGGACTGATAAATTTCCTTTTTTTATCCTAAAACACCTTTAATCTGTCTTTGCTCTGTGTTTTAGGCCTAATTAGGCTTTGATCTTTATTTCCAGTCTTTATTCTTTAACAACTGTAGATTAGGCCTTTGATTCTCGAATTGGTGCCTTAATCCCTTTAAACTCTGGTTAAAAACATTAATCTTCACTTTTTCTTTGATCTTATGCTGTGACACTGATACTCTTCATTTTTGGTGTTTACTGTGTTGCGGGCGCGCAGAAGGTTTTATAATATTGCCAATGCTCATGAGGCACGGGCGAATTCATAGTTTTAAAACCTTGTAGACTCCTTTTCTTCGTGAATAATGGCCTGGGGATTGTCATCCCTGGCCTTTGTTTCATTTTGAAACTATGGAGAAAACCTTATATCCTGCAAAAAAACACACAAAAGTTATAAAAAACCTGCGAAGAATAGGTACAAAGATGCTTTGGAGGTTTTGGGCATGAGATTAAATCGTAGCCGTTGGATGAGCACAACCAACGGTTAAGATTGCTTGATGGGGTTCAATTGGGAGGCGATTGGGTAAACGACGGTAAGATTAAGTCTGAGCCGTTGGATAAACAAAATGAACGGTTGAGATTAAGCAGTGAAATGTTTGGGGAGAGCAGAAGGATGGCGGATGAAATGGGGGGTGAGAATAGATTAGAGTTGTTCGATCAAAAGGATGAACGGTGGGGATTTATCGTTGAGACGATCGGGTGAAAAGGCGAATGGAAAAAGACTCGGGGTTGCAAAACAAACTGAGCCGTTGGATTAAAATGATGGACGACAGAGATCAAAAGGTGAAAATTTAATGCAGTGGAGAAGGTGGTTTAGCGAAAAACTAGAAGGGTTTTCGCGTTATTTTTGGGTGGTAAATGGTTTCGCCAAAAAAAATGCGATATTGTTCATTAGTTGACACGTGTCCTTTTCAAAACCGCTTGTTTCGGACTTTTTTTCAGGCGTTAATGTTCAGGCGGAAATATTTTGTGAAACGGGAAATCAACCGTTGGATCGGCGGAGCCAGATCGGACGGTGTGGAAAGATTGCAATGGAGGAAGTTGCGCGGGATAGATCTTGACCGTTGGATCTATAGGAATGGACGGCGAAGATCTGTCGATGGGGGAGAATGAGAAGGGCGAGGTTCAAAAGTGGAGTTAATGTGGACCGTTGGATTTGAGGAAATCAATGGCGGGGATTTGATCGGAGGTTGGGATGGTGGAGGGTTATGCGACGGGCGAGTGCGATGTGATTAAGCGCTGGCTGTTAGATCTTTCTGAATGAACGGTTGGGATCTCATCAGAGCATCACATCGGTGGAGGCCAAAGGCAAGGGATTAAGCTTTTTACGATTGTGCGATTATGTGAGGGCCGTCGGATTAGAGGGGAGATCAACGGTCCATACTTAATAGGAGGGGTAACGGAGAGAGGTGATGAGCGGAGTGCGACGAGATATTAGCCATTGGTTCTTGTTGATTCGACAGCTAAGATTTAATAGGGAAGAATGGCATCGGAGGAGGGCAAGGGAAAGAACAAAGGGAATTTTGCGATGCGATGGTGTACTGACCGTCGGATAGGAAGGATGATCGACGACTGAGATTTTCTCTGAGGGATTGCATCGGAAAATTTTTGAAGGATATGAAGAAAAGGGAGGAACCAATGCAGACTTGTGATGTGATGAGCCGATGACCGTTGATCTATTTAGATCGACGGTCGATAATCGTTGCAAATTTGAACTGTCGGGTTTTATTAAAACACAATGAAAAGTCGGGTTTTACGAAATACAAAGGAAAATAAGAAAATGAGGGTTTACAACGGGGGTTTAGACCCTTTAAGCGCTCGATTGCGGGGCTTAAGGTCTTATGAGGCGAAGGGTTACAGTAGTTAAGCCCTCGGGGGCTAAAAACCTTTATAATGGAAAAAGATTGTTTTTAGGCTTAAAAATAGAGTTTTTGAGGCAAAATGAGAGTTCTGATAGAGGAAAGAGGGAATTTTAAAACCAAGTAAAGGGGAAAAAAGGTTTTAAAAGGGGTTTTGGTTGATTTGGATACCAAATGAAGGTAATTTGGAGGATTTATATGGAGGAAAGAAGGGATAAAAATGGGGCTTTTATGAATGAAAGGAGGCGTAAAAATGATGGGAAAATGGGGTTTTGAGCAGTCTTCTTTAGGCCAACAGCAGGTTCTTTAGGAATATGAGGGAAACAGTAGTGAAGATTATCTTAAAGGATACAGATCATCATAAGACTTCAAGAACTCACAATTTTGAACATGAATTGTTTCTTGAAGGTTACAAAAAAAATTTAGCCACCATTTGATATGAAAAATTTTATAGGTGGCTAACAACAGCTCCAACTTGGGATGATAGCTCCTTGGAGGTGTCAAGAACCTCAGATCAGTGTTATCTAGATGTAGATCAGTGGCTTTTTACCTTGACAACCTTTTCTTCTTCTTTGATCAACTGCTTATAAGATGATTAGAGCATTTGATATCAGTAGAAAAATTCATCCCCAAACAACTATCTACACAAGCTACTTCCTAGTATTTTTTCTTCTGAAGGTGCATTTGGACTTGCATACCTTAAACATCAACATTTTATTCTTTTATTAAAAACATAAAACTATTCTAAGTCTACCCTTATTTCTCCATGAACTCAGATTAAATAGTTGAGTTCATAAGCTTCTCTACCTAGCTACTATCCGTCAGGATTAGACTGTCTGACAGATTTTTATTCTCTAAATTCTAAAACAGAAATTCAAAAACAGCCAAGCTAGGATTAAGTAGTCTAACTTGCTGTAGGTCTATGGCATAAAAACAAGCTGCACATAGACTTTTATTGCAGAAAATTTAAAACAAAATTGTGAAGGCTTAAGATCTGAAATTTTAAAAACATCCTTCATCTTTCTTCAGCTCTGATTTGAGTTTGTTTGAGCTATCTTTCTTTCTTTTCTGGTTCAAGTTTTGAGCTTATTGGAACCAGTTCTTCTATCTTTGGCTCAATATTCGAACAGATTAGAGCCATTCTTCCTTTTGAAACTCATGGGTTTAGATTTTGAGCTTGTTTGAACCCTTTTTCTTCTATTCTAATGTATCTAACTGATAAGCCAAGATTAAGTTGTTTGGAAAATCTGATTCACTAACCTATTAGCAGTAAATTGAAAAAACTAATTAGTCATGATTAGTCTGTATGACTAACTAGAAGTGTGTTTTTAGGAGTAGCATTTGAGCTTACACACTTTCAGACTTTGTTTCTCTTTTTTGGTATGGGGTTGTACCTTTCTTGTTTTCATTTCTGCCCTCTTTTCTCTTTTCTATTTTCTATTGTTTTTGTACTTTTCTTTTTTCTTCAAGAAAAAAATCAAAAACTAAATAAATGCTAAAAACTGAGATTTATTGACATTCCTATCTAACCTATTCTATCTTGGAATATTTACACTTTTCATATGATACAAAAGTGCCAATGCAGCCAGTTGAGTAGTGATAAAAAGAAAAAGAAACACTGGCTGCTTGTCAGGGGTATCCATATTACATTTTGAATATTAATCTTCAAAACCAAGGCTATCACAGAAGGTGTCAAATTTTCATTCATTTGGCTCTTCCAAAGGATCCATGCTTGATAATTTGAGCCAGTTGGGGTCTCCACACACTCTTCCATAGGATCAATAAAGAAAAGATGAAGATTCTCTTTTTTTTGGCCCTCCATGGTTGGTAGATTGTCTGCTTCTAAGACATCAACTTTGAGGAGTATATCTTTAGTATGTTGCTTGGAAGCATCATCATCCTTAACCTGCAAATCAACAAGCAGTGAAATTTCTTCTTTCTCTAAATCTATGCTTGCTTCTGATAAAAATTCAGGTTATTTGAATGACAGATTGAGATCAGTAATGGGAGAAGTTTTTTCTTGAAAAGATGGTATATCCTCAGTAGGACATTCTTCTATTTGTTTTTCTCCCTCTTCTTCATCATCATCTGAACTAGAGGACTCATCATATCTGGCAGTGCTGTCCTCTTCTAGCTTTGAGATCTCCTGATTTGGTGGGCCGAGCTCTATGAAAAGACTAACATATTCTTGAGCAGGGGTTTCTTTGATTACCTCAACCCTTTTAGGAGAAGGTTCAGGGTATTCAAATTGCTCAAGATTTTCTTCATTGCTTTCTTCCTCATCCTCTAAACTAAAAGGCTACTGACTTCCACCTTCATGGAAATTATTACTGATGATCTAATATAAAGCAGAGTGAAGATTCAATGAATCTTCACCTACTACTAGATTTTCATAACTTTCTTCATCAGTATCATAGATAGCCTGACTTGTCTCATCACTTTCATGAAGTTGATAGACATGATCCTCCTTCCACAAATCTACTGATGATGGTCCTGCAGGATTAGATTCTATTTGGAAAAAATCATCATCAGATAGATAAAAACTAGAAGAATCATAACTATAAGCAATGTGACCAATCAAACCTACTGGATTCTCAGCAAGTCTTTCTTCAAAATAATCTGCAAGCTCATCTTCTAATTTGGAATTTGGTTTATCATACATGATTTTCATGTTTCTTATGTCTTGCAGTGATCTGGTTTGTTTTTCTTGAGGGAAAAGTGTGGGTCCCTTTGAATAAGCATTTCTAGCTTCAACCTCATATTCTTCCTCTTTTATGTTTATCAAGCTGTTGGTTGTCTCTATAAGTTTTTTCAACTTGGCTTCTGTAGAGATCAGCCTTATTTTCTCTGCTTAGTCTTTCTTTATTGCATTTAATCTTTCCTCCCTGCACCATATGTTGTATTTGATAGTAATTGCTATGTTTTTCATTTCTTCCAGGCTAGAAGGTTCTCTTTCTCTTATACGGAATTCCACCTCAGGGTCAAAAGAAATTGGATAGTGCACTAAGGCCCATGCCAAAGGTGGTTTTATCTTAGTAGGTATTGCATTGTATACCTTATTGAACCTGGCTAAAAATTCTTGTACTGTCTCCCCTGGTTGTCTTCTCAAGTTCTGGTATTCTTCTAGGATGAGGAAAACATTTCCTAGGACTACCCATTTATCAAGGAAAACTTGAGCAAATTGATGAAAATTGATAATGCTTGCAGCTGGAAGGTCTTTAAACCAACTTTTAACCTTTCCTTGTAATGATAAGGCAAACATTCTAATACGCGCATCATATTCTTCTATTTCAAACAAGTCAAGTAAATCCTCAAGACTTTGAACATGTTGCTCAGCAGTGATCTTTTCATTTTCTCCATAAAAAAGGGGCAGCTTATCTGTAAGTTCTGCAGGAAGGGGCTAGAAGATAAGAGGAAAAACTAGAGGCTTATATCTTTCTATGACCTTTGTGGGTGTAGGTAGTGCAACAAGAGGCCTATGACTGCGTGAAGTTTCATTATGGGTGAGAGATACAACATGAGGCTTTTGTTCCACTAGGTTTTTCACAGGTGTATAGTTCTGCTCATGTTTTGAAATCTGAGGCTTGAGATCTTTCCCATAATCAGTGTGGATCTCATCTTTGTATACTTGAGCAGGCTTAAAGTAGGGCAGAACATAGTTATAGATAAAAACAATGAATTCTTTAAACCAAATCCAGCCTGAATGTTCTATCCTTCTGGAATGTCTGGCCATGTCTCAAGTTCTTCCTCCAGTGGAGTCTTTTGGTCTTTTGGGAGTTATAGAATGTGGAGTCGCTAGGTGGAAAATTTTTAGCTCTTAAGGAGGTAAATTGTTTTATGGTTCCACCACCATGTTTATTATGAATACCAATCTAAAGAGATTATGGGTCTTTTGATGTTTTAAGGGTATCTAAGATGAAATTAACTCATATCTTCCCCAGTGGAGTCACCAGAATGTTAGGTCTCTATAATTTGCAAGATTGGCAAATACAAACTGCAAATCCTACATATGAACCACTTTGGGATTCTAGGATCTAGCCCTCCTGAATCCAGAGAGGGATCTCTCTATAAGTGTGTTTAAAGATGTGATATTTAAGGCTTGAAATGTGATATTAGGCTAGTTATGAAGAACAAGGGTTTTGTTTGGTTTTGGTTGGAAAAAGATATGTTGAAGGTGAAGGATGTCTAAATGAAGGGTGAAGGTGTATGAAAGTGAAGGGATGATTCAGTTGATAAGATAGGCAAGAAGTAGCTTCAATCCATTGGGATATGGAGTCATAAGAGGATTTAATTGAAAAAGCAAGATTCAAGAGTGGTCCATGGGGCAAGTCATCTATGTCAAAGGATCTCTTTAAGTTGATTTTATGGAATGGAACAATAAGAAATGGAGTGAGGGAAATCAAACAGATGAAGGAACAAAGAGCAACCTAATACCAAGTAAGTGCTTAGAAACTATCCTGCTTTGGAATGCAGTTAAGAAAGACACAAAAGTAATCTAAGATCAGGTAAGTACCTTGATAGTATCCTGCTTTTGATACAATTTCAAGAGAAAACATTTAAGACACATAAAACAGCTTAAGATCAAGTAAAGACTTTAACTTAGTCTGATTTCAGCATATTCAAAAGGAAAACATTCATGATAAACATAAAAATTAGTCTAAGGACAGTTAAGTACTTGGAAACTAGCCTGCTTTCAACATACTCTTAAGGGAAACTTTCAAACAACCTTTGGAGAAGAAACTAGAAGACAGGGAAAACCATAAACTTTCCTAGTCCAACTCTACTTAGCAAGTAATGAAAATAACATTCAAGAACAATGTTTGAAGTTTAGATAGTAAGACATGGGCTCACCAACATTCCTTAATTGCTTGGACTGTATTAAAACATTCTTAAATACACAAAGGAGGAAAACATAGAGATAAAGCTTATCAGTAAGAGTAGGATACTTGTGAGAGTAAATCCTAGCTCTATATTTGTTGTTCTTTATAGAGAAAAGTGGACAGAATGAAAACATAAATAAAAATAACAATTACAATAAGAAACACATCACCATTGAAATAGACCAGGATCCCATAAATCAGCTTGTATTTGATGTTCAAACCAATTACAATCATCAAGTCTAGTGGGTCTCTACAACTTCAAACTTCTCATCTCAGGTTATGTATCTTCAATTAAAAACAGAGCTTTAGCAGCTTCAGAAAACTATTTATATGCTACAGATATCCATAGACCAACCTTTATCTCATCTTCTACATAAGTATTTATAGAATAAATGAGGAGGTGGGATGAGAGAAAAGATCTCTCGGCTCAATTAATACAAGTTAATTCTTCTCGGCCTTTGAGGGGTTCAATGGAGAAGTTTTCTGATATTTCCTCTGTATTAATTGGTTTTCATTAATTTTTAGGCTACTTGGCAAAGTTTGTTGACTTTAAAGCTCTTGAAGCAGGTTGGAAATAACTCTACCTGTATTTAGGAAAAATATCACTGACTTATGTAATAACTCTTCCTACTTCTAATTTATTGAAAGTTTCAGGTGGCACTTTGGTAGATGGGGAGGATTAAATTAGCCTCTGATGTGGCAGTGAAGGCTTTTCGGATGATAAATTTCCTTATTTTATCCTAAAACACCTTTAATCTATCTTTGCTCTGTGTTTTAGGCCTAATTAGGCTCTGATCTTTATTTTTGGTCTTTATTCTTTAACAACTGTGGATTAGGCCTTTGATTCTCGAATTGGTGCCTTAATCCCTTTCAAATCTAGTTAAAAACATTAATCTTCACTTTTTCTTTGATCTTATGTTGTGACACTGATACTCTTCATTTTTGGTGTTTACTGTGTTGCAGGCACGCAGAAGGTTTTATAATATTACCAATGCTCATGAGGCATGGGCGAATTCATAGTTTTAAAACCTTGTAGAATCCTTTTCTTCGTGAATAATGGCCTGGGGGATCGTCATCCTTGGCCTTCGTTTCATTTTGAAACTGTGGAGAAAACTTTATATCCTGCAAAAAAACACACAAAAGTTATAAAAAACTTGCGAAGAATAGGTTCAAGGATGCTTTGGAGGTTTTGGGCATGAGATTAAATCATAGACGTTGGATGAGCACAACTAAGGGTCAAGATTGCTTGATGGGGTTCAATTGGGAGGCAGTTGGGTAAATGGTGGTAAGATTAAGTCTGAGCCGTTGGATAAACAAAATGAACAGTTGAGATTAAGTAGTGAAATGTTTGGGGAGAGCAGAAGGATGGCGAATGAAATGGGGGGTGAGAATAGATGAGAGCCGTTCGATCAAAAGGATGAACGATGGGGATTTATCGTTGAGACGATAGGGTGAAAAGGCGAATGGAAAAAGACTTGGGGTTGCAAAAAAAACTGAGTCGTTGGATTAAAATGATGGACGACAAAGATCAAAAGGCGAAAATTTAATGCAGTGGAGAAGGTGGTTTAGCGAAAAACCAGAATGGTTTTCGCATTATTTTTGGGTGGTAAATGGTTTCACCAGAAAAAATGCGATATGGTTCATTAGCTGACATGCGTCCTTTTCAAAACACCCTGTTTCAGACTTTTTTTCGGGCGTTAATGTTTGGGTGGAAAGATTTTGCGAAACGGGATATCAGCCGTTAGATCGGCGGAGCCAGATCGGACGGTGCAGAAAGATTGCGATGGAGGAATTTGCACGAATAGATCTTGACCATTGGATCTATAGGAATGGATGACATAGATTTGTTGATGGGGGAGAATGAGAAGGGTGGGGTTCGAAAGCAGAGTTAATGTGGACCGTTGGATTTGAGGAAATCAACAGCGGGGATTTGATCGGAGGTTGGGATGGTGGAGGGTTACGCGATGGGCGAGCGTGATGCGATTAAGCATTGGCCGTTAGATCTTTCTGAATGAATGGTTGGGATCTCATTGGAGCATCGCATCGGCGGAGGCCAAAGGCAAGGGATTAATCTTTTTGCAATTGTGCGATTATGCGAGGGTCGTCGAATTAGAGGGGAGATCAACGGTCCATACTCAATCGGAGGGGTAATGGAGAGAGGTGATGGGCGGAGTGCGACGAGATCTTAGACGTCAGTTCTTGTGGATTCGACGGCTAAGATTTAATCGGGAAGAATGGCATCGGAGGAGGGTAAGGGAAAGAACAAAGGGAATTTTGCGATGCGATGGTGTACTGACCATTGGATCTGAAGGATGATCGACGGCTGAGATTTGCTCTGAGGGATTGCATCGGAAAATTTTTGAAGGACATGAAGAAAAGGGAGGACCCAATGCGGACTTGCGATGCGATGAGCTGATGACCGTTGATTGGTTTATATTGACAGTCGATATTCGTTGCAAATTCGAACTGTTAGTTTTTATTAAAACACAATGAAAAGTCAGGTTTTACGAAATACAAAGGAAAATAAGGAAATGAGGGTTTACAACGGGGGTTTGGACCCTTTAAGCGCCCGGCTGTGGGGCTTAAGGTCTTATGAGGCAGAGGGTTACGGTAGCTAAGCCCTCGGGGGTGAAAAACCTTTATAATGGAAGAATACTATTTTTAGGCTTAAAAACAGAGTTTTTGAGGCAAATTGAGAGTTTCGGTAGAGGAAAGTGGGAATTTTAAAACCAAGTAAAGGGGAAAAAAGGTTTTAAAATGGGTTTTGGTTGATTTGGAAACCAAATGAAGGTAGTTTGGAGGATTTCCATCGAGGAAATAAGGGATAAAAATGGGGCTTTTATGAATGAAAGGAGGGGTAAAAATGATGGGAAAATGGGGTTTTGAGCAGTCTTCTTTAGGCCAACAGCAGGTTCTTTAGGAATATGAGGGAAACAACAGTGAAGATTATATTAAAGGATAAAGATCATCATAAGACTTCAATAACTCACAATTTTGAGCATGAATTGTTTCTTGAAGGCTACAAAAAAATTTTAGCCACCATTTGATATGACAAATTCTATAGCTGGCTAATAGGTGCTACCTAAATCAATTAACACTATTACCTTTTTCTTCTTGATATGTCCTTCTATCTTGAGATTTTGAGTAGTGGTAATTCCTGCCAATGCATTACACGATATGGTCAGACTCATTTCTTCCTCTTCTAGGGCTAGTTCCTGGTGTATATCCTCTTCTTGTTCATTTTCTTCTTCCTCTTCACAATCTATGTAAAATAATTTGTTCTCAACACACTTATGACCTTTAGTGTATTTGCTATCACAACTGTAGCAAAGCCCTTTTGCTCTTTTTTCTTCCAATTGTTGTGGTGTCAACCTTGTAGGTTGTGGAAATCTAGGCATAGCAACACTTCCTTCTTTATAGAATTGAGTGGTAGGCTTCCTTGTCGCCACAATTTTACATTCAACTTTTCTTGCCAACCTGAATGCCTTCTCCAATGAATCAGGTTCCAAAACACGAACTTCATGTTGTATGTTATCCTTTAGAGTGCCTATGAAGAGATCAATCCTGTGTTCCTCCGGAATATCAGTTACCCTTATATTCAATTTTTGGAAGTCCTCAATGTGCTGCCCCACTAAACCCTTTTGTTTGAGATTTATCAATTGGCTAAAGAAGGTGTCGCTCTTTGTATCCTCATAATGTGCTATCATTTCCTCCGTAAAAATTGATCAAGTGACAATTTTTTTACGGGAGCAAAGCCATCGATACCATACAAATGTATTTTGTTCTAAATGTAAAGTTGCAATGCGTACCTTTTGTGTGTTTTGCACATTATGGAGATCAAAATATTGCTCCATTTGTAGTATCCATGTTGTAGGATCCTTTCCATCAAACTTCCTCATATCCATTTTTGGAATATGGTGGTTCTTCCCGCTAACATTAGAGTTTATGAAGTCACGATTAACATTTATTTTTTTCTCATCATGAGTTTCCTCTACTATATTTTCACCATTAGGAAACATTTCTTGTACCGACTTTGTCAAACCTTCCATGTCTGCTTTTAGATCATTCTTCATGTTTTCCATGTTGTCTTTCATTTTTTCATCGATCTTAGCTTCCATGTCATCCATCTTAGATTCCATTCCATCTATCTTAGATTCCACACCTTTCTTCAAACCATCCATCTTCGCTTCCACGCCTTTCTTCAAAACATCCATTTCATTTTTTGTTGCTTTTTGTGAGAGCGAAATTTGGTGCACTTGCTCTTGTAATTTTGATAGATCATGTTGCAATTCTTCATCTTCATGAGTCATAGTAGAGCCTTCTAAAGGCTTAATGGGTGTTGAATTATTTTTACGGGGCATTTTTTTTTTTTAACCCAATACTGATATATATTCCAATATATGCCCTTGTAATAAATTCAAATTGATTCTTCAAACAAGACTTATGCAATTCGTAAAAAAAATACACACCTTTTTCTTACTTTTGAGGAGCTCGATATTGAAATTGGATTATCTTTATGATTGCAACTCTTCAATATTTGAAATTGGACAATGAGGTAGCCTTCTGAATTATATTTCGAATGGCACAGGTCTGACTTGATTTGGATTCTCCAAGGCAAAGTTATGTCCAATCTCCCATAATGACCTAATTATGGACTGGTTCAGTAGAGAAAAATTGTACGAATTTCCACGTGTCACTGTTTCGTCTTTTAGCTCTAAAATTGATAGCAAAGAAACTAAAGTTTGTGTGATTGCAACCACTTTTTATGGAATTCCAATTCGATGCTCAGAGAGAGAGCTATGAAGATTTTCCCACGATCACATTTTTGAGATGAAATTCAGGAGCTTGAAAAATCACTACCTTCCACAGATCATATCTCCGAAAATATTACGAACCAAGCTCTGAAAATTTTTGATGAGTTTCCTTAGGATTTCAGCTTCGCGTCCTAAAAATTTCAGATTCTGAACATTCATAGAAAAAACGTTATAGCAAAAATGCCACGATTACCTGTTTAGATTAAATTGAGGAGCTTGCAAAAAGACCTAACTTCCATAGATCATATCTCTGAAAATATTGCGAACCAAGCTCTAACATTTTTTGACGATGTTCCTCAGGATTTAGGCTTCGCACCCTAAACATTTCAGCTTCTAAAACTTCGTAGAAAAAAATTTATAGCGAAAATACCATGATGGCCTGTTTAGAGCAGCGAAACCCTAGAATCCAAAGCTCTGATACCAAATGTTGTGAAACCAGATCCAAAAATAGAAGAAAAGAGATATCAACACCTTAGAAATAAGCCACTTCGAGGGGGAAACCTCCAATACATTACATGAATGAACAATTCTTGGATGATACAAATTACAAAACGTCCTTTCTATATATAGGAGTCCATGGGGCCATAATGTAATCCTAGTGGGGCCACAATGTAATCCTAGCCGACCTAACAATAATAATTTAAGGGCACAATAATAACAATATGGGGGTTACAAGGGTACAATAATAAAAATAAGGGGGTTACACTAACAACAATAAGGGACTATACTAGTAATATAGGGACCTAGCAGATTTTATTCATGTTTTCAATAAACATGGGCCTCCTTACCCATTTATTTAGCTGCAATATGATAAAAACAAAATTCTAATGTTCCATTTAGCCATGTTCTAAAATGGGAACATTACACGAGTTGCACTGGATTTAGAACAACGAACACTACACGGTCATTTAGGTTTCATGTCATTATGAGAACTTTGATTTTTGAGTGAAAATTTGATCACCTGATCAACCATAAATGTTCCTAATTTAGTAATTTTTCCCTCCCGTTCTCCAATTCCTAGTAGCTATGCCAAATTTTTGGAATCCCTGGAAGATTTAGGATCACCAGGTCATCTTTTGCAACATTCACACTAACCCCTCCAAGCTCATCCTAAACTTGTGTAAATCTGGTGAGATGCTGCAAAATAGTATCCTTCTTATGCATCTTGATATTTCAAAGTTTGTCTTTTAGGGCCAATTTTCTATGGTCACTTCTATTCTAGAATAGCTCTGTTAGTTCCTTCCACATTATGAAAGGAGTTTCTTTCCCATGGATATTTGAGACAATGTGGTCTCACACTCCCTCCAAGATTATTCTCCTTGCCTTGAGTACATATTTCTTCCATTGGGATAGGTTCTGGGAATCATCTAATATTGGTTTTCGAATGTATGTCTTGACATATTCCAGCAATCCATTTGCATGAAGCACCGCCTCCAAGTGATCCTTCTAGGAAATGAAATTCGAGCTTCCTTCCAAGGCATAATCTAATCTTGGTTTTGGAGTGTATGTCTTGACATATTCCAACAATCCATTTTCTGATGAAGCACTGCCTCCATGTGATCCTTCCAGGAAATGAAATTCGAGCATCCTTCCAAGGCATAATATAATCTTAGTCCGTTGCAGGTCATCTTCCCAACTCTAAAGAGATCTTGATACACTGAAGTTTCAAATTCAAACCTTTTGAGGAAAAAATTCAAAATTATTGTTCTAATGTGAATCTTTCTCTAATACCATGTAGAAATATGGTGATAGAATTGCAACTGCTCAAGAAATTTAATCTAAATGAAGAGACACAATTCTACTCTATCGCTTTGGAGAAATTAATTGACAATTTATAACAACATTCATAAACATGCATCAATCACATAAAGAAGTACACAAATTTATCTATGGGAAACCTACTGGTAAAAACCCCTTAAGACTTCTTGCATTAATCAGATGAATAGATAATGTATTACAATTGATTTCCCGCCTTGAGAATAAGCTGCAAATGAATAAGTCATCTCTCTACTTAATGATAAACTTTGACCCATACTTAGACATTTGATGCCTTTACTTGAGATCCTATTTCCTTGCATAAGAACTAATGAATTAAGCACCCATATTTTAGGAATTTTACTCCAATTGATTTTTAAATTCCCAAGGTTGATCCTCTGACTATGTGCAACACCTATACACTCAATACTAGTCTACAACTGATGTTACGCTGCCTTGGAATCTCCAACATAGATGGGGAGCTAGAAATATCTACATGCAATTACTATTTTTGGTTTCTTGATCGGTTAATCAGATGATCACTTAGACTACTGTCCCAGTGCACAATTGACATCCAACTAGTTCCATCAACAGTTAGAACTAGTTTAACTGAATACATCTGGAAATAATTAAACTCGATTGCACAAAATTAGCAATCACACATACATAACTGAACTACAAGCCCTTAAATCAAATTTATTGAGCTAACTGAGTGACAAGAGCCATGTCACCTCAATTAACTACCTCCAAGTCGTCTGTTGATGTGGAAATTTGAATTTTCTCAATTGGACAAAGGCAAAGTCAAATTGAGACTTTCTTGTTATACTTCTCAACACTTTCCACTTATGATCTTTTGAATAGTTATGTTATTCCAAAGTATTATGCTGCTCCACAGTGCTCTCAATATGTCTTTCTTGCAAATCTCTTCCTTTATATTTTGGAAAAAATATTGAAATAGTAAATAACTGTTTACTATTTAAAAGACTTTATGAAATTAGATTTTGAAAAAAAAAATTCCGCTTCTTTTCAATTAGAAAAAACAACAAACACATTTTTTTTCACTTTTCTAAACATCGGTGCATTTCATAGTAAAATGCACTGATGCATTTACAAGTAACATGCACCAATTAATATAACTTATCGGTGCGCTAAATTTTTCTAATGCATTGATATGATATAATTTCTTTTTTGTTTTTGAAATCTTGGAAATCGATGCGGTTATGATTTTAATGCACCAGTGCAGTTATTAGTGAAACACATCAGTGCAAATGTTTTTAGAAGAGCACTGATATGATAAAATTTCTTTTTTATTTCAAAATCCCAATTTTTTTAATCGATCTACTAAAATTTTCTAATGCATTGGTGTTGATATGATTTAAATGCATCGATGCGTTTAATTTTACAAGAGCACCGATATACTTTAAAATTTATATCTGAATTTTTATTTTCACATAAAATGGCATATTCATCTCAAATTATCCTTTAGGATGCATCCACATGAGTTATAGTACTTCAGAGTTACATTTTCCACTTAAAGTCATCCTATTATTGAAAAATGGTTTGAAAACTATATTGAAATTCAGATTGTAGTTATATGGTTCTCGAAACTAATTTTAGCTATGCACAAAAAAAATTATTGTTGGTTTTGCTCAAATGCACGAAGAAAATATCATAATATCAAATGGCCATTTCTTCAAATTCCACCTCATTCGATATTGTTGAAATTCCTTCCCAAAGTTCTCCCTTTCCATTTATATTTCGCTTTTCTCATTGATTTTTTTTTATCCATGTCAATTTGAATAAAAATGTATCCAAATTCGCAAGATCCTGATTCAGAATTGAGTTCATATTGTTGTAGAGGTAAATCCTCTCTGCGGACAGAGGCGATCCCTACTAGCCCAGATCGGGTCTAGCAACAATCATATCACGCTAAGGTGCAAGTTCCTAATTGCAATAAACCAACTTGCGATGAAGGTCTACCTCAAGTCCAACGCTGTTGTTTGTAGAGGAGATAACACTCCCGTTTCCTTGCTCCGGCAGATCACAATCCTCATGCTCGCCGCGATCGAACACCTGCACACACAAGAAACACGACAAACACAAGCATAAAACTCGATATATGCAATTATGTATCAGTCAGAGAAGACACAACTCATGATCATAATGAAAAATATGAGTGGAACCATAACCAATAGTCGCTTATCATTAATTCATAAAAAGGAAAATACAACCTGGCTCTGACGCTGAATCTTCCTTCGGCGGGTCGTCAGCGGAATATGTCTCGATAAAGCTTGTCGGGAATGGGGACAAGCCTCTCTCTTCAATCGTCAATCTCCTTGCTATGGATTTGGAACTATGAGGACTATCAAAGCTCTTGCAACATTATTTAGGCTATGAAGGCTCTTGGAGATTCAACCATTCAACCCTTTAGCTATTCATCCATTCAGCCCTTCAGCCATTCATCAATGGATGAAGGCTATATTTATAGAGGAGAGGAGGAGGTTGGGATCCCTAAAATAGTGGAAGGGAGGCCTTATCCCTTGGGAGGTTCCTCATAAGGTGGAAACAAGAGGCTAAAGGAGGAAGGCCATGGTTATTCAGTCGAAACCACTCCTGATCACTCATCCACGAAGTTGTTGTAATCGAAACTTCGCCTCCTTTTTAAAAAAAATTTCCTTAAGAAGATTGGTGCAGGTGCTTAACTGGGACAGAGCGCCAATTGGCGCAGGCTCAGTGTTAATTTTCCCCATTGGCGCGAGGACATAATGGGCTACCAGTGCCAAGGTAAAAACAGGTGTTTTTAGGGGTCTGCTCAGGAAATGATCAACAGAAGGAATGTTTCCATCATGGAAAGGGATGCAATGATGGTATTTGCAAGGCATGACATTGCTTATTGGTCATAGAAACAAACCTTCAATGGGCGAGATGGGGATTGCAGGGACGGTGACAAATTACTGTGTAACACATATGTAGAAAATATTTCACCATTTCAAAAACTTTAGGTCTTATTAAGAGCAGCATACCACAAGAAATTGGTAGATGAAAATGGACAGTTGCTTCACCCTGCCAATTGGAACATGGCACCTTTCAGCCACAATTCTGGGTTATCAATGGTAATAATTGCTTGGTATAATGTAATTTCAACAAACCAATTGCATTGTTGTTATTAATATCATTGATGTACTAATGTTCAATATTTTTCAAATTATGATTCTAGTGATGATGAGCGGCCCACATACCATCTTCTAGAGAACCCCACTGCAATTTAAAATTGAGAGAAGGTTGCATTAAGTACAAAACTCTGAGAGGAGGCATACAAAGAATCGTCAAATCAACCACCCATTCAATTCCCACTACATCCAGATTCACCAATTAGGAATGAATACAACAATAGTAGTTCTTCATCACAAGTGAGCAATGGAGGAAATCAAATAGAAGTTGGTATGGATGATTACTTATGGGATACGACTGCCATAGAGGAAGGGTTGTTAGATACATTCTAGAACGATGAGTTAGGGGATGATGCTCATATCACTAATACCTTATTCGAAAGCCTAAAATCTACTTCCACCACCCCTCTCTTTGGACATGGTGGCTGGTCAATGTCTAATATATGGACAATGATGTTATAGTAAAAATTGAAAGCAACGTTTGGCACGTTGAATGCATGTTTCTCAATAATATTGAGGTAATTAACCATGTTAAAGTCCATTACATTTTGAGAAATCTTGTCACACAATCAACATTAAAAATGGCCGATTTTATGAATGTTAAATATTGATATTGTTGTTGGGATTCAACAAGATGATGAGCTTAGTGAAAACAGTTGCCTTCACTGAGTGGGCCCGCAGGCTATTTTTGGCGCAAAGTCTATTTTTAGACTATGTCTATTTTTAGACATGTCAATCATATTCTATGAGTTGAAGGATGCTATTTGTGGATGGTTGGTCAAGTTGGAAAAATAGATGGAATTCTATTTTTAGACATATTGGGCGGAGTCTATTTTTAGACTGCCAGTCTAAAAATAGATATGTCGAATATTATTAGCTCTTAATAATATTTGGACTCTAAACATTATCTTATTCTCTTGGAGCACTTTGGTTAAGTGCACGGGTGTACGACGGTGACGAAGGAATTATACTATTGTTGAGGTTTATTGAGGCTAATATGGAGGACTTGATTGGGACTCATGTGTGAGTTTGGGTAGGGTTAGGAAATGGATTGGGTGAGATTGTATTTAGTTTAACTCGGTTAGACTCAGTTGAGCTAGTTGTATCTAGTCTAACTGATTGATACACTAGTGAGAGTGGTGTGAATTAATTAGTTAATTAATTCACTAAATAATAACTCATTAATCAACTGAAGAATACATCAGTTAACTACAGTGCATGGACAGTTTCAGTGGAGACCAGTGGAGAGATAGGTGAAAGAGCAAGTGTAACTATTAGTTGTGACTATAGTGATGCATTGATTGCATCCAACACTCAGTGGAGATGCCAATGAGGATTGCATGAGAAAGTCTGGAGTAATTCAAACTCATTCATAGCCATTCTTCAGCAGGGATTGCACAATAGAGGCAGGCTAGCAGATGGTAAATATTGGTGCATGGATTTGCAAGATCGGGCCTGATTAGTGTGTAGAGATTGTATTGTACTGAGAGCTTGATATGATCAGATTTGTATGAGGATTGTTACATGATCTATATGACATATATTATATACATATAGTTGGGGTTTTTAGCTTCAGGCTTTCTCGTTAAACAACTGTGTTAATGTGTGAATTTTTATTGTCTCATGTGTGCATTGCAATCTTGATTTAACTTTCGCAAATGATCAATGGTGGAATAGATTCTGTATTTTGCATGAAGTTAAAATAGTGTGAGATCAGGAGAATCTTGGACATATAACACATAATTTATATAATTTCTACATGGTATCGGAGTCGTTGATCATTGGAGAAGATTGCAATTATTGAAGCGATCGAGTTTTGTGCTGGTGGAATTCGAATTTGCTGCAGTGTTTTCTTGGTGTCAAAGTTGAGAATTCATTGAAATGTCTTTCAACAGATTGCGATTGGAGTATGCCCTTGATGGGAGCTCGAATTACATAGCATGGAAGGACAGGATGGAGCCGGTGTTGGATGATAATGGGTTGAAGGAGTTCATAGATGCTGATATTCCGAAACCTACTTCTAGTGATGCAGTCGCACTTGACGCATGGAAAAAGAAGATAGCAAAGTGTCGAAGGATTCTGTTGGAAGGTGTGAAGGACCACATTGTGTCCAGCCTTCATGGTAAAGCCACTCCATTCTTAATGTGGAAGTCTTTGATAGACTTTTTCCAAAGCAGAAGCGACCAGAGGAAGTTGGCGCTTAAAGACAAGCTCAGAAAAATAAAAATGGAGAAAGGCGACAGTATACCAAAATACCTCACGAAGTTTGTCCACCACAAGGATGAGCTGGGAAGTGTGGGGGTTATTGTTGATGAAGAAGACTTAGTGAGCTTGGCTCTCCTTGGGCTTCCAAAGAGTCGGCATAGCTATGAAGACTCTGTCAATGGACGGGAGAAGTTGCCAGGATGGGAGCGACTTTGGTCGGATCTTGTGCAGGAGGAGATAAGGCGGGGTACCAGGGATGGATCTTCATCAAATAATGAAGATGAAAAAAATTGTGCTTTGGCTGCCAAAGCAAGGAAAGGGAAGGGGAAGAAAAATCCTTCTCAATCCGGTGCGAAAGGCAAGAAGCAGGATTTTTCCAAGGTGAAGTGTTTTCACTGTCACTAGCACGGGCATTTCGCCACTAATTGTCCACAGAAGAAGAAGAATAAGTAGGCTGCTGGATCTGCAGCTGGAGAGGCCTTAGCCTCGCAGTTTGAGCTGGTTTTTTCTTTGATCGCATGCTTGGTTTCAAGTGTGATGGTATCGGTGTGGTTTCTTGACAGTGGTGCGTCTTTCCATATGACCAGAGACAAATATTTGTTTAGTAATCTGGAGGAAAAGGATCTTGGAGTGCACATCAATATGGGCGATGATGGTAGATACAGTGTGAATGGTATCGGGACCATTTCCTTTTAGAGGGAGTCTGGTAAACCTTTCATCTTGAAGGATGTCACGCATGTTCCAGGATTGAAGAAGAATCTGATCTCCGTGGCAATGTTGGAAGAAAAGGGTTATGATGTTGTTTTTAGCAAGGGAAAAGCCTTCCTTTGCCATAAAAAAACTGGTCAAACCAGGAGGATAGGGATTCGAGTTAAGAATCTTTATCAATTGCAGGTAGATGGTTGTGTAGCAATGGCAGGCAAAGCAGAAGGAGTGGTGAGCCGAGATGAGGGCGAATTGTTTCACAGGAGATTGGGCAATCTTCACCATGGCGCTTTGAAAATTTTGCAGCAGATTTCTACCAGGCTTCCCAAGGGTACACTTGCGCAGTCAGATCAGTGCAAGGGATGTACTTTGGGAAAATTTGAGAAGACCACTTTTCATGAGAAGGATAGTCGCGCCACGACGATCCTTGAGAGAATTCACACAGACGTGTGTGGACATTTATCGGTTTCTTCAACAGCAAAGAAAAGTTATTATGTGATATTTGTTGATGAATTTTCTCGTAAGTGTTGGATCTTCTTCATGCAGAAGAAGAGCGAGACATACTCAAAGTTCTGTGAGTTCAAGGTGCTGGTTGAGAAAGAGTCAGGGAAGCAGGTGAAATATCTAAGGAATGATAATGGTGGTGAATACATCTCTGGAGAATTCAAATAATTCTGTAGCAAAGAAGGAATTCAAAGAGAATTCATAGCGCCTCATAACCCACAGCAAAATGGGGTCGCGGAGAGAAAGAACAGAATGATCGTGGGTGCTGCACGGGAAATTTTGCATGATCAAGGCCTTCCCATACACTTGTGGGATGAGGTATGCAACACTACGGTTTATGTGCAAAACCATTGTCCTCATAGAGTACTTGGCATGAGTACACCCGAAGAGGCGTTTTCTGGTAAGAAGCCTGATATTTCTCATTTGAATATTTTTGGCTCACCTTTTTACATTCATGTGACGAAGGATGCCAGGAAGAAGCTGGAGCCGACCGCAGAGGTTGGGATATTTTTGGGGTACAAAGAAACACCCCACAATTATTGTGTGTATTTTCCAGACAGTCGGATGACGGTTGTGCAACGGGATATCAAATTTCATGAGGAGAAAGCCATGAAGTTGTCGCTTGAGAGGAGCTACACTTGCATGCAGATGAGGAGCTACTTGCTCCTAAAGATGAGCCTCAAGATGTGGATCAGCCACAAGAGGAGGTTCATGGAGTGGAAGAAACCATTCATGTAGCGCCAAACATTAGAGGGCAGAAGCGCACTACAGAAGCTGAGCGACTGAATCTTGATGCAGCGCAGAATGTAGGAGCTCCTACATCACAACGTAGACAAAGACAGTCACCTGACCGATTTACTGGATACATGGCTCTGATGAGTAAGTGTATCATGACGGAGACATCCTCTTTCGAGGAAGCTATGGAGGATCCCACATGGGTAGATTCCATGGTGGAAGAGGCATCTACCCATGTTATTCTTTCATTATTTTAGTTTTAGTAATGCCTTAGGAACTATTCCATCATTATGAATTTCTACACTACTTCAATTGGTTACTCTTCTATTCACTAGGAAGATGGCCTCATCACCTCTTATGTTGTTTTTTTAGTTATTACTGGTTCCTTTTGGTGTTTATTACTGCTCAAAGTTAGTATTGTACCATGTTTATGTTCAAAGGATGTTTTATCTTGATTTGGCTACTTATTATATATTTTTACCATCCATGTTGTTTTTCATTGTTATCAAAATTCTCTTACTTTGTCATCATTACAAATGTTTTCAATCATGCTAGTGTGAAGGATTTAACATTTCCTTCTCAAGTTATCTCCTATCGACTATGAGACATTACTTTGGGATCTAGTCCAAGAGTTGTAGTACCTCGTCGCTTACTTTCATTATTGGTTTGTAGCGTTGTGATAATCAATTGTTATTATTATTAATCATTGATTGAGTGGCTTCCTCTATGTTCAATGACAAGACCTTTATTGAAATAGTGGGATCCATGTCATATCTTGAGTTTCACTTTCATCATTAATGGAATTCCTTACCTTTGTCAACAATTATCATTGGTTGCATTCAAGGGATTTTCTTTGTGTATCATTTTCATCTAGTACATAAAGAAAATTCAATGAATGGTGTGTTCTATCCTAACATTCATTAAGACCTTCAAATGATATCATATTCATGACACTTACGTATCTTGGTTGATGGAACATTTTCTTCACATAATTTTGAATTATTATACATCAAGACTCTAGTTCTACTTGGGTCTGAATACATAAAGGTGAATTAAAAGGAGAAAAAATTATTTCCAAAGACGTGAAGAGAAAATGTATTCTAGAAAAAATATTGAATCATCAGTTTCAACTAACTAACTAACTAACAAATTTTCCAGTGGCTAGTTCTTAAGAGCTAGTCTTAACAGCTAGTTCTCAAAAGCTATTTTCGGGTAATGATGCATCTCATCTATTTATTCTTTGAGATCGATTAGTCTCTCCACCTTGTCCTAAAGATGAACCGCATTAGCTGGTTTTAAACGTTGACCTAATCCTAACGATGTGATTAATCCGAAAGCATTTTTATCTAGATCATCAGTTTCATTTATCTTACAAGAGAAAACACATTTATCCTAATTTGAAACTATGTGTAGGGATATATTTTTCATGATAATACAACTTATCCCTCCAACACTTTTTGTAACATGTACTAGCATTAAACATATTTGGGAACCAATATATGAAGCATTGGAATTCTTGGATTTTAAAATACAAGAAAAATTAATAAAAAAATTAATGAGAAAAACGTTGACACTATTAGGGCTCCTTCAGTTTCCCAAGGCTGAGAAAGGAAACCAAAGAAGTAACCACAAACCAAATTTTGACTTGGTATCTAGCCCTACCAAATCAGAGAGGGGTCTCACAAAATCAACCTCACAGCAATTGAAGTGACTGGAGAATATTAGGGTTTTAGGCTACTTATCAACATAGTAGGGTTTTTTATATAGGTTTTGTTGGATAAGAAGCACCAAATAAGGAACTAGGCTAAGTGTTCCAAAGGATCAAATGTAGTGATAGAATGAGGCAAGATAAATGTAACTAGAAATCATGTATAAGGAGTAAAATCATGTAGAAGGAGTAAAATGAGCATACATGTATGAATTCATTTACTTATAAGATAAAAAAAACATTTACATGAAAATCTCAGATAAAATATAGCATATGAGGCAATGTATCATGTTTAAAATTTATGAGATTTAATACAGGGAGAAGATAGATGGCTACTTGAAAAACTTGGTCATCAGATGCATAAGAAAATTTGAGAAAAACACTGTCACTAACCACATCACAAGAATCCCATAAAAATAGTTGCAACTGCCTGTAAATTACTTTTGAAAATAGTCAAGTACACTAGTGCCAAAAGAGTGTGAACTTCAAATATCCAACCCTATAAATTACTTGAATATGAGTACATATAGAAAAAAAACAAGATTCTACCTCTAGGGGTCGAATCCTGATCCATATCAACTAATTAATAAACCTAATGGCTCATTACCTAATCCTAGGGAAGTTAGGAACAACTTTCCCCCTTTTTAGCTTACTAATTGAGCTTTTCTCTCAAAGCATTAATCATAAGATTATTTACAAAGATGACCATTAATAGGCCTACTAATCATCAAACAACTCCTAAGCCAGTTTTTACATTGACCAATTTGACCTTTGACCTCCACGTGTAGTGAAAATTTTCCAACATAGAAACACAACAATTTTTTCCGAGAAATGCGACAAATATTTTAGCAGAAATGCAGAAACTTGGGCTTTATTTTTAGCTGACTTATAAGAGGTTCTGATTTATGTTAAAGGTTGTTGAAGAAATATTAGGATGTCTACTATGTCCCGGGACCCTTAAGTCATCCAAACTCATCATTTTAGCACCCTCAAAACTGATTTTAAGAGCAAGTGATCAGAGGCTCAGAGTTTAGCTAAAAAAATGAAAGTGCTCGGAAATGCTCCAAACTAGAACGACCGGATAGAGGTCATCACTAGGATTACAATGCAACTCATTTCATCAAAATCTGAGTTCGTATGAGTAAGTTCTGGTCAGTTGTTAATTTTCTCAAATAGGTAAAAAATGTACATAACAGTGACAGACTGATGACTTGGCAGTCCAATCAGCACCTCAGGATTCTTTAGGGATTATTATCTAGATTTCAGCCAGTGACACTATGACAAGTGTCACAGTCAGATTCTCTAATGTTGCTTGGGGAAGTTGAATTTTTTCCTCCTAATCCTAATTTTGAAATTATCTCTATGGTGGATTATTATTTTAATGGTGAATTTTAGACCAATGGAGAAGGGCCATGTGGCACAGCCGGAGGATGCCACATGCCCTCCCCCATGGAAAGGTTGGATGGCAATCTAATTCACAAACCATAGTCGAAAAGGCGCATATATATTATTCCAAGGTTTGAACCATAGTCAAATGGGGCACAACATATATCAACAAACATTTATTATAACCCAATTTTTTTAAACTTTGGTTATGGATGAATATATATTGCAACAAAATTTTATGGCGGGGGTTGGTGTCGAACCCACGACCACCTCCATATAGCTCCAAAACCTTACCACATACCATACCACAAGTCCTTGTTAACATAAGGACTCCACCACTATTGCAAGTTTTCTGGCGAGAGTTTTAAAACAGAGTTAATTCCGATAAACATGTTTATTATCCGCTAATTTGAGATTAGCCACTATAATCCTCAATCAACGGTAAAACGTGGTTAGCGCTAAACGCGCCACTAACCGCAATTTAAATACGCACTTATCTCTAATTAAGTGTGGCTTATCTTAGCGGCGGATTTGGCAGAACCGCCAGATGCGGCGGAATCTCCACTTTTAGTGGAGTTAACTAGCGGACTTCCAGTTTTAGTGGAGAAAAACTAGGAAAAATTGGTTTTTCCTTAAATGAGGCAATTTTTGACCAATTTTGGCTCAAAAAGAGTCATTATTGGTATATTTTGATGTTTTGGAGCCATTGGAGTAGGTTGCAGAGGAAACAAGATACTCTAAACAACACTTTTGCACAATTAAAGCTAATACAAAGGCCCAAGCTATGAAGCCAGACCAAGGAGATGTAGCCCAGGAGGGGTGAATTCCTTCATCAAAAACATGTGTATTTGACTCTGTTATTTGTGCTTACTGTGTTTTTATATGCTGATTTTCAACATTGATTTTCCATGCTTTTATGTTCATGAAATACACTTAATCTCATCAAGTTTAATGAATTGTCAATCATAATCACATGTATAAACCCTTGTATAAGAAGAAAACCAAAGCACTTTCATGTTAATTCTGAAACAGATATTAGCACAACATTAACTAAAAACCAATTTCAGATTAAGCTGGTATTAGAGCACAATGTTGCTAAAGGTTATTTGCTTACATTTCTTGAGATTGTGCAAGAAGGGTTTTAATAGTTACAATTTTGTGATGCTTAAAGGTTGAATTTGCAGAGAGGAGAAGGGAAGCTATTGGTTGTTAGTATTGAGATTAGGAAAAGAAGAAAGAGAGTTGCGAGGGCATCATTGTCACCCAAAGTTCCACTCAAAGCTACACTTGAAGCACCTCAAGTTCTATCTCCAGCAGTTGAGATTGAAGAGGTACAAGCATCATAGGTTGAGCTTGAATCCTTAGCCATTATGTGAGGTGTTGGAGAGAATCATGGACATTCAGAAGAGGAGGGTGTCAATAGAGACTTCAAGGAAATTCAAAGAATGGTTATAATCATGTTTGATGCATTCACTGTAGAAAGAGCAGGAGAAGGTTCTAAGCCTCCACATGGAGAAGGATCTTCAGATGGTAATAAGGATGAAGAGAAGATTTTGAAAGAAAATGGAGGAAATCCACCTCCATATCCACCATCCTCATCCTCATCATCTTCATCAGCATCTTCATCTTCCACTTCCACCACAAAAACCACCCACACTCATTCAAAAATCCCAAAAGGAAAAACTCCATTACTCAAGTTGGACATCAAGTTTGAACTTTGCATGTACAATGGTGAGGTAAATTCAGAGAAGTTAAACAATTGGATCTATCAATTGGAAGTATACTACAGAATTAAAAATCTACAAGAGGACTACATAAAGATCAATTTTTCTTCATTAAGGCTAGAAGGAGCAGCACTAGTTTGGTGGGAGGCAAAGACTCAAGAGGAAATGAGAATTCATGGTAATATATCCATTTCTTGGGTTGAATTCATTTCTTACATTAAAATACCATTTTACCCATTAGCCTATATGAAGAAAGAAATAATGAGTTGGCAAAAATTTAGGCAAATCACTACAAGAAAAAAACACATTGGTGAGGGTCATGCTTG
This sequence comes from Pinus albicaulis, assembly GCA_034641835.2. Classification (NCBI taxonomy): domain Eukaryota; kingdom Viridiplantae; phylum Streptophyta; class Pinopsida; order Pinales; family Pinaceae; genus Pinus; species Pinus albicaulis. The sequence continues at coordinate 535,823,257 of CM076579.1, forward strand.
TGACAGACCTTTAAGGTCCGTCACCAATGTCACATATGGTGACGGTCATTTAAAAACCGTCACTGTAAGTGTATATAGTGATGGTCCTTTATGGTCTGTCACCAAAGACATTTTCAGTGAAACTTTTGGTGAGGGTCGTTATAGGCCCATCACTAATTCTCTCTTTGGTGACACTTCTAGTGACGAAATTTTAATGACCCTCACCAATGCTCTTTTTGTTACTTTTGGTGACGGTCAAAAAATGTCCTTCATCATTGATCACTAAAAACCGTCACTATAAGTGTATATAGTGATGGTCCTTTATGGTCCGTCACCAAATACATTTCACTTTTGGTGAGGGTCATTAAAGGCCCATCACTAATTCTCTCTTTGGTGACACTTCTAGTGACGAACTTTTAATGACCCTCACCAATGTTCTTTTTGTTACTTTTGGTGACGATCAAAAAATGTACATCGTCATTGATCATTCCAATGAGTTTTTGATGACGCTATGTGCCTGCTAATATATTTTTTGTCAAAATATAGCGATTTAATACCATTATTGTGGAGCATTTTTTATAATATGTCCAAGGCCATAGTTGTTAGGGTCAGTCAATTTTTTAAGAAGTAATAAGCGTGTATCATTTCCCTCAAGTAATGACTAGTCGAATAGAGATTTCCTATGATTCAACACATGATTCATATCTATTATTTTTATTATCTAGCAAATTCCATTTAGATAAAGTTCCACTATTGTGTGTAGGAAATATATTATTTAATACATAATCGAGCTCTGACAATTCTATTAATGAGAAAGACCTAACAATCCTCAAAAATCTGGGCACACCTTAAATTAATGCTTTGGCACACACTAACATTTCTTAGCACCCCACATGTCTTGGAACATCTTTGTACCTAGAACATCTTGTGATGACACTGACGCCCAAGCACATGGTGGCATGTGCTAGCACAACATGGAACTCTCCTATCATGTGTTGGCATGCTGCGTATAATCCCTAGCATGCCTTGGAACACCTTCGTTGAATGCATTGACATACATTAGCACTTGGCACACAATGCCACTTGGCATGTATTGGGACCTATTATTAGTGTGCCTAGCATGCCCCTTTTCAAAAAGATAAAGTTTTGACTTATTAACCCTCTTATTGGTTCTTCCTGTTGTTTCCTTGACACATATTGATATACCCTGGCACCCTATGCCACATCCTTAGCACCTAGCATGTATTGGCATATCTTGGCACTATTAATTGGCACATGATATAATTAGCACACCCTGGAACTCCCAAGCACACTTTGGGAATTCTTAACATGCCTTGATATTCCCTAGCATGCCTTACCAATGATTAGCATACCTTGTCATTCCCTCCTTGGCATGACGACTAACACTGACCATTAACACTAGTCTCTGGCAGTACACGTTCCTCATATTCAATGAATTTTTACCTAGTGCTCCCTTAATGTTTTTTCCTAGTACTCCTTAACACTCATCAACATGCATTATCACTCTCTAAAACACCTTAGCACTCTTCAACATTCCCTTCCACTTCATAACATGCATAACACTAGTCCCTGACACATATTGGCGCTTGGCACGTGTTGGCGCTTGGAAAGTCTTAGCATGTATGGAATACTTTGAAATGCCTTGGTATGATTTAGCATGGTTTAATATTAAATTTATTTGTGATGATCAATTGTTGGAAAGTAGATGAGAAGCAACAAAGGAATACTTGGCACTTAGAATGCACTAAAAATTTGCACTTGGCACCTATTGCCACCTAGTGTTAGTGTGCCTAGCATGCCCCTCTTGGAAAAGGTAAATTGATGACTTATTAACCATCTTATGTGTTCATTTCCTTGTAGTTTAACTTTTTTCTCCCTTTTGTTGTCTTGACAGTCCCTCACACGCATTGACACACCCTTGCAAATCTTGTCATGCCTGATCACTTGGCACATCTTAGCATGTTTGACATGTATTCCCACTATTTGGCACATCAAGGGGGTGAAGAGAGATGTAGTCCTAAAGTAGGTCGAGTACGAGGGCCGAGTAAGGGTTGCTAAAGGGAGGTCATGATCATCCTCCAAGAGCAAGATCATCATGTGAGGGTTTAGAAGAATGTTGCATACCTTAATGGTCGGTTTGCGCTAGGAACTAGGATGGCATATTGTTGGTTCTCTTCCGGAAGATCACGCTTAAGAGAGGTTTCTCATGAGAATTTGGGCATGTGATTTCAATGGTGTCTTTGTGTGAAGGCCGCATCAAATTATGAAATGTTGAAATTTGCAACAAGAAACAGTGAGATTGGAAACCAGAAAGGACAAAAAAAAAATGCACCCACGCTGGTGAGGAATTTTGATGCACCAGGAGTGAGGAATGTGGGGCGTCTAATTTATTTTTCCCTTAAATAAATTGGACAATAAATTGTAATTTCATCTCATGACAACTTGTGTCAGTTAATTAAGTCATGATGACCGAGTTAGCTCAAGAAATTCGAGTTGAGGGTCTAATATGAGGCCTCTAGAGGGATTCTAATATTTTTGGGGTCCAGTTGAAGTTGATGCATTAGTGGGGTGCAAGTGTAATTAACTCAATTAAATGAGTTAAAATCAGTTTAACTAGTTCTAACTGAGTGATGAGCTAGTGAGAGGTCCAGTGAATTAAATTAGATTTAAGTCACAATGAGTGATCAATCAAATAACTGATAATTCACTATTAATAGTTGCATGCATGTCAATTTCGAGGAATACCCAGTTGAGACAGAGGTTAAAGGGAACATAACTATTAGTTGTATTCAGAGAAAATTTCCCATGTGCAATTATAAAGTCATTTGGATGCCATGATGGATTGCGCAATCAAGGAAGACTGATTTTCCTAATTAATAAGGAGTTAATTCCCTAGAAATTGCATGAGCAAGGCAAGTTGAAGTAAGGATGAGAATTGGCTAAGTACTAGACCAAGTTTGCATAGATCAACGGGAGACAATTGACAGAGTGCTGGAGAATCTCATGAGAGATTAAGCATTGTATTGTTTCATGATTCCTTGACTTAATAAACAATAGAGATAGAGGGGTTTTGATTAGTTGCTTTCCCCAAATACATCATGTTGTTGTGCGATTGATAATTTATTTCTCTTACTTATATATGATTGTGCGATCGTGTTTTGTTTCAGTAAATTGTAGGAAGGATTTAGTATCTTGTTTTAGTAGATTACAAGATCATATTGAATCTCGTTGGTTAGATTTTCTGCATGGCATCAGAGCAGGAATTTTTTTGGCGGCGAGTTTGTAGAGAATCTTTGAAGATTTTGGTGTAAATTTTTCGAAAAAAAATAGAATATTTGGATTCCTTGCGAAAATCTACCCAAATGGAAAAAAAAAATTGGTCAAATCAGAGCTCGGATGAGGGAGATATCATCGATTTAAAATCAACTCTTTTTTAGAAACTTTTTGTAACTCCGAGACAATTACATTGTGCGTGAGTCAAGAACCTATATGCACTTGAGGTACCAGATGCATGCAAAGTTTTGAGGATAAAGGCAGAAGTTAGAGACTTGGTGGTTTAGAGGGAGCATAAATTACCTCTCAATATGCATCCTCATGAGAAGCAGTCTCAAAAGGTTGTGGAGTAGCTGCCACAATTGGAGAATCAGAGAGGAGACCGAGTGGAAGCGTCCACTCAAGCAAAGACCTCCATGAGGGGGAAATTTCAAGCCAGATGGGAGGAGGGAGGAACCATACCTCGAGGTATAAGGTGGGGTTATGTGTAGACATAATCCCAAGATAAGAAATTTGGGCAAGGTCCATTGAGATGGCGTGTCTCATGGATCGAACCTGGCTACGAGGAGCCCACAGTACAACAGTAGTAGGAAGGATCAGTTAGATTGATGTAGTCAGATGTCAGCAAGACAGAAATCAGAGTGACAAATGTCAAATGCTGGATCACAAATAGAGTTAGAAATAGTTCAAAGGGCACAGATGCAGATGTCAGCAGCATTACAGAGAATCCAGTACTAGACAGGTGCAGTAGCTAGCAGTAGTCAGAAGACTCTGATGACATATGCATTATACTGATTTAGTTGTTCAGAGGCTATTCAGTTTCAGGATTTGCAGGTGCAAACAACACTAGAGAAGTGTAGCATGTAGAACATTCCAAAGGTACCGGATTGGGATAGATTGAATTCCTTTCTTGTTGAGAGGGAGTGTTGAAATTTGCAACAAGAAACAATGAAATTGGCAACTAGAAAGGACAAAAAAAAATGCACCCACACTGGTGAGGAATTTTGATGTGCCAGGAGTGAGGAATGTGAGGCGTCTAATTTATTTTTCCCTTAAATAAATTGGACAATAAATTGTAATTTCATCTCATAACAACTTGTGTCAATTAACTAAGTCATGATGATTGAGTTAGCTCAAGAAATTTGATTTAAGGTGATCGAGGTGGATATTGGTGGCCACCTGCTTATTCCACTTGGGCCCTAGCCATTGTCTCTTTCAGTTTTTCAATTTCCTTAATTATAGCACAATTTACTATTTTTGTTAGTTTTTCAGGTCCTGAACTTTCGAAGCCGTTTTGAGGCCCCAAACGATGTTTTTTGGGCATGAAAGGTTAGGCGATTTCATAGAAATCATATTAATGGTTGTAGTCCTCGGAGAGATCTTTCTAATGAGGTATCATGTGCGTCAAACGAAGATCATATGACCAAGTTAAGACCCCGGGAAGTTGGTTGCCCAGCTAACCCCAACGGGGCCCATAAAATCTTGGTGTTACATCTCCTCAGGATAGGGTTTTGGTTGTTTAGGGTTTTATCTTATTTTAAATAATAAAAATACCCTTGAACCTTGCTTGTTTAGGGTTTTATCAATGAATAGGTGGGAAGTGACCCTCGAAACCCTTTCCCTAAGATAAAATAAAGAGTGGGACTTGCTTTCCTTTTAAGCAAGGGAATTACCTTCTAGGGAGAGAGGAGGGGGATTGAAGAGTTGAGCGAGAAGAATAAGACTTATGAAGGAAGTTCTCAATCCCTAAAATCCTTTGGGAACTTGGATTCCCAAATGGTCCTTGATGAAAGGCCTTTGACACCAAATGGGACCACATAGGGCCAAGTGGACCCAGCCCAGGTTCAGGGATGGAATTTAGTAACCAATGATGTTCCTATCCTAGACAAGGTGATGGGAAAGGATCAGACAAGTGTTTTTACTTTGATAGGTCAAATTGATCCTACTAGGTTCTATCCTTGTGAACACCTAGGAAAAACTTGATCCTAGAGCTAGGGCTTGAGGTATTCAGAGATTCCACCGTCGGAATTGGCCCAAGTTCTGAGGAGAGTGAGGGCACCCAACAAAGCAGCTGTCTCTAGGAGATAGAAGTTTTCCTCTAGCTAGATTCCTGGGAAATTGTTGCCCTAGGTGACCTAATGGGACTAGACCTAGGGAATGTGAAAATTTCTTAATCTAGGAAACCCTATTGCAGTATATTGATTTAATTCTCCTACTTGAATTAAGTTACAAGTTAATTTCTGAAATATTCAATAAATTAGCAAAGTAAATAGTAAATACAACTAGCAACCTACACATACAGATCAAATACTAAATAACATGCTCATAGACAAAGTGACACACAGATTTTCTAGACAACTATACTCGGAAAAAACCCAATGTGGGAAAATCGGTGCAGCTAGCTCTAGAGGGTTTTCATTATTATGCATAATCTAAGTACAACAATCCTGGGCACCAAAACTGGTTCACCCAACAGAGAAATAAAAATGGCAGTAATATGCTGCTCTGAATCCCTCTACGTCAGCCTAACTGGCCTACGTCGGCCTCTGCGCTGCTCAATAAGGGCCTGTGTCACACCTGGAGGGCTTACATTGCCCCTGCGCTACCCTGACTGGGCCTGCGTCAGCCCTGCGTGGCTCCTGCTGCCTCTGCGCTGCCCCTGCTGGGCTTTGGCTGGACTGCATGGCTCCTACTGCCCCTGTTGCTTTGGCTGGCTGGAATGCTTAAGCAAAAAAATCATAGGTAAGAAAGAAGGCACTGGTGAAAGGCAACACATAACAGTCAAAAAATTTGAAGAAATGAAATGAAAATAGATCAATGGCCACAAATAACTGAAATAGCTCAATGGGACTAGAGATTAAAAGCTTTGACAACAACAAAAAGTGCTTATAGAATCAGCTAAGAGAACAAAGGAAACTAATTCATGAGGTTAAAATGTTGTATAATTTTTAGCAAAGGAAAACTGTAGAATTGTTAGAGTAAATAACTGCAGGTACCATTAGTTGGTGATCATCGATAATCATTTCATTTCATTAAATACCCTGATGAATGGGCCTTACAAGATATTTGCGTAGACACACCCCACAAAAGCTATGTGATGGAAAAATATTCACACTATATTGAAGAAAACACCTACCAAATAAGGATGACATTTCAAATGGGGCAAGAAACAATAGAGAGATAGACATCGAAAAAGTTATAATGCTAGGGAAACAGGAAAGCAACTAGGTAGCATGGTAGAAAGCACATCAAAGAAAATTATAAAAATGGAAAACCCTACAAATTAGCACCCATCCAAACATCACCACAATTTTTTCTTCAACTCTAAATCTCCAAATTCATCAAATTATATCCTGTATTCAAACCTGATCCTCTCTGTTAGCCATTCTAAAGATAAGACTGAGAACTTACTACAGAACCATCACCTACATGTAGTGATCTTATTCTGTGACCAGACAACCTGCTTTCATGAAGACACGGAAAGGTAAACACTCTCTGCCAAGATTTTCCATACATCCTAGGTTGAGCAACCACATATACATCACTAGTTTTTTCTCTTCAGATTTGTAACTTAGAAGAGCTTTGTCTGACCACCTCCGGGTTGCTCCCAGAGTCACTCAGGAAAGCCCTCTCAACATCATCCTCTTTCTGTAGTACCTAATTAATAATTTAATTAACCATAACAGTTTCTTGATCATGCAAGTATTTCAAATATATTGCAAATAAGCATAAATCTTTCATGTTAAACAATTAGGTCAAAAGACTTTAGACTATGATGCAAAAAATACAAATAAACCTCACCAACACTCAAAGGACAAACACAATCAAACCTCTACAAAGTATAAATAGATATCTGATAATCTTCATTCCACCACAAAAATGTGCTTAACTAAATAAAATGCTAATTACTGTGCTTTCAAGACAAAGCTTTCAAGGGCAGTGATTTATAAACATACCCCTACATCTCGTGAACAATCAATGTGTATAAATAGACCATCATAAGGCTCATTTTAAACATCATTATTATCATTTTATAAATCATTTTTATTAAATCAACAAGAAGAAAGCAACAATTGCATTCAGTTCCACTGAAGCAAAGTATATGGCAGTTTCATATACTTATTATGAAGCTATCTAGATTTGCAACTTGATTATAGTGTCAACCAATCAGTTGTTGAAGCCCAATATTGTCTCTTGTGAGAATCAAAGTTACATCAAGCTCTATGAAAATCCAATGTGTCATAACCATTTCAAACACATTGATATTCAATACAATTTCCTAAGATTCCAAGTTCATTAGGGAGTTGGTAGTGTTGGACCACATTATGACAAAGTTGCATATGGTTAATAGTTTGACAAAGCTCCTAACAAAGGGGAAGTTTGACAAGTTGGGGGAGAATCTTGGGTTATTGGAAAAAAAAATCTCAAGAGTGTTAGATTACCTAGTTGGTTCGAGTTGGTCTCACCTTAGCCTTGAGAAGTTGAGCAGCACCAGGATTGCAAAGCTAGATTGCGGTACACCAATCAGAAAGATTCTTAAATACAGCTAGAAGCTTATAACGACACTTTCGAGGATAGACGAATTAGTTGTTGGGTCACATCCACCAAGTATGGCACACTAGTTAAGGAGATTAACACCATCATCTCAGGTGCATTCATGAGTGCACACTTATGGAATGAGGCACCTTCAGGAGAGGAGTTATATCTACTATGATAATGCACTACTCTAGAAGAAAAGCCTTGCATACAAGGCAAAGTTATGAGGGAGCTGCTCATTCTCAAGGGAGATGCACCACTTTAAAAACTCTTATGGATAAATCACATAAATTTTTTAAGGTACATGCCTTTCGAACCACTCATTGTGTGGTTCGCCATCAATGTTTTTAAAATAAATTTATTAGAATGAAATTGAATTGATTTTTGAAGCTTCCTTTTAAATCAATTGTTGGCATTACAAAGAATCATGGAGTGTGCTCAACATCCATAAGAAAAACAATGGGTATGATATTAAAATTATATTTGAAGGCATAATATTAAAAATGATGTTTGGAAAAATGGAGGGCAGGAGTATTCATGAGCATGGACACTATGCCACAAACTGTCCACGAAAGAAGAACAATAATAAGGAATGCTAGCTAATGAATGGTGAGCAAAGAAGTTGCACTCAGAAATGCATTGAGCTTATAAGCAACAAAAAAATTAGCTAAGAGTCTTCATATGAATCCAGGGCACTTTAAGGCATGCAAGAGAACTTTCCTTAACATTGTATTTTCATTCATCCATTTTTGTAATTATAACATTAGGTTGTAAGCCATAAAGAATGAAGGTGCATGGAATTTAGGAAGGAGGTGTGTTGGAACCCAAGTAGATAGATAAAGAAATTTTCAATTGAGAGGCAAGGCCTAGAACCACACCATCACCATCCTCCAAATGATCAATATTGTTAGATAACGATGACTAAAATTGGTGTATAGGTGACTCAATTTATAAGGATAAACTTTATACATGAGGTTGGAAAACATTCAAAAATAATTGAATCAAGAGAAAAAGGGAAAATATATCAAGGGGCACAAATATTAAGGGCCCATGTCAGCCAAAGTCAAACCAATGGCCAAATGCTTTTTCCTTGATACCATCTCGACTTAAGAAAATGAAACTAAATATAAACATATATGTCAAACAGAATACTCCAATACCTACCATAATTAGTTGCATGTTGTTCAAAATATTGAATGAATGACATGCAAACTCTAATTTTGTTTCAAAGTGTCTCGCTTTTCGAGGAAAATACACGAATGTTGAAGGTATATCATATGTGCTTCTTTGTATTTGGAAAAAAAAGAAGATAATTTATGGGAGAATTATACAAGATGGGATGTCAAAGATAAAAAATCACACTTGCAAAACCAACCTTTAAGGAGTACGATAATCAATGCATGTAGCATAGTTTCAGAGAATCACATGGGCTAATCACTAGGCTAGGTACGATACTGAACCTATCTCATTCTAAACAAGGTATTAAGGATAATAAAATATGATTAATCAACCTAGCTATGGGTTGGATATAGAGCATTCCATGGGATTTAGGCTAAGTTTTTAAGGCTCATCATCATAACTATATCTTCGATAGAAAGGTTTGGATCGGCCCACAACCAATAATCTAAACTTCCTTTAAGAGTTATAATAAACCCCTTCATTATGAGGAAGCATAAAATGTATTTTTTAGGGGCTGAGTTGTGTGTTGGATTCATATGTCCTAGAGGTTCCTACATGATAAATAAGCTATGAATATATAAGAGGCATATAGTAAAGCATGGAATGAGGGAGGTTCTGTGGCAGTCCTATCATTTAAGCATAAAATTGATATTAAGTTGAGTATAAAAGAGGCCTCTAATGAAGTGTGTACTAAAAATTGGTCAATGGAAGGTGTTGGAGTTTCATTCCTAGCCTAGATAGTTCTCAACAATAAAATGATTTTATATTTAATAAAGATTCTAGATTTTTACAACTTGGTTTGAACTTCATTTGTAGTTTACTTAAATAGGTGGCATTTTATAACGTGAAAAATAAATGTTTCATTTAAAATATTCCTTGCTACCATAACCACTTCATCCCCTAAAATTAGGGTTTCCTCTCACCTTTTCCTCAACAAAATACAATCTCAAACCTTCGTTCTAATAACAACAAATAAATAGTGTGCATAATTTTTAGTCTCTAGCTCTCCCTTTCTCTCCCTCTCTCTCCTTCCCTCCCTCCCTTTCTTTCCTTGTCCCTACCTCTCTCTCCATGTCTCCCTCCATTTCTTCTTCTCTGTCCTCAATGGAAAAACTAGAATCCAAACCCCAAGAATTGGATACCCAAATATTTATGGCTTTCCATCCAACTGCTAAACCCCCTAACCTTCCATTAGCATCCAAGGAAATGAAACTCCACCCCTTTAGTAGGCCTTCTAGAAAACTGACAACATAAACACCATATCTTGACAATTGTCACCAACGACTTGGAGGATGTGTTGCAGAGAGGAGTTGCACCATTTAGCTTTTCCTCAACGCCCAAAACCTCCAATCTAGAACCCTTTTCTAACCTAATATGTCCTTTCCTCTAGATGGATAGTCCTAAGCAAGAAAAGGGAAGCTTATAGTTTTTAGCCAGGTGCCCATACCTATGGCCTCGCCTACACCTAAAAGGTATTCCTTCATAACCCAATATCTGAATACACTCCACCCCAATCCCGATATCCATGCCTTCTATAAGCCCTTCTATGAGGTCCATATTAACCAAAATATGGGTGTATGTCTTAATCCCCATCTCTAAATATGTAGATTCATAGGCTAAATAAGATCCCAATGAGTTACCTATATCTTTGAAAATTAGGGCATCCCAATAGGTAGGAGGGAGACTTGGAAGATGAACCATGACTGGGGCCATATCCAGTCTCTCCTACTTTGCATCGAAGAGGGACATCTAGAAATTGAAAAGGATAGGAGATGAATCAGTTTTCTAAACCATTTATTGTACCTTCTGGGTGTCTGCTACATCTTTGAAGCACAAATGAATCTAACCTTGGGCTAACAGTGACACCTATGGAGAAAATTTTATAATAGGTAAGATTTCATTGTCCGCACACACGTTTAGGGTTGAGGACCTGAATTTTCAACCCCTTACTTGCCCCACCAAGGATTTTTGGGACATTTCCTTAGTATTTTGAATGGTGACATTGACTCCCAAAAATAGAGAAAGCAGGACTTTGTTCTTCTTCTTGACACTACAATGGATTTTCCTCTTCCTCACTTTCTCATACTCCTTTTGAATCATAATTTCTTCTTATTCACAAGAGTGTTTCTCCCTGAAACCCACAAGACCATTCATGATGTTAGTTTGACCTTCTTCCGTTGTCGAGGCAAGGCTCTACTTCACTAATTCACCGAAGGAGGGCGAGGCTGATGGCACTTGAGATGAAGGATATACATGAAAACAATCTGGAGAGGCTTATGAGAGTGAGGAACCCCCACTGTGTTCAAAAAATTATGAAAACCCTAAGGAAGTAGTAACACATTGTATGTCTTCCTCCAATATCTGGGACAATAGGGAAACTAAACTTAGAGTCACACACCCCAAGAAGAGTTCTCTAGCCACTGACAAACATCCTCAGGCTCCGAGCTAGCCGAAACTAAAGGACCCTAATAGTGCGTGGCTGGAGCAAGGGTTAGGGCCTTCGAACTGCTAGATAGTTGCCTATTGAATTCTTAACTTTTTTTTTTTAAAGATTTGGTAGGCCTAGAAACTGTAGTATGGTGACCTTATAAGTTGACTTTGAAATGCGAATGGATAAAATCCTTGGGACTAGACCAAATTTTTTGAAAACCCCCCTCCTCTAGTTCATAATCCACCAACTCCTCCTCCTCCATGTGGGTCCAATAGTAAGCAATCAACATCTCATCTTAAAAGCATATTTGATGAGTAGTTGCATGTCTTCAAAGGGTTTATCATGGCGACCATATCTCTACAAAATATATATCACGTGGATAAAAAACTCATGGTTACCATTTAATATTATCTTGCATTTTGACAATGATATTAGAGCCTAGCATTGTCTAGAGCCTGTTCACTCTTTGTCAAAACTACGACGCTTTCTTCACCTGCAATTTTTCCATGGGCCTCTAGGGTTTCTCTAGTGTTGAATTCTTCTCCTATGGTAAAGATGTTGTAATGTTATCTTTAAAATTTTGAGTCTGTCAAAATAAATAAAAATTAAAAACATAAAATTAATAATTAAACCAATCTAGATCTATCTTAACTCTAGATCTACCAAAGGTCTAGAGGGAAGAATCAAATCTCTTGAAGTTCAAACCTCTTTAGATTGGATCTCTAGACGCTTAATAAATTTGAAATGAAGATGAATCTAAATTAATCATATAAAATGAAAAAAAATAAAAAAACATAAAAAATAAATTGATTTGCAAACTAAACATAGTATCCACCTTTCTTTTGAAAAATATTAAAATATTTACCATATTCGAATAACTTTTAAGAAATTAAAATATTTATTATATTGGAATTATTATATTGTGATAAACGTTTTTTACCCTTCCGATTAAAATGATTTGAGTCATCCGAAAACCATTTTCCCACTCGATTTAAATTTCAAGAGGGTATTGTCATGGAGGATTGGCGGGCAAACTAAACGGGGGCAAACTGAACACAGAGCATTTTGTTACCAAAACAGTAGAGCAGAGCTAGAGCTACATGAGGGGAACCTTAACACCCTCTCATTGATATAGAATGCATTGAAGAGTTCGACTCGAGCAAAGATGAAGACGCGATTATTCAGTTTCAAGAAGAAGAAGGCAGCCCCTCCTCCATCTGTTGAGAGGCATACAAGAAGGTAAGAGTTTAAGAAATTATTGCATGTATAATGTAGCTGCTGTGCCATGGAAATCAGAAATTAGACCATCATCTGTGCACTCTCGCAAGACAGGGAAAACTCCACAAGGAATGTTCGTAAATGATGACCACTCCTGAATTTGAGCTTGGGAACCTCTACAGCAGCAGTCTCTGGTTCCTGTGCTTATCGCTTCTTCCACATCACCATTTTCTTGAGCTCTTCAACCTTCAATTCCACCTTTGATATCCCTGATTTTCTCACAAAATCAACAACACTCTCAATAGTGGCTACACCCTGCTACAAGGTGAACTGCAAACACTGTTGCTTAACAATGTTAGTGAACTCTATATCAAAGTTTAGCCCTCTGTACCATGCATCTCCATTTATCTCCTTTGAAGGTGTCAATTCTGCTAGCATATACACCTTCATTGCTCGGTTAGAAACACACTTCACCCCTTTTATTAAGTCACGAGCTTCTATATTTTTCAATGCTTTGTTAACCTGTGGCTGCTGTAAATTTGTTTCTCTTTTCATATCTTTTGTCCATATACCCATATTTCCATCATTTTTTATGACTTGATATATGAGCATATCTTCAAATGAGAGGCCCTTAAACCTTACAAATTCTTCTTTCGTCTGTTGCTTCTAAACTATGAAATCACCCTGCTTGAAAACCCAGAGTTGACGATTTTGACGCAGGGCATTGAGTGCCTGAGATCTAACATTGAGATCAACATCTTTAAGATTTTACTCCATGATTTTATCTGTCAATCCATCAGAGAAAGTATTGAAAAGATCCAATATTCTATTGATGGTAGTAGCCATTTGTGAAGCTGATGTTGCGATCTCTAAGATGTTCAAAACTGTAATGGGCTTCGAACCTTAGAACAATATGTGCATTTGCAGTGTCTGATTATCCTAATTGCCCCATTTAGAGTATGAGCTTTGAAACCTAGCCACAGTATGTGCAATGCGTGGCCTCAAGCAGAAACCAAAAATGTCTGTATATATGCTCTGCATTTTGAACATTTGTGTGGCTATTACTATGTTTTGATCACAGAAAAAAAAAAATATGCACAACTGAATTTTGATAATTTGGATACCAAATGTAGAATTGAGTGGTGCCTGAAGCATTGTTTGGTGGGGGACAATTTCTAACCAGTGGATTCAGTTTCGAACTACTTTATGAACAGTACTAACTTATTTTTCAGTTTTTTTTTGTCTCAAACACATCAATGTCCTTTTCCAACATATATTATTATCATTTACTCATGCAACCTGTTCTACATAGGGTTTCAATGTTTCATTTTCTAGTTGTCACTGCAGAGGCAACCATGCCCTCCTTTTTCCAAACATATCTAGCTGTAAAATTTTTGGCTTATTGTTTACAAAAGGGGTAGGTAGGTGTCATTTATTTGACTCTTTATCATCATTACTCACAAGTTAATTCAATGATATCCTGCATCCCATAGATTCAATGTCTTAGCTTCCTATGATCTATCATAGCCCAGATTCTCATGGTTTGCTTTTAGAGCCAAACATTTTGCAAAGATTCATCTTTTGGTGAACATCATGAAACCTTCTTTAGAGATTTTGATGTGCTCTTTTGATTTTGAGTTTGCATTCTTGAATTTGAAGTGTGCTTTGAATTTTCTTTAATTGTTCCTTCACATGAATTGTATTCAATTTCTTATTGTCTGTCCAAACACGAAAGAGCTATAGATAAAAACCTGTTGATGTGTGTTGTATTCGGTGCTGCTTTCTAACTTGTAATCCAAGGGACTTAATGCGATAATCCACTATATCCAGGAACATGGATCTGTGCTTCTATCACCAATGACTGCTTCAACTTACTGTTATTATTTTGGCACTATGAATGGAACTTTTCCAGATGCTTACTTTGAGATTGCTTGTGCCTGGCATGTGATACTGATTTGTTTGTCCATTTTTGTCTGGGCCAGGATTATTTGGAAAATGCATCAACTGTGACATTGGATATACTGTACTTTTAGAACACGCGCTTGCGGAGAGGGACCGAAGGAATGTTTTTTTTTCTTCTAATTCTTGTTTTAGTTTGATTCATATCCTTACCACAAGAATAAACTATGTGGTATTTGAATGAATAGTTGTTTGTGTTTGTATCAAAATATGTGAGATGCTCTACATCTTGCTTGGGGTGGGTAGGTCCGTCAATAGTTTATTTACATGTAATTACATTTAATCTATACTATGTGTTAGGTGCATCGAATATAATATCCCAAATGCATCTAATTCTGGTTTCGATAGGGTCAATATTGCATATCTTGAGTTCAGAGAAATGACTGATATATTAAATATTGAAATTTGAGATATTCAACCTCGAGCTTTGGAACATTGATGTGCATATCAAACACAATTTTAGATGTGTCTGTGCTAGTGTATACTGATTTCCATTTGATATTAGTGCGAGTAATCTCATTTGTCGTGGAGCTGACTCTGTTTAGTTTGGAGGCTTTGCAGGTTTTTGTCATTTGGGTCAGAAATGAAAGTGTGCATTTTGATATTCAGTTTCGTTTTGCTTTGTATATTTGTTACTCTTTGATGTTATTTATTTGTGGGAAGCATAGAGAATGAATGGAGTTAATGCATGCCATTGGGTTCTTAGTCTATTTCTGATTTGTATACTGTGAAAATTTCTGAGCACAAAAATCCTACTGCTAAATATTGATTTACTTCTCCTACTTGTTTTATTATGCACAAGTTATTTAACTGAAAATATTCAAAAAAATTCAAGGTAAACACAACTAGCAACCTACACAAATACAGATCATTTACTGAACATCACGCACATATGACAAAGGACACAAATTTTTCAGACAAATGTCCTCGGAAAACCCAATGCGGGAAAATCGGTGCAACAGATATGAGTGTTTATTATTATTAAGCAACAATATTCTGAGTACATATAGGGTGCCATAATCCGGCTCACCCAACAGAGAAAACCTTGGCTACAAAGAAAATGTGAGTTTTACCTCACTCTCGCAAGTCCTGGCTGATCTGGATGAGCCACTAGTGAAACCCCAACTAGCTTTGCACAATCTATACGCTGCCACTGTGTAAGGTTGTGTGGCGCTAACTGAGGGACTACGTCACCCTTGCTCTGCGCTGATCAACTTCTACCGGAGTACGGTTTCAGCCCTGCTGGCTCAGAAACCCTAGTCTCTAGTTGAATTTCAGACTTTCCTTGGAGGCTTTGCGCTGCCCCTGCGTGGGCCTGCATCACCCTCTATAGGGATTGCGTCACACCCTCTGATGGTTGCACTACCTCCACTACGTCTCTATTGCCCTTGCTCTGCGTTGTACTCTTGTTCCTCTTGACCAATCACTGCATCCACCCCTCACTGCTTCTCTAAATCACTCAGATCTGATCTTCGTCTGAGCACTGCTCTGTCAGAAGAATTCGATCTATTAGATTCTGTATGTGTGTTCTCCAATTGACCCCAAGCCCTTCCTTTATACTTTTCTCGTTGACAAATCAATGGCTGTGATCTTATCACTAATCAATGGCTAAGATTAAAAGAAGCTTGATCCACGTCACTTAGAATGTTCTCATCACATGTGTAAATTAATTCACTTTAATTTTTTAAATTTCCCTAAGTTAGACTTAGGGTCCCCATTAAAAAATTTAATTATTTGAATAATTTTTACACCAGATGGAATTTCTCCAAACGCTTTTCTGGGTCTTGGAGATCTCATGTGTTCTAGCCCCTCCACAAAGTTTTGGAGTTAGAGCACATCCGATGCTACCCCAAAATCTCAACACTCCCTCTTAGCGAGGAGTGTGCTCTAGCAATAGTTTCACACTGAAGTGTCACCTTGATCTCTGGCATCAGTCTTTGCGCTGATGCTTGGACTGCTGACCTCCATCCACTGCGATGTTGCTCTCTGTACTGCTGCCCATGTCACTACTAATGACACAACCACATCTGTACTGCAACTCCCTCTCAAATTGTTGCATCATGCTGCCCATAGCACCGCCACTGCTAACTGCTGCACTGCAACTCAGTTGCTGAGAAGTAAGCAGCTGAAGGACCACCACCTAATTACCAGACAAGTCAGTCAGGCTGCATCTCATCACTGAAGCACCCTCTACTGCTACGCTGCGCTGTTTCTCTGAAGCTCTGCGATGTCTGTTGCACTGTACTATGTAAGCATTTCCTTTGCGCTACTGTCTCTCATCTGCGCTGCTCCAAACTTCAGCATCCCAACACTACCTCTGCTTCTCCATGATTTTCTGCACCCAATGCTCCAGTCATCCTGTTATTGCCTTAAGGCTCTCGTAGCTCGTATGTGATCCAAGAGTTTGGGCAACTCAAGGATCATGCCTTCCCATCTGTAGTTTCTCTACAGATCTATATCGCCCCACCTCTTCTCTCGAGACATAAGCACTCATGGCCACATCATCCTCACTACCACTGTCCCCTCTAGTTGTTGCTGCCTTGGAATCTGAAGCTTCCTTGTCCTTCCTCTTAGGACAAGTGCTGGCGAAGTGTCCAATTTCGCCACATCTAAAGCACCAGACCTTGGATAGGTCCTTCTTCTTCCCTTATTGCTGCTGTCCCTTTGATGCTAGGGCTGCATCTCCCTCCTCCTCCTGTCGAAGGATATCTCACATGTCACCCCAATTTGGGAGTTGTGCTCTGCCCAAGATGCTTTGGACAAAGGTCTCCCACTCATCAGTGACTGCATTTAGGGCAGTCCTCACCAAGAGCCCTTCATCCAGAGTTGCCCTCATGGCAATCAACTAATCTCTGATCGTTTGCAATCTGAAGAGGAAGGGATCAATATCCTCTCTCTTGTGCATTTGTAACATCCGCATTTGGTTCTCTAGAAGCATCTTCCGTTGGATGAAGCTGCCTTGATACAACATGGTCAAAGATTTCAACATATCATGTGTCGTCCTCGTCTCGAAAATGTGTGGTACCACGTGATCCTTCACCCCATCCATGATCAAGCGCTTTGCTCGCGCCTGATTTTTGTTGAACTTATTTAGAGTGTTCACATTGGTGGGCACAACTAGGAAATTTTTCACGTGGTCTCTGATACCGTACTCCTTTAGGACTGTTAGGATTTTGGCCTTCCAAATCACAAAGTTAGACACACCGTCCAACCTATCCCGATCTCTCAGTTCGTATGGGGCCATCTCTGCTCAAACTGTCGAAATAGATACTCTTCTCCCTTCTACTACTGTTGCTCTCAACAGAAGACCGGATCTGGGTTTCTTGGTGTTAGAAACCCTCTAGAGATACTGCTCCCTCTGACAACTGATTTCCCTCTCGAAAATCCTTCGCCAATTCTGCTGAATCAACCCTCTACGATCACCCTCTTGATCGAATCTCAGAGCTTTAAAAATACAGAAAACTAATTGGTAAGGAGGCTTAAAAAATCCACTTGTCATATTATTGCATATTTTATTTCAAATTTACACCAAAAATATCATTGTAATCTTCTAGAGTTATAAAATCGTAATATTCTTTTAATACGTTCCTGCATACAGGGAATCAACAAGATTACTTTTATTTTCATAATATCAAATGTATGTTTGACAAAAGTCTCTATCACTATATCCCTGCTATCCACAACATCAACTATTGTCTGTTGAGCAACATCTTCAACCACTTCCTTACCAATACAAGACATGTTGAATTCATATACATTTCCCAAAACAACAGACTAGTTCCACCTTTTCCAACACCAACCACATACATCTTAGCTATGTTTGGAAGGATTGCTCCACCAGGTTTCAACCAATGATCATGAGCATAAATAACTGAGCTGAGCAATGATTCATAAAACGTGCATTATCCCATCCACTCACTCACTATCCCATCTACACTTTGACTTTCAATTGCCATGCAGTTTTCAATATCTTCTATCATGTTGTGGACTACAGTAATAACTCCATGCGAGTTTTGATTTTTGGCATTTTCACTTTCTTCTTTGAGCATGCTATTTTGTTTTCCAGCTTGAAAAGCTACAAATTCCATCTTCTCAGTTGCTTCAACTGCAATTACTTTTACAGCTCCTACTTAATATTCTTTTACAACTCCTACCTAGCTAAGATTCTTTTACGACTCCTACCTAATGACCACCTCCAAATGTTTATTTTTCATTAATTTTGGGGGAGAGGGATTTTTTTGGTGTATTGAACGAGGAAAGGGGAAATAAGGGTATCATGGATGGGTAGAAGTGAGAGTTACTGAAATATATAATCCTAACATTAGGGAATGAGATGGGGCCTTATGACCTGAGGGCAGAGGGGCTAGTGGGCATAGAGAAGGCAATAAGAGCAATTGATAGGGGGACCCCCAATAGTTGTGATAAGGGGACTAGGGGCCCTATTATCACAACCCATAACCACTAAATTCCCTATCCCCGTAACCCCCAAACCATAATCCTTTAACCCCTACACTTATAACTCATAACCCATTAAACCCTTGATCCCTTAAACCCTAAGCCACGAAACCCTTAACCCCTAACTGCTAACTTAGAATCCCTTAACCACCCTTAAAAGTCACGAAAATGTAACTTTTGGAAGTAGTTTTGGACAATCCCTCCCCCCCCCCCCAAATGTCATTAGAATTAAACTTTTAGATGAGGTTGTTAAGTGACCGCCTCCAAATGTCAAATTTTCATAAGTTGTATAAGGAGTAGAAGTCCAGTGCCTAATCTGATACTACTCCATGATAAATTTGATTAGTTTGGATGTGAATTGTGTTTCATGGTCGGTAATGACCTCTCTTGGCACACCGAGCTTGGTAAAAATCTCCTCATAAAGAAAATTGACAATTTCCCGTTCATTTGCTGGAGCCAGCACCTTGGCCTCGACCCATTTCGTAAAATCGCCAGTGAACACTAGAATATATTTCTTCTTTCGGGACATTGGCGTGATCAGGTCTAAAAAATCAAGGGCCCACCTTTTGAATGGTTTGACTGATACTTGGGGTTGTAACGACATTTTTTTCACTTGAACTGGCCTCCCCATCCTATAGTAGTTATCACATTGGCTAGTATGGGGGATGATTAATCAAAAGGGCTTGAAGTTCCATTGCATGGGGCTTCATTTGATTCAATTCCATGTTGCGTATTTTTTTATTAAACAAATGGTACCCATGGTGAGGATGTCTTTACCTTTTTAATTGCATGAAGAAAATGTCAAGGGAGAGGGCGCCATTAGGTTTTCCCATTGAACCCTAATTCACCCAAATTAAAATTCACTCCTTCATGTTCCATTGTATTTGATTCTTGGTTGTTTTCCCGGAGCACATGATATACATAAATGGAAGAGAATTAACTATTATATGATGAATAAGGAGTTTAAAATCACCAGCAACAATCAAAGAATAAAAATGATGTTCTTTTGTCAACATTAATCCTTCATTGAACCTCAATTCACCCAAATTCTAATTCACTCCTTCATTTTCCATTAAATCTGATTATTGGTTGTTTTCCCCGAGCACATGATATACATAAATGGAAGAGAATCAACTACTATATGATGAATAAGGAGTTTAAAATCGCCAACAACAATCAAATAAGAAAAATGATGTTCTTTTGTCAACATTAATCCTTGAAGTAATGCATATGCCTCCACTTGATTGCTTGAGATTGATCCTATTCCCCATACATAAAACAATTCTATTTTTCCTTTGGGACAAAGGATAACCCCTTCTACTACATTATGTTTGCTAGTTTGTGATAATTTCTTCTCCATACTAGGTATAAAACACCTCACCATTTTTTTTTAAATGGTGGGAAAACTTATCACAACTCAATGGCCAAACCAAGAACAAGGACGATCATCACTGGTTGTTATCTGCTAATGCAGGTTGACTCATCACTATTATTCAAGTAAAACCACACCACCTGTAATTACCCGCTAGTGGTCCATAATGGGACAAACTTTTACTCTTGCGAGATGCCTCTAGGTCATGGGCCATTGACTTGTTTCCTTACATTTGAACAAGATGAGTATGATGCGCAACTAGCTCGTTCCAAACCCGATAAGAGGAGTATGAGGCCCATGTATATAACTAGTCCTTGAATATTTATATGAATATTTTGTTTCATTTCTTCTATCTTTGAAGGATATTGACAATTTTCGAGCAGACATGGCTTCTCGAGCAGTGAAGAAGCATGCACGAACATCAACCCTCAAAATGGCATCGGTGAAAACCCCAAAAAAGACCCTTAAGAGTGTTAAGAAGGCCTTGCTGATGAAGCCGGAGCCAAAAGTTGTTGAAAATGTCGAGAAACTAAAAAACCAACTCCTGTGGAGGACATCAGAGTTGTCGAGGTTCTAGTAAAGAAATAGAAAAGCAAAAAAATTGGGAAGTTAAAAAAACGGTGCCAAAATTTTCATCGCTTCTGAGAAGCCAACCCCTCTGAGTGAATTTGGGCCCAACAAAGGTAGAGTTTCAGGGTCTATCTTATAAACATCTCAAGTTATTTGGTAGGGTTTAAATTTGTGTGTATGAAACGATTAGGATATGTTAATTAGAATAATTTGAGGTTTAATATTTTGTCACCATGCTATTAATTGATTTTTGTTTTATTAAGAAAATGTATCATCTTCTTGTGTTTCAGATTTCCGTATATATAGAAAAATGATTAGCAACACTCTTGGTTTATAGGGTTACACAATTTTTGTGCTATTTTGATCTTGTGCCAAAGTTTGCGCAAATTATCTCTATCATGCACTAGGGTTCTTACATGGTCTTCTTGCAACTTGTATCGACTACCCTCTTGAATCCTGTAGCCAAAACCCCAACTAGGATATGGGCATATATTTTTGATGAGAGTGATCATCAAACTCAACAATATATCATAGGTTTATCATTACTAAAACTGAAAGGAATTTTTTAGTTAATCTAGGTACATGTAAAACACCATTGAGCTCAAAGATATCACCCAATGGCATTTGGAGTGAGATAGATCCCATTCTTGCTGTTGCATATTTGAAATCATCATCAAACATCCACTTGTATGCTTACCTCATACTCTTGAAGTTTCCCAAAGGCCATATGTTTGGATGCTCCACTATCCATGTACCATCTGACACCATCATGGAGAAGTATGTCACAAGCTTGAATGAAATCTTATACACTCTAACAAATACTGTTTCTGTTGTTATTGCTCGCCCTTCCCCTTCTTTTGAGGACACTAATAAGCATAATTGTCAAACTCTTGACACATGAAAAACTTGATATGGCCCAAGCATTTCTTACCATTGATTAGAGGAACCTGAATTCTCTTTCTCTCATGCTGACCTATACTAGGTCCCCCTTTTTTTTTTTTTTTTCTGGCATTCAATATATTTATAGTGAGGGTTAGAATTTTTCTCTTTCATCTCTATACCTTCAACTCGCTCTAGTTTGTATTTTCTTCGATAAAATCATGCCATAACTTCTCAAGAGTCAAAAGTGGAAAGCTTTCTCGGGCATAGGCACCTTAGACATAAGGTTTCCATGAAGATGAAAGCCCATTCAAGGTTGTGTACCGAATCTTCATGCTTGAGCTCTTTTCAAGTTGTTGCACATTGATCATAGAGTTTATTAATTTTTTTCAAAGAAGTGGCTGCAGTATCTATTTTTTTGATTTATGTGGCTCTAATCTTGATCCTTAGAAGCATATTTCAATTGATGTTCTCACCCGGATATATAGTGAAGATAGCATCAAACATCCCGTTACTGATGGTTTTACTGATAATGTGTGGGATCCTTCATGGAGTCCAGGATGACTTGCTTTGTTCTGGACATCTTCTTTTTATTTTTTTGTCAACTTTATAGATTGGTAGGTCGTTCAACTTTGGTCTTTACAAATGCCAAAGATCATTATCCTCCAACAACATCTATATTTGCACTTTCATGGTATGAAATTGGAGGGACCTTATAATCTGTCTTCGTATCTAAGATTGAATGTAGTAAAAATAATACTCTTGGATTACACCATTATAAAAAATAGATCAAGTACCTCAAGACAAACTATCATAGGTCCATAGTTCTTTTCTCAAGCATGAATCCAAGGCACCCCATTGTTGAAACCTTCTGACAACTTCCTATCCCAAGTAGAAGTCTGGGGTTATTGGAAGGCTTCAACAAACATGCTCTTTAGCTATGAGAATTCCATTGGATTCGGAGGTATCTCACAAAATTTTTCCCTGAGACTATCAGTCTCTTCTCTTGTCTTTGTGTGGTCAGTCACTTCTCTTGTCATTTTGTGGGTCACTCCTTTTAGCCCCAAGTACATCACAGTACTCCAGGTTCAAGGTGTAGGATAAAGAATACAAAGGAGTGGAATTTGTTCCATCTTTTTATGATTACATCCCTTAGGGTGCCAGACAAAAGTGGGCCCCACTCCTTAAGAAAATGTTGAATTATTTCCAACAAAATGTTGACACCCTCCAAAATGTCACATCAATATCCCAAAGTAATAAAAAATCAACAAGTGGCTCCATTATGGAGATAAAATATCGACTTGATCACATCAAGCCTCATGAAGAATGGTAATTCTAATCCAAATTGTCTTTTGAAGTTTGCCACTAAAGACTGAACCATGGAAGATAATTTTGTCCTCGTTTCTACTAATTGTTTAAACATGATATAGTCAAATTCAAATATGGTTTCTCCAACCTTTAGAGTTGAAGATCAGCAAATTGTCGGTATACTGCTTTAGCATGTTGGTGGGTAGCAATAAAAATTTGAATTTTTATTCCATTTTCACTCACAATTTTCATCCCCTGAACTTCAACAACGATATATTTCATAGGAAAATTTAACCTATGAAGCAAACAGGGTCAAAAAAATATGGTCTGTTACTTTGCGTGAGCATTTTCTTTGATCACCTGCATGACATTTGAAGGACCAATGATCTTAATTGCTTCTGATTTTTTAGCACCCTAATCAATTGCCTTCTCCTCCCCTGCAGTTGCTATAGCCCTCAAGAAGTATGGACCTGCAGGATATAGAGTCATATTGGTCTAACCATCAGAAATATAATGGACAAGCCATTGCAACTCCAACAAGTACCAATCAGTTCTAGAATTCTCTGTAGCTAATCTCTACTTTAGAAAGAGTAGTGTGTAGTTTCTCGAAGTTTGGTCCCTTGTACCTCCTAGGTGCTTCATTGACCACCTTAAGCATGTCTTGAAAACACATTGACCACACTATATTGAAGGGTATACCACATGAAAATTCAAAGCCATTACAACTCCAACAAGCACGGATTGGTCTTAGAATTATCTCTACAGTGAATCTCTCCTTTCATAAAATAGTAGTGAATACTTTCTCAAATTTTGGCCCCTTGTAACCCTTATTTTCTTAACCACCTTCAGCATGTATTGCCAATATTTTGACCACATTACATTGAAAGGTGTTCCATATGCAAATATGGCCCTGGAAACTCTGTTTTCCGTCTCATCCTTTCACCAATATAACATTTTTTGCCAAGGGTCCACTATTAAGTCACTTGCAGGGATCTTCAACGGTTAAGGGAACATGTTATCCCTGTTTTGGGATTGCTTTCTTGCTTGGGGAACTTGGAAAAATAGGCTTCATCATGTTCCCTTTGAAATTAATTTCTTTTTAGGAGACAACTTCACAAAACTAAACTCGTTCAAAGGGTGTTTTAAGAAAATGGATTTTAACTCTAGTGTAGGACACACTATAAGCCAACTTATTTGCTGCAATTCTGCAAGCATCTTCCACCAAAGGCTTATTTTCCTTCTTCCCTATCTTTGTCATATTGGTCTAACCATCAGAAATATAATGGACAAGCCATTACAACTCCAACAAGTACCAATCAGTTCTAGAATTCTCTGTAGCTAATCTCTACTTTAGAAAGAGTAGTGTGTAGTTTCTCGAAGTTTGGTCCCTTGTACCTCCTAGGTGCTTCATTGACCACCTTAAGCATGTCTTTGAAAACACATTGACCACAGAAATATTGGTCATATTGGTCTAACCATCATAAATATAATGGACAAGCCATTGCAACTCCAACAAGTACTAATCAGTTCTAGAATTCTCTGTAGCTAATCTTTACTTTAGAAAGAGTAGTGTGTAGTTTCTCAAAGTTTGGTCCCTTGTACCTCCTAGGTGCTTCATTGAACACCTTAAGAAAGTATTGAAAACACATTGACCACACTATATTGAAGGGTATACCACATGAAAATTCAAAGCCATTACAACTCCAACAAGCACGGATTGGTCTTAGAATTATCTCTACAGTGAATCTCTCCTTTCATAAAATAGTAGTGAATACTTTCTCAAAGTTTGGCCCCTTGTAACCCCTATTTTCTTAACCACCTTCAACATTTATTGCCAATATTTTGACCACATTACATTGAAAGGTGTTCCATATGCAAATATGGCCTTGGAAACTCTGTTTTCTGTCTCATCCTTTCACCAATATAACATTTTTTGCCAAGGGTCCACTATTAAGTCACTTGCAGGGATATTCAATGGTTAAGGGAACATGTTATCCTTGTTTTTGGATTGCTTGCTTGCTTGGGGAACTTGGAAAAATAGGATTCATCATGTTCCCTTTGAAATTAATTTCTTTTTAGGAGACAACTTCACAAAACTAAACTCGTTCAAAGGGTGTTTTAAGAAAATGGATTTTAACTCTAGTGTAGGACACACTATAAGCCAACTTATTTGCTGCAATTCTGCAAGCATCTTCCACCAAAGACTTATTTTCCCTCTTCCCTATCTTTGTCACATACTTCTATAGAGGGAAATCAACATGAGATTCTGAAAACTATTCAGCAAATCAACAACATAAGTTGGGTGGAAAATCACAGAAAATATGCACTTAAACGAAATCAACAAAATAGTTTTGGAAAATCACAGAACCAAAAGAACTACTTGGAGATGGAAAATATGCATTTAAATGGAAGAGGGAAGCCCTTGCCTTACACCATATGTAGCATGGATCTGAGCGCAAATGTTGTAGACCCACATCAAGGCTGATTTGTAACTAACATAAAATATATGTGGGTTTGGTGATAGTGGCAGATTTTTCATTTTTAAGAGCCATGGAATGCATTATGAAGGATTCAGTTTTGAGACCATGCAGTCTTCTAAAAAATTCCAGTAAGAACTAAATAGTGGATTATAAATTGCAAATAACCACAGTCCACAACCAAAAGAGAAACATGCATATACCACATGAAAACCACAACTACCAATAGAAGAAGTTAGATATAGTTCTTCTGCTGTCCCATCCAATTTTTGAAGACATCTTTTGGATGGAAATCTCATTGATTTATGTAACCTGTTATAATCCTTTCATCTTGCCTCAGAATAACACCACAATAGAGTTCTAATGAAGTAGTCTTACACCAACATTAGATAGAGACAATTTGCATTGAAAACTTTGGATGAAAATTCGAATAAATTATGTTATATCCTTTTCATAAAATCTTCTAATAGAATACCAGCAGAGTTTGTAAGGAACTATTATTACACCAACATAAAGAAATGTGAACTATGGTACATCAACATATAGAAGCTGCTTGTAGTTCCTGAGTTGTTCCCTCCGATTCTTGAGTATTGAAGAAATCTTGTAATGGAATCATCTTCAAGGAATCCTTCTTCATGCTCTTAATAACTTGAACAGAAGTTAAAGCTCCGGCAACTGTGGTTATGATAGGAATTTTATATGCTAATGCCATTCGTCTCAACTTCCGCCCATCTATTTGATCTAATGCATCTCCTGAATTTGCAATCACCAGTAACTAAATCTGACCATTTGCAATCATGTCATCTACATGTGGGCGCTCTTCATGGAGTTTCAAAACTCTTTCCACTGGAATTCCTTCCATTTTCAACAAAATGGCTATGCTAGTTGTTGCAACAATTGTAAAACCAAGTTAAATGAATCTGTTTGCAATTGCTTGGAGTCTTGGTTTGGTGAAATCACTTAAACTTAAAAACACCGTGCCTACAAGAGGCAATTTTTGATTTTCTGCAATTTGTGCCTTGGAAAATGCCATAGGAAATTTAAATTCCATGCCCATCACTTCTCCAGTGCTTCGCATTTCAGGACCAAGAACCACATCACAGCCTTGAAAATTTTCAGATGGAAGGACTGCTTCCTTGACAGATACGTGACTTGGAATAACTTCCTGTATAAAACCAAAGTCTCGAAGAGATTTTCCTGACATAAGAAGAACGACATACTTTTCTAAGGGGTGACCAATTGCCTTTGAGACAAAAGGTATTGTTCGTGATGCTCTAGGATTTGCTTCAAGAAGGTAAAATTCACCAGCAGGTGTGATTGCATATTGTCAATTCATCAGTCCACAGACGCCAAACCTCTTTGCCAATTTAGATGTCCATGCTATAATGACTGACAAGTATACAGGTGACACTATTTCCTTAGGAATAGAACAAGTTGAATCACCAGAATAAACGCATGCTTTCTCAATGTGCTCCATGATACCACCAATGACCACACTACCTTTAGAATCTGTCAAATAATCTACATCGATATCACAAGCATCTGCCAGGTACTTATCAACGAGTATTGGCCTTTCTGGGTCCACTTCTACTGTAGTTTCTAAGTAATGCTTATATTTGTCATCACTGTATACAATTTCCATTGCATGACCACCTAAAACATTAGAGGGCCTGACAAGAATAGGATAGCCAACCTTTCTTGCTATTGCCAATGCATCCCCATCACTCTTAGCAATACCACCTTGAGGTTGCTTGACTTTTAGCTCATCCAACATTACATTGAACTTCTCTCTATCTTCAGCAGCATCTATTGAAGCAGGAGAAGTCTCCCAAATTCGAAAAAGACCTTCTCCACTTGCACCCACAAGCTTAAACTCATCGAGGTATTGTTCTATGGGTAGAGCTAGATTCAAAGGTGTTTGCCATCCAAACTGTACAATTATACCATCGGGCCTCTCTTTGTCAATGACATTCAAAACATCCTCTACTGTAAGAGGCTCAAAGTACAGTCTAACACTAGTATTGTAATCTGTAGAGACAGTCTCAGGGTTTGAATTCATCATGATGGTTTCATATCCTGCATCCTTCGAAGTGAAAGCAACCTTAGAAAAATTCCATAGAGGTCAATAATTAGCCATTCAGATAGAGGAAAATACTCTAGCGAATAATGTAGATGAGTTTAGCCACAAAACCAATCGAGGTTTATCCCTCAGGTTATCTGAATACCCTCCTATTCTAGGGCTGAAATAATATCAAACAAAGGTTGTTCTTGTGTCTCAAATAAGCCAAAGAATAGCCATTAGGGTCGAGACTCAAATAGCCACAATTCTTAAGTGAATAGTGCTAAAGAATGTCCAAAAGAATCCATAGTCATTAGTCCTCAAATGTGCATGTAGTAGACCTTGGAACAGTGTGTAATCGACCTCAGATTAGCCTGAGAAAGGGTCAAAATTCAGCCTCTGAGGTTGCCTTAGATGACACAGATGCAAGCCTCAGAAAGACACAGAAATTTACCTTAGACTTAACATGAATTCATCCTCTTCTCCTCTGAATCTCCATGCAAAAAAAACATAAAAATGAAACCTAAAATCACAAGTAGAATGGCCTCTTTCTTATGTTTTTCGCTTTTCCCCAGGCTTCAAAAATTTAGAGAAAACAATCTAATTGCCAATTCTCTCTTTTGGAGAGCAGACACGTTTCTTTTGATAGTGGTCGTGGATTATTTTTTGATATTATTGAGTACAAATGTGCCTCTGAAAATCATAATCAGTATGCCTTGCTCATGTATGTTATAGATGAGATTGTCTTAGAGAATATAATATGGATCTAGGTGATGGACAAATTGGAACCTTGTAGATGGCATGTGTATGCCAATGGCCACTAGCAACCTGAGTATGCATCTTACGTTGCAACCTAGAAAACTAGAAGCTAAACTTTATCAATTTATAAGATTTATAACAATCTACTAAGACTTGAAACATAAGATTTGAACTATATCAATTTGACAAAACTTATAATATGACAGTCTTCTCTACATGGGCTACATGCTAGATGTCACCGTACACTACTTGAAGGTTGGAAGGACAAGTTTTTCATTCACAGTTTTGTCTATACCTAATTTTTTCTTGTCCATTTTCTTCTCTTTGTAGTTTGATCTAATGTTAACTTTTAAGTGTTGTACTTAACAAATATGCAAACTCTCTTTAACATGCCCCTTTTGAGAAGTTGTTTTTTGTAAACCAATCATGCACTAATATGGAAATTGGAACTGATAATATGCTTCCCTATCTTTCTTGTAAATATTAGTTAGGGATCAACCATAGGATAGTTGTTTCTTGCTGGTAAAAAGGTATTGAGTTTGAAGGCACAACTCTGAACTTAAAACACCCTTAACTGTAAATATTTCTGGCTTTAATGGGTACCTTATGCCCTATTATTATTATGATTATGGGTTTAGTTAATTCTATGGTTGTCTCATACTGGTTTTTGCTCAGACACCACATATTCATTCATTCCAAAAACTAGGAGCAGGATTTTGAATGCATCATAGTTTAGAGTATGAATATTATACTTGATTGTTTTAGTTAACTGGTTCTTGTCACACGGTGATGTTTCCTTAGACACCATTTTTTCATTCATTCCAAATAGGAATGGGATTTTGAATGCGTATTAGGTCAGCTCACCTTGTTGAGCCATTAGATGATCCTAAATTCTTGGTCAATTGGATATGTTAATTTTCTTTTCAATTGGTGTTGTTGGGGAGGTTAATTGGGATGGCTAGAATTTTTTTTTGAAAGGACTCTAGTGTGAAGAGTAATGGGAGATAGTGATGTTGGACACCTTAATCCCCATAAAAAATTCTAGTAGAATAATCACTGCTAGAGAAGCCAACATCACTAGAGGTTTGTTCTATCACTATCATGCTGATAAAGGGTTTGGCTTACTATTTTGTAGCTTCTAGTGGGTAGTATTTTTGTTTTTGGGATATCAATCTGCCATTTGCTGAAATAAGCCATTCCAGAATTTGCTACCTCCATGCAGAAAAATCTTAGTTATGCATTCCTAGTAATCCATCTTCTTATGTTTTTAAATACGTCTTTCTTGTTTCCTCGGTGGAAATATTTGCTTCTCTATTTACATTAGTTCATGACATGGGTTTTATATCTAGAATTTTTCGCTTCCATGACGTTTCAGTCTTTCATCTTCAGAAATTGAAGTCCCAATATTCTGCTATATGCGTAGATAGGTAGTTATGGATTTTGCTACCTCCCAGTAATCTTTCAATTTCTTCTATATGTATTCAGAATAGTAATATTTTCTTGTCTCATCGGTTATTGTAGCATATGCATAGATTAATAGAAGACTGAGATTTAGTGAATGTTTTCAGTTATAATGGTTGTTAAACTGTACGATTTAAATTGCAAATGGTAACTAACTTTTATTTTCGTAAAAGTGTTTTTAGTCTTCTTTATCTTTGTAAATGTGTTGCTCTTGTTTCACAATAGGAGCAGTTGCTTTTAATATTTGTCTAGTTTGTTTGAGCAAGGGCATCCATGGTTTTGTGAAATTCCCCATTTCTAATGCTTATGCGTCTCTGGACCTTACAAATATAATTGGAGACATATATGGAGCTGGATTTAAAGAGTTTATGGTGCCAAGCTAGATTTATTAAGCTGTGATGTAATCATCAGCCTCTATGCATCCATGGTTTTTTGAAATTCCCCATTTCTAGTGCTTATGCATCTTTGGACCTTACAAATATAATTGGAGATATATATGGAGTTGGAGTTAAAGAGTTTATGGTGCCAACGTAGATTTTTTAAGCTGTGATATAATCATCAACCTCTATCTTTTGAATTTATGTGCCAGGGCTTATGTGATTGTCACCGAATATTTTGTTTGTAAGCCTGTAAGTATAACATTAAGTTCGTGCTTGGACAAGGAAAATACTCAGAAATTTTTTACATTGTGATCTCCTTCTTGCATATGCCTATGAGCTGGTATTGTTTACTATCACTCTTAAAGTGGGGCTACATATGATGTCATAGTTCAGTACATTTTTTTAGGTTTAAACTCTACAGAAATTTCCAAGAAAAAAACAAAATTTGCATTAGCACATGCTTCAACTACACTTATCTTCCTCCTTTGTTGGTGGCTAATTGAGATCCGAACCAAACACTGTCCATTTTGTCTCCAATTCTCATGACTATAGTCACTGGTTTTGGTGTTCAGAAGTTGTACCTGCTCCTGCAGCCCCACTAACTGACTGCAAAGAGCCTCAGATTCATTTTGTTGCATGGCGAAATTGGCTTTCAAAGCCTGTGACTGCCTCCAATGCTTGTACACTTGTCATCATTTTCTCTTTGAGCTTCAAATTAATCACTATAAAGTATACTTGGAGTACATCCAATTTCTTCATTAGCAGATTTACCTTCTCATTGCAGCTGCAATTAAAGTGCCATGCACAACTATTGGTGCTTTATGTTCCAGCTTGGCCTTCCCAAATTGTATTCAACTTTTTCATTGCCGTGCCACACCAAATCACTTACCCTCTGTTTACTCCACGACTAACATATACAATTACTTTCTCCCCAAACCATTGTGAAAAGCTTAGTGATGCTCAATCTAGGGACACATAATACCTCCAGATTGACTTTTTCTCTTGCACTTATTTGCAAAATTCTTGCACAATTGAGTCATACCAATCTGCAAACTAGAGACTATATTTGCACCAATAACTATGAAGCATAGGGGAACTACATTCCTAGGCTCACTTGTGGCAAATTTCTTTCCAGGATGTTGCTTACGTGGTTGAGCCCCCAGTCACTATTGTGAATTAGCTCTCCACATATTGCCAACAGAGTAGTAGTTAGGAACTGGTCGACCTCCAACCAAAGCCTGTTGCATTTAGACATTTTTCCAATTGCTAGCTCATGACAGGAGGCTGAATTAACATTGAATTTGCGGCTTTAATTTAATTTATTGAAAGTTGTAGAATTTACAATCTATAAAGGTTTCAAGATATAATTTTTAAAAGTCTAATTTAAAGGGTGCTAGCTCAATGGAAGAGCACCTGCTTTACAAGCAGGAGGTTGGTGTTCGATTCCATCGTGCCCTGATATTCATATGGAATGGCGATGATCAATTTTTGGTGACGGAGGCTCTTTTGACCATCATTAATGAGCTTATGGTGACATTTTTCGACCCTCACCAAAATATGAAATGGTGACGGCCAACGAACGCCACCGTATATATGCATCAATAGTGACGACCATGAAATAATCGTTGTTGTTGATATGAAATGGTGAGGCTCATTGTTTGTCATTATAGTCATTATTCGTGATGGAATTTGATGTCACCAATGAGCTTATCATGACACTTTTTGACCCTCACCAAATATGAAATGGTGATGGTTAACGAACGTTGCCATATATATGCACCAATAGTGACGACCATGAAAGGTCCCTCACAAAAAATCGTTGTTGTTCATATGAAATGGTGACGGTCACTATCCGTCATTATAATCAATATTCGTGACGGACCTTGAATGTCACCACAACACATAATTTCGGCGACGCCACCTTTGGTGACGTTCAATTTTTTGGTGACGTAGGCTATTGTCCGTCACCATTGCTCATATGAAATGGTGACGGTCACTATCCGTCATTATAAATCATTATTGGTGATGGACCTTGAATGTCACCAGAACACCTATACTTTCAGCGACGCCACCTTTGGTGACGTTCAATTTTTGGTGACAGAGGCTCTTTTGACTGTCACCAATGAGCTTATGGTGACATTTTTCGCCCCTCACCAATGTCTCTTTTTCTTGTAGTGACTCAAAGGCCAAACTGTTCAAGAGTACACTCAGGAGTTTAGAAAGAGGACTTTGTTGTTAGGAGTAAACTTGAATTCACAACACACACCCTTGAAATACATTGGGGGTTCACATTCCTACTTGGAAAATACTATCCTTATGTTTAACCCAAACAACTTAGATGAAGTATGTGTGCAAGCCATGCATCTTGAAGTAAGTGGAAATAACATTCAGGAAGAGGGTAGTAAGAAGAAGTCGTTCAAGGGTAAGGGAAAAGAGAAGGGAGGAAAATGGAAGGGAAAGAATAATACAAGCATCAAGAAAGAAGGGGAGAAAAATACATGCAAACATTGTTCCAAAGAGGGGCATGATGAAGCTCACTGTTTTAAACTACATCCCGAACTAAGGCCAAAGAAACCAAATAACAAAGGGAAACAAAAGAAGACTTCCACCACACAACAAGATCTTGGATCCGATTCAGGAGATGAGACCAAGATTTTAGCCATGGTTAACAAAGGAAAGGAAGCCATAACAAGTAATAGTTCCTCAAATAGTCACAACAACACTCCAAATGAAGACACAAGGATAGAATTGTTCCATGTTAGAGTGATTTCAAATCATACAAATATTGATGCATTGTTTGATAGTGTGTCACAAGCAAACCTGATTTCAGAATACTTAGTCAAAAATATCAACCTTGAAACCGTACCACATCATAACCCTTTGGGTTGGATAGTGAAGAATTCCATTTTACAGGCTACAAGGAAATGCATATTTCGATTTGCTATTACTGCAAACTTTGTTAATGAAGTCAAGTTAGATGTGGTTCCACTTGACATTTCTGGGTTTATCTTGGGAAGTCCATATCTGTATGATAGGAAAGAGGTGTTTTATAGCCATGAGAACAAATATCATTTGCTTAAGGAGGGGGTGGAGTATACTATAAGAGCTCATAGCAAAAAACTGAATATTTCTTTAGCTAATGCAGGGAAAATTAAGAGGCTAGTTAATGCAAATAAAAATTGTGTGCTTCTCATGATTAAGAAAAAGGATGATGTTGACTATGAATATTTTGAAGGATGTGATGAAAAATTAAAATGTGATTTTTTTGATGTGGTATGTCAGCATGGCGAGATGTTTTAAGAACCAAATGGGTTAACTCCCAAGATGGGAATTCAACATGAGATTCAGTTGCAGCATGATGTTCCACTTCGAAACATTGGTATGTATTGCATGTCAATTATGTAGAGTTTGGAAATTAAGAAGAAAATTCAAGAATTGATGAACAAAGGTATCATACGTGCATCTACTTTTCCATGTGGTTCACCAATTGTTTTGGTACCAAAGAAGGATGGGACTTGGCGCATGTGCATAGATTTTCGTGCACTGAATAAAATCACGGTAAAGAATCACTACCCACACCCACACATTGATGATTTGTTATATCAGTTAAAGTATGAAATATATTTCACTAATTTAGACTTACGAAGTGGTTATCATCAAGTCAGAATAACCGAGGAAGACATTTGGAAAACTGCATTTAAAACTAGACAAGGATTGTTTGAGTGGCTAGTTATGAAATTCGGTCTAATAAATACTCCAACTACTTTCATGAGAGTCATGAATGATGTAGTAAGACCATTTCTAGATAAATTTGTCATTTTTTACATAGATTACATACTTATATTCAACAAATCAATATATTAACATGTCATTCATGTGAACAAGGTACTTGATGTCTTGAAAAAAGAGAAATTATTTTTAAAGATGTCGAAGTGTGAGTTTGGCAAGACTTCTTTAGTGTACTTGGGACACATTGTTGGAGGAGGTGAGTTGAAGATAGAACCTTCCAAATTAGAGGTCATTCTGAATTGGCCCAAGCCCAATACTGTTACAGAGGTAAGAAGCTTTCTTGGGGCAGCACAATATTGGAGGAAATTCATTGCTATTTTTTCTTCCATTGCAGCTCTGTTACATGCATTGACAAGTGTCAAGAAAGTCTTCCATTGGGGAGATATGTATCAAAATAATTTTATTCTTTAAAGCAAAAGATAAGTTCAGCATTGGTATTGGCTCTTTCGGATCTTAGAGAGCCATTTGAGATCCAAACGGATGCAAGTGATTATGCTATGGGAGCAGTTCTCATGCAACATGGTAAGCCTATTTCGTTTCATTCTGAAATTTTTAATGGAGCTGTGACTATCTATCCCACCTATGACAAAGAGTTATATGCATTGGTACAAATTTTAAAGAAATGGAAACACTATTTGATGGGGAAAGAGACCATTATACATATTGACCATTAGCCATTGCAATACTTACAATCACAATCAAAGTTGCAATAATCAAGACATTTCAGATGGATGGGATTTCTACAAAAATTTCATTTGGTTATCAGGTATAAAAAGGGAATCTACAATAAGGTAGTTGATATGATCTCTAGGCCTATTGTAAATTCATCTATTATACTCAAGCAAAATTCAGTTATGCATGAAAGTTACATTGAACAATATGAATATGATAATGATATTAAAGATGTGTATGAAAGCTTGAGTCAAGGAAGCCAAAATGAAGAGTTAGATTATCATGTGCATAATTTTTTTTTGTATCACTTGGGCAAGTTATGTATACCACAGGGAGAAAGAAATAATATCATAAGGGAGGCACATACATCATTGATTACTAGACATTTTGGTGAGGGCAATACAGTAGTGAATCTCCAAAGGTATTTTTATTGGCCATGCATGATTGATAGTGTATCTCGTTTTATTAGAGGATGTTATTTATGTGCAATAAGTAAGCCTAGTAATAGAAAACTTGGATTGTACAGTCCACTTTCGGTTCCTTCACATCCTTGGGAGAGTATCTCAATGAATTTTGTAGGTGGTCTTCCAATGTCAAGGAAAGGTCATGATTACTTGTTTGTTGTTGTAGATAGGTTCAGAAAAATGTGTCTTTTGATGCCATGTAAGAATACAATTATAGCTGAAAAAACCGCTAATATTTTCTTTCAAAATGTATGGGTTCATTGTGGTCTTCCTACTTCTATTGTAAGTGATCGAGATTCCCGGTTTGTTAGGAATTTATGGTCAAAATTATGGGACATGATGGACACAAAGTTAAAGAAGAGTACAACATTTCATCTGCAAACAGATGGTCAGACCGAGGTGGCAAACAGGACACTCATTCATATTCTTAGAGGCTATTGCAACAAACATCCCAAGTTGTGGAATGAATAGTTGCATTACATTAATCATGCATACAATAGGGAAAATCATTCTTCAACAAACACATCGCCATTTGAGGCATGTTTTGGGTACTTACTAAGATCACCTTTGGAATTCATCTTTGAGAAAGATGTCGCTATAGATGGTCATAGTGACATAGATAAGGAAAGGAATTTCATTGAGAAAATTCAGTTGGTACATCACACAATGCAAGAACAACTTGAAAAGAGTCAAAGCAGCTACAAGGGAAGGCATCATAAACACCGTGTTGATCACAAATTCCAGGTTGGAGATGAATTTTGGTTATATATCAACAAAGAAAGATTGCAAGGGGAAGGTAAAAAGCTCAAGCCAATCCATTATGGTCCATTTAAAATTATGGAAAATATTGGTACTAATGCATTTAAGCTAGATTTTCCTCCTTATATGAAAATATATTCTTTCATTAATGTTTATAATTTGAGATTGTTTGAGCCTCCTTTGATTGATGATCAAGGAGAGCATGTTCAACTACCATCAATAGATGATTTCTCACCAGAATATCTTGATGAACTTCAACAAGATCTCATACTTGACAGAAGAATCATAACTTCAAGGAGAGGGGATGCAAAATACCTTAGAGTGGGACTCAAGGGACAAAATCCTTCCAAGGCCAAATAGATGGAGAATGAAAGGGTGAGGGAGCTATACCCTCACTTGATGAAAAATTGAGAGTATATTTCTAGGTCCAAAAGGCTTCTAGTGGGGAGGAATGATCAGAGGCTCAATAGTTAGCTTAAAATATGAAAGTGCTAAAAAATTCTCCAAACCAGAATGATCAGATAGATCTCGTCACCAAGATTCCAATGCAACTTGTTTCATAAAAATCTGAGTTCTTATGAGTAAGTTATGATATGCTATTCATTTTCTAAAATAGGTAAAATATGTGTAGAACAGTGACAGACTGATGACTTGGCAGTCCAGTCAACACCTCAGGAATCTTCAAGGAATATTCTCCAAATTTCAGCTAGTAACACTGTGACAAGTGTCACAATAAGATTCGCCAATGTTGCTTGGGGAAGTTGGATTTCCCCCCCTAATCCTAAGTTTTAAATTACCTCTATGGTGGTTCATTATTTTAATGGTGATTTTTAGACCAATGGAGAAGGGCCACATGGTACAGCTGGAGGCTGCCACGTGCCCTCCCCCATGGCAAGGTTGGATGGCAGTCTAATTCACAAACCATAGTTGAAAGGGCACATATATATTATTCCAAGGTTTGAACCATAGTCAAATGGGGCGCAACATATATCCACAAAAAATTATTATAACCCAAAGTTTTTTAACTTTGGTTATGGAACAATATATATTGCAACAAAATTTTATGGCGGGTGTTGGGGTCGAACCCACGACCACCTGCATATAGCTCCAATGCCTTACCACCATACCATACCACAAGTCCTTGTTAACATAAGGACTCCGCCACTATTTCAAGTTTTCCACCGCAGATTTTGGGGGTCCGGAGGGGGCCATCACCCTCCCACATGTGATCGAAGCACTAGAACTGAAGGCCAAGACTGTTTCTAGTGGGAGTTTTAGAACATAATTAATTCTGATAAACATGTTTATTATTCACTAATCCGAGGTTAGCCACTATAATATGCAATCAAAGGTAAAACATGGTTAGCGCTAAACGCGCCACTAACCACACTTTAACTATGTGCTTATCTCTGACTAAGTGAGGCTTATCTTAGTGGCAGGTTTGGCAGAACCAATAGATGTGGTGGAATCTCCACTGTTAGTGGAGTTAACTGGCAGAATTCCAGTTTTAGTGGAGAAAAACTAGGAAAAATTGGCTTTTCCATTAATGAGGCAATTTTTGACCAATTTTGGCTAAGGAAGAGTCATTCTTGGTATATTTTGACATTTTGGAACCATTGGAGTACGTTGCATATGAAACAAGAGACTGTAAACAAATTTTTTTCACAATTGAAGCTAATACAAAGGCCCAAGCTATAAAGCCAGACCAAGGAGATGTATCCCAGGAGGGGTGAAATCCTTCATAAAAAACATGTGCATTTGACTCTTTTATTTGTGCTTGCTGTGTTTTTATATGTTGTTATTCAACATTGAGTTTCCCTGCTTTTATGTTCATGAAATACACTTAATCTCATCAACTTTAATGAAATTTCAATCATAAGCACATGTATAAACCCTTGTATAAGAAGCAAACCAAAGCACTTTCATGTTAATTCTGAAAATAATATTGGCACAACGTTAAATAACAATCAATTTCATATCAGCAAGTGTCCATAAATGTAGCGAATTTCTGAAAATGTGGCAGAAAGGTGTAAAAAAGGAAATTTTTGATCAATTTATTCAAAACCATGAATGTACAAGCCTCAAAAAGTGATTTTTGACATCCTTAGGTCATTAGCCATCCAACCATACTTGAAGTTTGGGATTTGGACCCTATGAGAAAAATCACAACAACTAGTTGTTGCGTTTCTGTATGATGCTTTTTCTCTCATGTGCAAAAAAACTTCAAAATTTCAAATTTTGCTTCTTTTTATTTGATTTCTGATTTTATTTCATACCACCAGTGGTGCATCAGCCAATAGGTCTAGGAATTTCTTCATTTTGAGTTTCCTTTGGGTTCTTTTGAGCTTCTTCTTCATGTTTTTTACCCTAACCTTGCAAATCATGTTCCTAGTATAGCAGTGCCTTTCCATATTTCTTTGCATGTTAGTATCCCTGCTTGTCTTCTCCAGTAGCTTCTCTAAATGTACATTCACTCTATCAAGCCAATACTCCCTGATTTTCTCAATCTTAGCACTTATGGAGTAAAATGTACTATCTTGGGCTTGAGGAGCAGCTATGGTGTCTTGAGTTTGAGGAGGAGATGGATGTTCTAGATTATGTTCCTTCATAGCCATTGCTCTTGTCTCAGGTCTCCTAGTCTGAAAATTATTTTCTTCCAGTGTATAAATTTTAATAACTGAGATATTATTCACCGAGATTCTCCTGATCACACACTATTTTAGCTTCATGCATAATACAAAATCTCTTCTACCATTGATAATCACATGCGGAAATAAAATCAATTGCATGCATACATTAAAACCACAAACAATCACACATATGAACACAGTATTTAATGGGAAAGCTTAAAGCTGAAAACCCCAACTATCTGTATATTATATGTCATGGAGATCATGTAACAATCATAGTACAAAAGCTTCTCACAAGCTCTCATGCACACCCTCAATTGCTACACACTATCAAGCTAGATCTAGCAAAACACATGCTCCAATCCTTAGCCACTTGATAGCCAGCCTCTATTGCGTTTTCAATGCTATGGGATGGCTTCATTAAATAGATAAACCACCTGGCTTGTACTACGCAATCCTCATGGGCTTCTCCACCTATCTGTGTGTTGCAAATAGCAACAGTATAGTCACAACTGATAGTTAACCTACTCTTTCACCTATTTCTACACTGGTCTCCACTGAAACTGTCCATGCACTGAAGTTAACTGATGCATTCTTTAGTTGATTAATGAGTTTATAATTAGTGAATTAATTAATAATTAATTCACACCACTCTCACTAATTGTATCAATTAGTTAAACTGAATACAAATAGCTCAACTATGTTTGGATTAGTTAAACTGAATACAACTCCACTAACTTCCTCAATCAACTCCACCAAACTCTGTCACATGAGTTCTAACTGAAGTATCCATGCAATAGCTCCACATAACCCTCAGGAATAGCGTAATTCCTTCTGTCAGCTCCTGTGCCACATCTGTGCACTTAACTGAAGTGCTCCAAGAGAATACGATAATGTTTAGAGTCTAAATATTATTAAGAGCTAATAATATTTGACATATCTATTTTTAGACTGGCAATATAAAAATAGATTCCGCCCAATATGTCTAAAAATAAAAGTCCATATATTTTTTCCAACTTGACCAACCATCCACAAATAGCATCCTGCAACTCATAGAACATGATCCATATGTCTAAAAATAGACATAGTCTAAAAATAGACTTTGCGCCAAAAATAGCCTGCGGGCCCACTTAGTGAAGGCGACTCCTTTCCACTAAGCTCATAATCTTGTTGCAATCTAAAAATCCATCTACTCAACATCAATAATAGCCTTACCTTTATCCTTTGATTCCAATGTTTTACTTGCTGATGGAGGGTCCTCTTGTGGCTTGCTCTGCTACATTAGAGCCTATCTCAACTATTTATTTTCTTGTTGTAAGAAATCCACAATGAAATTGGCTTTGGATAGGTCATCCTTTAGCTCTTTAATATATGCTTCCTTCTCCTTGATGATATCTTCTGTTGCCTTATCTCCATGTTGTTCTCTTAGGTTAGCCATGTCAACTTCTAGAGGTACCTCTTCTTCATTATGCACTGGTGAATCATGTATGCTCAGAGATGGTTCCTCTCTCATGGTTTCCAACTGAATTTCCTCTTCACCTACAAACTCCTTAGGTATCCTTTTTTCTTGAGATCTATTTTTAGGCCTAGACCTAGGTATCTCCTCTTCCATTTTAGGAACAAAGATCAACTTCTTACATTTCTTATCTGCCCTTGAAATCTCTGTTCTAGGCTGAGTTTTGGTCACTGAAGGCATACTTGATGTTTCAGCTCCCTATGGTCCTGATGGTGATGAAGGAGAGATTTGACTCTTTGACTGGTTAGAGACAGGTAGGGGAATAGTTACATCTATGAAAGCTTCCCATGACATGTTGATCTGTGTCAATTGGTGAAGGACTATTACCTTGAATAAGGCATGATGAAAGAGGCTTGCTTGAGGATCTTTTATTTTATATTGCACCTTCTCTTTCATCTTCAAAAAACTTATAAACATATATTTAGGTAAGTTTAGGGGCTTTTCAGAAGTGAAATGCATCAATAATCTGATACGATACTAGTATAACTTGCTAACCCTACCCTCACAAGTGAAATATTTCATAATAATATTCATCAAAGGGTTGTATTTTTCCAACAATTTCCTGCTTGGAAAAAAATGAGTAGGAGACTCCTTATACTATGGTTTCAAGAACATATTGTAGTGATATAGGTCTAAATCTATGCCCTTGAACCAAATTTCACCTTGATTAGGGATAGTAGTTGTTGAAGTAATGACCTCTTCTCAAACTGGAAAATTAATCCTTTCTATGGTTTCATGATAGTTCTTGAAATTGATGGCAAAGAGGCTTGTTAGATCATGATGATAGCCTACCTCTTATACTTTTAATATCCAACGAGTACCCATTATGCATAATTTTAAGAAGACCCACATTGATACAAATTGCAGATAAATTAAAAATTGTGTTCACAAATATGAGGAATGGAGGGGATGGGGGGTAGGAAAAAATATGAAAAACTTATGGGAGGTAGGGATAGGTGTTAGGGACACAGTGCAAGTGAAATTTCTCAAAATGAGTGAGAAATGAGTGGGGGAAAAGAGAAAACACACACTTGTTCCAGAATCGCAACAACAAGTTGGGTTTTAGGGGGGAAATGATGAAATAGAGAAATTTAAGTGAGGGGAAGGGTGGGGTATTATTAATGAGGATGATGACCCAAAAAAAAGGATAATCACT
The DNA here is from genome assembly GCA_034641835.2 of Pinus albicaulis. Lineage (NCBI taxonomy): Eukaryota > Viridiplantae > Streptophyta > Pinopsida > Pinales > Pinaceae > Pinus > Pinus albicaulis. Next base: position 535,864,559 of record CM076579.1, read on the forward strand.
CTCAAAATAAGCAAGAGACCACTAAAAGTGAAAACATAACAACAAACCTTAGGGATAGAATTTGACCAATTTTTTGAAGAAAATGGTTGCACAGAGGAGTTGAAAAGTTAGAATTACTTGTTTAAAGAACTTATTGAAGCACTGATATGATTATAGGATCCTTTATTTATTCCTTTGGACTCCAAACCAAAAGCGCGACAACACCCTCCAGAAATGCAACAAACTAGTGGAAGAACAACGGTGGGAAAAATTTGAAGTTTTGGTGGCTATGGAGGCTCTTCAAATTGATGGAGAGGGACACTTGAAACTTGTGGAAGGATGGAATGAAGTTTTAAAACACTTTTATGTTCCTTTATAACTAAAAAACTCGATTTTGGCTTGTTAGTGGAGTGACATCATGTACTTCAACGAATTGAATTAATGATGTGATTTATTCCCTAAGTGCTAATTCTCATGACACTTAACTAATTTTGGATGATGATGAAATGACTCCAAATGGAATGACACCCTCATGATCAAACCTATGACACCATGACTCTTGCATTTCAGATTTTAAATACTGACAGTTAATTTCGAAGGAAAAATGACCTATGGTGATTAAAGGACTCATGAAACTAGTTATGAATTAACCTTGTTGACCATGACATGATAGTGACAATCACACTTAGAAAATGAATTGACCATTTAACAGCCAAGAGAGGTGTCAAATTTTATTTGAAAATATGAAAATTTGACCATAAGACTCTTAATTATAGTGAAAATAGTAAATTTTGATCACTGTGACTATTGGACACTAACAGACACAATGACTAGAAAACATACTCTCACATGTTGGAGCTATTACAAACATATAATCATTGGCTTCAATATTTTTGTTTGAAAAAAATTAACTATACAAAGATGTCACAAATTGCTTATTCATTACCAAATTCTAGAACAAGGGCGTTGAACATGAACATGGAATTTTATGGGATCAAATTGTACTTGTTTTGTGTTGGTGCATTTATAAATGTTATCTATTTACTCCAATAGTTTCATGCACATTGAGAGAACTAAGCTTATGTAGCTTTCCATGACTTGATTTCCCTTGCTTTATGGAGAGACTTATGGCATGCACAACTTTTGTTATTATTTCCTTAATCCATAAAATAAATCTCATTGTATTCATACTACATTAATTATTTTTTTGATCAATGGAGACTTAATGGCATAGAATACCTGTTGTACCAATTTGTTTTTTCTTCTCTCATAAATGTTCTTTTCTTTAGAATCTAGACCTTGAGTTGTTTAGTAGCCAAGGGTAATGAAAATTTATATGCAAAGGTAACATGGTTTTGTTGCCAAAGACAATGTGATTATATATATTTTTCCATATATTTACTTCCACACCACCCTCATATACTATAGCAATGCAATTTTGTAGCTTGGTTACACAATAAAATATCACATGGTATTAGAACTAAAGGCTATCTAAATATCTTTATTTTTTTGAATAAGTTTTACCTCACATGTTGAGTATGCTCTTCTCTTAAATATTTTGAAAACTAAAGAAAAAATGGGTTCTATGGGGAATTCTTTTATAACTTGATTTTCCAGTACACCCTACTTGGAGATCACCAGAAAATATCACCTCTTTAGCTAACAAAAACACCCATAAATTTATTAAATGTGCAATGAATCACATTGCACATATTTAAGTAAGTAGATCTAGGTGATTCTACATAGGTGCTGGTATAATTGCATGTATGATTCATAACTATTTTCGTAGAATTGAAGGGTCACCTTTATTAAGCTACAAAAGTCTATATTCTATGGAACTTCGATTAAGCTACAAAATTCTCTATTTTTTAGTAATCTCAATTCCTCTTGCATTAATGGATCAAAGTTTAGTTCCTTACCTCAATTCATTCAACTAATATGAATGTAAACCCAAAATGTTGATTTATTCAAGAAGTAAATGATTTTATAGGATAACAATGGGAACAAAATTGAACAAATTCTTGTCGTAGAAAAAATTAAATGGTTTAATTGAGGTGATGAGGCCCATGGCTTATTGTGTATGCCTATATCTACTAGTATTATTAAACACATTTAATTCAATAATTTACCCAATAAGATATGGACTACACTAGAATGATCATTAAAGAAGTAGGACATGTTAAGTGTGTTAGACTCCTGTAATTTACAATATCACAAGGTGACTGTGTACTTTCTCTTTTCAAATTTCTCATATTGTACATAGATGCAATATTCAAAGGTATTTTCCAAATAAAGATAAATAGTAACAAAAGAAGAAGAAAATAGGGTATTTAAAGAGGAAAAATGAAAAGTTCATACTATAGGTAAGCAGCCTAAAAACTGCTTGATTGTTTTCCTATAATCAGACTGAAAAGATCAAATTTTGCACTAAAGGTATGAAAAGGGATGATTGTTGTCAAGTTTGGGACCCTATGGTATGTATTTAGACTAAGTCCCCGACCATGTTGCATATCCTTCTACCCCGCCCCTTTGTTATTTCTCTTATCCTAAGTTTTATTTTACCCCCTCTACTCTCATACCCTGACTCCACCTCACATTACCTGCCCTGACCCATCCATGTTAACCATCTATGTTCGCCACCTCCACATTCGACGGTTTTAGATGCATTTCGTACTCCCCTTAGCCTTCGAACTTTAACCATGAAGGGGGGTCCAAAATGGGCAGTTTCAAGTTCGGGCCCTACTCCCACACATCAAATCATAGTGACTTCACACCCCCCTTTCACAATACCGCCTACCACCTTGGGACCCCTTCGAAAACCAACCTTGGGTTTTAAGTTCATGATATAACCTTTCTAAAGGAAATATGTGATGAAGTGGGACCCATTCACCTACCACACTCCCTTTTCATTTCATTTCCCTTTAAAAACATTAAACCTTACCTTTCCACTTTTCTGCTTTGTATTTCTACTTTACCAGTTTTCACTGCTATACCATTGTTTTACCTCTGCTTTCGATTTCCCTGATTGCGATTAAAGTGGTCCATTCCTCCTTGACATGTCACAATTTCCCCCCACCATCCATCACATATCAGCGACGATAAATTTTTGCATCGCAACTAAACCTTAACACTTGTGATCGCTGATTTGCAATATATCACATTGCAGATTTTTTAACTTACCATTTGAAGCGCCTGTAATGTATTTTGTTTAACTTGCGATGCAGTTGGCCCCACCACAACAGCTCTGCCCCCCACTTCAAGCCATTTGAAATACATTGAATTACATTGATATATCATTAAACCTCATACAATTTTCCTTATCGCATAAAACATTTTCCGCTTTATAACTTCGCCGATGCAGTGGGCCCCATCTTGCCACATCATCCTTCAATCAGCGCAAATCACACTTTTTATGTTTTAGCATTTAACCCCACGCTCATAACAAAACTTTAAGTTCGTGATTTGCGATACGGTCGGTCCCACTTTCCCTCCATGTCACTGCCTTCTCCATGCGCTTCACATTTCGCATCTTTTAGAGTTTTCCTCCGCCGATTATAATTAAAATTTAAGATTTACGATATGCAGGCTGCGATCCGGTCCCACCTTGCTTGCCACGTCACCTCCTTTCTCCCCACACTTCACACTTCACGTATTTTAGTATTTAACCCCCGCTGCTTATAACAAAACATAAGATCAAGAATTTTTAATGTAGTTGGTCCCACCTTCCCTCCATGTCACCTCTCTCTTCGCATCGCATCGCCGATTACATTCTTATATCTTAAATTGTAGAACATGCGAAATGCGATGCGGCTTTAGAACTAAAGTCTAAACATTTTTAGGTCTAGATATATGAGTTTTTACGCTGTTTTGTTTGAAAAAAGGGTTGAAACATGGCAAGAAGGATTCGGGTAGCAAATAAACACCACAGGTCGAGTTAGGCAACAAAGGGTGTTCATGCATAATTGTTATGTTATGAAGGTAGAAATGGAAAAGGAAGCAAAGCACATTAGCATAGTCACTAATCAATGAAAAGTGGCTAGCCCTGCACCAAATTTAATTAACCAACACCGATCTTTTGAAAAGCAGGGCTAGATTTCGGAGCCATCATGCGTTGCCTCCTCGGAACCATCCCAGCCACCTCCAAATCATTTTTTGGATTCACGAAGAGCTGCCTGATTTTTTACATTCTTAAAGAGTTAACGAAATTAATTCTACAGAAGGTGTTGTCAAAGATTTTCATTATTCGGGCCTTGCATGGCCACACTTGTCTAATTTCAGTTTGTTTGTAATAAATAAAGGTTTCCAGAGTAGATTAGGGCCAACTGACTTAGTTGTTAGTTAAATACTGCTAAAATTCTCATTAGAAAGGGTTGGATATTATAGCAACTATATTATATTAACTACCATTGGAGCACTGTAATTTTTGAAGTTGGACATCGATAATCAAAGACTGATTACATGATTCTTGAGCTGTGTTAAAATGGTGACGTGTTTCTTCTTTGTTTAAATGTTTCAGTTGTTTTTTTTGTTGTGTATCTACTCATATAATTGTAAATTAGAAATTTTATATTAAGATTAATTGTCAGAGCACCTTAATTTTGTCTACATTTACAATCTGAATGTTTTCTACTGAAGTCTAATTAAAGAATTCTTAATTTCACTTTAGTCACTACTGAACCTTATTGTTTCTTTCACCTCATAATTCATACAGCTCTTAAGATCCATTTCACACAGTTAGCTTGCCCTGTGATTTTCTCTTGATTTTGATGTGCCTTTCCAGCCTTTGACTCCATCACCCAATGGAATAGCCTCTACAACCCTATCTGTCCAACTACCCAATAAATCAAAACAAACAACACCCATCACTGTAACTAGCCTAATATCAATACTTATAACCATCAAGTCAAATCGATTTAAATCATAAAACAGAGAGATCCCTATCTGAGTCTAGGAAGGCTAGGTCCTGGACTCCAAAGTGGTTTGATGTTGTGCTTTATAGTTTATTTTTTCCAATCTTATAAATTATAGAGAGCTAACATAATGGCGACCATACTGGGTAATTACTGAAAGAGCTCAATACTTCATCAGAACTTAGGAACCCCAGTCAAAATTGTATGATTCAAGTATCTTCCAAGATTGGTATCTAGTTGTTGATGGTGGACAAACAACTAGACACAAGAAGGTTGAAATCATCCATCTAGCGACTCCACAATTTTCAGTTGACCTAAAGGCTCCACTGGTAGAAGAATCCAGATTGATTGTGAATATATAGTGATTCCTTCTCTGACTAATGGACAAGATGAATCCAAGAATACAATGCAACTATGCTCCAATGAATAGAGATTACATTCCCGGATTCCCACACAAAATGCCTCACGTATATTGGCAAAGAATCCTTCCTATTTTTCAAGATGAGAATGTTGATGATGCTTTGTTACATTTCATTAAATTTCATATACACTTATAGAATTTGAAGGTTGAATGGAATGAGGATTGCCTCATGAATATGTTCATGGCAACATTAGAAGGGAAAGTGAGGAAATGGTATGAAGGTTTGAATCTTGGTAGTTTATTTTCTTTAAAAGAGTTCCACAAGGTGTTTTATGAGCATTATAAAGAATATTCTCCATCGTTATCATTAGCTAAATATTTTTTTGATTAGTCTAAGGATCTCATACAATACCTTGTAAATATTGATGAAGATCTAGGAAATTGGCATCCTGAGGATCTCTTAGAAGCAATTCATGAATTTCATTCTCAAGTTAATTGTCATGACAATCAAGATAAGCTAGTTGAAAATGAAAGTAATCAGGAAATGAAATAATATCCACAAGATCTCTTTGTGGTGACAAATGGTAATTCATCTAATCTTTTGTGTGAGGCTAAAGAAGACATTCAACCTCATGATCAGCCTTCACAAGAGAAAGAAAACAATTGTTGTTCAATTCAAAGAAAACAAAGAATGCCTCCTCCTTTAACTGAAGAGGAAATCAATCATATTCTAAGCATGCAGCCAACCTCTAAATTTTTATGTAATGAAGATATTATTTCTATTTGTTCTACGTCTGATTTGTGTAATGAAGCATTTCCTCATGAAGAAACGAAATAAAAAATTGATATTGATGTTGTTCTACCTTCTCAAGAAGGCCTATTACCAGAAAATTCTCCTATTCATCAGAATGGTGGCCTTCCAACAGAATTCAGCCAACCTAGTCAAAGCATATCAGGTTTCCTTGAGGAAATCATAGTGGTATATAATGAGGATTCCATGTCAGATGATCATGAAGAATATGTAGATGTTCTCTTTCAAAAGGTTCTTGAGCATGACAAAGTGGAACAAGGAGCAGCCCTAGATGAAGTCTGTTATTTAAATCCTCAAGGCCAGGTATTGTTCCAAGATCCTTTTGTTGGTTTCTTAGAATCATCTAAAGAAGGAGTATGCTATGATAGGAATGGTTCGTTGTAGAGTTTAAGGAAAAGTTTGAGCACTGCTACTCAAAGGAAAGTAAAATGGGATTGTCCCTTTTTTTTTTTCAACCTACTAAAAAAGGTGAACAAGAGTAAATCATGTAGTCATTTAATTGATTGGTTGCATTGGAGAAAGGAGTTCACTTAGTGTATATATCATCTCCAAGTTAGATTAGGGTAGGTAGGTGTGAAAATAAGCTCAGCACTCTGAGCATCTTTCAAATTTTAGTTTTAGATTGCTTTCATTTTCATATCAGTATGTTTCAGACTTTAGTTTCAACTCAGTTCTGGTTTCACCATTCAAGTTTTCAAGGTGAAACAATATGTTCAGATTGATGGATTGCTGTGGATAAGTTCAATTGCAGTTTCAGTTCAGATTTCAGTATGCTAATAAGTTGGTTGGCCAAACATGTTGTCTATTTTTATCAATAAAAGTCAGAAGAAATAATCAGCTAGTTTCCAATCACAAAGTGCCTGACATATCAAAATACAAGTTGTGGGATCAACCCAATAGATCAGGCTACTAGTCTACTGTTGAGATTCAACAAGATGATAAGCTTAGTGAAAAGAGTCGCCTTCACTAAGTGGGCTCGTAGGATGTTTTTGGCGCAAGTCTATTTTTAGACTATGTCTATTTTTAGACATGATGATCATATTTCAAAATTTGCAGGATGCTATTTGTGGATGGTTGGTCAAGTTGGAAAAATAGATGAAATTCTATTTTTAGAATATTGGGCGAAGTCTATTTATAGATCGTCAATATAAAAATAGATGCATGTCCATTATTATTAGCTCTTAATAATAATCAGACTCTAAGCAACAACTTATTCTCTTGTAGCACTTCAGTTCAGTGCACAGATGTGGCACATCAGCTGACAGAAGGAATTACGCAATTCCTAAGGGTTTACTGGAGCTAATGCATGGAGGAATCGGTTAGAACTCAAGTGGCAGAGTTATGACATAGTTGGAAGAATTAGTTATGGAGTTGTATTCAGTTTAACTCAGTTAGACTCAGTTGAGCTAGTTATATCTAGTCTAACTGAATGATACACTAGTGAGAGTGGAGTGAATTAATTAGTTAACTAATTCACAAATAATAAATCATTAATCAACTGAACAATACATCAGTTAACTATAGTGCATGGCAGTTTCAGTGGAGACTAGTGGAGAGATAGGTGAAAGGGCAAGATAGACTATTTGTTGTGACTATAGTGATGCATTGATTGCATCACACACACATTGGAGTTTCCAATGAGGATTGCGCAATGAAGGATGGATTAATTTTAATTCATTCAGAGCTATTATTCAACAGATATTGCGCAGTGGAGGCAGGCTAGCAGGTGGCAAATATCGGTGCATGGATTTGCAAGATTAGCCCTGATTAGTGTATGACGATTGTACTGTACTGAGGGCTTGTGATAAGATTTGTATGCTTGTATGAGATTTTCATATAATCACCATGTTACATAATATATAGTTGGGGTTTTCAGCTTTAGGCTTTCTTGGTTAAAAACTGTGTTATGTGCGATTGAATATTTTTGTTTATGCTTCACATGTGTGTGCAATTAATTTTTCCGCAAAAGATTAACAAGTGGAATTGATTCAGTATTTTGCATAAAGTTAAATAGTGTGAGATCAGGTGAATCAAGGACATATTCATGCTTAGTGCATATAATTTATACATGGTATCAGAGAATTTTTTTATTGAATATTGCAATTCTGAAGTGAGTTTGTGCTGGTGGGCAGTTCGAATTTTCTATAGAAGATTCTTGGTGCAGAAATCGAGTATACATTGAAATGTCTTTAAACAGGTTGAGATTGGAGTATGCCCTTGATGGGAGCTCAAATTACATAGCCTGGAAGGACAGGATGGAGGTGGTGCTGGAGGATAATGGGCTGAAGGAGTTCATCGATAGCGATGTTCCTAAGCCGGATCTAGTGATGTTGCATTACTTGATGCATGGCAAAAGAAGATAGAAAATATGAGGAGAATTCTGTCGGAAGGTGTGAAGTACCATATTTCTTCCAGCCTTCATGGGAAAGCCACTCCATTATTGATGTGGGAGGATTTGAAAGACTTTTTCCAAAGCAGAAGTGACCAGAGGAATTTGGCGCTTAAAGACAAGCTCAGAAAAATAAAAATGGAGAAATGCGACAGCATTCCAAAATACCTCACAAAGTTTGTCCATTGCAAGGATGAACTGGGAAGTGTGGGGGTTACTTTTAATGAAGAAGAATTGGTGAGATTGGCTCTCCTTGGACTTCTGAAGAGTTTTCATAGCTACGAAGACTCTGTCAATGGACAGGCGAAACTGCCAGGATGGGAGCGATTTTGGTCGGATCTTGTGGAGGAGGAGATAAGGCGGGGTAGGAGGGATGGATCTTCATCGAAGAATGAATATGAAGAGAATTGTGCTTTGGTTACCAAAGAAAGGAAAGGGAAGGGGAAGAAATCTTCATCAAAATCCGGTGCTAAAGGCAAGAAGCAGGATTTGTCCAAAGTGAAGTGTTTTCACTGTCATGAACATGGACATTTCGCCACTAATTTTCCACAGAAGAAGAAGAATAAGCAGGGTACTGGATCTGCAGCTGGAGATGCCTTAGCCTCCCAATTTGAGCTGTATTTTTCCTTGATCACATGCTTGGTTTCAAGCTGCATGGGATCGGTGTGGTATCTTGATAGTGGTGCGTCTTTCCATATGACGGGAGACAAAGAGTTGTTTGGTGACTTGGAGGAGAAGGACCTCCAGATGCATATAGAGATGGGAGACGATGGTTAGTACAGTGCGAATGGCATTGGGACCATTACCTTTGAGAGGGAGTCCGGTAATCCGTTCTTTTTGAAGAATGTCATGCATGTTCCAGGTATGAAAATGAACTTTGTCTTGGTTGCAATGCTGGAAGACAAGGGTTATGATGTTGTTTTTAGTGAGAGAAAAGCCTTCCTTCGACATAAAACAACGGGTCAAACCAAGAATATATGGGTTCGAATTAATAATCTCTACAAGCTAGAGGTAGATGGCTGCACTGCAATGGTGGGTAAAGCAGAAGAAGTGGTGAGCCGGGATGAGGGCGAATTATAGCACAGGAGATTGGGCCATCTTCACCATGGCGCTTTGAAGATTTTGCAACAAATTTCTACTGGACTTCCCAAGGGTACTCTTGTGCAGTCAAATCAGTGCAAGGGATGTACTATGGGTAAGTTTGTGAAGACCACCTTTCATGAGAAGGAGAACCGTGCTTCGGTGATCCTGAAGAGAATTCACACAGAGGTGTGTGGACCATTCTTGGTTGCTTCAACAACAAGACATAGGTATTATGTGATATTTTTTGATGATTATTCTCGTAGATGCTGGATCTTCTTCATGTATAAGAAGAGTGAAATGTTCTCAAAGTTCTGTGAGTTCAAGGCATTGGTGGAGAAGGAGTCGGGGAAGCAAGTGAAATCTCTACGAAGTGATAATAGTGGTGAATACATCTCGGGCGAATTCAAAGAATTCTGTAGCAAAGAAAGAATTCGAAGAGAACTCATAGCGCCTCATAACCGACAGCAAAATAGGGTTGCGAAGAGAAAGAACAGAATGATCGTGGGTGCTGCACGAGCGATGCTGCATGACCAGGGCCTAACGATGCACTTGTGGGTGGAAGCATGCAACACTATAGTTTATGTGCAAAACCGTTGTCCTCATAGAGTACTTGGCATGAGTACACCCAAACAAAGCTTTTACTGGTAAGAAGCTTGATATTTCTCATTTGAAGATTTTTGGCTCACTTGTTTACATTCATGTGACGAAGGACGCTAGGAAGAAGCTGGAGCCAACTGTAGAAGTTGGGATATTTGTGGGGCACACAGAAACACCCCATAACTATCGTGTGTATTTTCCAGATAGTCGGATGAATGTTGTGTGACAGGATATAAAATTCAATGAGGTGAAAGCCATGAAGTTGTCGCTTGAGAGGGAGCTACACTTGCATGCAGAAGAGGAAATTCTTATTCCCAAAGATGAGCCTCTAGATGTGGATTAGCCATAGGAGGAGATTCATTAAGTGGAGGAGTCCACTCATGTAGAACCAAACATTAGACAAGGCAGAAAGCGTACCACAGAAGCTGAGAGACTGAAGCTTGATGTGGCACGAAATGTAGGAGTCCCTACATCACAACGCAGACAGAGACAATCACCTGAACGATTTACTGGATACATGGCTCTTATGAGCAAGTGTATCATGATAGAGCCATATTATTTTGAAGAAGCAGTGCAGGAGTCCACATGCGTAGATGCCATGGTGGAGGAGTATGACTCCATTGTCAGAAACAATGCTTGGGACATTGTTCCAAGGCCGGTGGGAAAATTAGTTGTAGGATCAAGATGGATCTATAAGGTAAAGAAAGCTGCTGATGGGAGTGTCGAGAAGTATAAGGCAAGATTTCTTGCCCGGGGCTTCTCATAGATTGATGGGATTGACTATGAAGAAACCTTTGCACCTGTCACATGGTATTCTTCCATACAAACTATCCTTGCTCTCTCAGCGCAGATGGGTTGGCACATTCATCAGATGGATGTGAAGACTGCATTCCTGAATGGGATCATTGAGGAAGAGATGTAAATTGAGTAGCCTAAAGGATTTGAGATCTTCAGCAGTGAGTCGCATGTGTGCAGGCTCAAAAGAGCGTTGTATGGGCTAAAACAAGCACCCCGTGCTTGGTACACTCGGATCGATAGCTATTTCACTGGACTTGGCTTCACCAAGAGTGAGGCAGATGCAAACCTGTACCAGATTGTGGTTGAGGGTAAGCTTTTAATCATTGTACTTTATTTTGATGATTTAATACTAACAGGTGATGAGCATTTGATACACTCATGCAAGGCAGATCTTACAAAGGAGTTTGAGATGAAGGATTTGGGCCTCCTTCATTATTTCCTTGGATTGTAAATATGGCAGCGGGAAGGTGAACTGTTTGTGTCTCAAGGCAAGTATGCCCGGGAGATACTGGAGAAGTTTCACATGCAAGGCTACAAGCCTAACGACACTCCTCGTCCAGGAAATTGGAATAAAGAGGATGCTACATCGGCAGAGGTAGTGGATGCCACTGTTTATCGACAGTTGGTGGGTTCGCTCATGTATTTATTCAATACAAGACCAGACATCTGCTATGTGGTGAACCAGCTTTCACAAGTGAAGGTTAAGCCTACCAAGCTCTTTTGGAAGGTAGGAAAGCATGTTTTGAGATATCTCAGGGGCACATTTGAGTATGGTTTATGGTACAGGCAGACGGATGAGGTGAAGTTGCATGGCTTCACGGATGCAGATTTGGCAGGAAGCCCAATAGACAAAAGAGCACATCAGGAGGGATTTTTCAGTATTGGATCTACGATAGTTTCTTGGTATAGTAGGAAACAAAGATCCGTGGCACTCAGTTCAGCGGAAGCAGAATACATGCCAGCAAGTTTAGCTGCATCTGAGGCTATCTGGATGAGGAAGATTCTGGTTGGTTTGTTCGGTTCACATTTAGATCCCATGGCGATTCATTGTGATAATGAGAGTTGCATTAAACTCTCGGTTAATCCTGTTTTTCATGATCGATCTAAAAATATTGATATCCGGTATCATCATATCAGAGATTGTGTGCAACTAAAGATCATGTTGCTTCAGTACATTCCTACAGAGGATCAGGATGCAGATATTCTGACGAAGGCGCTCACTAAGAGCAAATTCGAATACTCTAGAGGCAGGATTGGGGTGAAGGATAATCCCTATATTTTTGAGAGGGAGTGTTGAGATTCAAAAAGATGATGAGCTTAGTGAAAAGAGTCGCCTTCACTAAGTGGGCCCGCAGGCTATTTTTGGTGCAAGTCTATTTTTAGACTATATCTATTTTTAGGCATGATGATCATATTTTAGAAGTTGCAGGATGCTATTTGTGGATGGTTTGTCAAGTTGGAAAAATATATGAAATTATGTTTTTAGAATATTGGGCGAAGTATATTTATAGATCGTCTATCTAAAAATAGATGCATGTCGATTATTATTAGTTCTTAATAATAATCAGACTCTAAACATTAGCTTATTCTCTTGGAGCACTTCAGTTCAGTGCACAGATGTGGCACATCAAATGATAGAAGGAATTACGCAATTCCTAAGGGTTTACTGGAGCTAATGCATGGAGGACTTAGTTAGAACTCAAGTGGCAGAGTTATGACACAGTTGGAAGAAGTAGTTATGGAGTTGTATTCAATTTAACTCAGTTAGACTCAGTTGAGCTAGTTGTATCTAGTCTAATTGAATGATACACTAGTGAGAGTGGAGTGAATTAATTATTTAATTAATTCACAAATAATAACTCATTAATTAAATGAAAAATACATCAGTTAACTACAGTGCATGGCAGTTTCAGTGGAGACTAGTGGAGAGATATGTGAAAGGGCAAGATAGACTATATGTTGTGACTATAGTGATGCATTGATTGCATCACACACACATTGGAGTTTCCAATGAGGATTGTGCAGTAAAGGATGGAGTAATTCGAATTCATTTAGAGCTATTCTTCAGCAGAGATTGCGCAGTGGAGGCAGGCTAGCAGGTGGCAAAGATCGGTACATGGATTTGCAAGATTAGGCCTGATTAGTGTATGATGATTGTACTGTACTGAGAGATTGTGATAAGCTTTGTATGCTTGTATGAGATTGTCATATGATCTCCATGTTACATAATATATAGTTGGGGTTTTCAACTTCAGGCTTTCCCGGTTAAAAACTGTGTTATGTGCGATTGAATATTTTTGTTTATGCTTCACATGTGTGTGCAATTAATTTTTCCGCAAAAGATTAAAAAGTGGAATTGATTTAGTATTTTGCATAAAGTTAAATAGTGTGAGATAAAGTGAATCAAGGACATATCCATGCTTAGCGCATATAATTTCTACATGGTATCAGAGCATTGTTGATTGAAGATTGCAATTGTGAAGTGAGTTTGTGCTGGTGGACAATTCGAATTTGCTACAGAAGATTCTTGGTGCAGAAATAGAGTATACGTTGAAATGTATTTCAACGGGTTGAGATTGGAGTATGCCCCTGATGGGAGCTCGAATTAAATATCCTGGAAGGAAAATATGGAGGTGGTGCTGGAGGATAATGGGCTGAAGGAGTTCATCGATAGCGATGTTCGTAAGCCGGGATCTAGCGATCCTGCATTACTTGATGCATGACAAAAGAAGACATCAAAAACGAGGAGAATTATGTTGGAAGGTGTGAAGGACCATATTGTGTCCATCCTTCACAGGAAAGCCACTCCATTATTAATGTGGAAGGCTTTGAAAGACTTGTTCCAAAGCAAAAGTGACCAGAGGAAGTTGGCGCTTAAAGACAAGCTCAGAAAAATAAAAATGGAGAAAGGCGACAGTATTCCAAAATACCTCATGAAGTTTGTCCACTGCAAGGATGACCTGGTAATTGTGGGGGTTACTGTTAATGAAGAAGACTTGGTGAGCTTGGCTCTCCTTGGGCTTCCAAAGAGTTGGCATAGCTACGAAGACTCTGTCAATGGACGGGAGAAACTGCCGGGATGGGAGCGACTTTGGTCGGGTTTTGTGCAGGAGGAGATAAGGTGGGGTAGCAAGGATGGATCTTCATCGAAGAATGAAGATGAAGAGAATTGAAATTTGGCTGCCAAAGCAAGGAAAGGGAAGGGGAAGAAATCTTCTTCAAAATCCGATGCTAAAGGAAAGAAGCAGGATTTATCCAAAGTGAAATGTTTTCACTGTCACGAACATGGACATTTCTCCACTAACTGTCCACAAAAGAAGAAGAATAAGTAGGCTGCTAGATCTATAGCTGGAGAGGCCTTAGCCTTGCAAATTGAGCTGGATTTTTCCTTGATCGCATGCTTGGTTTCAAGTTGCATGGGATCGGTGTGGTATCTTGACAGTGGTGCGTCTTTCCATATGACGAGAGACAAAAAGTTGTTTAGTGACTAGGAGGAGAAGGACCTCTAGATGCATATAGAGATGGGTGAAAATGGTCGGTACAATGTGACTGGAATTGGGACCATTACCTTTGAGAGGGATTATGGTAATCTGTTCTTGTTGAAGGATGTCATGCATGTTCCAAGTTTGAAGAAGAACTTGGTCTCGGTTGCAATGCTAGAAGACAAGGGTTATGATGTTGTTTTCAGTGAGGGAAAAGCCTTCCTTCGACATAAAACAACGGGTCAAACCAAGAAGATAAGGGTTAGAATTAAGAATCTCTACAAGCTGGAGGTAGATGGCTATGCTGCAATGGTAGGCAAAGCATAAGAAGTGGTGAGTCGAGATGAAAGTGAATTATGGCACAGGAGATTGGGCCATCTTCACCATGGCGCTTTGAAGATTTTGCAGAAAATTTCTACTGGAATTCCCAAGGGTAATCTTGCGCAGTTATATCAGTGCAAGGGATGTACTATGGGTAAGTTTGTGAAGACCACCTTTCATGAGAAGGAGAACCGTGCGTCGGTGATCCTAGAGAGAATTGACACAGACGTGTGTGGACCATTCTCGGTTGCTTCAACAACAAGACACAGGTATTATGTGATATTTTTTGATGATTATTCTCGTAGATGCTGGATATTCTTCATGCAGAAGGAGAGTGAAACATTCTCAAAGTTCTGTGAGTTTAAGGCATTGCTGGAGAAGGAGTCAGGGAAGCAAGTGAAAGCTCTACGGAGCGATAATGGTGGTGAATACATCTCAGGTGAATTCAAAGACTTCTGTAGAAAAGAAGGAATTCGAAGAGAACTCATAGCGTTTCATAACCGACAGCAGAATAGGGTTGCAGAGAGAAATAACATAATGATCATGGGTGTTGCACGAGCGATGATACATGACCAGGGCCTAATGATTCACTTGTGGGTGGAAGCATGCAACACTGTAGTTTATGTGAAAAACCGTTGTCCTCATAGAGTACTTGGCATGAGTACACCCGAAGAAGCTTTTACTAGTAAGAAGCCTGATATTTCTCATTTGAAGATTTTTGGCTCACCTGTTTACATTCATTTGACAAAGGACGCCAGGAAGAAGCTGGAGCCAACTGCAGAAGTTGTGATATTTGTGGGGTCAGAGAAACACCCCATAGTTATCGTGTGTATTTTCCAGATAGTCGGATGACTGTTGTGTGACGAGATATAAAATTCAATGAGGTGAAAGCCATGAAGTTGTCACCTGAGAGGGAGCTACACTTGCATGCGGAAGAGGAACTTATTGTTCCCAAAGATGAGCCTCTGGATGTGGATCAACCACAGATGGAGATTCATGGAGTGGAGGAGTCCACTCATGCAGAACCAAACATCATACAAGGCAGAAAGCGTACCACAGAAGTTGAGAGATTGAAGCTTGATGGGGCACAGAATTTAGGAGTCCCTACATCACAGCGCATATAGAGATAGTCACCTGACCGATTTACTGGATACATCGCTCTTATGAGCAAGTGTATCATGACAGAGCCATATTATTTTGAAGAAGCAATGCAGGAGCCCACATGGGTAGATGCCATGGTGGAGGAGTATGACTCCATTGTCAGAAACAGTGCTTGGGAGATTGTTCCAAGGCCAATGGGAAAATTAGTTGTAGGATCAAGATGGATCTAAAAGGTAAAGAATGCTGCTGATGGGAGTGTCGAGAAGTATAAGGCAAGATTTGTTGCCTGGGGCTTCTCACAGATTTGAGGGATTGACTATGAAGAAACCTTTGCACCTGTCGCATGGTATTCTTCCATACGGACCATCCTTGCTCTCTCAGCGCAGATGAGTTGGCACATTCATCATATGGATGTGAAGACTACGTTCCTTAATGGGATCATTGAGGAAGAGGTGTACATTGTGCAGCCTGAAGGATTTGAGATCTTCAACAGCGAGTCGCATGTGTGAAGGCTCAAAAGAGCGCTATATGGGCTGAAACAAGCACCCCGTTCTTGGTACACTCAGATCGACAACTATTTCAATGGAATTGGCTTCACCAAGAGTGAGGCGGATGAAAACCTGTACCAGATTGTGGTTGAGGGTAAGATTTTAATCATTTACTTTATGTTGATGATTTAATACTAAAAGGTGATGAGCAGTTGATACACTCATGCAAGGTAGATCTTTCAAAGGAGTTTGAGATGAGGGATTTGGGCCTCCTTCGTTATTTCCTTGGATTGGAAAAATGGCAACGGGAAGGTGAAATATTTGTGTCTCAAGGCAAGTATGCCCGGGAGATACTAGAGAAGTTTCACATGTAAGGCTGCAAGCCTATCGACACTCCTCTTCCAGGAAATTCGAAGAAAGAGGATGCTACATCGGTAGAGGTAGTGGATGCCACTGTTTATCGACAGTTGGTGGGTTCACTCATGTATTTATTCAATACAAGACCAGACATATGCTATGCGGTGAACTGGCTTTCACAAGCGATGGTTAAGCCTACCAAGCTCTTTTGGAAGGCAGGAAAGCATGTTTTGAGATATCTCAGGGGCAAATCTGAGTATGGTTTATGGTACAGATAGACGGATGAGGTGAAGTTGCATGGCTTCACGGATGCATATTGGGCAGGAAGCCCAACAGATAGAAAGAGCACATCAGGATGGATTTTCAGTATCGGTAAAATATACGTGACTTGGAATAACTTCCTGTATAAAACCAAAGTCTCGAAGATATTTTCCTGACATAAGAAGCACGACATACTTTGCTGAGGGGTGGCCAATTTCCTTTGAGACAAAAGGTATTGTTCATGATGCTCTAGGATTTGCTTCAAGAAGGTAAAATTCACCAGCAGGTGTGATTGCATATTGTCAATTCATCAGTCCACAGACGCCAAGCCTCTTTGCCAATTTAGATGTCCATGATCTAATGACTGACAAGTATACATGTGACACTATTTCCTTAGGAATAGAACAAGCTGAATCACCAGAATGCACGCCTGCTTTCTTGATGTGCTCCATGATACCACCAATGACCACACTACCTTTAGAATCTGTCAAATAATCTACATCGATATCACAAGCATCTACCAGGTACTTATCAACGAGTACTGGCCTTTCTGGGTCCACTTCTACTGTAGTTTCTAAGTAATGCTTCTATTTTTCATCACTGTATACAATTTCCATTGCATGACCACCTAAAACATTAGAGGGCCTGACAAGAATAGGATAGCCAACCTTTCTTGCTATTGCCAATGCATCCCCATCACTCTTAGCAATACCACCTTGAGGTTGCTTGACTTTTAGCTCATCCAACATTACATTAAACTTCTCTCTATCTTCAGCAGCATCTATTGAAGCAGGAGAAGTCTCCCAAATTCTCAAAAGACCTTCTCCACTTGCACCCACAGGCTTAAACTCATCGAGGTATTGTTCTATGGGTAGAGCTAGATTCAAAGGTGTTTTCCCTCCAAACTGTACAATTATACCATCGGGCCTCTCTTTGTCAATGACATTCAAAACATCCTCTACTGTAAGAGGCTCAAAGTACAGTCTAACACTAGTATTGTAATCTGTAGAGACAGTCTCAGGGTTTGAATTCATCATGATGGTTACATATCCTGCATCCTTCGAAGTGTAAGCAACCTTAGAAAAATTCCATAGAGGCCAATAATTAGCCATTCAGATAGAGGAAAATACTCTAGCGAATAATGTAGATGAGTTCAGCCACAAAACCAATCGAGGTTTATCCCTCAGGTTATCTGAATACCCTCCTATTCTAGGGCTGAAATAATATCAAACAAAGGTTGTTCTTGTGTCTCAAATAAGCCAAAGACTAGCCATTAGGGTCGAGACTCAAATAGCCACAATTCTTAAGTGAATAGTGCTAAAGAATGTCCAAAAGAATCCATAGTCATTAGTCCTCAAATGTGCATGTAGTAGACCTTGGAACAATGTGTAATCGACCTCAGATTAGCCTGAGAAAGGGTCAAAATTCAGCCTCTGAGGTTGCCTTAGATGACACAGATGCAAGGCTTAGAAAGACACAGAAATTTACCTTAGACTTAACATGAATTCATCCTCTTCTCCTCTGAATCTCCATGCAAAAAAAAACATAAAAATGAAACCTAAAATCACAAGTAGAATGGCCTCTTTCTTCTGTTTTGCGCTCTGCCCCAGGCTTCAAAAATTTAGAGAAAACAATCTACTTGCCAATTCTCTCTTTTGGAGAGCAGACACGTTTCTTTTGATAGTGGTCGTGGATTATTTTTTGATATTATTGAGTACAAATGTGCCTCTGAAAATCATAATCAGTATGCCTTGCTCATGTATGTTATGGATGAGATTGTCTTAGAGAATATAATATGGATCTAGGTGATGGACAAATTGGAACCTTGTAGATGGCATTTGTATGCCAATGGCCACTAGCAACCTGAGTATGCATCTTACGTTGCAACCTAGAAACCTAGAAGCTAAACTTTATCAATTTATAAGATTTATAACAATCTACTAAGACTTGAAACATAAGATTTGAACTTTATCAAATTGAAAAAACTTATAATATGACAGTCTTCTCTACATGGGCTACATGCTAGATGTCACCGTACACTACTTGAAGGTTGGAAGGACAAGTTTTTCATTCACAGTTTTGTCTATACCTGATTTTTTCTTGTCCATTTTCTTCTCTTTGTAGTTTGATCTAATGTTAACTTTTAAGTGTTGTACTTAACAAATATGCAAACTCTCTTTAACATGCCCCTTTTGAGAAGTTGTTTTTTGTAAACTAATCATGCACTGATATGGAAATTGGAACTGATAATACGCTTCCCTATATTTCTTGTAAATATTAGTTAGGGATCAACCATAGGATAGTTGTTTCTTGCTGGTAAAAAGGTATTGAGTTTGAAGGCACAACTCTGAACTTAAAACACCCTTAATTGTAAAGATTTCTGGCTTTAATGGGTACCTTATGCCCTATTGTTAAGGTGTTGCAAATTATGATAGAAATTATGATTATGGGTTTAGTTAATTCTATGGTTGTCTCATAGTGGTTTTTTCTCAGACACCACATATTCATTCATTCCAAAAACTAGGAACAGGATTTCGAATGCATCATAGTTTAGAGTATGAATATTATACTTGATTGTTTTAGTTAACTGGTTCTTGTCACACGGTGATGTTTGCTCAGACACCATTTGTTCATTCATTCCAAATAGGAATGGGATTTTGAATGCATATTAGGTCAGCTCACCTTGTTGAGCCATTAGATGATCCTAAATTCTTGGTCAATTGGATATGTTAATTTTCTTTTCAATTGGTGTTGTTGGGGAGGTTAATTGGGATGGCTAGAAAATTTGTTTGAAAGGACTGTAGTGTGAAGAGTAATGGGCGATAGTGATGTTGGACACCTTAATCCCCATAAAAAATTCTGGTAGAATAATCACCGCTAGAGAAGCCAACATCACTAGAGGTTTGTTCTATCACTGTCATGCTGATAAAGTGTGTGGCTTATTATTTTGTAGCTTCTAGTGGGTAGTATTTTTGTTTTTGGGATATCAATCTGCCATTTGCTGAAATAAGCCATTCTAGAATTTGCTACCTCCATGCAGACAAATCTTAGTTATGCATTCCTAGTAATTCATCTTCTTATGTTTGTAAATACGTCTTTCTTGTTTCCTTGGTGGAAATATTTTCTTCTGTATTTACATTAGTTCATGACATGGGTTTTATATCTAGAATTTTTCGCTTCCATGACGTTTCAGTCTTTCATCTTCAGAAATTGAAGTCCCAGTATTCTACTATTTGCGTAGGTAGTTATGGATTTTGCTACCTCCCAGTAATATTTCAATTTCTTCTATATGTATTCACAATAGTAATATTTTCTTGTCTCATCGGTTATTGTAGCATATGCATAGATTAATAGAAGACTGAGATTTAGTGAATGTTTTCAGTTATAATGGTTGTTAAACTGTACAATTTAAATTGTAAATGGTAACTTACTTTTATTTTCGTAAAAGTGTTTTTAGTCTTCTTTATCTTTGTAAGTGTGTTGCTCTTGTTTCACAATAGGAGCAGTTTCTTTTAATATTTGTCTAGTTCGTTTGAGCAAGGGCATCCATGGTTTTGTGAAATTCCCCATTTCTAATGCTTATGCGTCTCTGGACCTTACAAATATAATTGGAGACATATATGGAGCTGGATTTAAAGAGTTTATGGTGCCAAGCTAGATTTATTAAGCTGTGATGTAATCATCAGCCTCTATGCATTCATGGTTTTTTGAAATTCCCCATTTCTAGTGCTTATGCATCTTTGGACCTTACAAATATAATTGGAGATATATATGGAGTTGGAGTTAAAGAGTTTATGGTGCCAAGGTAGATTTTTTAAGCTGTGATATAATCATCAACCTCTATCTTTTAAATTTATGTGCCAGGGCTTATGTGATTGTCACCGAATATTTTGTTTGTAAGCCTGTAAGTATAACATTAAGTCCATTCTTGGACAAGGCAAATACTCAGAAATTTTTTACATTGTGATCTCCTTCTTGCATATGCCTATAAGCTGGTATTGTTTACTATCACTCTTAAAGTGGGGCTACATATGATGTCATAGTTCAGTACATTTTTGTAGGTTTAAACTCTACAGAAATTGCCAAGAAAAAAACAAAATTTGCATTAGCACATGCTTCAACTACACTTATCTTCCTCCTTTGTTGGTGGCTAATTGAGATCCGAACCAAACACTGTCCATTTTGTCTCCAATTCTCATGACTATAGTCACTGGTTTTGGTGTTCAGAAGTTGGACCTGCTCCTGCAGCCCCACTAACTGACTGCAAAGAGCCTCAGATTCATTTTTTTGCATGGCGAAATTGGCTTTAAAAGCCTGTGACTGCCTTCAATGCTTGTACACTTGTCATCATTTGCTCTTTGAGCTTCAAATTAATCACTATAAAGTATACTTGGAGTACATCCAATTTCTTCATTAGCAAATTTACCTTCTCATTGCAGCTGCAATTAAAGTGCCATGCACAACTATTGGTGCTTTCTGTTCCAGCTTGGCCTTCCCACATTGTATTCAACTTTTTCATTGCCGTGCCACACCAAATCACTTAGTGAAAAGAGTCGCCTTCACTAAGTGGGCTCGCAGGCTATTTTTGGTGCAAGTCTATTTTTAGGCATGATGATCATATTTTAGAAGTTGCAGGATGCTATTTGTCGATGGTTTGTCAAGTTGGAAAAATATATGAAATTATGTTTTTAGAATATTGGGTGAAGTATATTTATAGATCGTCAATCTAAAAATAGATGCATGTCGATTATTATTAGCTCTTAATAATAATCAGACTCTAAACATCAGCTTATTCTCTTGGAGCACTTTAGTTCAGTGCACAGATGTGGCACATCAAATGATAGAAGGAATTACGCAATTCCTAAGGGTTTACTGGAGCTAATGCATGGAGGACTTAGTTAGAACTCAAGTGGCAGAGTTATGACACAGTTGGAAGAAGTAGTTATGGAGTTGTATTCAATTTAACTCAGTTAGACTCAGTTGAGCTAGTTGTATCTAGACTAATTGAATGATACGCTAGTGAGAGTGGAGTGAATTAATTCACAAATAATAACTCATTAATCAAATGAAAAATACATCAGTTAACTATAGTGCATGGCAGTTTCAGTGGAGACTAGTGGAGAGAAATGTGAAAGGGCAAGATAGACTATATGTTGTGACTATAGTGATGCATTGATTGCATCACACACACATTGGAGTTTCCAATGAGGATTGTGCAGTAAACGATGGCTGATTTCAAGGATGGAGTAATTCAGATTCATTTAGAGCTATTGTTGTGATGCGCCGGTGGAGGCGAGGCTAGCGGTGTAAAGATCGGTGCATGGATTTGCAAGATTAGGCACGATTAGTGTATGATGATTATGCTTGCGAGAGATTGCGATAAGCTTTGTATGTATGTAAAGTTGTCATATGATCTCCATGTTACATAATATATAGTTGGGGTTTTCAACTTCAGGCTTTCCCGGTTAAAAACTGTGTTATGTGCGATTGAATATTTTTGTTTATGCTTCACATGTGTGTGCAATTAATTTTTCCGCAAAAGATTAAAAAGTGGAATTGATTTAGTATTTTGCATAAAGTTAAATAGTGTGAGATAAAGTGAATCAAGGACATATCCATGCTTAGTGCATATAATTTCTACATGGTATCATAGCATTTTTGATTGAAGATTGCAATTGTGAAGTGAGTTTGTGCTGGTGGACAATTCGAATTTGCTACAGAAGATTCTTGGTGCAGAAATCGAGTATACGTTGAAATGTATTTCAACGGGTTGAGATTGGAGTATGCCCCTGATGGGAGCTCGAATTAAATATCCTGGAAGGAAAATATGGAGGTGGTGCTGGAGGATAATGGGCTGAAGGAGTTCATCGATAGCGATGTTCGTAAGCCTGGATCTAGCGATCCTGCATTACTTGATGCATGACAAAAGAAGACATCAAAAACGAGGAGAATTATGTTGGAAGGTGTGAAGGACCATATTGTGTCCATCCTTCACAGGAAATCCACTCCATTCTTAATGTGGAAGGCTTTGAAAGACTTGTTCCAAAGCAGAAGTGACCAGAGGAAGTTGGCGCTTAAAGACAAGCTCAGAAAAATAAAAATGGAGAAAGGCGACAGTATTCCAAAATACCTCATGAAGTTTGTCCACTGCAAGGATGAACTGGGAATTGTGGGGGTTACTGTTAATGAAGAAGACTTGGTGAGCTTGGCTCTCCTTGGGCTTCCAAAGAGTTGGCATAGCTACGAAGACTCTGTCAATGGATGAGAGAAACTGCCGGGATGGGAGCGACTTTGGTCGGGTCTTGTGCAGGAGGAGATAAGGTGGGGTAGCAGGGATGGATCTTCATCGAAGAATGAAGATGAAGAGAATTGCAATTTGGATGCCAAAGCAAGGAAAGGGAAGGGGAATAAATCTTCTTCAAAATCCGATGCTAAAGGAAAGAAGCAGGATTTATCCAAAGTGAAATGTTTTCACTGTCACGAACATGGACATTTCTCCACTAACTGTCCACAAAAGAAGAAGAATAAGTAGGCTGCTAGATCTATAGCTGGAGAGGCCTTAGCCTTGCAATTTGAGCTGGATTTTTCCTTGATCGCATGCTTGGTTTCAAGCTGCATGGGATTGGTGTGGTATCTTGACAATGGTGTGTCTTTCCATATGACGAGAGACAAAAATTTGTTTAGTGACTAGGAGGAGAAGGACCTCTAGATGCATATAGAGATGGGCGAAAATGGTCGGTACAATGTGACTGGCATTGGGACCATTACCTTTGAGAGGGATTATGGTAATCTGTTCTTGTTGAAGGATGGCATGCATGTTCCAAGTTTGAAGAAGAGCTTGGTATCGGTTGCAATGCTAGAAGACAAGGGTTATGATGTTGTTTTCAGTGAGGGAAAAGCCTTCCTTTGACATAAAACAACGGGTCAAACCAAGAAGATAAGGGTTAGAATTAAGAATCTCTACAAGCTGGAGGTAGATGGCTGTGCTACAATGGTAGGCAAAGCATAAGAAGTGGTGAGTCGGGATGAAAGTGAATTATGGCACAGGAGATTGGGCCATCTTCACCATGGCACTTTGAAGATTTTGCAGAAAATTTCTACTGGAATTCCCAAGGGTAATCTTGTGCAGTTAGATCAGTGCAAGGGATGTACTATGGCTAAGTTTGTGAAGACCACCTTTCATGAGAAGGAGAACCATGCTTCGGTGATCCTAGAGAGAATTGACACAGACGTGTGTGGACCATTCTCGGTTGCTTCAACAACAAGAAACAGGTATTATGTGATATTTTTTGATGATTATTCTCGTAGATGCTGGATCTTCTTCATGCAGAAGGAGAGTGAAACATTCTCAAAGTTCTGTGATTTTAAGGCATTGGTGGAGAAGGAGTCAGGGGAGCAAGTGAAAGCTCTACGGAGCGATAATGGTGGTGAATACATCTCGGGTGAATTCAAAGACTTTTGTAGAAAAGAAGGAATTCGAAGAAAACTCATAGCGTTTCATAACCGACAGCAGAATAGGGTTGCAGAGAGAAAGAAAATAATGATCATGGGTGTTGCACGAGCGATGCTACATGACCAGGGCCTAACGATGCACTTGTAGGTGGAAGCATGCAACACTGTAGTTTATGTGAAAAACCGTTGTCCTCGTAGAGTACTTGGCATGAGTACACCCGAAGAAGCTTTTACTAGTAAGAAGCCTGATATTTCTCATTTGAAGATTTTTGGCTCACCTGTTTACATTCATGTGACAAAGGATGCCAGGAAGAAGCTGGAGCCAACTGCAGAAGTTGTGATATTTGTGGGGTCAGAGAAACACCCCATAGCTATCGTGTGTATTTTCCAGATAGTCAGATGACTGTTGTGTGACGAGATATAAAATTCAATGAGGTGAAAGCCATGAAGTTATCACCTGAGAGGGAGCTACCATTGCATGCGGAAGAGGAACTTATTGTTCCCAAAGATGAGCCTCTGGATGTGGATCAACCACAGAAGGAGATTCATGGAGTGGAGGAGTCCACTCATGCAGAACTAAACATCAGACAAGGCAGAAAGCGTACCACAGAAGTTGAGATATTGAAGCTTGATGGGGCACAGAATTTAGGAGTCCCTACATCACAGCGCATATAGAGACAGTCACCTGACCGATTTACTGGATACATGGCTCTTATGAGCAAGTGTATAATCACAGTGCCATATTATTTTGAAGAAGCAATGCAGGAGCCCACATGGGTAGATGTCATGGTGGAGGAGTATGAATCCATTGTCAGAAACAGTGCTTGGGAGATTGTTCCAAGGCCAATGGGAAAATTAGTTGTAGGATCAAGATGGATCTAAAAGGTAAAGAATGTTGCTGATGGGAGTGTCGAGAATTATAAGGAAAGATTTGTTGCTTGGGGCTTCTCACAGATTTGAGGGATTGACTATGAAGAAACCTTTGCACCTGTCGCACGGTATTCTTCCATACGGACCATCCTTGCTCTCTCAGCGCAGATGAGTTGGCACATTCATCATATGGATTTGAAGACTACGTTCCTTAATGGGATCATTGAGGAAGAGGTGTACATTGTGCAGCCTGAAGGATTTGAGATCTTCAATAGCGAGTCGCATGTGTGAAGGCTCAAAAGAGCGCTATATGGGCTGAAACAAGCACCCCGTTCTTGGTACACTCAGATCGACAACTATTTCAC
Organism: Pinus albicaulis; assembly: GCA_034641835.2. Taxonomy (NCBI): domain Eukaryota; kingdom Viridiplantae; phylum Streptophyta; class Pinopsida; order Pinales; family Pinaceae; genus Pinus; species Pinus albicaulis. The sequence goes on from CM076579.1 coordinate 535,890,184, forward strand.
TGGACTTGGCTTCACCAAGAGTGAGGCGGATGAAAACCTGTACCAGATTGTGGTTGAGGGTAAGATTTTAATCATTTACTTTATGTTGATGATTTAATACTAAAAGGTGATGAGCAGTTGATACACTCATGCAAGGTAGATATTTCAAAGGAGTTTGAGATGAGGGATTTGGGTCTCCTTCGTTATTTCCTTGGATTGGAAAAATGGCAACGGGAAGGTGAAATATTTGTGTCTCAAGGCAAGTATGCCCGGGAGATACTAGAGAAGTTTCACATGTAAGGCTGCAAGCCTATCGACACTCCTCTTCCAGGAAATTCGAAGAAAGAGGATGCTACATTGGTAGAGGTAGTGGATGCCACTATTTATCGACAGTTGGTGGGTTCACTCATGTATTTATTCAATACAAGACCGGACATATGCTATGCGGTGAACCGGCTTTCACAAGCGATGGTTAAGCTTACCAAGCTCTTTTGGAAGGCAGGAAAGCATGTTTTGAGATATCTCAGGGGCACATCTGAGTATGGTTTATGGTACAGATAGACGGATGAGGTGAAGTTGCATGGCTTCACGGATGCATATTGGGTAGGAAGCCCAACAGATAGAAAGAGCACATCAGGATGGATTTTCAGTATCGGATCTACGACAATTTCTTGGTACAGTAGGAAACAAAGATCCGTGGCACTCAGTTCAGCGGAAGCATAATACATGGCAACAAGTTTAGGTGCATGTGAGGCTATCTGGATGAGCAAGATTCTAGTTGGTTTGTTCATTTCACATTTATATCCCACGATGATTCATTGTGATAATCAGAATCCTGTGTTTCATAATCCTGTGTTTCATAATAGATCTAAACATATTGATATCCGGTATCATCATATCAGATATTTTGTGCAGCGGAAGATCATGTTGATTCAATACATTCCTATGGAGGATCAGGATGCAGATATTCTGACGAAGGTGCTCACCAGGAGAAAATTCGAATACCATAGAAGCAGGATCGAGGTGAAGGATAATCCCTATCTTGTTGAGAGGGAGTGTTGAGATTCAACAAGATGATGAGCTTAGTGAAAAGAGTCACCTTCACTAAGTGGGCCCGCAGGCTATTTTTGGCACAAGTCTATTTTTAGACATGATGATCATATTTCAGAAGTTGCAGGATGCTATTTGTGGATGGTTGGTCAAATTAGAAAAATATATGAAATTATATTTTTAGAATATTGGGCGAAGTCTATTTATAGATTGTCAATCTAAAAATAGATGCATGTCGATTATTATTAGCTCTTAATAATAATCAGACTCTAAATAGAAACTTATTCTCTTGGAGCACTTCAGTTCAGTGCACAAATGTGGCACATCATCTGACAGAAGGAATTACACAATTCCTAAGGGTTTACTGGAGCTAATGCATGGAGGACTCAGTTAGAACTCAAGTGGCAGAGTTATGACATAGTTGGAAGAAGTAGTTATGGAGTTGTATTCAGTTTAACTCATTTAGACTCATTTGAGCTAGTTGTATCTAGTCTAACTGAATGATACACTAGTGAACGTGTAGTGAATTAATTCAAAAATAATAAATCATTAATCAACTGAATAATACATCAGTTAAGTACAGTGCATGGCAATTTCAGTGGAGACCAGTGGAGAGATAGGTGAAAGGGCAAGATAGACTATCTGTTGTGACTATAGTGATGCATTGATTGCATCACACACACATTGGAGTTTCCAATGAGGATTGCACAGTCAAGGATGGAGTAATTCGAATTTAGTCAGAGCTATTCTTCAGCAGAGATTGTGCAGTGGCGACAGGCTAGCAGGTGGCAAAGATCGGTGCATGGATTTGCAAGATTAGGCCTGATTAATGTATGACGATTGTACTGTATTGAGGGCTTGTGATAAGATTTGTATGCTTGTATGATATTTTCATATGATCTCCATGTTACATAATATATAGTTGGGGTTTTCAGCTTCAGGATTTCCCAGTTAAAAACTGTATTATGTGCGATTGAATATTTTTGTTTATGCTTCACATGCGTGTGCAATTAATTTTTTTCGCAAAATATTAACAAGTGGAATTGATTCATTATTTTTCATAAAGTTAAATAGTGTGAGATCAGGTGAATCAAGGACATATCCTTGCTTAGTGCATATACTTTCTACATCTACAATTTTCTTGAAAACTCCTGAAGGAGCTTCCATACCCAGCTGGAGCCACTATTAGAGTCTCGTAATTTACAGTATCACAAGGTGACTGTGTACTTTCTCTTTTCAAATTTCTCATATTGTACATAGATGTCAATATTCAAAGGTATTTTCCAAAGAAATATAAAGAGTATCAAAAGAAGAAGAAAATAGGGTATTTAAAGAGGAAAAATGCAAAGTTCATACTATAAGTAAGAAGCTTAAAAAATCCTTGATTGTTTTCCTATAATCAGACTGAAAAGATCAAATTTTGCTCTAAAGGTCTGAAAAGGGATGATTTTTGTCAAGTTTGGGATCCTATGGTATGTTTTTATCCTAAGTCCTTGCCCACGTTGCATATCCTTCTACCCCTCCCCTTTGTTATTTCTCTTATCCTGTTTCATTTCCCCCCCTCTACTCTCATACCCCGCTCCACCTCACATTACCTGCCCTGACCCATCTGTGTTAACCATCTATGTTCCCCACCTCCATGCTCGATGGTAATGGGAAGTTTCAAGTCCAGTCCCTACTCCCACATGTCAAATCATAGTGATTTCGCAACCCCCTTTCACAATACCGCCTACCACCTTGGGACCCCTCCGAAAACCAACCTTCGGTTTTGAGTTCATGATATAACCTTTTGAAAGGAAATATGTGATGAAGTGGGACCCATTCACCCGCCACACTCCCTTTTCATTTCATTTCCCTTTAAAAAAATTAAACCTTACCTTTTCCACTTTATATTGCTACTTTATCGTTTTTCACCGCTATATCATTGTTTTACCTCCACTTATGATTTCCCTGATTGCGATTAAAGCAGGCCATTCCTCCCTGACACATCACCCTTCCCCCTACCATCCATTTCATATCAGCAAAGATAAATTTTTGCATCACAACTAAACCTTAACACTTGCGATCACTGATTTGTGATATACCGCATCAGAGATTTTTTAGCTTACTGTTTGAAACACCCGCAATATATTTTGTTTAACTTGCGATGCGGTTGGCCCCACCACAGCAGCTTCGCCACCCACTTCAAGCCACTTGAAATACATTGAAATACGTTGATATATCATGAAACCTCATAAATTTTGCCTTACCGCCTAAAACATTTGCCGCTTTATAACTTCACTGATACAGTGGGCCCCATCTTGCCACATCATCCCCTAATCAGCGCAAACCGCACTTCGTCTGTTTTAGAATTTAACCCTACACTCATAAAAAAAAATTAAGTTTGTGATTTGTGAAACGGTTGGTTCCACTTTCCCTCCATGTCATCACCTTCTCCCCGTGCTTCACATTTCGCATATTTTAGAGTTTTCCTTCGCCGCTTATAACTAAACTTTAAGATTTGCGATCTGTGGGCTGCGGTCCAGTCCCACCTTACTTGCCACGTCACCTCCTTTCTCCCCGCACTTCTCACTTCGTGTCTTTTAGTATTTAACCCCCAATACTTATAGCAAAACCTAAGATCTACGATTTGTGTTGTAGTTGGTCCCACCTTCCCTCCACGTCACCTCTCTCTTCGCATCGCATCGCCGATTACATTCTTATATCTTAAACTATAAAACATGTGAAATGTGATGCCGACGCAGATGTGATGTGGCTTCAGAACTAAATTCTAAACATTTTTAGGTCCGGGTCTATGAGTTTTTATGCTGTTTTCTTTGAAAAAAGGGTTGAAACATGATAAGAAGGATTCAGGTAGCAAATAAACACCACAGTTCGAGTAGGGCAGCAAAGGGTGTTGGCAATATGATGCAGAATGTTGTCCTTGATGGAAATCCACTGAATGAAGATGAAGACATGCGACTATTGACATGTGTTGTCCTTGATGGCAATTCACCTGATGAAAGTATTCTTGACTTGGTAAATGATGTTTGTTAGAAATATGATGTTGAATGTTGTCCTTAGGCAACCCACTTGATGAAGATAATGGCAACTTACTGGATGAAGTTGTGCTTGATAGAATATGTCTTGATGAACTAAATCTGATGCATCTATAGTGAGTACAGAAGGCAATGAAGAAAGAAATTCAGCATGTGATAGATCTATGATGAAAAGAGTATGTCTCTAGGCATACGCGGATTTGCCTAGGGGAAGTCGCGTATGCACGCGGGAATAAACGTTCCAAGTCGCGTATGGGAAAAAGCGCTCAAAAAGTGCAAAACCAGGGGTAACCACCATGGTATTGACCCATTGTATTGGGTAATGATTCATCTAAATGACCCCGTCCAGGAATACCATCGGAAGTAATGTGGTTTTGGCTCATGGTATTGAAAAAGGGTAAACCTATATAAAGAGAAGAAATTCATTGTGCAAATGATGAGGATGGGAGCAAGATGTCTGAGCTTGAATGAATACTTCTCTCTGGAGTATATCTGAATGGAAAGGGTTACAGTTGAATGAAAGATCTGAATGTATGATGCACCAATGAAGGAGTGATGAAGAAGGGGATCTAGATCTGTATCTGCTAGATCTGTTCATGGAAGGCCTAGATCTGAGATGAGGCGAACATCTGTCTGAAGCAAAAGGGTAAATCTGAACTGAATATCTGATCTGAAGAAGTATGCTGCTCTATAATAGTTGAATATCTATACGCTAGTTCACCGCAGAGGAAGCGTGTATATACGCGGCTTCGCTGAAGAGAAAGCGTGTATGCGCAATAAAATTGGCTCTATAATTTATACTGAAGTATACGCGGGTTTATGTGAACGGAAGCGCGTATATACGCGAAATCAGAGAAAGGAAAGCGCGTATGCAAACTAGGGTTTGCTGAAGTCTGTGGTAAGAAATGTTTGATCTGTTTTGCTGGTTTACTGATATCTGTCAGTGAGTTATATGTATCTGTTTCATGGTTGACTGTGCTTAAAAGTATGGAAAGGGTCCAGTTTGAAAATATGATGAAATGTGGCCTGCAAGTGGTGTCCTAAAGGAAGCTTTGGATCTAGTGTGAAAATTGATGAAAGGTGGTCCATAGAGGTGCTGAGGGTTGTAGCTTTTAGTCAGGGTGTTGTAGCTCCCTTCCAGGTGAGGCTGGTAAACGAGATCAGGGGGTCGTAGCTCCCTTCCAGGTGATCCAGGAGGATCTCCACCAACAAAGAAGTTTACTTATGCACCATGAAGACACTTTATGATGGGTGACAAAGTAATGAGTGAATTAATTCATTATTTCATTTTAAAAATTATGAAGTGGATAATGTTCTAAGTGAGTGGAAAATGACTCACCAAAATATTCACTTATTTTTCATTTTGAGAAATTAGTTTTATGTGAGAATTGACCTCACAACTAATTTGCTATTTCTCATTAAGAGGTTGAGCTTTCTTGGCATGGTTAAGATCCTTGAAGTTGGGTTTGCCATTTTTGCCTTGAGTAAGTTTTAAAGTCCTAGAATCATGGAGTTTTCCTTAAAATGTCTTGAGATCCTACTATTGTGGATTGGGGAGTTATGGGGAAAAACTATATAAACTCATGATGTGAGCCTTTGAAAAGGGAGAGGAAAAAGGATAGGAAACTTAGCCTTTGAAAGCCATAGTGCTTGGCTAATGCTCAGCCATGGAACTGGAATGTATGAAAGCTTAATTTTAAGATGAAATATAAAGGATCTGCCTTCCAATTGAAGCAGGTCCGGAGATGTAACCCCAGTGAGTTGGAGGGGTGAACTCCGTTACCAATTTGGTTGTCTTTCGCTTATGTGCTATGTGCTTCCTGATTATGTTTAATTCATGTTAATATGTGTATGCTCTAACATGCTCATTTGAACCTGTATAAGCCATAGTCGTTTTAAAAGATCTTAGTACCGTTCGCGTGATGGTTGGGTAGTACTCGACTCGTGATCGGATCAAGTGGTATCGGAGCAGGTGACTGCTTTGCAGGATGGGCAAAGGAGCGAAGCACGCTGAAAGACTGCAAGAGTTGCAAGAGATAAACGAAATCCTTCAAGCCGAAAATGCAGAATTGCGAAGATTATTGCTCGATAAGCAGGAGCTTCAAGAGATGCTATGAGCTAAAGAGGAGATATTGTCTAAATTGCAGAAAGTTGAGACGACGGAGGTTGCATGTCAAACCGAGGTATGTGATGTCACTTCAAGTTCTGTTCTCTCTCAATATGAAACTAATGTTGGCATGAAAATCCTCACGAAGATGGGGTATAGCGGAGGTGGACTTGGCATAAATGGTCAAGGAATCACCCAACCATTGGAGGTTGTACCAAGACAACCATTTGCAGGTTTGGGTTATCAACGGGAAGAAGGAGAATGTTCAGAGGTAGCTGAAACAAAATTCATCCCTTCATCACCTGATTCCAAGAAAGGAATCAAGCCACCTAGTTTTCATCAATTTAAGGACAAGCCAAGAAGGTATGACAATCATTCAGATTCTACTTTTGCACATAAGAGAAGTGATTGTTTTTATAGATCTGCTAACTATGGTGTAGTTAAGCATCATACAAGGAAAGAGTGGGTTAAGAAGACAGATTTTCCCACAAGAAGGGAGACCAAGAAGAATGAGAACGTTCTAAATCCTCCTATCATGAAGACACGGTGGAATGGGAAACGGTCTAATTTCTGCAATTTCTGCAAAATCAGTGGCCATTGGGAGAAGAAGTGCTGGAAGTTGCACCCCGAAATTCGCCAAGAGTCAAGCAAATATATGGCGAAAGAGCTCGTGAAGAAAGCTCCATTCACCATTCAGAAAACACGCTTACAAGAAAGAAAAGCTTGGTTCGAGTTTGGTAAGCATTTCATGATGTTTCTGCAAGTTATATTTCTGATCTTCTGCAAAATTTCGAGTTTTATGGGGGCAGGTATTCGTCTTTTGATGGAAAATTCTCAAAATTCTTCTAACTCTGAATCAAAAAATAATGGAACCATCGCGAAGAGATCGACAAGAGGAATCCAACGACGCTGGAATCACGTCAAACGGCCTCCCGATGGAAAAGTTATTGCAACCTGAAATTTTGTCAAAATCAAAAATGTCGGAAGTCTATCTGGGTCGAGAAATTTGCAGCATTGTAGCCTGTGATCGATCGGAGCAGGTGGAAAGGTGCGAACCTCTCTTGAATTGGAGTGTTCGCTTGAGAAACGCTGGCTTCTGGCCTATTCCTTTGGGATCCGATGCTTTCAAGCAGGCCAGCATGTTGCTCAGCCTCTTCGTGGGGAAGGATATAGGGTTGAGGAGAATAATGGGTGCCTAACACTTGGTTGGCACAGCAGACCTCTAATTGCAGCTTCTGCCTGGAAATGCTGTTAACCATCTATCTCAGACTATCAAGAAGGTGATCGGTGAATCAAATACCCTAGCAATTATTATTGCAGCAGCATCATCTTTCCACAACAGCCCAATTCAGCTAAAGCTTTTGAGCGTTGAAAGTAACGAGTCTGTAGATTACTTACCAGCTCCGCGAATCTATTCATGCATCGTCGAGCTGGGTCATACTTTGAAGGCAAGTCATTTTCCACGATAAAATTGGGCCGGTGAGGAATTCTGGATTGATTTTCCGTGATAGAAGTAAATTTCCGGATTTTGTGCCACAAAATCGGCATTCTGGATAATGTGATCTCAGTATTTACGATGACTCCCTGGCAGAAGGGATCGCAGATTGGTATTCGCCGATTTTGTTAGTTTTCCTCCCATGATCGGCGCGCAGATTGGTTACAAAACTTCGTCGAAGTTGTTGGGATCTCCCGCAGATTTTGGGGGCCATTTCCTCCCATGATCGGCGCGCAGGAGGACAACACGATGAAATTGTGGACCGCCAACTGGTAGCCAAATCTCATCGTGTGCTCTGGCATCAGTTCTAGGAAGCAACGAGGCCGCCAAAGATAACATCTTGTACCCATACAGGGGAAGCGTAAACGGGGTTGCTGGTCTCTTCTCAAAGGAGGCTTTACCTTGGATTCTACCTTGGATTCCTCTCCCTCCTCCGCCAAGTTATATTTTGAGAGCGACGATACAGATATAGAGATCTGGTTGGATAGTGTATCGTTACAGCCGTTCAGTCCACAACAGTGGCAAGCACAGCAAGAGGCCAATATCGAACAGAGTCGCAAGGGACATTTCACTGTGCACGCTGTCAACAGTACAGGGCATCCATTGAAAGGAGCCAAACTATTCATGAAGCAAACCAAGAGTGACATCCCCATAGGGTGCGCTATAGCCAACACTATACTGAACAACAATGTTTATCAGAAATGGTTTCTTGAACGTTTCAACGTAGCAACATTTTTGAATGAGCTAAAATGGTACAGCACGGAGGCTGAGCAAGGCCAAGAGAATTATGCAGACACAGATGCCATGGTGAGATTCTGTAAAGCAAACAATATAAAGTACATTTGCCCTGAGAATACACCCACGACAAAGGAGACATACTATTACAGGATAAGTTCTGTAAAAAAATCGCTCGATATGGTATTGGAACCAGATTATATATGTCATGCGGTATTCTCTGATGGGTTTTTGCCTGTTTACTTTTGTGATGTTGCATTAAGTCATGTGGAGAGTTTTGCTTTGAAGGTGCGTCTGTGCAGGTTTTAAAAAAAAAAAACCAAATCTATGTAGCCCCGTAACGGTGGCAACTAACATGTTACCTTTTCCGAAAGCTCTTACATATTTATTTCGTAGGGATCGGCTTGCACTCCAGCGGCTCTCTGCTGTCAGCAGTGCCATCCTGTTCTGAAGCCAGAACTCTCATATCTAAACTCTGGACATCTGCATAAACAGAGATGGCACAATCTAAGCCAAGCAGAAGCTCTGCTGAGGTTGAAGATATTATACTACGTCGTATATTTCATGTAACGTTGGGAACTGGAAGTAACCAAGTTCCTCCAGTGGTATATTTGGAGCAGACAGCAGCCGAATTACTGAGTGAAAATACACCATTTTTTTTTGAAGCATGCCCTGCACATGCTCGACTCGAATAGAATTTGGTGTCGTTTAAAGTTTTTCGAAGATAGGAAACTTTCAAGAAGGTGCTAAGAATGCAAGAGTATGGGCATCTCTGGCCTCTGTTTCTCTTGGTAAAGGCCCAGTGCATAGACCAGTGGTGCTGCTTTTGCGTAGGAAGCGTTGACTACGATTTCAAGGCCGCTATTTTCATTGCAAACGATCGTGGGTGAGTGATTCATCTTTTGAATCATTTCTACGAAGACCATTTCCATTTGCAAGCGCTGAAAGTCAAACGAAGAAGTATTTCCTTACCCATAGTTCGATGATGCACTTTTTGTTTAATGGGAGATCTAAATCATTATCACATTCCAAGTGAATATGATATTTGGCATATATTTTGTCAAAGGGTGGAATTTTCATTTTTTTCACCATTAGTTCCTCTTGTTATGCACCCATTATGCACTCATTATGGAGAGGGGATCTAAAACTTTAAATTTTTTTCCTTTGAGCACATATTGGCCACATTAAATTACTTGCAGTTGCCATCATATTTTGGCATCAAAAATTTGGCATGTAAGTTGTCAAATGCCATGTAATAGGCCATAGTTGCCATCATGTAATAGGCCATAGTTGCCATCATGAAATTCATGATGTAAGATTGATTATGAAGCATTGTAAAAGGCTTGTTTCAGCCACTCTTATGTGAGGGAGAGTGTGAGGCGTATTTTTACGCATTAAGCCTTGTTGGCTTCTTTGTAATCAGGTTGAATGAGGCAATTTGCCTAAGCCATTTTGGCATGTAAACTTGACCAATGAACCCTTGGCAAGTATTGTAAACAGGTATGATCAGCTACAGGTTGCAGCTTCTACAGATGTGGACTTTTGCATTCCGATCCTGAAGGACTAAGGTGAAGGGATCTTGCAGGAATGTTCCTTTTTCAGGCATTTGTGTTGCAGCTTTCTGCAGATGTGGACTTTTGCATTCCGATTCTGAAGGACTAAGGTGAAGGGATCTTGAAGGGATGTTCCTTTTTCAGGCATTTGTGTTGCAGCTTTATGCAGATGTGGACTTTTGCATTCCGATTCTGAAGGACTAAGGTGAAGGGATCTTGCAGGAATGTGCCTTTTCAGGCATTTGTGTTGCAACAGTTGCAGGTGTTGGCATTATCTTCCGATTCCGAAGAACAGTAGGTGAAGGAGTCATGATGGAATTTGCCTTTCAGAGACATTTGCATACAGTTGAGTTGATTGAAGCTGATACTTTTGGAGACCAAAAGTTTTCTTTTCGGGGAGGTTTGATCTAGGAGGATCTCCACCAACAAAGAAGTTTACTTATGCACCATGAAGACACTTTATGATGGGTGACAAAGTAATGAGTGAATTAATTCATTATTTCATTTTAAAAATTATGAAGTGGATAATGTTCTAAGTGAGTGGAAAATGACTCACCAAAATATTCACTTATTATTCCATTTGAGAAATTAGTTTTATGTGAGAATTGACCTCACAACTAATTTGCTATTTCTCATTGAGAGGTTGAGCTTTCTTGGCATGGATAAGATCCTTGAAGTTGGGTTTGCCATTTTTGCCTTGAGTAAGTTTTGAAGTCCTAGAATCATGGAGTTTGTCTTTCCTTAAAATGTCTTGAGATCCTACTATTGTGGATTGGGAAGTTATGGGGAAAAACTATATAAACTCATGATGTGAGCCTTTGTAAGAGAAGAGGAGAAAGGATAGGAAACTTAGCCTTTGAAAGCCATAGTGCTTGGCTAATGCTCAGCCATGGAGCTGGAATGTATGAAAGCTTAATTTGAAGATGAAATATAAAGGATCTGCCTTCCAATTGAAGCAGGTCCGGAGATGTAACCCCAGTGAGTTGGAGGGGTGAACTCCGTTATCAACTTGGTTGTTTTTCCGCTTATGTGTTATGTGCTTCCTGATTATGTTTAATTCATGTTAATATGTGTATGCTCTAACATGCTCATTTGAACCTGTATAAGCCATAGTCGTTTTTAAAAGATCTTAGTACCGTTCGCGTGATGATTTGGGTAGTACTCGACCCGTGATCGGATCACGAGGAGGAGGCTGGTAAGCGAGTCGGGGGGTTGGAGCTCCCTTCCGGGAGAAGACGGTAAACGAGAGCGAGTGGGTGCACAACGTCTTGGTAAGAGTTTGCACCGGCACATATGTTGTAAGATGTTTTCTCTATAATAAAATATTGAAGGTGTGAGCAATGGCGGCGGTGGTTTTCTCCCGACTTGGGTTTCCACCTAAAAATCCTGGTGTTCATGTGTGATGCTTTGTGTGATGGTTTACTCTGTTCTTTCTGCATATGTTTACTGTTTATTAGACATCTGATGAATGGATGATGGAATGATTTAAGTGAAGAACTAATGACATAACTAGATATCTGTGTATACGCGATTTTCATAAAGGGTATCCGCGTATATACGTGAGTTTGTTTCAGGAAAGTAGCGTATGGGTTTTAGAAGCAAGAAAAAGTAAAATTGTTGAATATGCAGTAAATACTGATTTACCCCCCCTCTCAGTATTTTTCCCAACAATTGGTATCAGAGCAGGTCCTTCTGCAAAAGCTTGATCGCTTGAAGGAGATCCGTCGCAATGGGAAGTCAAGAAGGAGTAATGTCTATAAAGCCACCTCCATTCAATGGAAGCAATCTGATATTCTGGAAGGTACGAACAAAAGCATATCTGCAAAGTCTTCATTACTTGGTCTTATGAAATCGTGGAAGGGATTGTGATACCGGCAAGATATTCCTCACGTCTTTGTGGCAGAAAAAGAAGAAGTATGAAATCAATGCCAAAGCAGTGAATGTCTTATTAGGAAGTATGTCTGAATCAGAATTTGCTAAAGTGATGCTACATTCATCAAAAGAAATATGGGACAAAATCATTCTGAGCTATGAAGGAGATACAAAGGTAAAAAGTGCAAAACTCCAAACTCTTAGAATTGAATATGAAAATTTGAAGATGCATAGTGATGAAAGTGTTGCCAGTTTCTTTCTTCGTATAGATGATATTGTAAATCGGATGAGAAATTTGGGTGAAACCATAACCGATACTACTATGGTGGAAAAAGTCTTAAGATCCTTGACTTCAAAATTTGACTCTAAAGTTTCAGCTATTGAAGAAAGGCAAGATCTGCAAACTCTTACTATTGTTCAATTACATGGTATTCTGACTGATTTTGAAATGAGGCAAGGAGGCCCTTCTCAAATCAAAGAAGCTGTTTTTAAGGCATCTGCAAAAGGAAAAGAAAAGGAAGTTGTCAAAGAATCCAGCTATATATCTGAAGAAGAAGAAGAAGCAAATTTTGTGAGAAGACTTCAACTAGGTACCGGAAAATTCAAAGGTAAGCTTCCCTTCAAATGTTTCAATTGTGGAAGAGTTGGTCATTATGCTGCAAAATGTCCTTATAGAGAAAAACATGGTAAAGGGAAACAATTTGAAAAGAGGAAGAGTTATTATGCAAATGAAGACAGTGATGGGTCATCTAATAGTGAGGAAGAATGTGAAGAAGACTTTAGACTTCTCATGGCATTTGAACAAAGAGAAGAAAAGGATACTTTTGTGGATGCTCTAGAGGACAATGATTTTCTTGAAGAAAATAATCAACTCAAAGTAAGCCTAGAAGAAAAGAACATAATCATAGAGACACTTGAAAATCAGCTTGAAGCAAAGGAAAAACGCATTGAGGAATTGGAGTGTGAAGTAGTAAGTCTAAGGAAAGATAATGAGAAAGTGAAGACTCTCAATCTTAGATTTGCTAAAGGTTCAGAAACCTTAGATGAAATTATCAAGACACAACGGTCTCCTCTTATAAAAACAGGTCTTGGATATACTAGGGAATCTTCCCAGACTTCAGCACCAAATTATCTGAAAGCAGTCACAACTGGTTCTCTTCAGTCAGCCACTCAGCAAGGGAACAAAGGATCTTCACAGGTAAAGCATGATCATCTCAAATCAAGGATCACTAACAGGGAGATCCCTCAAAGAAGCAACAACCAACAAGTAAATTCAAATAGAAGATTTCATGATCGCAGAAATTTCTACTTCAATGGACAATGTTTCTCATGTCACAATTTTGGTCATAAAGCTGTTCAATGTGTTGCATATAAAACCATCATGACAAGAGAAGCAAGAAAGAAAAGGATGAATATTGAACAAAAGAAGAACACCTATAACAAATTTTATCCTCTTCAAAACGAAGTTGAATGTACTTATTGCAATAACTTTGGTCATGAAGAATCTAAATGCAGGAGCAAGGTCCAGCCAAAAGAACATGTTCCCTCAAGCTCTAAAGTATGGAAAAAGAAAGAAATACAGGTTGAAAATTGTGGGATAGCATTATTTGCAGAAGGTGAAGAAAATCAATGGTATATTGATAGTGGGTGCTCAAGACACATGACAGGTGACAAAAGCAAACTCCTTACATATAATGCTCTAGAAAAGGAAAAGAAAGTTACATTTGGAAATGATACTCCTGCTGTAATTAAAGGAAAAGGGTCAGTATTTCTAAAAGAAAAGGTGAAGCCTAATGATGTCATGTATGTGGATGGATTAAGACATAACTTGTTAAGTGTAAGTCAAATGTGTGATCAAGGAACATAAGTGGTCTTTAGTTCAAAAGAATGTGTGGTTCGTGATCTTGATACAGGTAAAATCATTATAAAAGGAAAAAGAAATCCTAGCAACCTTTATGTACTGAACGGCATAGATCAATGTTACTTGAGCAAGTCTTCAGAAAATTGGCTATGGCATAGAAGGCTGGGGCATCTGAGCTTCTCTCAAATCAACAAAGCAAGCAGACTTCAAGCTGTTCGTGGTCTTCCTAATATTAATCTACCAGAAAGTATCATATGCAAATCTTGTCAATTCGGTAAGCAGACCAGAGTACGATTTAATGCCAAAGAAGGATCATCAAGTAAGCCTCTTGAACTCATTCATACTGACATATGTGGACCTATGAGGAAAAAGTCACCACGTGGAGAAGAATACTATATCTTATTTATTGATGATTACTCTAGAATGTGTTGGATCGGGCTCATTAAACACAAAGATGAAGCATTTGAAAAATTTCAGATCTTCAAAGCTTTAGTTGAAAATGAATTAGATCTAAAAATCAAGTGTCTTAGATCTGATCGAGGAGGAGAATATACTTCAAATGAATTCTTTGAATTTTGTGAAAAACATGGCATAAAAAGACAATTCTCTGTAGCAGGTACTCCACAACAAAATGGCGTAGCAGAAAGAATGAATAGAAAAATTCAACAAATGGCTAGAGCTATGCTCGATGATTCTGGAACTCCTGACATGTTCTGGGGAGAAGCAGCACATACAGCAGCTAACATTCTCAACAAGGCTCATGTTCGGGTAAATAGTGACAAAACTCCATATGAAATCTGGTATGGTAATTCTCCATCTGTGAAGCATTTTAGAGTTTTTGGAAGTAAATGCTTTATCAAAAATAATGATGAAAAGCTTGGCAAGTTTGAACCTAGATCAGATGAAGGGATATTTCTTGGTTACTCATCTTCAAGAAAAGCATACAAATGTTACAATAAAGGCTTCGAAAGATTGTTGAATGTATTGATGTTGTTATTGATGAGTCTCCTGCAGCTCCTAAAGAAGAAAAACAAACAACAAAAGAAGATGATGGTGACCTATGTCCTTCTACATCAAATAGAAATGATATAGACAGTGGATCCAATGAAGAACCTGAAAATGATCTATCTGAAAAAGCTCCATCCAGATATGTTCAAAAGAATCATCCCGAATCTCAAATTTTGGGAGACAAGGAATCGGGTGTACGAACAAGGAGAACTCTGGTGGGATCTTCTAGTCATCTGGCACTTCTATCCACAATTTAACCACACAATGTCAATCAAGCTAGCAAAGATGAATGTTGGAAGAAAGCCATGGATGAAGAGCTTGATCAAATTGAAAAGAATGACACTTGGGAATTGGTACCAAGACCACATGATAAAAATGTCATTGGAACTAAATGGATTTTCAAGAACAAGTTAAATGAGAATGGGAATGTTGTAAGAAACAAAGCTAGAATGGTTTGCAAAGGGTATACTCAACAAGAAGGTATAGACTTTGAAGAAACTTTTGCTCCTGTAGCTAGACTTGAAGCCATAAGAATGTTTCTTGCTTTCTCAAGTTATCAACAAATCAAAGTTTATCAAATGGATGTTAAATCTGCTTTTCTTAATGGTGATCTAGAAGAAGAAGTATATATAGAACAACCGGAAGGATTCATTTTGGTAAATGATGAAAATCTTGTTTGTAGACTTAAAAAGGCTCTATATGGTCTCAAACAAGCTCCAAGGGCATGGTATTATCGTCTTGACAAATATCTTCATCAACAAGGTTTTTCAAAGGGGTCTGCTGATAGCAACTTATACACAAAAGTTGAAAATGATAAACTATTGATTGTAGTTGTATATGTTGATGATATCATTTTTGGGAGTAACGAAGAATCTATGAGTCAAAAATTTGCTTCTGTCATGCAGCAAGAATTTGAAATGTCTTTACTTGGGGAACTAACATTCTTTCTTGGCTTACAAGTGCATCAAACTACAGATGGTATATTCCTATCACAAGCGAAATATCTTAAGCAAATTCTGAAGAAGTATGGCATGGAAGAATGCAAACCTGTAAGTACACCAATGATAACCGGATGCAATCTCAGTTCTCATGATGATTTTCCCACGGTGAATAAACCAGAATACAGATCAATGATAGGAAGTCTACTTTATCTCACTAGGACTAGACCATACATTATGCATGCAGTTGGGATTGTTGGACGATTCCAAGCTAATCCAAAAGAGTCTCACCTTCAGGCTGTTAAAATAATTTTCAAATATCTTCAAGGAACTCAAGACCTTGGTCTATGGTATCCAAAGAATGCTGATCTTACTCTTCATGCTTACACTGATGCAGATTGGGCTGGAAGTGTTGATGATCGGAAAAGCACTAGTGGTGGTGCATTCTATATGGGACCCCGATTAGTATCTTGGTTCAGCAAGAAGAAAAATTCTATTGCCTTATCTACAGCAGAAGTAGAATATGTGGCTGCCGCATCTTGTTGCACTCAACTCCTTTGGATGATGCAAACCTTACAAGATTTTCAAATCAAATGTACACCTCCCGTCCCCATTAAGTGTGACAATACAAGTGCCATCAGTATTTCAAAGAATCCTGTTATGCATTCGAAGACCAAGCACATTCCGATCAAGTATCACTTCTTACGTGAACAAGTGCTTGAGCAAAAGGTGAAGTTGGAGTATGTTCCCTCCAAAGAACAAGTTGCTGATATTTTTACCAAACCTCTGCCCAGGGAAGCATTCGAGTATCTCAGACAGAAGCTGGGAGTGTTCTCTGCCAGTCAAAAGAACAAATCTGCATAAATATAGAAGATTTTACTGGATACACGGGTTTCCTGAAACACAGTCGCGTATATACGCGAGTTCATGCACAGAAAACCGCGTATGTCTGATTGCTGACAATTTTCTGTTTGGAGTCAGCTCTCTTCAGCATAGCTGCAGTGCTGCTTGGTATTTCTGATACTGTTTGGTATCTCTGGTGGTGTTCCAGTTCTCATAATTCTATTTCTAATGTTTTGATAAAGATGCCTTGATGATTTGTTGGTGAAAGTGTTCAGGATGCACAAACTAAGGGGGAGCCTTAGTCATATGGAAAGAATGTTCGGAAGCACTTTTTCAGGGGGAGCATTAGCGTTGCTGAGTATAATGCATTGTTGGCATTATGATGGTTCTGAAATGTGTTCTCTTTCTTGAGGACTTTATGGTGTTGGTTATGAAAAGTCATATTTGTATTTTGATGAAAAGGTCATGTTGAGACCCATGATGTAAAATTGTAATATTCGGTCATGTAAGGACTTGTCAAATTTGTAAACCCACTTGGTTGGGTAGCTGAGTCAAATTTTGTAAACCCACTTGGTTGGGTAGCTGAGTTGAAATGTGTAAACCCACTTGGTTGGGTACTTGAGTCTTATATGTAAATCCACTTGTTTGGATATTTGATGTAAGTATGAGTCTTTGGTGATAGGTCGTTCATAGAATCATGTACTTCTTTGGAAAACATGTTTACAGATTCAGCATGAACTCAGGGGGAGCTTGGCCACTTCAGTATATATATCAGATCTACAGAATGCTTCTTCCTCATGCGGAGAAAAAGGGGGAGAGTATGTTGGTTTTTATCCACCCTTTGCCCTTGATGTCAAAGGGGGAGAGTGACATGGTGTTTGAATAAAGAGAAAGAATGGTGTCAAAATTGGAGAGAGTGACATGGTGTCATTGTATTCTTAATGTACCTATCTGTTGTGGTAACCAAACACCATCGTGGTTGCCATCAAGTCCAAAGGGGGAGATTGTTGGCAATATGATGCAGAATGTTGTCCTTGATGGCAACCCACTGAATGAAGATGAAGACATGCGACTATTGACATGTGTTGTCCTTGATGGCAATTCACCTGATGAAAGTATTCTTGACTTGGTAAATGATGTTTGTTAGCAATATGATGTTGAATTTTGTCCTTAGGCAACCCACTTGATGAAGATAATGGCAACTCACTGGATGAAGTTGTGCTTGATAGAATATGTCTTGATGAACTAAATCTGATGCATCTACAGTGAGTACAGAAGCCAATGAAGAAATAAATTCAGCATGTGATAGATCTATGATGAAAAGAGTATGTCTCTAGGCATATGCGGATTTGCCTAGGGGAAGTCGCGTATGCACACGGGAATAAACGTTCCAAGTCGCGTATGGGTAAAAGCGCTCAAAAAGTGAAAAACCAGGGGTAACCACCATGGTATTGACCCATTGTATTGGGTAATGATTCGTCTAAATGACCCCGTCCAGTAATACCATCGGAAGTAATGTGGTTTTGGCTCATGGTATTGAAAAAGGGTAAACCTATATAAAGAGAAGAAATTCATTGTGCAAATGATGAGGATTGGAGCAAGAGGTCTGAGCTTGAATGAATACTTCTCTCTGGAGTATATCTGAATGGAAAGGGTTACAGTTGAATGAAAGATATGAATGTATGATGCACCAATGAAGGAGTGATGAAGAAGGGGATCTAGATCTGTATTGTACTTGTATCTGCTAGATCTGTTCATGGAAGGCCTAGATCTGAGATGAGGCGAACATCTGTCTGAAGCAAAAGGGTAAATCTGAACTGAATATCTGATCTAAAGAAGTATGCTGCTCTATAATAGTTGAAGATCTATACGCTAGTTCGCCGCAGAGGAAGCGCGTATATACGCGGCTTCGCTGAAGATAAAGCGCGTATGCGCAATAAAATTGGCTCTATAATTTATACTGAAGTATACGCGGGTTTATGTGAATGGAAGCGCGTATATACGCGACATCAGAGAAAGGAAAGCGCGTATGCAAACTAGGGTTTGCTGAAGTCTGTGGTAAGAAATGTCTGATCTGTTCTGCTGGTTTACTGATATCTGTCAGTGAGTTATATGTATCTGTTTCATGGTTGCTGTGCTTAAAAGTATGGAAAGGGTCCAGTTTGAAAATATGATGAAATGTGGCCTGCAAGTGGTGTCCTAAAGGAAGCTTTGGATCCAGTGTGAAAATTGATGAAAGGTGGTCCATAGAGGTGCTGAGGGTTGTAGCTTTCAGTCAGGGGGTTGTAGCTCCCTTCCAGGTGAGGCTGGTAAATGAGAACAGGGGGTCGTAGCTCCCTTCCAGGAGAGGCTGGTAAACGAGTCAGGGGGTTGGAGCTCCCTTCCAGGAGAGGCTGGTAAACGAGCGCAGGTGGGTGCCTGCGTGCCGGTAGGAGTCTGCACCAGCACATATGTTGTAAGATGTTTTCTCTATAATAAAATATTGAAGGCTGAGCAATGGCAGCGGTGGTTTTCTCCCGACTTGGGTTTCCACCTAAAAATCCTGGTGTTCATGTGTGATGCTTTGTGTGATGGTTTACTCTGTTCTTACTACATATGTTTACTATTTATTAGACATCTGATGAATGAATGATAGAATGATTTAAGTGAAGAACTAATGACATAATTAGATATCTGGGTATACGCGATTTTCATAAAGGGTATCCGCGTATATACGCGAATCTGTTTCAGGAAAGTAGCGTATGGGTTTTAGAAGAAAGAAAAAGTAAAATTGTTGAATATCCGTAAATACTGATTCACCCCCCCTCTCAGTATTTTTCCCAACAAAGGGCGTTCATGCAGAATTTTTATGTTATGAAGGTAGAAATGGAAAAGGCAACAAAGCACATTAGCACAGTCACTAATCAATGAAAAGTGGCTAGCATTGCACTAGATTTAATTACTGACACCGATATTTTGAAAAGCAGGGCCAGATGTCAAAGCCATCATGCGTTGCCTCCTCACAACCATCCCAACCACCTCCAAATCATTTGTTGGATTCACGAAGAGCCAACTGAGTTTTTACATTCTTGAAGAGTTACCGAAATTAATTATACAGGCGGTGTTGTCAGATATTTTCTTTATTCGGGCCTTGCATGGCCACACTTTTCTAATTTCAATTTGTTTGTAATAAATAAAGGTTTCTGTAGTATATTAGGGAAAACAGACTTAGTTTTTAGTTAAATACTACTATAATTCTCATTAGCAAGGGTTGGATATTTTGGCAACTGTATTGTAAGAACTACCATTGGAGCACTATAATTTTTGAAGCTAGACATCGATAATCAAAGACCGATTACAAGATTCTTGAGCTGTGTTAAAATGGTGACGCGTTTCTTCTTTGTTTAAATGTTTCCTTTGTTTTCTCTGCTATGTATCAGCTCATCTAATTGTAAATCAGAAATTTTAAATTAAGATTCACTGTCGGAGCACCTTAATTTTGTCTGCATTTACAATCTGCATGTTTTCTACTAAAGTCTGATTAAAGAATTCTTAATTTCTCTTTAGTCACTATTGAACCTTACTTTTTATTTTACCTCTTAATTCATACAGCTCTTAAGATCCATTTCGCACAGTTAGCTTGCACTGTGATTTTCTCTTGATTTTGATGTGCCTTTCCAGCCTTTGACTCCATCGCCCAATGGAATAGCCTCTGTAGCCCTATCTTTCCAACCACCCAATCAATCAAAGAAAACAACCCCCATCACTATAACTAGCCTAATATCAGTACTTATAACCAACAATTCAAATCGATTTAATCATAAAACAGAGAGAGCCCTCTTTGAGTCTAGGAAGGCTAGGTCTTGGACTCCAAAGTGGTTTTATGTTGTGCTTTATAGTTTAGTTTTATCAATATTCTATATTATAGAGAGCTAACAAAGTGGACACTAGTTGGAGAATGATCTTATTGGTTTGAGCCCCAACAATTTTGACATCATCCAAGGTTTCTATACTACATTAAAAACATTGATATTGTAGATAAAGCAACATAAGATGGAAAAAAAGGATGAAGTTGGTTCTTTCCATTTTTATAGAACTCAAACCTAACTAATCTAAATTTGTTTATACATTCTATGCCACCAAGGATGCACATGGAATCACATGGAAAATATCATTCCTTGATGAATTTGTTTCTACTCTTATAGATGAGTAAGATGATCTTGTGAAAATGGGTACTTTCAAGTCATAAAATGCACATTCTATTATTGCTAATTAGGGTACAAGGGAGTTTAAGGAATAAAAAAACAACAAATAGAAACTAAAAAAATAAATAAGAAAGAGCATGAGAAAATCAAAGAACAATAATCATCCAAGGATACTTATGGTACCTCTCATTCAAAAGGAAACAAATCTAAGATTAAGGGTCAAAGATGTCTATTGGAAAAAGGTCAAACATGATGAACATAAGTGAATGGAGAAACAACTTGATCATCTAAATATCAATATTGAGAAGAGTCACCTTGAGGTTCCTAATTCAGTAAAGTATAATTCATTGATAGAAGAGTTTTATAAGGCATTAAAGAACAATATTGGTGAGAGGAAAATACATTTCACAAGTACTTGTACCATTTGCATCTCCACCTTCCTCATGGGCACTTGACTCAGGTGCATCAAAATACATGGATTCAACTCAAGATGATTTATTTTTAAATCTTTGGAGCCGTATTAATACCAACCATCTTGATGGGGGATAATATTCTCATTGAGGTGCTTGGGAGAGGATCCATTGACATGAATGATGAGACACTCCAAGATGTTCTATGTGTGCCTTCATTATCAACCAACCTACTCTTAATCTACTATAGCATTCACTTTAGTTCATTGTTGATTCTATCATCATCACTAAGATTAATAATAGTGCTACAATTGTTGTGGGTAAAACTGTTCATCAACTCAGGTTGTATATTTTCTCAAAATTTCCTCCTAAGACTCCTTTTACTATTATTTTCACTCATTGTGATGCAGTCAATAAGTTAAGGCATGATTAGTTTGGAAATCTCTATTACCATCAACTACAACAACCTAGTAAGTAGAGTATGGTGACGTTAAAATATGTTTACTTCTTTGATGGATTCTATCAGGGCTTCATACTTGGAAAGTATATAAAGGAGAAATTTAACAAAGGAAAAGCAACGAGGGATATGTTGGTTGTGGATCCTGATTATATTATAGATTTGGAGGTCTTATTTTTTTGTCACATTTAGACCCCAGTTCCTGATGGGGTTGTAGGGGGAATTTACCCTGTATTATTATCACTGAGGGTGGTGAAAATTCTTTGGATCCCCCACTGGTGGGGGCTTGGGGGTAGAACCCTTGAAGTTATTTTTTTTGGAAATAATGTCTTGTGAAATATTGTAATTTTCTAGTCATGGAGCATTCATCATTAAGTCACATATCTAATGATAGAGGTTATGTTAGGGTTTTTCCCTATAAGGAAACTCACTTTTTATGAGGGAATTGTATTGTAGTTATGAGTTATTGAGATAACATTATAATTGAGAGAGAGGATATTATGTGAGAGAGAGGAGGAAATTGCAATATATGTGTTGCAGGTTGTATCCCTTAATTTTTCTAGATGTAACAACAGGAAGGAATGGATATTAATTTGTGGACACAACCAAAATTTAGTGAACCACATATATTGGTGTCTACTTTTTATTGTTTCATTATATGTTTTATTTCTGCATTCATTTCGATTTTATTACTTAGTGATTTTATTCCTAATGACTATTATTAGAGCTAAAAATTTATTTGGTTAATAAAACTCATAAGAAAGGAGGGTTCTTGGTTTGAGCAGGAGAAAGGGTGTAAACAAGTTTGAGGGTAAAAAAGTTTAATGACCAAAACTACCAACAATGAAAGATGCAAATGGAGGAATTTTGTATCAAAAAAATATTTTTCTACCATTGGGTGGAATAAAAAAGAAGCCAATGACTATGGAATACAAAGAATGGGATATTATTTACATAAAGACATTGAGATCAATAGGTCTATGCCTGATAGCATCGATGGCTTTCAAAATTTTGAAAGAAGAGACAACAAAGGGTTTGATGAAGGCATTGTCTAAAATGCATGAAAAATACTCTACTTCTAACAATGTATTTCTTATGAAGCATTTATTTAATATGAAGGTGTCAAAAGGTGGGTATATTGTTGATCATTTAAATGAATTTAACATGGTCATCAATCAATTGAGTTCTATAGGAGTAAAATTTGATGATGAGGGTAGGGATTTTTTGATTTTGTGTTAATTTTGAGAAATATGGAATGGCTTGGTGATGGATGTAAATAATTTTGTCTTTAGTTCAAAGACTTCAATGTTTGGTGATGTTGTTGGTGTTATACTTAGTAAGGAAATGAGACAAAAAACACAGGTGAGACACACGTAATGGCTTGACTATGGAGAATAAGGGAAGACAAAGGGACAAAGGAAAGAGCCTAAGAAATCATGGAAAGTCTAAGGAGGTCAGATCCAAATCTAGAGGGAGGATAGAATGTTGGCATTGTGGGAAGAAATGACACAAAATAAATACTTTTTTTCTCTAAAAGAGAAAAAAGGAGATGGACAACAAGAGAATAATAATGAAGAAAATATAACAGATGATGTATTACAATATGCTTTAATACTTTTAGTAGATAATAATATTTATTCTTGGGTGATACACTTAAGGGATTTATTTCATGCCACACCCAATGGAAATATTTTCAATATTATGTTCAAGGTGATTTTTCATAGGTTTATTTGGTGATGAAGAACCATGTAAAATTGTTGGAAAGGGTAATGTATGAATAAAATTATAGAAATGAAACCAATAACTATTGAAAGCGGTGAGGAATGTTCTTGATTTAAGAAGAAACCTAAATTTTTTTTGTCACAAAGTCGGGTGGTAATTTGTATTAAAAAAAGATATGGGAGTTGGAGCTCCAATTTTACATGGCAATGTAGGCGAGAAGTGGAGAAATTACGGACATTATTGATATCAAATTCCCTTTTGCATCCAACTTTCTTCACAATGAGAAAGGATGAATTGGTGAAAATTCTTAAAAACTGGAATAATAAAAAACAAAATTTGCATTTCATGTTCGATCAATGTGTGTGTGATGGGTTTGCCGCCCATTGAAATCTTCAAAATTTCCTTCTGCTTCAAACGTTTGGGCTTTTTCCAAGCTGTTACTTGAATCCATAACTTGGTTGCTGGAGAAAATAGACTCGTGGGATTGACATACACTGTTTAAGATTACAGGACCGCAAGAGTTATTATGGAGCACATGGTTTAAACAATCTTCGAGGGGATGAGATTCGATCACATGAATGGCTAGATCACGAGAATGGTAGTGAAAAGGTGGGGGTGCGAGGATTAAGGGAAAGTCACAAAGGGAATAATAATATTTTTCTACAGATTTTACATCCGAGGGAATCGTTTCAAGATGTTTTATAACTGTATTATTAGACTTAGCTACAAAGATAGGCATGGGGTTTCGGAGTCCGAGGGCGCTGTTCCTCTGTGCGATGAGCCTGCAATGGTATATAATTCTGTTCATGGCAAATAACGCCACTGATCAGAGCCATTACATCGAATTTTTCCAACATTATGAAGACATGCTCTGTTTGCCCGTTCATCTACTTCCTTGTTGAGGGAGCATAGAACATGGTAAAAAAGGTTTCCTTTCATCTGTTGATCAAGAGCTTGGCATCGTCCTATAATTTGCTATAGAATCAAGTTGGAGGATTTTTTGTTGTGGACCATCAAGCTGATTACAATGGCCGAGTCTCCAATAATTACTGCTGTGCTTATGCCAAGTCTCTGTAGTTGTAGCAGACCTTGATAGAGAGCTAATGCTTCTGCTCTGTTATTGGATAAATTACCAAGTCCCCATTCATATGCAATTAAAACATCACCATTACCATTAAAAATGATTCCTCCAGCCCCAGCCATTCCTGGGTTGGATTTGGAGGCGCCATCGAAAAAAAGATAATGAGTATTGCAGTTCCTAAGCCATTGTGAAAATTCCTCATCTTTCATTCTGATTTTCCAGCTATACCTGGAGTTGGTTCTACTACTGGTATTACTTCTGCTTTGGGCTATGTTGTTTCTGTCTAGAAGATACCCTATGTAATTTATTTCTTCAACATGAAGATCCATCGTGTTTAATTTCCCTTGACATTTCATGGACAGAGATTCCATATTGAGACTCCAAGCTTTGTTGTAGAGCTTTCTGACGTTGGTTTCTTTATCTTTGAAGACCATGCAGTTTCTTGCCAACCAAATGTTCCATAGAAGAGTATAGGGCAAGGCATTCTAGACTCTTTGGGCAATGTTATTTGTTTTTTTTTTTGCCAAGGATAGTTTTTTTTCCATATTTGTAGAGCTTCAAAGATGCTAGTGCTAGGCGCCTAAGGGAGATTGATGCTCCGAAAAGCTTCCTTCCAACAAGCTATGGCAAAGGGGCAGTCTATGAAAAGATGTTGACTGGTCTCTTCATCTGATTGACAGTTTGGGCAGTGAGATGGGCCATTTATTCGTCGCTTTCTAAGATTCTCAGAGGTGAGGACTTTCCCTCTTAGGAGGACCCATAGAAAAAATTTAATTTTTAGAAGAGTCTCCGCCTTCCATACTAGTCTTCACTGCGCCCAAACAGACATGGGAAAGTCGATGCTGCAAATATGATGGTAGGCAGCTTTAATAGTATAGATGGTACCTGAAGGATCCCATCAAAAATAATCAGCATTGTAGTGTTTTGAAGGTGCTATGCCATGGAGATGGGCTTGCAGATTGATGAGACTAGTTTCTATATCAGCAGGAATGTGTGGGAAGGTCCAACATTTCCAAGTATGAGTATGGGCATCCCACTGAGAGATCTGTTCCAAAGTTTGTATCCCTGTGCTGTTAAGAAAGGTTAGGATCTACTGTGTATCAGGCCATTTACTTATGGGCTATTGCACCATTATTTTATCATCCCCAATTCTAATGTGACTGCCGCCTTTGGGCACTTTGGAAGTGTTTTGTTCAAGAAATGGTATTGCTTTCTTACACATCCTCCAGATTTTTGAGCACGCTCTGTTAGGGAGCTCATGTTCCAAAAGCTGTTGCCTTGGGAAGCCAAGATATTTAATTTCTAATACTTTCTTCCACCAAGCATTCTTGCCAGTTGTGAATCTCCAAACAAGTTTTCCAGCAAAGGTAAGGTTTAGAAGTTTTGAAGATCTGATTCCTAGCCCTCCTTTCTCCTGCGGTTGAATGACCTGCTTCTAGCTTATTAGATTATATTTCTTCCTTTTAGTTCTCCCCACTTGCCAAAGAAAGTGACGAAGGAGTGCATCCACTTTGTTATGAAAGCTGGCTGGGGCTTGCAGGAGTGTAAAGCAGTACAAGGGCAGGGAAGAGAGACCTGCTTTAAGAAGGAGTAGGTGCCCTGCTGGATTAAGCCAAGAGGTGCCCCATTGATGCACCTTCCTTTTCATATTATCAATAATAACTTCCCAAGCTACTGCTTTCAGATTGCTGGCACTCACTGGCATGCCCAAATAAGTAAATTTCTCCCAATCCAACTTACATGGGACTCCAAAAGTATCGGAAATGTTATGAAGAGTTTGTACAGAGGCGTTCCACCCATATATACAGCTCTTGTGGTAATTAATCAAACCTCCTGAATAGCTCATGTATTTATCTAGGAGAGTTTTAAAACGGTAGGCTATGATATTTGAGGCTCCCCCCATTAAAAGAGTATCATCAACAAACTGAGAATGATTGATGTTCTTGACTCCATTTTCAAATTTAATCCCAGTGATGAGGCCCATACGATGGTTGAAATCCAAAGCTCTGTTGAAGGATTCAAATATCAATATAAAAAGATAAGGTGAAAGAGGACAACCTTGTCTTAGTCCTCTGGTTGATTGGAAGGAGGGTCCAGGTCTACCATTAATGAGAGGGGAGATCAAAGGGCCTGTGATGCAGGCTTTAACAAGGTCGATGAAGGATGTGGAAAATCCCATTTTTTCTAAAACAACAAATATAAAGGAGTGCCTGAGTCGGTCAAAGGCATTGGCTAAGTCTAACTTTAAGATGAAGCCTTTCTCATTTCTTGCTTGACTGGAATGTATAGCCTCTTGGACAAGAAGGATGGAGTCCGAGATCTGTCTATTGGCCAAAAAACCTCCTTGGTTTTCTGAAATGAGAGAGGGGAGGAGAGGTTTAAGGCACGTGGCCAAGATTTTAGTCAAGATTTTGTAAGATGAGTTACACAATGATATGGGTCGAAAACGAGAGAAGGACAAAGGTCGACTTTCCTTAGGAATAAGGGAAAAATGGGTGGCATTATCAAATCCTCCTATGTTGCAATTGCGCTGAGCCCATATTAGCATCTTGAAAAGGTATTTTTTAATTGTTCCCCAGTATGTTCTATAGAAACAGATGGGGAAGCCATCTAGACCTGGGGCTTTATCTGGCTGAAGCACCCAAATGGAATTTTGTAGTTCTTCTTCAACAATTTCTTTGGTCAAATTTGCATTGATGTCCTCACTGATTCCTTTGGGCAAGTGCTGTAGGTGATATGAATAATCCTCTGTTTCCTTTATCTCTGTTAAGAGAGAGCTGTAATAATCTGAGGCCATTTGTTTGATAGCTTCTTGGGTTTTTTGAGGGCGGCCTTCCTCATCATTGATCATGGTGACATTATTTCTGACTTTCTTGACAGTTGCCTGCTTATGGAAGAAAGCATAATTTTTATCCCCTCCTTGAAGCCAAATCTATCTTGAATTTATTCTCCACTTCTGCTCTTCATCTCTATTAACACGGTGCAGCTGATAATATAAATCGCCTTCTAGTGCTTTATCGTCTTGGGAGAGCCCATGCTCCTCTATTTTTCTGTGGATTTCTTCCAATTTATTTTTTATTTCTGGTTTGGCCTTTTCTGGTTCTTTGTAATGTTGCTTCACCCAGTCCTTCAAGACATGTTTTTTATTGTTCAATTTACATTCCCAAATGTACCCTGGTGATCCTTCTATGTGATGCTGCCAGGTTACTTTAACAATTTGGTCCACAATTGGATTGTTGCGCCATAGGGAGCTGTATTTAAAGGGCAACGACCCCAATGGATAATGTGCCTCAAGAACAAGGCTTGTGGGATAGTGGTCGGATGCCAATATGGAAGAATTGCAGCATAAGCTATGGAGTACTTAGAAAGGAGAGTGGTATTTATCAGAATTCTATCAAGCCGCTCCATTATGTTGTCTTTGCCCAGCCTGCGATTATTCCAAGTGTATCTCCGGTTTTTTGGAATGACATCGACTAAATCATGCTCTTTCATGATTTCTTCCAGCTCTGATCTGTAGGGATCATATGCAAAGATACCTCCTCTTCTCTCATTGGAATGTAATATAAGATTGAGATCTCCACCAAGAATGATATTGCTGTTGTCTTCAGCATCAATGTATGCTTGTAGAGTGGCCCAACATTGCTCTTTATCTTTGAAATGGTTCAGTGAATAAATATTGTAGATGACTATTTTTTCGTGCTCTACTTGCTTCTCTAATGTGACTTTGATCCAAAATTGACTGATTGTATTGGATGTGCATGTCCGTATGTTTTTTTTCCAAATAGTGGTGATTCCACCGGAAGATCCTCTTGATTCACATATATGTCCATAATACTGTCTAAGCTGATCTATAATTCCTTTCATATCTTGAAATATTTGTTTATTTTCTTGGATCATTAGGATTCCTGGCTTCTCATGATCTATTGGATCTTTCAGGGCAGCAGTTTTAGAGGGGTGCCCTAGTCCCCTGCAGTTCCATGATATTACTTTCATCATTGAGTATGGGGGTTTCGGAGAGATGCTTGTCCCCCATGCTCCTTGTGTGTTGCTTCTTTGCTGCTTTGACCCAATATATATGTCTCTATGGGATTTTGAGTTCCCATGGCTATATCTTTTTGGGCGTTTTCTTCTCTTTTCTGCTTGCTAGATTTCCTGCCAGGTCCTTTTTTTGTGCTTCCTAATTGACACCATGCTCTTTCGAGGAGCGCTTGGTTGATCGAGATGGGAGAGGTTCAAGAGAATGGGAGGAGGAGGTTTGAGAAAGGGTAAAAGGGATGGGATGGTCATTTTTTAGGGAAATCGGGGGATCATTTTCCAGGAGGGAGAGGGCGCCAAAGGGGTTTGAAGATTTCAAAAGAGTATCAGAGATAGGGCTAGAGGTGGGAATGATGGGAGGATCCAGGGAGGAGGAGGTGGGAGGAGCTACTGAGGGGGTAATTTTGGGAGGGGCATCTTTGGGAGGTGCAGCTTCAGAGTTTTCTTTCAGGGCGGTAGCAGTATAATTTTTTTTAACAGTTTCCCATTGTTCCTCTAATTGAGCAGGTTCAACATTAACTAGTTTAGAGCAATGATTGGCAAAATGGTCATACTTGTGACATACCTTGCATTTAAATGGGATTTGTTTGTAGTCCAGTTGTTGAATGTGCGTCCAATCATCCACCTTTAGCTTGATTTCCTCTGGAAGACCCTTGCCGAGATCAACTTCAACACATATACACACACAAGCTTGCATATTGTCCTTGGGCTCGCTCTGATCAATGTATTTCCCAACAACATTTTCGATGGATCGAACCGAGTCATCTCCCCAACAGTGGAGCGCGAGATGCGGAAGCTGGACCTAGACCGGGACTGCATTAGGGACATCCAGTTCTGGATCTAAGTTTGGAGTCCATTTGTTCAGATACAGTCCTCTAGAATCCATAAAATATGGTCCATTTCTGAAGATTAAATAATTTTCTGCTTTAGATTCAAAATGAAATGTATAATATACTTTCCCATAGAAATGAATGAAGATTTTTCCACTTACTTTGTCTGCCTAGTTTCTCTCGATCCATCGTTGAACTGTTTTCGGAGATGGCCATAAGCTGGTAAATTTTCCGATGAGACCTCGTTCAGCTAGTGAGAGTGCAGCCATTCGCGAAAGAGTAGGAGGCAGATCGACCGCTTGCAGTCCATATAATTTCTTGACAAACTTCGAAAGAGCAGGGCGAGGACGTTGGGGCAGTAATGATTTTACCAGAGCAGAAAATGCATATTGCTCGTCAGTCCCCTCTGATGCAGCATCCGGAGGGGCCATGACATGCCAACGACCTCAAGCGAAGGAGAACCAGCGATAGCGGTGGCCTAGGTGAAGCACGCGCAAGCAGAGCAGCCGAGTAGAAAAAATGATTTCAAGAAACCTAATTTTAATAGAGTAGTTGGGAAGTAAATATTATACAATTACATTTACATGAAATTCATGGAAGGGCACTAGAGAATATATGGTAATAACACAAGGAGATAAGTTACATACATTGTATATATGCACTAGTAGTGTTGGAAATTTTGTTGCTTTATCTTATAGATGTGGAAGTGTCTCATATCATATAATGGAGGAAAATATTGCAACAAGGAGTTTGATACTTACTGTTCATACTATAGGGTTCGTATAGAAAATATAGTTCCAGGAACACCGTAAGAAAATGGTGTGTAAGGATGCAAGGAGTAGAGATTGCATGTAGATGTTGGGTATGTGTTATATTATTTTCATGTTTATCTCCATGTGATTTATGTTTCACCATGTATGGCAGGTGGAAGGGCGTTAGGGGGGGGGGTGTGTAGGGTAGCAGCCCCGAAAAAAAGTGTTGGGTGGTTTTATATGTTCATTTTTGGTGGTTTTGGCTCACGATGTTTAATAGAAGTATTTTGGTGGTGCATGGCGGTTTTTCCTATGTTTTTGCAGTTATGGTTAAAGAACTACGATTGTGTTCTAATACAAGGTAAATAGGTTGGAGGGTCATGGTTATTGGGGTATGTATATTTTATAGTAATACTGTACAAAGAACATATATATTGAAAAATATTGCTTGTTTTCCTAGTTTTGGGTTTCTATGATAAAGTCTTTATGTTAATGCGTGTGTGCTTGAAATTGCATCTTTTCCATTTTAAATTAAGAATATACTTGAAGTAATTAATCAAATAGGGTTAAAACCTACAATAGGATTTCCCTTACAATTTTGGGTAGATGTTGTAAATATTATTGTTTACTTGATAAATAGAGGGTCTTCAAGTTCCTTAGATTGTGGCATTCTAGAGGAGGCATGGTCAGGTAAAAATGTAAACTAATTATATGATTGTGAATCATTTATGCATGTTGTTAGAGAAAAAATTGAGGCAAAATCCAAGAAGTGTACTTTTATTGGATATGGAATTGATGATTTTGGATATTGCTTATTGGATTATGAAAATAAAAAAATCATTAGGAGTAGATAAGAGGTATTTAATGAGAAGGTCATGTACAAATATTAGTGTAAGTTAAATAAATAGGAAAAGGAAAACACAAAATGTATAATACTGGATAAAATCATAGAAAAATAAATTCCAAAGGTGCCAAAAAATTAAAATGTTCAACAAAAGTAGTAACAACAACTACCCCAAACTCCTACTGCTACTATTAGAAGATCAACTAGGCTAAGTAGATTCCCCGATGATACTCTCCTTCATTGCATTATGTATTTTTGACTGATTCTAGTGAACTAGAAATATATGAAGAAACAATGAAAGTAGAAACCAGGAATAAATGGGAGCAAGGCATGAAATAAGAGATGGACTCTTTGTTAGACAACTAGAATTGGGAATTGGTGTAAAGGTAAAAGAGAATTTTACAATAAATGGATATATAGGTTGATTTAAGAATATGGAGGAAAAATGAAGTACAAAGCCAAAACTGTTTAAAGGGGTTTTCACAGTTCAGAAAGGTATAGTTTTGATGAAATATTTTCCCATGTTTTCCAACTGACTTCAACTGGAACTATTTTAAGTTTAGTGGCAGTAGAAGATTTTCATTTTGAATAGTTAGATGTAAATACAATTTTTCTCCATGGGCCCTTGGAGGAAGAGATTTATATGCAACAACCATGGGGTTATGAGGTAAAAGGGAAGGAAACCTTAGTATGAAAATTGAAGAAGAGATTGTATGGTTAATAGCAAGCTCCAAGATAATTGTATTTGAAATTTGACAGGTTTATGACAGAATAAGGTTATAGTAGATGTTAGTCTGAATAATGTGCTTATTTTAAGAGAATAGATAATGTAAAATATCTTATATTGTTATTGTATGTAGATGACACACTTGTTATAGGGTCTAACATGTAGGATATATATATTCTCAAGAGAATATTAACAAATTCATTCACTATGAAGGATTTGGGTGCTACAAAGTGAAAACTTAGCATGAGTAAAACAAGAGATAGGAAAAATAAAAAATTAACGTTGTATCACAATGGCTATATAAAAAAGCGTTGGAAATATTTAAAATGAAAGATGAAAAACTAGTTAGTATACATTTGTCTAGCCATTTCAAATTGATTAAGGAGATGTGTCCCAAGATATAGGAGATAGAATACATGTGCAAGGTTCCATATTCATCAATATTTGGCAGCTTCATGTATGTGATGGTGTCCATAAGGTTAGATATTGCATAGTGGGAGTTGTGAGTAGGTCTATGGAAAATATAGGTAAAGAGCATTGGAAGGAAATAAAATCGATTCTCAGGTATTTGAGTGTTAAGTCCCTATATTAATAGTGTAGTCCCTTATTATGTTAGTGTATCCCCCCTTATTGTTATTGTTGTACCCATGTAACCCCCATATTGTTATTACTGTGCACTTACATTATTATTGTTAGGTCGGCTAGGGTTACATTGTAGCCCCACTAGGATTACATTGTGGCCCCATGGACTCCTATATATAGAAAGGAGGTTTTTTCATTTGTATCATCCAAGAATTGTTCATTCATATAATGTATTGGAGGTTTCCCCCTCTAAGTGGTTTATTTATAAGGCGTTCATATGTCTTTTCTTCTATTATTGGAGCTGGTTTCATAACATTTGGTATCAGAGGTTTGGATTCTAGGGTTTTTCTGCTCCAAATAGGTCATCATGGAATTTTCGCGATAACTTTTTGTCTACAAAGGTTCAGAAGCAAAAAGTTTTAGAGTGTGAAGCCGAAATCCTGAGGAACATCATTGCAAAATTTCAGAGCTTGGTTCGCAATATTTTTGGAGATATGATTTGTGGAAGTTAGGTCTTTTTGCAGGCTCCTGAATTTAACCTAAACAGGTCATCGTGGCATTGTCGTTGTAATTTTTTTTCCTACAAAGGTTCAAAAGCTGAAATTTTTAGAGTGCGAATCTGAAATCCTGAGGAACATCTTCGAAAAATTTCAGAGCTTGGTTCGCAATATTTTAGGATATATGGTCTGTGGAAGTTAGGGCTTTTTCAAACTCCTAAATTTCATCTCAAAGAGGTGATCGTGGGAAAATATTCATAGCTCTCTCTCTGAGCATCAATTTGGAATGCTGTAAAAAGTTGCCACAAGTACACGTATTGTGGTTTTCTGTCTACCAATTTTAGAGCCAAAGGAGCAAACAGTGACACGTGGCAAGTCGTACAAGTTCGCTCTACTGAACTAGTCCATAATTAGGTCATTGTTGGAGATTGGACATAACTTTGCCTTGAAGAATCCAAATCAGGTCAGACCTATGGAATTCGAAAGAGGATTCAGAGGGCTACCTCAGGGCCAAATTTCAGATATTAAAGATCCAAAATCATAGAGATAATTCAGTTTCAATATCGAGCTCCTCAAAAGCAAGCAAAAGGTGTGTATTTGGTTTTTAAAATTGCATAACGTTTGTTTTAAAAAGTAGTTTGAAGTGATTCCAAGTGCATATTTTAGAATTTTTATTAGTATCGGGTTCTATAATGCCTCCAAAAAATAATTCCATACCCATTAAGCCTTCAAAAAGCTATACTATGACGCATGAAGAGGAAGAATTGCAGTATGAGATATAAAAATTACGGTACCAAGTGCAACAAATTTCGATCTTACGAAGAGGAATCGAAGATGACATAGATGATTTAAAAGCAGAAATGAAGGCTAAGTTGGATGGTTTTAAGGATAAAATAATAGCTAATATGGATGATAAATTAGTGGAAGATCACATTGAGCATCAATAACAAGTTCTCCAACTCTCAAAGGATAACCTAAATTTGGTGCATAATCTAATGAAACAACAGGAAGATCAACATCACATCGAAAGAAGTTCTGAAGCAGTCACATAAACAAGAACTCGACAAGTACGATCAATTTCAGAGTATCTTAGCAAGTGGAAGAACTTTCCTGTAGAAGATTCCACATGGGAGGATGAGAATTTTATACAGAAGCATCGAGAAATAATCAAGCGTTGAGGACAGCACTTGTTTGAAGGAGAGGGGCATGTTAAGTCCCTATATTAATAGTGTAGTCCCTTATTATGTTAGTGTATCCCCCCTTATTGTTATTGTTGTACCCCTGTAACCCCCATATTGTTATTATTCTGCCCTTACATTATTATTGTTAGGTCGGCTAGGGTTACATTGTGGCCCCATGGACTCCTATATATAGCAAGGAGGTTTTGTCATTTGTATAATCCAAGAATTGTTCATTCATATAATGTATTGGAGGTTTCCCCCTCAAAGTGGCTTATTTATAAGGCGTTGATATCGCTTTTATTCTATTTTTGGAGCTGGTTTCACAACATTGAGAGATACTACTACTCAAAAATTATACTTTGGAGGTTAAAATAACATTCTACAAGGATATGTTGACTTAGATATAACATGTTATATAGACATATGTTGAGCTCCATAGGGTATGTTTTTGCTGTAGGTGGAACAAAAATAGTTGGATTTCAAAATTGCAATGATTTTGATAATAGAAATAAAATATGTTATAAATACAAAGGATAATAAAGATATGATTTGCTTATAGAGGTTCATGGAGGAATTGGGAAAGATGTAGGATAACAAAAAATTGTATAGTGAGAGTGAGAGTGCCATTCATATTGAAAATAGCTTATCCTTTTATTATAATACTAAATATATACAACTCAGACACCTTTTCATACAATAAATTTTGGAATGTGGGAAGTTGAATTTAGAAAAAATACATACTAGCGAAAATATTGCATACATGTTAATGAAGGTAATAACCAAGGATAAACTTATTTTTTTGTAGTTTTAGTTGGCCTTCAAACATGATGATAAATATGAGAAACTAGCGAGGTTCAAATTTGAAGCATTTTATAATAGGTGCATTAGGAGTTAAGCTCCTATAATTAGTCTCCAAGTGGGGGATTGTTGGTTGTGGAACCTAATGATCTTCTAGAATTGGAGGCCTTATTTTTTACTCATGTTTGCACCTTGGTTCTTGAAAGTGGGTGTAGGGGGCCTTATCCACTTACTATTGTTTGTAAGGGGTCTAGGAGGGTTTTAAATTTACTATTGTATCCAAGGGGTCTAGGAGGAAACGAAAATTCTTTGGATCCCCCCCAGTGGGGGTTAGGTGGAAGCGCCCCCAAAGAGTTTATTTTTGGAAAAAAAATCTGTAAAATATTATAATTTCGTAGTAAATCTGGACCATTCATCACTAAATCACAAATATTATGGTGGATCATATGTTAGTATTTTTCCAATTAAATTGCAACCCTGTTTTTATGAGGTAATTGTATCACAACTATGTGATATTGAGAGAGCATTATAATTGAGAGAGAGAAAATTGTGAGAGAGAAGAGGAGGTTGCGATGGATGTGCAATAGGTTGTATCTCTTCATTTTATGGGTGGAATTTCTCCGTGGATGTAGACTAGATTGGGTGAACCACATGTTATTGTGTCTCCCTTGTATTTATTTATTCTATGTTTTATTTTTGTATTCATTCGGGTTTTATTGCTCTGTGATTTTATTCCTAACAAGCTATAGGGTTTTTGAGCCTTTTCACGATGATATGAAGTGTCCATTTTCTCCATGTTCTATGAGTAATTCAAATATGCCTTTACCTTCATTGATGATTAATCAATGTATACCTAGGTGTACTTACTGTTACATAAATCAAAGGTTTTTGAGTAATTTTAGGACCTTAAAATCCCTTATTGCGAAATAGTCAGGACATGGCATTAAAAATCTATGCACAAACAATGGTGGGAGAGTACATGAAAAATAATTTTGGAAAGTTATACACTATATAAGGGATCATTATAAAACATTTTGTCTGATACATCCTTAGAAAAATGGTGTGGCAAAATGGAAGAATAGATCTCTGAAGGAAATGGCTAATTACTATTGAAAAATGCAATGAGAAATTATCAATTTTATTTTGCCTTGATTAAATTGAGAAAATTAGAATTTCCACATCAATAGAAAACTTGGATGCAGTTAAATTTTGTGACATGGCTTGTGTCACCCAATTTACTCATTAAATTTGAGTTGGAGGAGTTAGAGTTCAGTTAAGCATGTTTGATTGCTAATTTATAGAAATCAAGGTCAATTATCTAAGGTTGTTTTTAGTTAAACTAGTTCTAACTGTTGGAGGAACTGGTGGAGGGTCATTTGTGCAGTGGGAATTCAGTCAAACTCAATGATCATCCAGTTAACTGGAGTCAATCAACCTAAAACATCTAGTGCATGCAGGGAATTCCAGTTCCCCAGACTTGGTGGAGATTCCAAGGAAGTGTGACATCAATTATAGACGAGTCTTGAGTGTACATGTGTTGCATGCAATCAAATGATCAACCTAAGGAATTGCACAATCCATTTTGGAGAAATTCCTAAATAATAGGGGCCTAATTTGTCAAGGAACAATGCAAGGAAATAAGAGCTCAAGCAGAGGAAGAAGTTGACGAAGTCTGGGTTAGAGCTTCTCAGTGAGAAGAGAGAGAGGTTATTCAATTGTAGGTTGTGCTCAATTGAGAAAAGAAATTGTAATACATCTCTATTCATCGGATTAATGCAAGCAAG
The DNA here is from genome assembly GCA_034641835.2 of Pinus albicaulis. NCBI lineage: Eukaryota > Viridiplantae > Streptophyta > Pinopsida > Pinales > Pinaceae > Pinus > Pinus albicaulis. The sequence goes on from CM076579.1 coordinate 535,926,547, forward strand.
CATTGGGGTTTTTAGTAGATTTATTTCTCAAGGAAAAATACTATTTGCATGTGTGTGAATTCTTATTGCATGAATTATATTTTTTTTCTAAATTGTGAATTAATGTTTGCAAAGTAGTAGAGTAGGCTTGTGTCTTGTGAATTTGATTAAAACTTAATGAGAAATTGCAAATATACAACATAATTTCTCCAATTACATGATATAGTTCAAATATCTTGCTCCAAAATTCTTGGTAGAATCCATCCACTATGTATGCTACATCTAGAAAAGAGTTCCTCTTAAAGCTTTGGAGGGGGTCACTCCTTTCAAAGAATGACGTAGTTAGAAACCTGCAATTAAGCACTTCAAAATGTTTGGTTGTCAATCATGGTCCCACATTCACGAAGAAAAATGTAAGGCAATGGATTCCTAAAGCTAATCTTGAATTTTTGTGGGATATCAAAATGGTATTAAGTGATATCAACTTCTATAACCAATTTCCAATCAATTGATAATTTTAAGAAGTGTTCATTTGGAGGAGGTTTCTTCGAATTACCCTCATTACTGTTATCATTATATAACTTAACCAATATTCATTGTGTATTCATTGGATAATGATGTTGATGGTCTACGTAGAGTGAATTTAGGTGATAAGGACACTTCCTCCTCCACTTTTGATGATGAAAATGATGAAGAGGGCCCCTCTTCTAGACATCATTCACAAAATATATAACCTATTCTAATGACATGACCATATTGGACATGCTAGACACTAAAGGTCATAGGTAGAATGATTAGGGATCCATCAAATACTAAGAGTACTCATTCACAATTGCAAGAATCTCCACATGCATCCATTCTAGTGCTATAGACACATAATCCTTTCATGCCACCTCTAGCATTACTTCAAGGGGTGCAACTATGTAAGAGGAATATAGCTCGTCGAAAAATGACCATACTTGGGAACTACTTATCCTTCCTAAAGGAAGAAAATTTATTTGATATTAGTGGCCATATTAGACAAAATTTATGGAATATAGATTGGTAAACAAGTTCAAATATTTTCTAGTAGCAAAAAGGTTCTCATAAGTTCCTAGTAGTAACTACAATAAGAAATTTGCACTAATTTTCAAGATGTACTTGATCTAGCACATATAAACAGTTGTTGTATCTAATTATTGGGAAGTTCATTACATGGATGTTAAGAGTGTCTTTCTTCATGAGGATCACAAAGAGGAGATTTACAAGGTGCAACCATCATATTAGAGGAAATTTCAGCCTAAAAGTGGCCTCCTAAGAAAAAATAATAAAATAATAGATAAATAATAAAACAAGAGTTATGAATTTTGAAGGGAAAAATTCAAAGTTTTGGTGGCTATGGAAGCTCTTCAAATTGATGGAGAGGAGCTCATGAAACTTGTGGAAGGATGGAATGAAGTTTTAAAACACTTCGTTGTCCCTTTATAACTCAAAAACTCGATTTTGGCTTGTTAGGGGAGTGACATCATGTACTTTAACCAAATGACTTAATGATGTGATATATTCCCTAAGTGCTAATTTTCATGACACTACTAATTTTGGATGATTATGACATGACTCCAAATGGAAAAATGATGACGCTCATGACACCCTCATGATCAACCCTATGACACCATGACTCTTCCTTTTCATATTTTAAATAACAGTTAATGAAGGAAAAATGACCTATGGTGACTAAATGACTCATGAAACTGATTATGAATTGACCTTGTTAACCATGACATGAGAGTGACAATCACACTTATACAATGAATTTACCATTTAACAATCACGAGAGGTATCAAATTTTATTTAAAAACAGGACAATTTTACCATAAGACTCTTAATCACTGTGACTATTGGACACTAACAGACCCAATGACTAGAAAGCATACTCTCACATGTTGGAACTATTAAAAACATAGATTCACCGGCTTCAATATTTTTTGTTTGAAAAAATTAACTTTACAAAGATGTCACAAATTACTTATTCATTACCAAATTCTAAAATAAGGGCACATGAACATGGAAATTTATGGGCTCAAATTGTACTTGTTTTTTGTTGGTGCATTGATAAATGCTATCTATTTACTCCGATAATTTCATGCAAATTGAGAGAGCTAAGATTATGTAGCTTTCCATGACTTGATTTCCCTTGCTTTATGGAGATATTTATGGCATGCACTACTTTTGTTATTGTTTCCTTAATCCATAAAATAAATCTCATTGTATTCATACTGCATTCATTATTTTTTCGATCAATGGATAGTTAATGGGATAGAATACATGTTGTACCAATTTGGTTTTTCTTCTCTAATATATTTTATTTTCTTTAGAATCTAGATCTTGAGTTGTTTAGTAACCAAGGGTAATGCAAATTTATATGCAAAGGCAACATGGTTTTGTAGCCAAAAGCAATGTGATTATATATGTATTTTCCATATATTTACATCCACACCATCCTCATATACTATAGCAATGCAATTTTGTAGCTTGGTTACACAATAAAATATCACATGGTATTAGAACTAAAGGCTATCTAAATATTTTTATTTTTTTGAATAAGTTTTACCTCACATGTTGAGTTTTCTCTTCTTTTAAATCTTTGGAAAACTAAAGAAAAATGGGTTCTATGGGGAATTCATTTATCGCTTGATTTTCCAATACACCCTACTTGAAGATCACTAGAAAATATCATCTCTTTAGCTAACAAAACCACCCATAAATTGCTTAAATGTGCAATGACTCACATTGTACATATTTAAGTAAGTAGATTTAGCTGATTCTACACAGGTTTTGGTAAAATTGCATGTATGATTCATAACTATTTTTGTAGCATTGAAGGTTCACCTTTATTAAGCTACAAAATTCTATATTCTATGGCACTTTGATTAAGCCACAAAATTCTCTATTTTGTAGTAATCTCAATTCCTCCTACATTAATGGATCAAAGTCTAGTTCCTTTTCTCAATTCATTCAACTACTATGAATGTAAGCCCACAATTTTGATTTATTCAAGAAGTAGAGGATTTTATAGGGTAACAATGGGAACAAAATTGAACAAATTCTCGTCGTATAAAAAAATAAGTGTTTTAATTGATGTGATGAGGCCTATGTCTTATTGTGTATGCCTATATTTACTAGTCTTCTTAAACACATTTAATTCACTAATTTACCCAATAAGATATGGACTACACTTGAATTATCATTAAAGAAGTAGGACATGTTAAGTGGACACTAGTTGGAGAATGAGATTATTGGTTTGAGCCCCAACAATTTTGACATCATCCAAGGTTTCTATACTAGATTAAAAACATTGACATTGTAGCTAAAGAAACATAAGATGGAGAAAAAGGATGAAGTTGGTTCTTTCCATTTTTACCGAACTCAAACCTAACTAATCAAATTTTTTTTATACATCCCATGCCACCAAGGATGCACATGGAATCACATGGAAAATGAAATTTCTTGATGAATTTGTTGCTACTCTTATTGAGGAGTAAGGCGAACTTGTGCCTTTCAAGTATTAAAATGCACATGTTATTATTGATAATTAGGGTACAAGGGAGTTGAAGGAATAAAAAAACAACAAATAGAAACTAAAAAAAAGATAAGAAAGAACATGAGGAAATGAAAGAACTATAATCATCCAAGGCTACTTATGGTAACTCTCATTCAAAGGCAACAAACCTAAGATTGAGGGTCAAATATGTCTATTGCAAAAAGGTCAAACATGATGAACATAAGTGAATGGAGAAATGACTTGATCATCTTAATATCATTATTGAGAAGAGTCACCTTGAGGGTCCTAATTAAGTCAAGTATAATTAATTGATAGAGGAATTTTCTAAGGCATTAAAGAACAATATTGGTGAGAGGAAAAAACATTTCGCATGTACTTGTACCAGTTGCATCTCCACCTTCCTCATGGGCACTTGACTCAGGTGCATCACACTACATGAATTGAACTCAAGATGATTTCTTTTTAAATCTTTGGAGCCTTATAAATACCAACCATCTTTAAGGGGGATAATATTCCCTTTGAGGTGTGGGAGAGGATCCATTGACATGAATGATGAGACACTTCAATATGTTCTATGTGTGCCTTCATTATCAACCAACCTCCTCTTAATCTAATATAGCATTCATTTTAGTTCAATGTTGATTCTATCATCATCACTGAGATTAATAATAGTGCTAAAATTGTTGTGGGTAAAATTGTTCATCAATTCAAGTTGTATATTTTCTCAAAATTTCCTCCTAAGACTCCTTTTACCATTATTTTCACTCATTTTGATGGATTGAGTAAGTTGTGGCATGAGTTGTTTGGAAATATCTACTACCAAAAACTACAACAACTCAGTAAGTAGATTATGGTAATGAAGCTACAAGATGTTTATTTCTTTGGTGGATTCTATCAAGGTTGCATACATGGAAAGTATATAAAGGAGAATTTTAGCAAAGGAAAAGTAGCGATGGATATGTTGGTTGTGGATCCTGATTATATTCTAGATTTGGAGGTCTTATTTTTTTGTCAAATTTAGACCCCAGTTCCTGATGGGGGGTGTAGGGGGGATTTCCCCTGTATTATTATCACTAGGAGGGTGGTGACAATTCTTTGGAGCCCCCACTGGTGGGGGCTTGGGGATAGAACCCCTGAAGAGAGTTTTTTTGGAAATAATGTCTTGTGAAATATTGTAATTTTCTAGTCATGGAGCGTTCATCATTAAGTCACATATCTAATGATAGAGGTTACGTTAGGGTTTTTCCCTATAAGGAAACTCTCTTTTTATGAGGGAATTGTATTGTAGTTATGAGTTATTAAGATAACATTGTAATTGAGAGAGATGATATTATGTAAGAGAGGAGGAAATTGCAATATATGTACTAGTATCCCTTCATTTTTCTGGATGGAATAACATGAAGGAATGGCTATTTAGTCGTGGACATAACCAAAATTGAGTAAACAACATATATTTGTGTCTACTTTTTATTATTTCATTCTATTTTTTATTTCCACATTCATTTTGATTTTATTACTTAGTGATTTTATTCCTAACAACTAGTATTAGAGCCAAACATTTATTTGGTTAATAAAACTCATACGAAAGGAGGGTTCCTGGTTTGGGCATGAGCAATGGTGTAAGAAGGTTTGAGGGTCAAAAAGTAAAATGGCCAAAACTACCAACTATGAAAGATGAAAATGGAGGAATTTTTGTATCAAAAAAATATTTTTCTACCATTGGGTGGAATACAAAAGAAGCCAATGAATATGGAATACAAAGAATGGGATATTATTTACAGAGAGGCACTGAGATCAATATGGATATGCCTGGCAGCATCGATGGCTTTCAAAATTTCAAAAGAAGAGACAAAAAAGGGTTTGATGAATGCATTGTCTAAATTGTATGAAAAATACTCAGCATCTAACAATGTATTTCTTATGAAGCATTTATCTAATATGAAGATGTAATAAGGTGGGGATATTTTTGATCATTTAAACAAATTTAACATGGTCATCAGTCAATTAAGTTGTATAGGAGTAAAATTTGATGATGAGGTTAGGGATCTTTTGATTTTGTGATAATTTCTAGAAAGATGGAATGGCTTGGTCATGGATGTGAATAATTTTGTCTCTAGTTCAAACACTTCAATGTTTGGTGACTTTTTTGGTGTTATCCTTAGTGAGGAAATGAGACAAAAAGCACATTGACACAAAGGTAATACCTTGACTATGTAGAAAAGGGGAAGACAAAGGGAGAGAGGAAAAGGCCTAGGAAATCATGGAAAGTATAAGGAGGTCAGATCTAAATCCATAGGGAGGCTAGAATATTGGCATTGTGGGAAGAAATGACACAAAATAAATTCTTTTGTTCTCTAAAAGAGAAAAAGGAGATGGACAACATGAGAATAATAATGAAGAAAATATAATAGGTGATGTATTATAGTATTTTTTAATCCTTTTAGTAGATAATAATAATTATTCTCGGGTGATATACTTAAGGGATTTATTTCATGTCACACCCATAGGAAATATTTTCAATAATATGTTCAAGGTGATTTTTCATAGGTTTATTCAGTGATGAAGAACCATGTAAAAATGTTGGAAAGGGTACGGTATGAATAAAATAACAGAAATTAAACCAATAACTATTGAAAGAGGTGAGTCATGTTCTTGATTTAATAAGAAACCAAGTTTCAATAGAGTAGTTGGGAAGTAAATATTATAAAATTACATTTACATGAAATTCATGGAAGGTCACTAAAGAATACATGGTAATAACAAAAGGAGAGAAGTTATGTAGATTGTATATATGCACTAGTATTGCTGGAATTTTTGTTGCTTTAGCTTCTATAAGTTGAAGTGTCTCATATCATATAATGGAGGAAAATATTGCAACAAGGAGTTTGATACTTACTATTCATACCATAGGGTTCGTACAGAGAATATAGTTCCAAGAGCACCGTAAAATAATGGCGTGTAAGGATTCAAGGAGTAGAGATTGCATGTAGATGTTCGGTATGTGCTATATTATTTGCATGTTTATCTCCATGTGATTTATGTTTCACCAGGTATGGCGGGTTCGAAGGCGGGTGGGGGGGTAGGGTAGCACCCCCACCCCCCCAAAAAAAAAACTTGGGTAGTTTTATGTGTTCATTTTTGGTGGTTTTTTGCACACAGTGTTTAATAGAAGTATTTTGGTGCTACATGGTGGTTTTTCCTATGTTTTTGTAGTTTTGGTAAAGGAAATACGATTGTATTCTAATACCAGGTAAATGGGTTGGAGGGTCATGGTTGTTGGGGTATGTATATTGTATTCTAATATTGTACAAAAGAACATATATATTGAAAAATATTGCTTGCTTTCCTAGTTTTGTGTTTCTATGATAGATTATCTATGTTAATGTGTGTGTGCTTGAAATTGCATATTTTCGATTTTAAATTAAGAATATGCTTGTAGTAATTAATCATATATGGTTAAAACCTACAATAGGATTTCCCTTACAATTTTTGGTAGATGTTGTCAATAGTAGGAACTTCAACTAGAACTATTTTAAGTTTAGTGGCAATAGAAGATCTGCATTTTGAATAGTTAGATGTAAATACAAATTTTCTCCATGGGAACTTGGAGGAAGATATTTATATGCAACAACCATGGGGTTATGAGGTCAAAGGGAAGGAAAACTTAGTATGAAAATTGAAGAAGAGATTGTATGGTTTAAAGCAAGCTCCAAGTTAATGGCATTTGAAATTTGACACGTTTATGAAAAAAATAAGGTTATAGTAGATGTTATTCTGAATAATGTGTTTATTTTAAGAGAACAAATAATGTAAAATATCTTATATCGTTATTGTATGTAGATGACACACTTGTTGTAGGGTCTATCATGTAGGATATAAATATTCTCAAGAGAATATTAACAAATTCATTTACTATGAAGGATTTGGGTGCTACAAAGTGAATACTTAACATGAGAAAAACAAGAGATAGGAAAAATAAAAAATTAACATTCTATCACAATGAGTAAATAAAAAGGTGTTGGAAATATTTAAAATGAAATATGAAAAACTAGTTAGTATACCTTTGGCTATCCATTTCAAATTGATTAAGGAGATGTGTCCCAAGGTATAGGAGGAGATAGAACACATGTGTAAGGTTCCATATTCATCAATAGTTTGCAGCTTCATGTATGTGATGGTGTGAAAAAGGTTAGATATTGCATAGTGGGTGTTGTGAGTAGGTCTATCGAAAATACAGGTAAAGAGCAATGGAAGGCAATAAAATGGATTCTCGGGTATTTGAGAGATACTACTACTCAAGAATTATACTTTGGAGATTCAAACAACATTCTACAAGGATATGTTGACTTAGATATAACATGTAATATAGATAGATGTGGAGCTCCATATGGTATATTTTTGTTGTAGGTGGAACACCAATAGTTGGATTTCAAAATTGCAATGATTTTGATAATATAAACAAAATATGTTACTACTACAGAGGATAATAAAGAGATGATTTGGTTATAGAGGTTCATAGAGGAATTGGGAAAGAAGTGGGAGAACAAAAATTTGTATAGTGAGAGTGAGAGTGCCATTCATAATTCAAAGAGATTATCCTTTCATTATAATACTAAACATATACAACTCAGACACCATTTCATACAATCAATTTTGGAATATGGGAAGTTGAAGTTAGAAAAAATACATACTAGCCAGAATATTGCAGATATGTTAATGAAGGTAGTAACCAAGGATAAAATTATTTTTTCGTAGTTTCAGTTGGCCTTCAAAAATGATGATAAATATGAGAAACTAGCCATGTCCAAAGTTGAAGTAGAGTATAATAGGTGCAGTAGTAGTGAAGCTGTGTAATATCCCAAAATTGGGAGAGCAGCAATATAGTACATAAAATTGGAAATTGTGCATAAATACCAATAGATAAAAGTATGAGACAAAAATAGAGTCATTCCATTATGATTATAACAACAAATTAGGTAAAAAGTCTTGAGGAAAAGATCACTCAAGTTGGTCAAACAAGTGTCTGATGAAAGTATACACCTAAATCTGAAATGCTGCTAATATAATAAAATGTCAGAATGCCATAACTGCGTTGTCTATGCGAGAAAATTATTTGAAAGATAAAATATATATTTCTACTAATACAATGCTCCAAAAGTAGAGGGAGTAGAGATATATGATCCAAAATATATTTCCAGGACAACCTAGAAAAGGTTTCCATAAATACACACGATACAAAATATAGCAAATATGGCCCTAGGGCTAAATAACCACTGCAACTCAAATATTGATAGGAGGTGGCTGATATGATATATGATATGGCTTATCCTCCTACAATATATCTCCCAAATGAAGGGCTGATACCCTCACAGGAAATCCAACTCCTTCAACTAGGGCAATAAACTCATTGTTGCAGCTACTCTCTAAAATAATGTAGTCCTTGAGGGAAACTGTACTGTAGCTGATGGTAGCTACTTAGCCTCCTGCCAAATATGGAAATGATTCACCAAAGGCTTCCTCGTAAGCCTCCTAGATGAAAGGATGAACTCTCTAATGGAAAAAAAGCTCAGAAATGGGGTTTTACAACCCTCCGCTGCTACAACCCTATAACACAACTTAGATCTAGAATAGATTGCACTGTAGAAGATTTTTGAAGCTTGGCCAAATGCCAGATAGTGGTAACGCAGCTCAAGATAACCTCTCCAGAGTAGGCACTCTAAGTCCCCCAAGGATGAGGGTGGGATTTCTTCTTTGAACACCCTTGTGCTAAACAACACTGCAAACCCTTATAAACAGCAAAAACATGCACATAAATATCACATGACAAATCCAGATCTAAAAAGATCAAAATCAATAATACAAATCCACGTCTTCTAATGCTTCCATCCTCTTCATTTTATTCTTGGAGAGCTTCCTCACCTTGGGTCCCACTCATTAATGGAGCTACTCTCATTCATACACTCCTCCTAAATGACTGTGTTGTCCTCCATTAATCCTCCACTAGTTCCATAATAGCACCGTTGATATGGTCAAAATTGACCTAGTTCACATGCTATAGCCCTTGTTCACACCTTAGGGTGCTTTATTAAGCTGAAATGATGATCCACTTTCACATGAGAAGTGGTTTTAATCTTCATAAAGAGATTTATGGGTCTCCCTACCCACTTATTCACCTATCTAAGTGACACAACACAAATTTAATATTCCAATTAGCTGCAAGCTAATTTAGGAATATTACAGTCCTCCCCTCCAAAAATTTTCTTGTCCTCAAGAAACTACAAGGATACTGCAAAACCTCCAATGGATATGTCTCCTCCCAAGTATACATGTTAGCCTTTGGTAGATAAACCAAATAGCTCTCATCATGAATAAGTGAGAGATATATGAAAAAAATTATATGATGTCCATTGGCCTCCTCAAGGCATGAGAGATGGTAAATGTTGGGTGCTTCAATCCTAATGAGAAACTCCAATATCTATGCTATCATCCAAACAAGATGAGCCATCCTTGTTAGCTCATAGAAAAAATCACCAATCCCCTGCTTCTACAATGTATAGGGGTTGCATTACTGAAAATGAGAGATAAAATTATTCAACTCACACTGTCTCTCTCTCTATTTATGATAAATATGGAATTGTTGATCTTGGGTTGCAATAATATGGTCATTAAGAAGCCAAAAGGTACTTGGAATCTCATGATCCCACTCTTTGGTTCTAGGAACCTCTCTTGTCCAATCCATCCCACATATAGTGAATAGAATGTCATGACCATGCTGGATGGTGACAATAGTCCTTTAAGTGAGACCAACATTGTTCTGCTTCTAGTTGTCTCAAAACATGATATGATAAGTGGCCATCCAACCACTTGTTTGCTACCATAAGCTTCTCAAAATCTTTAAAATAGTAAAGGACATTAGGTGTTAACTAAATATGAGCCAAGAAAAACAAGTATTGCTCAAATTCCTCTAGGAAGTGGTCAATCCCATCACTGAATGTAGTCCCAAAAGGACCATGAAATCAAAAGAGAGGATTTCTCTCTTGTGGATAAATGTGATGCAAATGTATGGAAAATGAATGATCATACATAGTTAGTTGATCAATAAGAATCAAGACACACTCCTTACCGTATATTGTAGGCAAGTTGGTGAATAGGTCCATAGATGAGCCTTCCCATCTCTCCATAAAAAGAGAAAGTGGTTGTAACAACCTTGAAAGGTGGTTTCTTTCCTCCTCATACATCAAAAAAGCTACATATCTCCTGATATGTTGGTGCACATATTCTTTGAGATTATCCCAATAGAATCCCTCCATGATGGTGTGATAAGACTCAATGAATTCTACATGTCCTGAAGAGAGTGTCTCATATGTTGCATGTAGAATCTCCTCCTTGAGCCTGGAGTCTCTAGTCAAGTAGACCTGACCATGAAATTAAATGACTCCATCAACCACTCTATACCTCCCATCTATCACTTGTCCATTAGTAACCTTACATGTGAAGATGTTCTTTGAACATTCCACCAATAGTTGGGACTCCCAATATGGATCTATGCTCCCCAACATTGACAACACTATTGAAACTTGAAATGAAGTTCCTGTCACATCATAGCTCTCCTCTTTGACATGCTCAATGCCAAAGCCACATGTTGGAGTATTGTTACCCCATATTTGTTGCATCCCTTGTAGCTGATCTTTCCCAAGAAAAGATATAAGTACATGGAGTTCAACCTCCTCTTGGAAGTTATTTCACATCCAAAACTTCCATAGTTTTTCCAATACATGCAAGAGTGTCAATAACCTCTTGTCATATTCATAAATCTCCCTCATGTGTGGAAGTATCATTTTCTTCTCCATTTGATTGGAGTAGCCCTTTGAAACCATGCTTGTGCCTTCATATATTCCTGAATCATCATCTTTCAGCGAAAATAGTTGAGTGGGAGATGGCAATGTCCATATCAGAAGATTTATCATCACTCCTTTGAACCCATCAAAGGTTCTCTGCACTGTGCTATCTCCTCCCAATGATCCTTCCTTAGCCAAATATATCAATGATGCACCATGTTGAGAGAAATCGTTGATCATCTTCCAATTAGGGAGTCTCCCTGGTGGAATTCCTCCATGTAATGAGACATCAAGGCATAGAGCAGATTGTATATGTGGGTGGACTGATTTGTCCCTTCCCTCATTGTGCAAATCATCGTCCCGCTTTTGTGCATAAACCTCTTGAAAAGAATGGGTGTGTATTTTCCCAATCACTTGATGCTGGCCCTCCTTCTCATCTTCTCCTATCTTCTGGAAGATCTCACAGTTTAAGGTGTTCTTCTCCAATGTAATCAACCCATGCACACCCAATGTCATATTGGTGTCAAGAGTCTTAATCACAAAGAAGTGATCTATCATGGTGTATGTCCCCAAAAATGTGGTTAACGTTAGAACACACTTCCTCCATTGTTTGGTCTCATTGCCTATCAACATAGACACATGTTGCTCCTGATATTCATATGTGAGATCCTTTGGAACTTCTTGCAAAAATACAATATCTCCTCTAGTTTAAGCAATTGCTTCATCTCCATCTCCAAATAGTGGCGGATCTCCTCCTGCTGTCACAACATTGGAGGCTCTTTCTAGTTCTTCCTCCTCCTTCTCCTCAAAATTGGAGAATACCTCACCATTAAGAGATCCTTTGGCTTGATCCCCTCTTGAAGGAGGAATCCTCATGTCTTCTTCCTGAGAAGAAATTTCTTGCTAAAGTGGGGTTTTTTCCCTTGGAAAATAATTTTGAAAATCTTTAGCCCCGTCAACAATATTCTGAAATAGAGTTGGTTTCATGGATCCTTCCAACTCATGAAAAGGTTCTGATTTCTTGGTTTTGGATAGCTCACCCAAGGAAGTTTCAGAATGTCTTTAATCAAATATTTTCACTAACCTCCTAGTGAAATTTTCATAAGTAGATATATTTTCATGATTCAATGAAGAAGATTCATAAAACCACCAGGCATAAGCCTTACCTTCAAGATGCAGCGCTGCTACTTTAATGGCTTCCTCTTCTGAAACTTGACGCAGCTGAAAATAGGTGTCTAACTTCTTTACCCCAGCCTTGGTTGTGCACTTGAGTGACCCATCAAAAGTAGGCAGAAATAATCTACCCAAAGTGTGCTGCATGTACCCTTTCCTTCTATTATGGTTATTGGGTCTTTTTTTTTCTTTTTTTTGGTAGAACCCTTGGAAGTTTAGATGCTCCTTGAATCTCTTAGATTGAGATTCATATTCTTGGAGATAGTCACCAAGGGTCTCCTCCTTTGGTGCATCTCCTTCCTCTTCTTCTCTTGCCAAGAAAGTAGGCATGGTACATCGTTGTGGATCTGATGGTGAGGCTGAATTCTCACACCCATAATGTGAAATATTGGATATTTCTTTATGGGAAAACCCTCTTGGAGAATTTCTATATCACTTCATCCTCATCTCTTTGATGTCTCTGTTAATACCTTGCATAGTTTGGAGAAGAAGTTTTGAAAACTCCTTTCCCTTCATTTCTCTTGATAATGGAGTCTTGCTTATGTTTCTTCTATAAATATTCTCCTTTCTATGAGAAACTTCTTCTTCTTCTGATGACATAGATATAATTTCCTACATGCTGAGCCAAGATTATGCTCTGATACCACTACAATATCCCAAAATTGGGAAAGCAACAATATATTACATAAAACTAGAAATTATGCACAAATACCAATAGATCAATGTATGAGACAACCATAAAGCTATTCAATTATGATTATAACATAAAATTAGGTACAAAGTATTGAGGAAAATATCACTCAAGTTGGGAAAACAAGCCTCCCATGATATTGTACACTTAAATCTAAAATGTTGCTAATACAATAAAATGCCGGAATGCTATAACTACGCTGTCTATGAGAGAATAGCAGCTGAAAGATAGAAATATATATTTGTACTGATACAATGCTCCAAAATTACAGAGAGTAGAGATATATGCTTTAAAATATATTTCCAAGACAACCTAGAAAAGGCTTCTGGAAATACACACTATACAAAATATAGAGAATATGGCCCTAGGGCTGAATAACCACTATAACTCAAATACTGATAGGAGGTGGATGATATGATATATGAGACGGCTGATCCTCCTCCAATAGATCTCCTAAATCAAGGGTTGATCCCCTCATAGGAAATCCAACACCTCCAACTAGGGCAATAAACCCACTACTGCAATTGCTCTCTAAAATAATGCAGTCCTTGAGGGAAAATGTGTTGTAGCTGATGGTAGCTACTTGGCCTCCTGCCAAATATGGAAATAATGCACCAAATATTTCCGCACAAGCCTCTCAGATGAAAGGATGAACCCTCCAATGGAAAACAAGCTCAGAAATGGGGCTTTACAACCCTCCACTGCTACAACCCTGCAACGCAACTCAGATCTGGAATAGACTGTGTTGTAGAAGAATTATAAAGCTTGGCCAAATGATAAATAGAGGTAATGCAACTCAAGATAACCTCTCCTAAGTAGGCACTCTAATTCCCCCGAGGATGATGGTGGGATTTCCGCTTGGAAACACCCTTGGGCTAAACAACACTGTAGACCCCGCTAAAAAACAAAAGCACACACAAAAATGTCACATGAAAAATCCATATCTAAAAGGATCAAAATTAATAATGCAAATTTTCTCCATGGGAACTTGGAGGAAGATATTTATATGCAACAACCATGGGGTTATGAGGTCAAAGGGAAGGAAAACTTAGTATGAAAATTGAAGAAGAGATTGTATGGTTTAAAGCAAGCTCCAAGTTAATGGCATTTGAAATTTGACACGTTTATGAAAAAAATAAGGTTATAGTAGATGTTATTCTGAATAATGTGTTTATTTTAAGAGAACAAATAATGTAAAATATCTTATATCGTTATTGTATGTAGATGACACACTTGTTGTAGGGTCTAACATGTAGGATATAAATATTCTCAAGAGAATATTAACAAATTCATTTACTATGAAGGATTTGGGTGCTACAAAGTGAATACTTAACATGAGAAAAACAAGAGATAGGAAAAATAAAAAATTAACATTCTATCACAATGAGTAAATAAAAAGGTGTTGGAAATATTTAAAATGAAATATGCAAAACTAGTTAGTATACCTTTGGCTATCCATTTCAAATTGATTAAGGAGATGTGTCCCAAGGTATAGGAGGAGATAGAACACATGTGTAAGGTTCCATATTCATCAATAGTTGGAAGCTTCATGTATGTGATGGCGTGAAAAAGGTTAGATATTGCATAGTGGGTGTTGTGAGTAGGTCTATCGAAAATACAGGTAAAGAGCAATGGAAGGCAATAAAATGGATTCTCGGGTATTTGAGAGATACTACTACTCAAGAATTATACTTTGGAGATTCAAACAACATTCTACAAGGATATGTTGACTTAGATATAACATGTAATATAGATAGATGTGGAGCTCCATATGGTATATTTTTGTTTTAGGTGGAACACCAATAGTTGGATTTCAAAATTGCAATGATTTTGATAATAGAAACAAAATATGTTACTACTACAGAGGATAATAAAGAGATGATTTGGTTATAGAGGTTCATAGAGGAATTGGGAAAGAAGTGGGAGAACAAAAATTTGTATAGTGAGAGTGAGAGTGCCATTCATAATTCAAAGAGATTATCCTTTCATTATAATACTAAACATATACAAATCAGACACCATTTCATACAATCATTTTTGGAATATGGGAAGTTGAAGTTAGAAAAAATACATACTAGCCAGAATATTGCAAATATGTTAATGAAGGTAGTAACCAAGGATAAAATTATTTTTTCGTAGTTTTAGTTGGCCTTCAAAAATGATGATAAATATGAGAAACTAGCCATGTCCAAAGTTGAAGCAGAGTCTAATAGGTGCAGTAGCAATGAAGCTGTGTAATATCCCAAAATTGGGAGAGCAGCAATATAGTACATAAAACTAGAAATTGTGCAGAAATACCAATAGATAAAAGTATGAGACAAAAATAGAGTCATTTCATTATGATTATAACAACAAATTAGGTAAAAAGTCTTGAGGAAAAGATCACTCAAGTTGGTCAAACAAGTGTCTGATGAAAGTATACACCTAAATCTGAAATGCTGCTAATATAATAAAATGTCAGAATGCCATAACTGCGTTGTCTATGAGAGAAAATTAGTTGAAAGATAAAATATATATTTCTACTAATACAATGCTCCAAAAGTAGAGGCAGTAGAGATATATGATCCAAAATATATTTCCAGGACAACCTAGAAAAGGTTTCCATAAATACACACTATACAAAATATAGCAAATATGGCCCTAGGGCTAAATAACCACTGCAACTCAAATATTGATAGGAGGTGGCTGATATGATATATGATATGGCTTATCCTCCTACAATATATCTCCCAAATGAAGGGTTGATACCCTCACAAGAAATCCAACTCCTTCAACTAGGGCAATAAACTCATTGTTGCAGCTACTCTCTAAAATAATGTAGTCCTTGAGGGAAACTGCACTGTAGCTGATGGTAGCTACTTAGCCTCCTGCCAAATATGGAAATGATGCACCAAATACTTCCTCGCAAGCCTCCTAGATGAAAGGATGAACTCTCTAACGGAAAACAAGCTCAGAAATGGGGTTTTACAACCCTCCACTGCTACAACCCTATAACACAACTTAGATCTAGAATAGATTGCACTGTAGAAGATTTTTGAAGCTTGGCCAAATGCCAGATAGTGGTAACACAGCTCAAGATAACCTCTCCAGAGTAGGCACTCTAAGTCCCCCAAGGATGAGGGTGGGATTTCTTCTTTGAACACCCTTGTGCTAAACAACACTGCAAACCCTTCTAAACAGCAAAAGCATGCACATAAATATCACATGACAAATCCAGATCTAAAAAGATCAAAATCAATAATACAAATCCATGTCTTCTAATGCTTCCATCCTCTTCATTTTATTCTTGGTGAGCTTCCTCACCCTGGGTCCCACTCATTAATGGAGCTACTCTCATTCATACACTCCTCCTAAATGACTGTGTTGTCCTCCATTAATCCTCCACTAGTTCCATAATAGCACTGTTGATATGGTCAAAATTGACCTAGTTCACATGCTATAGCCCCTGTTCACACCTTAGGGTGCTTTATTAAGCTGAAATGATGATCCACTTTCACATGAGAAGTGGTTTTAATCTTCATAAAGAGATTTATGGGTCTCCCTACCCACTTATTCACCTATCTAAGTGACACAACACAAATTTAATATTCCAATTAGCTGCAAGCTAATTTAGGAATATTACAGTCCTCCCCTCCAAAATTTTGCTTGTCCTCAAGAAACTACAAGGATACTGCAAAACCTCCAATGGATATGTCTCCTCCCAAGTATACATGTTAGCCTTTGGTAGATAAACCAAATAGCTCTCATCATGAATAAGTGAGAGATATATGAAAAAAATTATATGATGTCCATTGGCCTCCTCAAGGCATGAGAGATGGTAAATGTTGGGTGCTTCAATCCTAATGAGAAACTCCAATATCTATGCTATCATCCAAACAAGACGAGCCATCCTTGTAAGCTCATAGAAAAAATCACCAATCCCCTGCTTCTACAATGTATAGGGGTTGCATTACTGAAAATGAGAGATAAAATTATTCAACTCACACTGTCTCTCTCTCTATTTATGATAAATATGGAATTGTTGATCTTGGGTTGCAATAATATGGTCATTAAGAAGCCAAAAGGTACTTGGAATCTCATGATCCCACTCTTTGGTTCTAGGAACCTCTCTTGTCCAATCCATCCCACATATAGTGAATAGAATGTCATGACCATACTGGATGGTGACAATAGTCCTTTAAGCGAGACCAACATTTTTCTGCTTCTATTTGTCTCAAAACATGATATGATAAGTGGCCATCCAACCACTTGTTTGCTACCATAAGCTTCTCAAAATATTTAAAATATTAAAGGACATTAGGTGTTAACTGAATATGAGCCAAGAAAAACAAGTATTTCTCAAAGTCCTCTAGGAAGTGGTCAATCCCATCACTGAATGTAGTCCCAAAAGGACCATGAAATCAAAAGAGAGGATTTCTCTCTTGTAGATAAATGTGCTGCAAATGTATGGAAAATGAATGATCATACATAGTTAGTTGATCAATAAGAATCAAGACACACTCCTTACCATATATTGTAGGCAAGTTGGTGAATAGGTCCATAGATGAGCCTTCCCATCTCTCCATCAAAAGAGAAAGTGGTTGTAACAACCTTGAAAGGTGGTGTCTTTCCTCCTCATACATCAAAAAATCTACATATCTCCTGATATGTTGGTGCACATATTCTTTGAGATTATCCCAATAGAATCCCTCCATAATGGTGTGATAAGACTCAATGAATTCTACATGTCCTGAAGAGAGTGTCTCATATGTTGCATGTAGAATCTCCTCCTTGAGCTTGGAGTCTCTAGTCAAGTATATCTGACCATGAAATTAAATGACTCCATCAACCACTCTATACCTCCCATCTATCACTTGTCCATTAGTAACTTTACATGTGAAGATGTTCTTTGAACATTCCACCAATATTTGGGACTCCCAATATGGATCTATGCTCCCCAACATTGACAACACTATTGAAACTTGAAATGAAGTTCCTGTCACATCATAGCTCTCCTCTTTGACATGCTCAATGCCAAAGCCACATGTTGGAGTATTTTTACCCCATATTTGTTGCATCCCTTGTAGCTGATCTTTCCCAAGAAAATATATAAGTACATGGATTTCAACCTCCTCTTGGAAGTTATTTCACAATAAAAACTTCCATAGTTTTTCCAATACATGCAGGAGTGTCAATAACCTCTTGTCATATTCATAAATCTCCCTCATGTGTGGAAGTATCATTTTCTACTCCATTTGATTGGAGTATCCCTTTGAAACCATGCTTGTGCCTTCATATATTCCTGAATCATCATCTTTCAGTGAAAATAGTTGAGTGGGAGATGGCAATGTCCATATCAGAAGATTTATCATCACTCCTTTGAACCCATAAAAGGTTCTCTGCACTGTGCTATCTCCTCCCAATGATCCTTCCTTAGCCAAATCTATAAATGATGCACCATGTTGAGAGAAATAGTTGATCATCTTCCAATTAGGGGGTCTCCTTGGTGGAATTCCTCCATGTAATGAGACATCAAGGCATAGAGCAGACTGTATATGTGAGTGGACTAATTTGTCCCTTCCCTCATTGTGGAAATCATCCTTCTGCTTTTGTGCATAAACCTCTTGAAAAGAATGGGTGTGTATTTTACCAATCACTTGATGCTGGCCCTCCTTCTCATCTTCTCCTATCTTTTGGAAGATCTCACAGTTTAAGGTGTTCTTCTCCAATGTAATCAACCCATGCACACCCAATGTCATATTGGTGTCAAGAGTCTTAATCACAAAGAAGTGATCTATCATGGTGTATGTCCCCAAAAATGTGGTTAACGTTAGAACACACTTCCTCCATTGTTTGGTCTCATTGCCTATCAACATAGACACATGTTGCTCCTGATATTCATATGTGAGATCCTTTGGAACTTCTTGCAAAAATACAATATCTCCTCTAGTTTAAGCAATTGCTTCATCTCCATCTCCAAATAGTGGCGGATCTCCTCCTGTTGTCACAACATTGGAGGCTCTTTCCAGTTCTTCCTCCTCCTTCTCCTCAAAATTGGAGAATACCTCACCATTAAGAGATCCTTTGGCTTGATCCCATCTTGAAGGAGGAATCCTCATGTCTTCTTCTTGAGAAGAAATTTCTTGCTAAAGTGGGGCTTTTTCCCTTGGAAAATAATTTTGAAAATCTTTAGCCCCGTCAACAATATTCTGAAATAGAGTTGGTTTCATGGATCCTTCCAACTCATGAAAAGGTTCTGATTTCTTGGGTTTGGATAGCTCACCCAAGGAAGTTTTAGAATGTCTTTAATCAAATATTTTCACTAACCTCCTAGTGAAATTTTCATAAGTAGATATATTTTCATGATTCAATGAAGAAGATTCATAAAACCACTAGGCATAAGCCTTACCTTCAAGATGCAGCGCTGCTACTTTAATGGCTTCCTCTTCTGAAACTTGACGCAGCTGAAAATAGGTGTCTAACTTCTTTACCCCAGCCTTGGTTGTGCACTTGAGTGACCCATCAAAAGTAGGCAGAAATAATCTACCCAAAGTGTGCTGCATGCACCCTTTCCTTCTATTGTGGTTATTGGGTCTTTTTTTTTCTTTTATTTGGCAGAACCCTTGGAAGTTTAGATGCTCCTTGAATCTCTTAGACTGAGATTCATATTCTTGGAGATAGTCACCAAGGGTCTCCTCCTTTAGTGCATCTCCTTCCTCTTCTTCTCTTGCCAAGAAAGTAGGCATGGTACATCGTTGTGGATCTGATGGTGAGGCTGAATTCTCACACCCATAATGTGAAATATTGGAGCTTTCTTTATGGGAAAACCCTCTTGGAGAATTTCTATATCACTTCATCCTCATCTCTTTGATGTCTCTGTTAATACCTTGCATAGTTTTTAGAAGAAGTTTTGAAAACTCCTTTCCCTTCATTTCTCTTGATAATGGAGTCTTGTATGTTTCTTCTATAAATATTCTCCTTTCTATGAGAAACTTCTTCTTCTTCTGATGACATAGATATAATTTCCTACACGCTGAGCCAATATTATGCTCTGATACCACTATAATATCCCAAAATTGGGAAAGCAACAATATATTACATAAAACTAGAAATTATGCACAAATACCGAGGTACACTTAAATCTAAAATGTTGCTAATACAATAAAATGCCGGAATGCTATAACTACGCTGTCTATGAGAGAATAGCAGCTGAAAGATAGAAATATATATTTGTGCTGATACAATGCTCCAAAATTACAGAGAGTAGAGATCTATGCTCCAAAATATATTTCCAAGACAACCTAGAAAAGGCTTCCGGAAATACACACTATACAAAATATAGAGAATATGGCCCTAGGGCTGAATAACCACTACAACTCAAATACTGATAGGAGGTGGCTGATATGATATATGAGACGGCTGATCCTCCTCCAATAGATCTCCTAAATGAAGGGTTGATCCCCTCACAGGAAATCCAACACCTCCAACTAGGGCAATAAACCCACTACTGCAATTGCTCTCTAAAATAATGCAGTCATTGAGGGAAAATGCGTTGTAGCTGATGGTAGCTACTTGGCCTCCTGCCAAATATGGAAATGATGCACCAAAGATTTCCGCACAAGCCTCTCAGATGAAAGGATGAACCCTCCAATGGAAAACAAGCTCAGAAATGGGGTTTTACAACCCTCCACTGCTACAACCCTGCAACACAACTCAGATCTGGAATAGACTACGTTGTAGAAGAATGATGAAGCTTGGCCAAATGATAGATAGAGGTAATGCAACTCAAGATAACCTCTCCTAAGTAGGCACTCTAATTCCCCCGAGGATGATGGTGGGATTTCCGCTTGGAAACACCCTTGTGCTAAACAACACTGTAGACCCTGCTAAAAAAAAAAAGCACACACAAAAATGTCACATGAAAAATCCATATCTAAAAGGATCAAAATTAATAATACAAATCCATGTCTTCTAATGCCGCCATCCTCTTTCTTTTATTCTTGGTGAGCTTCCTCACCCTGGGTCCCACTCATTAATGGATCTACTCTCATGCATACACTCCTCCTAAATGATTTCCTTGCCCTCCATTAATCCTCCACTAGTTCCATAACAACATTGACCTAGTCCACATTCTCTAGCCCTGTTCACACCTTAGGGTGCTTTATTAAGCTGAAATGATGATCCACTTTCACATGAGAAGTGGTTTTATTCTTCATAAAGAGAATTATGGGTCTCCCTACCCACTTACTCACCTATATAAGTGACATAAAAAAACTTTAATATTCCAATTAGTTGCATGCTAATTTGGGAATGTTGGTTGTGGAGCCTAATGATCTCTTCTAGATTTGGAGGATTTATTTTTTACTCATGTTTTCACCTTGGTTCTTGAAGGTGGGTGTAGGGGAACTTATCCCCTTACTATTGTCTCCAAGGGGTATAGGAGGAAATGAAAATTATTTGGATCCCCCCCGATAGGGGTTCGGTGGTAGCGCCCCCAAAGAGATTTTTTTTTTTGGAAAAAAAATTATGTAAAATATTATAATTTCGTAGTAAATTTGGACCATTCATCACTAAATCAAAAATATTATGGTGGATCATATGTTAGGATTTTCCCCATTAAATTGCAACCCTCTTTTTATGAGGGAATTGTATCACAAATATATCGAGAGAGCATTATAATTGAGAGAGAGGAAATTGTGAGAAAGAGAAGAGGAGGTTTCAATTTTTATCAATATGGGTCTTCTACAAAGTATGTACAATGGGTACTTGTTGGATGTGGAATTTAATTCCGCATCCAATGAGTGTCTACACTTGAAATTTGGGTAAACATTTAAGGAGATAAGCTAAAAATACAAGTAAAAAAAGTAGTTTTTCTTCTTTTCCCTCCAAAATATTTACATGTGCCTCTTTTTAAATTTAAAGGATTTTGATTTGTTTACATATTATGACATATAAATTAAGGGAAGATTTCATGGGCACTTTTAGGCTTAAATTTCTTCTAATTGAATATTTCTCTTGGTTCTCTTCCTTGGTATGCAAACTTCACAAATCCATTTATGGCCTCAAACAAGCCCCTCAAGCTTGGTATGAAAAGATGAATAGTCCCTCCTTCTTTCTCCTGAATTCTCCTATTTCCATTATCATCCAAATTATCTACATTCCACAATAGGATTATCTCTCATTTGTGGTTTTATATGAAGATGATCTTTTGTTCATAGGTACTTTCTCAATATCTATTGCCATTGTGAAAACTTACCTACATGATAGGTTTATGATGAAAAAGTGGGCTTTGGTACATTATTTTCTTGAGATTGAGGTTAGTTGGGCTGTTCTAGAATCACCGTGGAATGATCTATGTATGCTCCTTTTATCCTCTCATTTGAAAATGGTTAAATTCATGAGGAAAATAGTTGTTTTCCCATGGTTAATGGCACCACCTTGTATCAATAGCTAGTTGGAATCCTCTTATATATTAATCACAAGGATTGAAATTTCATACCCTATGGGTATTATTTCCATGTTTACTCAAGAACCCCATGTGTTGCACTAGAAGGTAGAAAGCATATTCTTCATTACATCTAATAAACACATACGTTTGAGATTAATTATGTAGTAGGTGGATAAATTGATATAGTGGGGTATACATATTATAATTGTGGAGGTGATGCTATAGATCATCAATTCACTTTATTTTACCTCTTCTCTCTTGGTTTTAATCCAATTTTCTAGTCAAGTAAGAAACAATTTGTTATTTCTCTATATACCATAGAAGTTGAGTACCATGGAGCTATTAATTTCACCATTGAGGCCATCTAGATTCAACACATTCTTGTTGAATTTGGTGTCTAATAGCCAAAGCACCATTCAAATATGACAAAATCAAACTCACTAGCAATAGAACAAGTAGATGGGATTCATATGCACTTCATTTGGAAGATCGCCCATTAATAGATTATTAATGTCATATATTAGTTGAATAGATAGCATATTGCCAACATATCAACCAAACCTTTTATAAAGAGAAAAATTCTCAATTTCAAGCTTTGTCAAGAGTTTGGGAGGCATATTCTCCAAAATAGCTACTTAGTCTTCTCTTTCCTGTGGGAGGTGGTTCCTTTCCCATTAGGTTTTACCCTTCCTGACTTTTTCATGGGATTTTATTTTGTATGTGAGTGCCTAATATGGATTCATATTGTTAGGATCAATATCTTAATCTTTATTTCTCCACATGGCCAATGAAGTTCGCTTCTGGGGGATTTTAGTGCATATGATGAACACTAGTTATTTACTTTAGTGCTTTCATGTGCATTGGGTGATTGAGGTTACTTACCTTTGCATGACATGTTTTCCCCTGATTTATGAGGATATTTGTGGTATGCCTAAATTTTATTTAAGTTTCCTTAATTCATAAAAGAAATATCATTATATTCATACTTTCTTCTTTATTTTTTAAATAAATGGAAATTTAAAGAGACAAAACAATAATTATTGTAGCAATTTGGTTTTATCCTCCGGGCTATGTTATTTTATTTACACTTTAGATCTTGGGTGGTTTGTTATTCAAGGGAAGCACAGTTCTATAGTGAAAGGTAATGTGGTTATACACAAACATAATTCATGTCATATTTTTGGGCCAAGCATTGAATAATGATATAGAATAATTTTTTGGCAAGTAACTTTCTAATAACTTAGCATTTCTTAGTGAAAAACTTATGAATTTTCAAACACATCACCATACTAGAAGATGTGGGAAATTTTAGAGATAAATTGACATATTGGTTTTCCCTTTGTCACCAATGGATAAAAATTTGACATTAAAACCATTTCAAATAGGTAATGAGCATATAAGAAAGAGACAAACAATAATTTTCCCTTTTTAAAAAACATATAATACAACAAAAGTGTAACATTTGAAATTTTCTTGGATGATATGGAATTGGAAAACGGAAAATGCATACTTTTTCTACAAACCTCTCGACAATGAGTGATGCTTCCCTTGATGAGATGCCCAATAGACATGTAAATAAATTTGTTTGTAGGAAAAGTGTCTCAGGTATGAAATGTAAATATATGTTTAATCTATCTTAGATGGATGTGACAAAACTATATTACACATTGTTAAATGCATTTTAGAAAATTCACAATGAATATGTATGAAAAATAAAATACAACACACAAACAATAAATAAGCTTAAAATGCACTTTTGATAATTTTTTTTAGTTAAGATTATTTTACAATGTTGCTTTATTTTATTTATATTGGATTTTATGAAACAAAAGTTTTATCAATCCAAATTCCTTGGAAAGAAGATCATTTAACCTTCAAGAAGAAAAATTAAAAACTTTATGACTCTGAAGGGAATTTTTGTAAGTACTTCGCAAACACACAAATATTGAACATATTATTATAATAAATATGACATGTTATATACGGTGAGGGGATTTTTTTTAAAATGTAAACAATATTACAATATATGATATGCAAGATTCTAAGAGTAGATTGACCTTGAAAAGTTTTATAGAGAAAAAATAATACTCTTCATTCCAAAGAGTAGATAAAGCTTGAAATTTTTTATAGTGAAAGAATAGTGTTCTTCATTCCAAATCAAGATAGTGAAAAAAATTGAAAAGAAAAATGAAAAACATGGTTTGCTCATAAAGAAATAATAAATGATGTTACAAATTGGTTTCTGCTCCTAAGAAATGAAAATAGAGTGACATTGGAATTCTTGCAAAAACTATGTAGAACAAATTAGACTCCATGTTTTCCATTATCATTGATATTGAAAATAATGGAGTAATTGAAGATTTTGAAAAATAACATTCAAATTGGCCTTGAACACAAGATAAATATTAAAGTGGCACTAACAAGAGAGACACTTAGTATTCAAACAAATAAACAATTGTTTTAAAATTCTTGTGAATTGATAGAATGGAAAAGTAGGTCAGGTTCATACTTACATGAAACAGGGTTAATTTGGGTCAATTTCGACTGCTACTACTATAACCTCTAGGTATACCAGTACCACCCCTCATGGAATACAAAGGGATAATCAAGGGTTTGAACCAATGATATCACAATGAGTTCCTTCACAATATGATTTATCACCAACTAATTTATATCCAAAGAAAAAAATAAAGCCATTATTAATTTTAAACACAAAAAAATTCATTAAAAAAAAACTCTTTAATGATTAAATTCATTTTCATTAAAAAAATAAAATAAAAAAATTTCTCATTGAACTGCTTTATTTGCTTTTATTGTGAGGAGTGGAGACTTGTAAAATAATCACAACAAAAATATTGAACTAAGATTTGTAAGATTTTACAATAAAAAATTAGATAGAAACCATCTTGAAATATCGTTTTTTTCACCATTAAAGTTACATATAATATATATGGTGTCCATGTTGATATTTGGTGTATTTGGGTAACATCGGGTGTGCTCTAGCCCTGAAATTTTGTGGAGGTACTAAGACACACTTGACCTCTAAAACCCATAAAGCGTTTGGAGAAATTTCATCGGGTGTTCAGTTTCTTCAAATAATTAATTCTTTTAATGTATTTCCTAAGTCTAAACTTAGGAAAATTAAATAATTAAAGTGAATTAATTAACACATGTGCTGAAATGTTCTAAGTGACACACATTAAGCAATATTTTAATCTCAGTCATTGATGAGTGTTTTAATCTCAACTGTTGATGTGTTCAACGAAAAAGTATAAGAGAAAGGCTTGAGCGTCAGTTGGAGACACATACATAGATGCAAAGTAGAGAAACTAAGTTGGAATTTTAGGGCAGGGTTTGTTAAGAATTTTCAGAGGATTTTTCTGCAGCGAGGAGTAGTCTTGGTTGAGGGGATGATCTGATCCTGGAGCCAAGAGTCAGCAAGAGGCAGAGGAGCAACTTTCAGGGATAGCACAGAGGATTAAGGGCAACAATAGCAGGTGCATAACGCAGAGGCTTCAGCTACTATGCAGGCCCAGGAAGGGCAGCGCTACAGCTTCAAAGGACTTCAGAGTTATGCAGAGGCCTCCAGAGGAAGCATAAGGACTACGTCACCCACTCTGGGGTTACGTAGTCCCTCTTTGAGCAATGTAGAGGCACGCAAAGCCCAGCAGAGTTGACGCTGGAGCTTTAGGGGCAACACTGGGGTTTCTAGGGCCAGATCCAAGTTGAGTCTTGTAAATCTCATTTGAGAGTGTGGATCAGTCATAATTTTAGTCTTAGAACAATAGGTTAGTTGCAGATCTATATTTTCTCTGTCGGGTTAACCAGATTTGGTGCCCAGCTTTGATGTATTCAAAATCTATTTAATAAAAATAAACCCTCATATCTTATGCACCAATTTTCCCGCTTTGGGTTTTTCCGAGGACTTATTTCCAAAAA
Organism: Pinus albicaulis; assembly: GCA_034641835.2. NCBI lineage: Eukaryota > Viridiplantae > Streptophyta > Pinopsida > Pinales > Pinaceae > Pinus > Pinus albicaulis. The sequence goes on from CM076579.1 coordinate 535,953,135, forward strand.
TTAGTGTGTCACTTTGTTTGAATGAGCTTAATATTCAGTAAATGATCTGCATGTGTAGGTTGTTAGTTGTGTTTACTTTGGTATTTTCTGAATATAACTTGTATAATTTAATCAAGTAGGAGAAGTAGACCATGATACTACAATAGGATTTTTTCATTCAGAAAATTTCACATGGTATTTGAGCAATAGCAGATCAAGTTGAATCTCTAGCAAATTAGTTGAAGAATATTTTTTCTATAGGACAATTGTAGAAGCAGTAGAGATCTGGAACGGGTAGCTTGGCAACAAGAGGACGCAGACCTAGGAAGGGGTAGCGTTGTAGCTACAAAAGGCCATCAGGCTTACACAAAGCCTTCCCAGGCTAGTTTAAGGACTGTGTCACCCAATCTGGAGTGACGCAGTCCACTTCTGAGTAGCGCTGAGGCTATGCTGGGCTAGTCAGTGAGACGCAGTCCAGTCATTATTCCTGCTGCAGAGAAGTTTTTCTAAGATCCCAAAGCAGTGCTTTAGATCTTCAGCATTGCTGGTGTGGTGGAGATTTTTCCGATGCAGAATTTTTCCTAGCTAAGTTAACAAAGAGCGGGAGGAAGACAGTCACTCAGTAGATCTGAGCCAAACAGATTTGAGATTCGATCAGGAGGGTGATTGGAGAGTACTGTCTGATTGTGTTTGGGTGAATATTTTCAGGAGGGAAATTAGTTGTTAGAGGGAGAAACTACTATAGAGGGTATTCTAATCTCCAAGAAACCCAGATCCGACATTTTCTGTTGAGTATTGCAACGAGAAGAGGGAGAGAAGTATCTGTTATGCCAGATATGAGCAGATGGCACGATATGGACTGAGAGATCAGGATAGGTTGGACAACATGTCCAAATTTTTTATCTGGAGGGAAAAATCTTGTCAGTTCTGGATGAGTATGGTCTTAAAGATCATGCAAAGAAAGTTCTAGTTGTTCCAACCATTACTGATCCTCTAAAGAAGTACGAAAAAAATTAAGCGCAAACTAAGTGTTTGATCATGGACGGAGTCAAAGACAACCTCGTGCCTCATATTGTTGGAAATAATATGGAAAATTAGATGTGGGTAACATTGGACATGATGTATCGGGGAGGCTCTGTCCAAAGAAGGATGCTTCTAGAGAATCATATGCGATTGTTCCAGATGATGAATAGTGAGGAGATAGATCTATTCTTATTCAGACTTTAGAATATCTGGGATCAACTGATTGCCATGGGTTCAAATTTGGATGGGGGGCTCTTATTGAGGAATTCCATAAATGCAGTCTCAAAAGAATGGGAAACTTTTTTCCAAAGAATTTTTGGCAGGGCAACGTTAACATCATGGGCAGACATGTGGGCAATCCTTCGTCAGGAGGAAATAAGGAGAATCACCAAGAGGTAAATCAATGGAAATGAATCAAACAGAGTGAAGAAAGAAGAGGAGGATGATGTAGCCCTTGCATCAAAGGAAAGGAAGCATCAAGGGAAGAAGAAGAGGGACCTATCGAAGGTCCAATGCTTTAATTGTGGCAAACTTGGACACTTCACCAACACTTGTCCTAAGAAGAAGGACAAAGGATCTTCTAAATGCAAGGATGCAGCAGCAAAGGATGATGGCTCTGATGATGATGCAGTCACGAGTGCTCATGTGCCTCAAGACAAGAGGTGGGGTGACATGGATCTATAGAGAAACTACAGATCAGAGTGGCAGGATCCTTGAGTCATCCCTACTCTTGGATCACATACGAGCTACGTGAACCTTAAGACAGTAGCAAGATGAGTCAGGATATGGCTGCAGAAGGTCACAATGAAGCAGAGGGGAGAGATAAAGAGCTGAAGAGGGAGCAGCGTGATGAAGAGGTAGCAGTAGTGTGTGTTAGGATATTTCGACACATAGGAAATAGTTAAGAATAACTTAGTCTAGTGTAGAGTTAGGTAAAGTGTGTTTCTTTATCATGTACATTTGTAACTTATAATCCGATGGTCATGATTTGTAGTGATCCGACGATTATCTCTCACCTCAGTATTAACGGCACTTGATCCGTGGCTTAACACCCAATTGGTCCATGATCTCTATTTAAAGAGCATGGAGGGTCATTTGTCCGGTAACCGTTTATGAGAGAAACATATGTAACTTTTCTTTTATATTAATAAATTCCCTGAAGTGGTCGCGTTGGCTTAGGGCATGGACTGTTTCCCTCTTTGAGGGTTTTAACCACGTGATTATACTGGTGTACTGATTTGTGATCTGTTTGTGAGCGGTGACCTTTGGTTTTTGATCTACGAAACTTACCCTGTAAATTCCTACATGGTATCAGATCTATTTTAAGGGTCGCGTCCATTGTTGATCAAAATTCGAAGCCAGTTTGACTGCATGTGAATTTCGTTTTGTAGATCTATTATTTCTGAACATTTTTGGGCTTGGAGAACTACTTGGTTGTGTCTGTAGCATCTGTTATAGTGAGGAATGCCTTTCTTTTCATGCAAAAAGGTTTCCAATTACCCAAGTTATGTCAGTTTAGATCTAGAGGTATAAAGCATATATTTTGCAGTTATATTTGTTAATAGTTCTGCTTATTTCAGTTTTTTTTCTATTAAGGTTTTATTTATTTTCCGGATCTATACCTTCTTCTCTGTGTATGCTCTTTGTTGTGCGCTCCGTGCAATCTTGGCAAATCAGAAATAGGAAAAAGGGTTTCTTTTGCTACATATGTTCTTTCCCCGCGTCTTTGTGCGATCTCGGGAAATCAAAAATAGTGAAAAAAGTGATAGTTGTCGGTAAGGCTAACCGAGAATCTAACATTCTGCCGTAAGGCTTTGCATTTTGTTTTTTGTGTAGGAAAAGGCACGCACACCGAAGCATAATAATAATAATCCCCCTTCCTCCTTTCTAAAATAACATGATCCTTTTACTATCTCACTTGGTGAGGGGTTAGTTTATGAGAATAGAGGTCTTGGGTTGAAGTCTCCTTCTCAAGCTTCTTTTTTTAAAAAAAATTTGTTCAAAGGGGCAGATTTTTTTTTTAAAAAGCCGCATTTCATCCCATTCCCGTAACTATTCAGCATCTACGACTCAGATTTTTCAAAAGGCATAACTTCTTCATTCGGAAGCCATTTTTCAAGCCGTTTTTATTGAAACAACCTAATTTTTTTGAGTTATTTCCATTGGAGCAGTTATTTTCAACTTTTCTCGGCTTCATTTAAAAAATAAAAAATAAAAAATGGAAAGTGCATGCCCGATTATTCTTAATAGCACCAATTATTTCCAATGGCTACCTCACATGGTAGATATACTCAGAAGTAAAGGGCTTTATAGAATAGCCACAAGACAAGAAACTAAACCTTCCGATGATGATAAAGTTCCTAAATGGGAAAATAGACAAGATCAAGCACGAGGGTTGATAGGAATGTCTATTGCTCAAGATCTTTGATTTCACATCCTTGACATTGACACCCCTGATAAATCCCTAGAAAAGCTAAATAATGTTTTTGGCATTCAAAATAAAATCAGGGCCCACCAGCTTGAAAATGAGTTGGTTACTTTGGACCCTAATAATTTCTCCTCTATTGAAGACTTTTTGTCCAAATTCAAGACCCTTAGACTCCTTTTACAAGGGTGTAAGGTAAAAAAGGGAGATGGTAGCCTCATTTATCGCATTCTTGCTAAGCCTGGCCCTGCATACTATGTATTTGTTTCCACCTTCCATTCCACCAGAGAAGCCATCATTTCTTCAGGAACCACCTACAAGAATCCCTCTTTTGATGCCTTTTGTGATTCTTTGATAAGAGAACAAGAAAAACTTTTACACCATGGTCTTATCACTACTGGATTAAACGCTTCTAAGAAAGCCTTAGCAACCAAAAAACAACCATATCAAAAGAATCCCAAGAAGAAGTATCCTAAAAAATATGGTCCTAAACCAAACAAGGGCCCTAAGCAATTTCAGCCGCAAACTGAAAAATAAAATCACCAAAATAATAAGGCAAATCAAAACAAAGGGAAGAAGATAGATAAACATTGCAACTTTTGCAATCGGGATGGCCATATAAAGTCCAAATTTTTTAAGAATATGGAAGCCTTAGAAGTTGCAATGAAGAATCACAACATCAATTTGGAGCATTCTTCACCTTCATCTTCAGGCATGGCACTTTCTGCTTGTGGTTGCCAAGCATCAAGATCTGGTTATGCATTAAATGTATCTTCTTCTTCTCCTTCTCATGAGTGGCTCACTGATTCTGGAGCTTCTTACCGCATGGCTAAAAATATTAATGTTTTCTTCTTTAAATGATTGTAACACCAAACATATTTATGTTGGTGATGATATATCTCTTAGTGTTGTAGGATTTGGAACCATTCATCTAGATAATGGTCAGTTTAATGATGTACTATGTGTTCCTACCTTGTCATGCAACCTTCTATCTGTTTATTAGATAACTCATTCAGGTGAAGGGAAAATAGTAGAATTCTCACCTTATGATGTTGTAATCAAGGACCTCAAAGATCCTAAACATATTTTAGCTACTGGCACTGCTGATGATTCCACAAGGTTGTATAAGTTTGACAACTTTGGGTCATCATCTCTTCCCTCTGTTTTTGTTGCTCATAATGATGATGTGAGAAAACTTTGGCATGAGTGATTTGGTCACTTAAACTATCGCTCTCTTCAAACTCTATGTAAGGAAAATATGGTGACGGGCCTTCCTATGGTATCTTGCCGAGATGGTGTTTGCTCCAGATGTGTACTCGGAAAACATCATCGGGATAGTTTTGTCAAATGTGCCTTTTGGCATGCTTCAACCCCTTTGCAACTTGTGCACAATGATTTATGTGGTCCACTTCCTGTTGTTTCTTTCTCTGGTTGCAATTAATTCTTAACCTTCATTGATGATTTTTCCAGACACACTTGGGTATATTTCTTAAAACTCAAGAGTGAAGTTTTTAACATGTTCTTGGCCTTTAAGGCCTTTGTTGAGAAACAATCTAGACATCAAATTCTTAAGTTAAGATCAGACAATGGCGAAAAATATGTTAACGAAAAATTTATCAACTGCTGCACTGAGCATGACATTCAATTGCAACATACTATTCCATATACTCCACAAAAAAATGGTGTAGCTAAAAGGAAGAATTGCACCTTAAAATAAATGGCTAATTGTATGCTTCAATCTAAAGGACTTGGTCTCAATTTTTGGGTAGAAGCCATTAACTGTGAAAATTACATAGTAAATCACACTCCTACTAAGGTTTAAAGAATATAACTCCAGAATAAGCTTGGAGCTCAATCAAACCAGATGTAAGTCACTTTCGTGTTTTTGGAAGTGATGCTTTCCAGATGCGAAACATAAAGCCTTAGAACCTAAGAGTGAAAAATGTATTTTTGTTGGATATTCTGAAGATGTCAAAGGATATAGACTTCTTCAACCAAAATCCAAAAATATTATCATTAGAAGAGAAGTAAAGTTTGATGAAAATATATCGGCCTGCGAGCCTAGTTCGGCGAGGGTGCCACCTTTGGCCTGTGAGCCTAATTCAGCATATGTGCCACCTCTATCTCTCTCTTCTATTTTTAATAGCATTCCTTCTAGTTCATATGATGACAGCAAGGATGACAATCCTCCTCCAGATCGTGAAATCGTTCCTTATACTCCACTGCTTCCAAGATGGGTCCGCTCTACTCGGGATGCAGCAGGTTCTCTTGCAGGTGATCCTGCCGATCGATGACGTACACGTTCTCAGTTCGAAAGAGCTTCTTCCTTATTGGCTCAAGTTTCAGAAAAAATTGATCCAGAAACCTTTGAAGAAGCCTCTAGTCATCCAGATTGGGATGAAGCTATGAATGAAGAGTATCATTCCTTATTTGCAAACAATACTTGAGATCTTGTTCCTCTTCCAAAAGGAAGAAAAATTGTCAGATGCAGATGGGTTTACAAAAAAAAGTTTGGACCAGATGGAAAAGTGGATAGACATAAAGCTCGTCTTGTCGCTAAAGGTTTTTCACAAGTTGAAGGCATTGACTTTAGTGAAACCTTATCCCCTGTTGCCAAAATGAATTTTATCTGCCTTTTTCTTTCCCTTGTTTCCTCCTTTAAATGGGAAGTCCATCAGATGGATGTTAAATCTGCCTTCTTACATGGAGATTTGCATGAATAAATCTACATGGAAAAACCCCCTGGCTTTATCCAAAAATACTCCAGCCTTGTTTGTCGCCTTAGGAAGTCTCTCTACGGTCTCAAACAAGCTCCTTGGGATTGGTATGCCAAATGGATAGATTTATCTTAGATAATGGCTTTTCTAGGTGTCATTCTTACAACACTATATACACCAAGAAAGTGGGTAATTCCTTCACCATCCTTGTTCTTTATGTTGATGATCTTATCCTTACTGCTAGTGATCCAAACAATATAAACCATGTGAAGTCTAGCCTCAAAAAGAAGTTTTAAATGACAGACTTAGGAAACTTGCATTATTTCCTTGGTCTTCAAGTCTTGCAATCCAAGGAAGGCATTACCCTCTCTCAGTCCAAGTATGCTTGTGATCTTCTACACCACTTTCACATGGAAGACTATAAGTCAACCCCTTCTCCCTTTCAGTCTGGAGTCAAGCTTTCAGTCACTTGTACTACCCCTGAATTTGATGCTACCTTATACTATCAACTTGTTGGTAAACTTTTGTATCTAACCCATACCCGTCTTGACCTTTCCTTTGTCGTTGGTCTTGTCGCTCGGTTTATGCACCAACCTCATGAAAGTCACTGGAAAGCAACTAAAATAATACTTCGATATATTAGAGGTACATTTCAGTTCGGGATTCATTACGGTGCAGGAGCATCTCCCTTGTTGATTGGTTTCACTGATTTTGATTGGGCTGGTGACCTTGATGACCGGAAGTCCACTGCAAGAGATGTATTCACTCTTGTTTCAGGACCTATTACTTGGTATTGTAAGAAACAAAGTGCCATCTCCCTTTATTTAGCAGAATTAGAGTATCGTGGTGCAGTTTAAGCCAGCAAGGAAGCCATGTGGCTTCGTTAGACCCTATCTGAATTTGGTCTCCATTAGCAACATCCAACTACACTTTGGTGTGATAATCAGAGTGCCATTCAGCCATGTAAAGATCCAGTTCAACATCAGCGTATGAAACACATTGAACTCCACATACACTTCATCAGAAAGATAATTCATGATTGTGTTCTTGAAGTGCGGTATTTTCTGACCAATGATCAAGTAGCCGATATCTTTACTAAGGCTCTCACAAAAGCGAAGTTTACCAAACTTCGATCCATGCTTGGAGTTCAAGAAAGTTGTCATTAAGGGGGGATAGGCTCTAATGAATCCTTCCTTCTCCCATTGTGTCACTTTTGTAAATCCTTCAATCCTATTCCAATTTGTTCTTAAGGGGGGATGTTAGGATATTTCAACACATAGGAAATAGGCTCCTTTTGTGTTACCTTTTTAAATCCTTCAATCCTATCCCAAGTTTTTCTTAAGGGGGGATGTTAGGATATTCTGACACATAGGAAATAGTTAAGAATAACTTAGTCTAGTGTAGAGTTAGGTAAAGTGTGTTTCTTTATCATGTACATTTGTAACTTATAATCCGATGATCACGAGTTGTAGTGATCCGATGGTTATCTCTCACCTCGGTATTTACAACACTTGATCCGTGGCTTACTGCCCGATTGGTCCATGATCTCTATTTAAAGAGCATGGAGGGTCATTTTTCCAGTAACCATTTATGAGAGAAACATATGTAACTTTTCTTTTATATTAATAAATTCCTTGAAGTGGCTGCGTTGGCTTAGGGCATGGACTGTTTCCCTCTTTGAGGGTTTTAACCACGTGATTATACTGGTGTACTGATTTGTGATTTGTTTGTGAGCGGTGAACTTTGGTTTTTGATCTATGAAACTTACCCTGTAAATTCCTATAGTGTGGAGGTAGCAGTGCAGAGGCTTATGGTACTTCAACAGTGCAGAGAGGCAGTGCTCACGCAGTGCAGAGTTGTAGCAGTGAAGTGGCTTCAGGAGGGCAATGTAAATCAGCAGCCAAGGGAGCTTCAGTGATGGGATGAAACCTGACTTGTCTGTCAACGATTGGGTAGGAGTCCTTCAGTTTCTTACTTCTCGATAATTGAGTTGCAGTGCAGCAGTTAAAAGTGGTAGTGCTATGGGCAGCATGATGCAACAAGTTGAGAGGGAGCTGCAGTATATATGTGGCAGTGTCAGTGGAAATGACATGGGCAACAGTGCAGTGGATGGAGGGAAGTAGGCCAAGCATCAGCAGCAAAAAAATCAATACCAAGATCTTGTGATACATGGCATGGATATATTGAAAGAGCACACTCTGTGCTAAGAGGGAGTGTTGAAATTTTGCATAGTTGGGGTAGCATTGGGTGTGCTCTAGCCCTAAAATTTTGTGGAAGGCTAAGACACACTTGACCTCCAAAACCTAGAAAGTTTTAGGATAAATTTCATCGGGTGCTCAAGTTATTCAAAGAATTAATTATTTTAATGTATTTCCTAAGTCTAAACTTAGGAAAATTAAATAATTAAAGTGAATTAATTAACACATGTATTCAAATGTTCTAAGTGACACAGATCAAACCATATTTTAATCTCAGCCATTGATGAGTGTTTTAATCTCGGCCATTGATCTGTTCAATGAAAAGTATAAGAGAAAGGCTTGAGGGTCAGTTGGAGACACACACACAGATGCAGAGCTAAGAAACTGAGTTGGACTTCTAGGGAAAGGTTTTCTAAGAATTTTCGGAGGAGTTTTCTACAGCAAGGGGTAGTATTGGCTGAGGGGATGAGTTGATCCTAGAGCCAAGAGTCTGCTAGAGGTAGAGGAGAAAATATCAGGGATAGCGCAGAGGAGCAAGGGCAACAACAACAGTTGTGGAATGCAGAGGCTTCAGCCGCTATGCAGGCCCAGGAAGGGGCAACGCTGCAACTTCAGAGGGATTAAGAGTTACGTATAGGCCTCCAGAGATAGCATAAGGATGACATCACCCACTCTGGGGTTACACAGTCCCTCTCCGAGTAGCATAGAGGCACGCAGAGCCTAGCAGGGCTAACACTGGGGCTTCAGGGGCAGCGCTGGGGTTTCTAGGGTCAGATTCAGGCTGAGTCTTGTAAATATCGTTTGAGGGTGTGGATCAGTCAGAATTTTGGTCTCAGAATAGAAGGTTCGCTGAAAACCTATATTTTCTCTGTCGGGTGAACCCGATTTGGTGCCCAGATTCGTTGTACTCATAATCTACTTAATAAAAATAAACCTTCATATCTGCTACACCGTATTTCCTGCTTTGGGTTTTTCCGGGGACTTATGTCTAAAAATCAGTGTGTCACTTAGTTTGAATGAGTGCAATATTCAGTAAATTATTTGCATGTGTAGGTTTTTAGTTGTGTTTACTTCGGTAGTTTCTGAATATTATTTCTGAAGATAACTTGTATAATTTAATCAAGTAGGAGAAGTAAACCATGATACTAATAGTAGTATTTCTACATTAAGAAAATTTTACAGTCCCATCACATTTAATATTTCACTTTATAAATAAACAAACATTTTTCCCTTTTGTTTCAAACATGTTTGACATCATAAATAAATATTTCAAAAACCTATGCCTGGTTTTGATCGATGAAGCATCATTTATAGGTGCTAAAATGCTTTGTAATATACATAAAAGATATGTGAAATTTTTTATCGACTTATCATGGTATTTGGGAAGGTTGCATTATATTTTTTAGTGATTATTCCAAGTATAACCTGTTCATAATTTTTGGATTTTCAAATAGTTATCTTTGAAGGGTAAAACAATACTATAAAATTTGAAAAATTAATAATAAGTATTTTTTGACTTGTGTATTCAACTTAAATATGTGATAAAGAAATCAAAATTCTCCTTGAGATTCCCTTGAAATAAGTGACCCCTCTTTTCCATTCCCCTAAAAAAATATTTCTTGAGATTCGTTTTGGTTCCTACAAGGGGGGCATTCACCTTCCATCTTTGCAGGGAGTAATATTGTAATGCATCATTGGATATGGAACCTCTAATGATGAAATCCTCTTTTTTCTCTTTAGATAACTTTCTTGTTAGTCCTAATTATATAAATAACATTACTATTAGGAAGAGAAGAGGTTTTGAATTTAAGAATGTTTCTCACACAAACAACTCGGTATCTACTTTAGATGACAATTTTCTCATGGTAAAAGACATTCTGTCATTATATATGGTGGAATGTGAAAATGTATTACATGAATCCCAAAATCTTAGAGATATTTTCCCCATTGACATGGTGCCTCCATGAAAATCATGTCACTAAGTATTTGAGGCCTGGGTAGTGCCTCCAAGCGACTATCCCTTTGTAACCTAATCAAGTTGGAGAGGAAAAAATTCATCCTAATTTATGAGACCATGGTGCCACGATAAAGGGATTGGGATTTTTTCCTTAAGATTTTCTTAAGATGACGAGTATGTGCGAACAATGCCTCTAGTCTTTTTGGAGGCTTATCTACTCATTAGAGGAATTTTGAGGTCTAAAATGGGCCTCCTAAGGAAATTATAAAATAATAGTGGAAATAATAATAAAAAATTTGATTACATCATCAAAGTTTAGAGGGAAAAAAGAAAAAAAATTCTTTTTCAACTTGTATTTTCAACTTATCTCCCAAAGTTTTTACTCAAATTTCGAGAGGGAATACTCTTTGGATGAAAAATTTAATTCCTTATCCAAGGAGTACCCATGTTGCATACTTTCAATGGATCCCGCTACATGAAAAATTATAAATACATGGAAAATGTGATTGCAATAACGTTTTTTCATGTATTTCTGATTTTTTTTGTAGCAGGGTCCATCAAAAGTATGCAACATGGGTACTCCTTGGATGAGAAATTAAATTTTTCATCCAACGAGTAATCCCGCTCGAAATTTGAGTAAAAACTTTGGGAGATAACTTGAAAATACGAGTTGAAAAAGTAGTTTTATTATTTTATTATCTTTTAATATTTTTACCCTTTTACTTGAAAATTGGTGAATCATCCCCCATGGTTGACATCATCATCTTGAATCCTATTGGTTCTTATAAAGTTAATTTTTGTTGTACATTTTTCTTAGGAGGCCCATTTTAGACCACAAAATTCCCCTAATGTTATGGGATCCATAATTCATTAATTTCAAGGCTTTCAAATATTTTGTAGGGATTCTTACTGGTTTTGTCAGGGGTTCCATTCCAGACCTCCATGTACTTAATACATATGCTCCATATTCATTCAGACTCGAGTTCTGGAACATTTTGGAATCTTGTAGCATTTTAAATATCAATACTCTTATCTTAGCAGTGGATCTTAATTTAACCATTTATGTAGCTAAGATATGGGGTTCAAAATGCAGATTAGATCAAATTGGGGATTTCCTCAAAGCTATTTTTTGGAAATATTCTCTTGTTGACATTATTCTCGATCCTATTATGCCTACATGGAGTAACAAGCACATTGGTACAGATGGAATTGCTAAGCGCCTTGATCATTTCCCGGTCCGTGATAGCTTGATGCAATGTATTGGTTCCGTGCGAACATGGGTATCCTTCTCTACCTTATCAAATAATCATATGATTATCCTACAATGGAAAGGTGATTAATATTGGAGGGGTATACCTTTTAAGTTAAATCATGCAGGGATATTGGAAAATGAATTTGATTCATTAGTCTAGGATACATGGGTGCAATCATCTTATAATATAGAGATCCCAGATATGGAAAATTTTCGCAAGACTAAATTATTTGAAGAAGGTGGTTAGAAAATGGGAGCGATATAAAAATAAGTGTCATATGAAATAATTGTTACACATTGAAAAATAAAAAGGCATTATTAGACCCTTTCGGGTCGGGATTCTTTTCAAAAGCACTAAAAGTGGAAGCCGTGGAGCTCAAAGCTCAAAACTCAAAATATTAAGGTTTCAAGAGGAAACATGGAAGCTTAAAAGTCACATGATATGGATTTCCAGGGGAGACAATAATACAAAATTATTATGTAATGTTTCCTATACAAAGAGAAGGCAGAAGTCCATTTGGGGCTTTTTGTATGGAGAGGGAAGACATCTGAATTCACAATCAAATATACATAATGAAGATATAAAATATTTCAACAATCAATTCTAAGCTAGGAGTGATGTGTACATTGGAACGATATGGAATACATTCAGTTATTTCCAAAAATGTTTAATGAGGAGGAATGTTATCACATTGGAAGGCCCATTACTTCTGACGAATTTTCTACCATTCTTAAATCAATGACCAGGGATAAAAGTTTAGGCCCCGATGACTGGATAGTTGAGTTATGTTAGAAAATTATATATTACATAGCAATGGAACAAATAAAATATGTGGAAACAAAAACACAGAAAACATATAAACAAGAAAGACACAAATATATGTGGTTAACCCAACTTGGGCTACGTCCACGAAAACAACCAATACTTCCTTTATATTATCCAGCAAAAATGAAGAGAAACAACCTACACCAGATTCGCTGTAGTATCCTCTTCTCTCTCACACAGTCCCCCTTTATATTTCTTGCTCAGAGTATACACACCATACCTAGATGCAATACAATACCCTCATACAATAGAGGGGTTTCCTTCTAGGGGAAAAAACCTTAAATTAAACATAACTTCTACTGTCAGATCATCCGCCAAATGAATGGCCCAGATTGACTACAAAATTATAATACAAGATAATTTTACATATGTTTTTAGCTTCAGGGGCGATGCCCCCAAAACCCCCCGCCAGGGTGGGGCTCCAAAAGGTCATTGTCGCCCCCCCTGGGCCCCCTTGATAGTGATTAAAAAATAGGCGGTATTGCAGCCTGGTTAAGAACAAGGGTCCAATGCGGTGATACATCTAAAGAAAATAAGATAATTAAGCTTCACACCCAACACGTTATTCCTTCATTTTCTGGAAATTAAGGGCCTTGATATTCTTTCTGTGGTAGACGAAGTGAGGACAACATTTTATATATATGACACGTTAAACACAAATTTTATTGTCGTCATTCCCAAAGTGAAAAAAATCCACTTCTATTTAGAATATAGACCCATTTCACTATGAAAATTTTCATATAAGCTGATTTCTAAGATTATTGCAACTCAGATCAAATATGCTCTGTCTAAATTCTTTTCTCCCGAGAAATTTGGGTTTTTGGCCAATAGGAAGATATAATATGCAGTGGAAATTGCATAAGAATGTTTACATAATATGCTTGGCTGTGTCAACCTTCAATCAAGGTAACTATTTCAAACCATTTATAGCTAGAAGTTAACCCTTCTAGCATGAGAGGGCTCTCTCAAGAAATACTGGATAATGCTCTGAATAAGCTCAATTATAGATGGATAACTCTGGATATTTGTATGATTTTGCAGGTGAAAGAAAGTATGATAATCACCACCATTAGGTATGGGTTTAGTTAAAATAAAAATTTAACCAAAGACAAACTTTGTTTTGTGGAAACTGAGGCATTCAATCACAACAAATTTGAAGGAAGTTGGAGAAAAACTACATTGAATTGCAAGTAGTCAAACAAGCTATGAAATTTGATAATATAAAACATGAATGGATGTGTTATCACTATGTAATTTCAAGGCTGAAGAGAAAACCTCTTAGGTAACATCAAAACCACTTTGGAAGCTGGGATCTAGCCCTGCCAGCTTCAGAGAGGGATCTCTCTGTAAAATTTAGATTTGTTTTCTTGAAATTTTTAGGCTAGTTAATGGGCTCAGAGTTTGGTTCTAACAACAAGGGCAGTCCATTGGGAAATAGATTCAAAGAGGCTTGGGGTGATCAATTTGCAGAAGCATCAAGCTTGAGTGAAACATGGCAAGCTAGTTTGCACTACTTTGGATATTTTACGGTTTTAAATGAATTATGGAAGTGAAAGAAATATGGAAAGAAATTAAGTATTTTTCAATATGACCTCAGTAGAAAACATGTAAATTGCAAACATCCAGAATAAGGTGTTCTAATTAACATATCATATTCATCACAGTTTTTGTTATACAATTAATATTTTCAGATTTATAGAGAAAGAAAAACAATGGATAAACACTTTAACAGAAGAAAAACATCACCATTTCATACACCACATGAATCCTGAAATAGATGGTATTGTATTACTTGCAAAGGGTCACTTGAACTCAGTGAACAACTTTACAATGAATGGTAGTCTTCCTTATTACAAATCCCAACCTCTGTTACTTCAAATGATGAAGTATTTATACAAATTATAAACTAAAATATCTTGAAAAATATCAAGATTTATTACAAATATCTCTAACTATGTTTTACACAAATAGAACTGAAATACTGGACATTAAAAACTAATGAATCTACTTGGCACTATATTTGTGGATTGTTGGTGGTGACTGGCCCTTCAAATGTGCAATGATGTTGCTTTGCTGGCAGAAATGCTTTGTTGTCTCTCTATTTCATTGTATTTTGTTTATGACTGTAATTGGCTTTTATCATTTCATTATTGTCAAAATATATTTTGGAAAAATATAAATATATTTTTCCAAAATATTTTGATTAAACATTTGAATGAAATTCATAATTGAAATTTCAACACATTTATTTATAAAATCATCAAATCCATGTGTTGTTTTCCCTTTCATCTTCCTCTATAAATTCACCTCTAAATTCCTTTTACCCCTGTAGAAGATGTGGATAAATTTCCAAACCATGTGTTGTTCTAAAAAACCATGGGTTGTTATTTCTTTGTAAATCCATGGCTAGTAAAATATTTCGATTTTGAATTTTATCCCTGTGAAAAGAAAAATGTATTTCTTCTCTGTAAAAACTCGTTTTTACTTTTCCTTATATATGTGAAAATTGGTTTTTACTTTTCCTTATATCTGTAAAACTCGTTTACATGTTTTTCCTCACCTGTACATAAATATATGATTGCAAAATATTCATTGTACTTTCTCTTGTAATTTTCCTGCATCGGTGAATATACCATTTCACCTGTAGCTGTAAAATCATTTTAGCTTGTGAATTCCATTTTACCTATAATTGTAAAGTCATTTTATCTTGTGATTTCATTTCATGCATTTAGCCTTCCATTCGTGAATTATTTTAAAATATCATTCTGTAGCTGTAAAATCATTTTAGCTTGTGATTTCATTTCATGCATTTAGCCTTCCCATAAGCATAACATTTTGAAATTACATTCCCCACATTTTATAAAAGTAAACAATGTAGTTAATGGTTTTTGGAGGGCGTAGGTAGTAAGAGGTATTGTGATGGGGTGTGAAATGACAGGAGGGTGACAGATGGTAAAAGGTGGTAACATTTAAAACAAATTTTTAGACCCACTCCCCTTAGTTAAATGTCAGAGGGGCTTGAGGGTTTGAATCATATTCATAACCCTTGATTTATTTATTTAGGGATCTCGAGGCATGGTAAAAACACTAGAATTTAAAATTTAGTGCCTGGTGGGTCATAGGGTTTGAATTTTTGACTTATGACTTGTGAGGCATGATAAATATGTTTCCAATGTTTTAGAATTTGTATTTATTTATTTATTTTTGAATTAATTTTAATAATCCAAAATAAATAATTTCTCTTGTTATGATGTTCTTAGGAGTAGACTTCAAGTTTCTAGATGTTGTGATCTAGAAGTCTGTTTAACGCACTAGATATACCGTTGGAAATATGTCTCTGAGCACTTTGTGATGGGAACACCTGCAACATGATCTGATCCAACCATTCCTGTAAAAAATCTCTTTGATATTCATACTTTTATTCTCCTTGGAAACAATTTTAAGGATGAAATATTATTTACAACATCTCAAACATAATAATCATCAGTGATCCTCTAAAAATTATAGGACCCTAATAGGATGGAATAAAACCAAAAATGAATCTCAGGTTAAAAAGAGTCAAATAATTACAAATATATAGAGAAACATCTCCATTTTCCATTAATTACAAAATTTTCCACCTAGGGCCAAATCCAATTATCATGCAAAGAAACCTTATCCTATTTTATTTACAAAATAAATTGAGATTTTTAAGGGATTTTATGTTTTGATACAATCTAAATTCAAATAGTATTCTACCAATTTATAAGCCTTCAAAAATTATGTTATTGAACTTTATAGAATTGAACCAAATGCAAAGTCTGTTGATTTTGTTGATGTACTGCTGCCACGTGGATGTGCTGACATAGTTGATTTTGTTGACTTGTGTCCTTGGAAAATAGGATTTCCCCTTGTTTGATGATGTGGATATCCCTGTGACCCGTAACTGATCTGATTTCGCTATTCTCTGATGACAAACCAAAATTTATAGCATAGAAAAAGTGACTTGACAATTTCGTAGCAAAATTTAGTAGCAAGTTACAAAAACATTCCTCCGGTACTTTTCTGATCTTCCTATAAGTTTTGAAGTATACTTTATGAATTTTAACTAAATTCATAGCATTATAACTCCATCTGAAAATTTCACTTTTGTTTTCATCAATGATATGCTACAATAGTTTCATAACATATTCTCAACTTAACTATGGGGAGTTGATACGAAAGTTTGAATTCTCTAATTTTTTTATTTCTTATGACTTTTTTTCCTTCTTATTACTCCTTATAGTCTTTCTAACCATGTTTATTGCCAAAAATATAAATTTAGCATAGTATAAACAAAAATGTGAGAAATTTACCATACTCAAAAGGCGTTTGCTGCTTCAGCTAAAAGCTTAAGATTTATTTTTGAGAGTTTACTTTTGATCAAATATACTTGAGTTTCCAATACTATGACTTGTTTTTGCAACTTCTTTCTCTATGCATATAGCCATATGTTCATTTTGTACATATGCTTTAACCTCCCATGCAATGGTAGAGTCCTCTTCACCCTCCTTCTAGCTTTTTTTGGAAAAAACGCAGACATCCAACGCTGGAAAATGGATGGCTGAAAACATGGTATTCTTCCAAAATATTCATGTTAGTGGGTTCATAGCATACCACAAAGCCTCCTTTTTATTGTTTCTTTTTCACCATTGCTACAACATGTGATAAGCTCCTTCTTGCCACCTGCAATTTTACCAAAGGATAGCTAGACCTCTCTGTGACAATGAAGCTAACTCTAAAAGGAAAATGATAGAAAATGTGCTTTGTGGTGTGAACATTTGGTGATAATAAATAAGAAGGTGAACTATGACACATAATCGTAATCCTTCGAGACTCTGACCCACGACTTTAAATAATTTAACCATTTTCAGCAGTAGTATGGTTTCGTAGCGAAACAGGTGGTACATAAGTGAACTTGCTATGAATTTCAACAAAAGTGGCTAAATGATAATCATAAACTAATGAGACCGACACAAATGATGATTTGAATTTTGACTTATACTTTGGACTCCACTTAGACTCATGTTGAATCTACACACTGATTAGGTGACCAAATCGACACTTTGTACATTTATTTATTTTTTTAGAAAATTTAACAACATTACTAATTTGAAAAAATTAACTCCAAACTATCTCTAGGTGTTATCAAAGATAACAGTGGCTCTAATGGGGATGTCATCCTCCCTATGAGGGGCCAAAGAAAAAAGTGCAAATTAGTAGCCTGTCCATTGGGTTGATGATCTAGATTTATGCAGGAATGCAACATAATACACATATAACCATAAATAGAAAAATGTTGTGTAAATAAAAATTCATTTCATTAATATCAAAGAAGTGAAATTTGTTTATAGACAGAATGGATATAAACTAGCTAGGGCGTTGATATCTTATCTTTGAGAAGAGATGTGGTGGCTACAGAACTCTGAACTCTGTGCTACAATGAGGCTCGAAGGCCTATATATTATTGAGAAACAATGGAAAACCATAAACATCCAAAAACCTAACCCTAGGAGATGAAACACTAGAATATGGGCCTCTTCGGGGTAAATTGGTACATCAATTTCCCAGGGTCGTAACTTTGGCATAATATCTTCATTTGACGCACATGATACATCATTAGAAATATCTATTCAAGGAATACAACTGCTAACAATGAATATCAAGTCCAAAAAAGACTCTTATTAGTAGAAGGTTTGGTGCCCAAAAAACATCGTTTAGGGCCTCAAAACGGCTCCATAAGTGTAGGACTAGAAAAACTGCTAGAAATAGTAAATTGTGCTATAAATAAGGAAATTGAAAAACTGAAAGAAAAAATGGTGGGGCCCCAAGTGGAATAGGTGGGTGGCCACCAATATTCACCTGGATCATTCCTCCCCCATTAGGAATAAATGGTCCCCATTGTGTTGAGTTCCTCCATGAGATGAGGAGGCTTCTGCTGAACTTGGTCCTTGGTGCACCACTTGCCTTGGTGCAAGAGTTGGCCAGCTTTGACAACCCAATATAGTTGGATCTTCTGCTAGTGATTGTTCTTGATTTTCACGTCCATGATACAATCTATGGTGCCCTGTTCCATGTAGTTTTGGTTTAACTCTATTGGTGTGAGTTGTTCTGCAATGTTAGAGGTGTCCAATAGAGGTGGGAAATAGGGCCGAAGGTGATCCATATTGAATACTGGGTGCAAACCAAGGAATGGTGGAATACTGAGCTCGAAGGCAATGTTCCCTACATCCTTGGTGATGGTGTACGACCCATATTGGAGTGGGCGAAGCTTGTGGTGGGGTCCAGTGTGGCGCTCCTTCTGCAAATGTAGCCACACTTTGTCACCCACCTAGAAGTGGTGTGGCACCTGATGTTGATAATATCATTGCTTGTACTTAGCATTGGATCTGTCCAATATGTCACGAACCTGCTGGTGGATATGATAAATGTGCTCAATGAAGTTGTTTGCTTTGTCAGCTTCAGACTGGATATGAGCCAAATCGGCCTGAGTGGCCACAAATGGCATGGCTACGCCAAAGGGACATAATGGCTGGAACCCCATGCCTACATGAAAGGGGTTGTGGCCAGTTGAGCTATGTAGAGCTCTATTATAACTATGTTGTACATAGGGAAGGCTCTCATCCCATGTGTGTGGATGTTTTGAATTGTACATGCGCATAATGTGTATAGTCATCCTGTTGATGACCTCTACCTGGACATCAGTTTGGGGATGGAAAGTTGTGGACTTGGTGAGCTTGGTTTCCAGAATTAACCAGAGATTAGACCAAAATGTTCTGAGGAACCTGTTGTCCTGATCTGAGATGATAAATTGTGGGATCCCAAATTGCACCCACACTTGTTCAAAGAAGAGTTTACCAATGGCTTCTGCTGTGATATTCTTCTTGCAGGTTGACATAAAGGCCATCTTTGAGAATATTTCGACAACCACAAAAACACAGTCATTTCCATGCTTAGTACAAGGAAGGGCCGACATTTAATCCATGGAGATGGATTCCCAAGGTTGAATAAGGGTAGGTATCAGAGTATAGAGGCCTTGATTCTTCATGGTTGGTTTGGAAATGGAGCAAGAAGTGTAGGATCTGATTTACTTCCTAACATCCTATCGAAGGTTTCGGCCAATAGAAATACTTCTGCAGTACTACCACTGTTTTCTCGACCCCAAAATTCCCTGTGACTCGACTGTAGTGTGCTTCCTAAATCATCTATGAAAGTTCTCTTGAAGGAACAGAAAGGTGTCCCAGGTGACATAGCAGTGCATCCTGGAGGTGAAAATTTGGAACTTGCATACCCTCCAAGAGTGTCTTGTATGTGTGGCAAAATTCCAGATCACTCTTGTAGATAGGCGACCAATCAGAAGTCTTGTGCCGACAAGAGTTAAGAACGGTATATAGCACCATAATTAGTGATTGGCTGATGCAGTCTGCAACGTTATTAGTGTTTCCCTTATTATACTTGATGTTCAAATGAAATTGTTGTAGATATGTGGACCACTTCTGATGGCAATCGTTCTGCAACTTCCCTTATGTCTATATGAACTACAAGGGTCGGTGGTCTGTGTGGATGACCGTTTCCTTCCCCAAAATGTAATGCTTCCATTGGTGGCACACTTGCACAATGGAATAATTTTTTTTGTCATAAGTGGGATACATGTGGACTATGTCAAAAGTGATATGAGAGAATACGAGATAATCCCAACAAGAACCTGCGATAGAAATTAGAAAGACCCAGAAAGTTGCGAAGCTCTGTTAGAGTGGTTGGGGCCAACCAATCCCAAATTACTTGGATCTTGGTTAGATCACATGCATTCCCCGTTCATCAATAATTTATCCCAGATACTAAACCTGGTTCACGTGAAAAGTGCACTTCTCCAAATTGGCACACAACTTGTGTTGCCATAGTGTTTGGAGGACCTGTCGGATGTGGTGGAGGTGCTCTTCCCAAGTTTGGTTGAAGATCAGGATTTCATCCAAGTACACTATTACAAACGAGTTGGTGAATGGCCGCAAATATGTCTTCCATAAATCTCATGAAGGTTGCAGGAGAATTCGTCATCCCGAAAGGCATGACCAACCATTCGAAAAGGCCCTCCTTGGCTTTGAAGGCAGTCTTCCACACATCGGAGGGTTTGATTGGTACCTGGTGATACCCAGACTTCAAGTCGGTCTTGCTAAAATATTTTCCCCTTTGAGTTGATCCAAAAGGTCATCAATCTATAGGATTGGGTACCTATTCTGGATAGTGATCTTGTTCAACGCCTAATATTCAATACAGAGTATCCAAGTCCCATCCTTCTTCTGCACCAAAGTGATTAAGCTCCCATAGGGTGATGGAATCGGCCGAATGTGACCTTTCTGCAGCAGAGCCTGAATCTGCCTCTTGATTTCATCATTCTCTAGAGTAAAGCACCGATATATTATTCCATTGGGCAACGTCGCACCTGGGGTCAGATCGATAGGGTGCTTGAACTGACAGTGCAAAGGCACCCCTGTGGGTGAGGTGAAGATGTCCCCGTACTCCTCCATGACCTTGTCAATTTTTTGTTGTCGTGCGGAGGAGCCTTGTCTGGAGGTTTGGGCACAATCTTCTTCTTGCCTTGGGAGCAGATCATCAGGAAAAAAAATTCCCAGTTCTGGAAATGAGCTTACTTCATTATTTTGGAGTAACAAAAGTGATAGCCGCAGGTGGTGGTACCTCTAGTATCCTGTACAACTTATTGCTCAAAGTAATAATAACAGCGCGAGTCCGAAACTCATAAATAGAATGTCGCTTGCACAAGTATGGTTGGCCTAATAATACATCATAAACATCAAGAGGATAAATGTCACATAATACCTCATTTGTGAAGGGCTTGATGTTGTAGGGAAGGTGACACTGCTTGTTGACGCAGAGATCTCGTCCTTAGTGAAGCCACCAAATGGTGTACGGTTGTGGGTGTGCTATGGTTATCAAGCCCAAATGCTTCATGAACTCTACTAAAATGAGGCTCTTTTGGATCCCACTATTGATAATGAACTGTAGCGGGGAACCATTTACCCACATATGAGAGTGGAAGAGACACTCCTCCTCCTATGGATCTTCTGGTTCCTCATTCTAGATCTTTGCAGTGGCAACGGTGGCATTGGGCTCCACATCACTAATCTTATTCCCTTTTTCATTCCCTTTGTTGGGTTATGATTCAGATTCAGAGCATGCATCTAATTTAGAATCCCTCATCTTGGCCACCAGTGACTGCTTGGACCAAAACTCACTTGTGTTGTGAGTGGAGCTCTTATGGAACTCACACCACTTTCTTTTGTTCTTATTCGGCTTCATGGTGTTGTTATTTTCTTGCGACTTTGGCAGGTTATCTTGGGCTACCATTCCTTGGATTTTTCCTTTTTTCTGTTGTTTGGGGGCACCTTTCCCTTGCTTTTGAGTCACAGATCCAAAGTCTCGCTTCTTTTGTTTGAATTTATGCTCAATCTTGGCAGCATACTGGTATGTCGTACCAGGCGAGGAGATGTCGAGGAAATACATTTCCTCCTAAATGTATATGTGTAGAAAAATGTGGTACTTCAGCACCAAATGTTTCTCTGAATCTTTGACACCCAACTTTGTGCATAGGGTATGGAATAGATTCGCCAGCTCATGCACATCTTGATCCCTTTGCTGTCGTAGTGTAGTCCATTATATGTACGTGTCCTCATAGCTCCCCACTGTATAATATTGTTCCTTGATGGAATCTCGAAAATAAATCCAAGTGGGTACAACAGATAATAGAGAGGGTTCCCCCTCGTCCCTTTTCTCACAATAGGTTCCCCCCAATCCTTGACATGGGGGGTAGCTTTGAGGAGTGCAAAAATAATACTCTCTTGGTCGGAAAAGTCACGAACTGGTAAATATCCTTCTAATAGATTCAACCATCTATCTACAGCATTTTTATCTATTTATCCCTCAAATATGGTAATTTCAAAGTTTACTTGTACCTTAAAAGGAGTTGCGCCTCTAGAGTGATTGTTGGATGCAGATGTGCCGCTAGTGGGCAGTCGTTGAAGGATCTGGGAAAATTTATCCATCATCGCATTTCTTCATTTTTCAAGGGCCTCCTCGAGAAATATTTCGATAGGATTTCTTTCTTTGTCATCTTTCTTTTCATCCCCCATGGGCAGCCGTCAGGGTTTGCAAGGCTAATCTTGCAAAGGTTCAACTAGATTGAGCCCTAACTCCTTATACCCCGACCTCGTTGGGGACATGCAAATAAGGATCGAGAAAAAGCAGACCGCTCTGAATCCACTGATCCAAATTTATGTAGGAACATAAAAGAATACACATATAACCATAAATATAAAAATTCAATGGAAATAACACTTCATTTCATTAATATCAAATAGCTGAAATTTGTTTACAGACAGAATGGAGATAAACTAGCTAGGGCGCTGGTAGCTTATCTATGAGAATATATGTGGTGGCTACAGGCCTCTGAACTCTGTGTTACAATGAGGCTCAAAGGCATATATATTATTGAGAAATAATGGAAAACCCTAAACATCCAAAAACCTAACCGTTAGGAGATGAAACACTAGAATATGAGCCTTGTCGGGGTAAATTGGTACATCAATTTCATGGGGTCGTAACTTTGGCATACTATCTTCGTTTGACGCACATGATACATCGTTAGAAAGCTATATCTGAGGACTACAACAACTAATTATATATATGAATTTTTAAATGAACTCATATTCATTGGAGGTTTGATTCCAAAAAAACGTTGTTTAGGGCCTCAAAACGGCTCGAGAAGTTTAGGACCTGAAAAACTGCTAAAAATAGTAAACTATGCTATAATTAAGGAAACTGAAAAACTGAAAGAAATAATGGTGGGCCTACAAGTGGAATAGATGGGTGGCCACCAATATCCAGTTGGATCAGTTGATCCTTTTTTTGAAAACTGAACAATAATTGAAAAAATCCTGTTGTTGAAACTATCACACTGAAATATGAACACTAAAAACACCACTGCAATACGAAAACTTAACAAACCAAACTACTCACTGCTGAAAAAGAAATTCTCAAAATGATGAGATTATTTGCACACCAACCTATTCTAGCAGTTGAAAAATAATAATTTCTCAATCAAGTGAAATCAAAGTGCTAATGTAACCAATAAAGAAAATGCCTACTTGATTGATTGTCACAACCATCTTCTTTAAAAAAAAAAGAAAATTTAATTTTTGACATCCAAAAACATTTTTGAAACATACCTCCATCATCAATGAATGCTGCAACATCTACCTTCATTACTGTTTGTAACAAATTTACCATCGGATCCAAAAAATCATGAACAATTAGCTCTTGTTGATTTGGAGGAATCAAGAAACGTTCTTCTATTGCAATTGATTCCTCTTCATGATGAATTTAAGGAAGGGTGTGCTCTTTGTCTTCAAAAAAATATGAACATATAGATGGAAAAGTTTCCTCTTGAAACAAAAATTCAAGAAATGAAATATTTTAGGAGAAATCTGAATTATATTGATCATCAATGTCTTGGTCCCTTGAACGCTATTGAATATCTTCATATGATACAAGGGAATGAGCTTGATATTTATCAATTGATTTTTGATCATTATTATCTTCCGTCAAGGAAGAAATTGTTTGCTAGAAATTTCCCTAAATTGGATGGCAACCATGTTCTAATTTTTCTTCACGCTGTTGGAAAGGAATTTCAAGCAAAACCTCTCGAATTTCCTCATCCATTAACTCCTCACTGCCATAAAAACCTTTATAATTTGAATGAATATCACAAAATGTTTACAACAATCTTTAATCAGCAGTAAATATGGATATGATTCTTTAAACTTTTCAAAAAACACCATACAAAAATCATCAAGGGAATACAAACTCTTAGGTGGTAAACTTTCATACGAGGATATTTCTTTTCCCTCCAAATTTTCCATATACATCTTCATCAGGAAGTCTTCAAGAAAATGAATTTTCATCCCATGTACATGCATGTGAAACTTGACCAAGTGAAGAGAAGCATTATTTCATTCCTAATCTCGGAATATGGGAAAATATTTTTGTCAATATACATAAGGTATGTGATTTGGAAAACCTAGAATATGAGCATGATTCATAGGAGACTACCTTGCAGATATGGAATCCATATTGAACTAGTGAAGTTTCCACTTCAGTGACAAATGGAGTTCTTTGAATATGCCTGAAACTGATTGGAGTCGTCAGGTGAAAGGTTCAACCTATATATGTGTATGACTGTTGTCCACCATCAGCAATCAGATATGAACTATGATTATCTTTCCCAGTGAATATGATCATGTTCTCTCCCAAAAGACACACCAAAATGTTATCACTTTATATGACATGTTGAGTTGTGTCAACCTTCAATCAAGAGTAACTATTTCAAGCACTTATGGCTAGAAAGTTTCCCTTCTAGCATGAGAGGGATCTCTCAAGAAATACTAGATAATGCTTTGAATAAGCTCAATTATAAATGGCTAACTCTGGATCTTTGTATGATTTTGTAGGTGAAAGAAAGTGTGATAATCACCACCATTGGGCATGGAGTCAGTTAAAAGAAAACTTTTATCATGTACAAACTTTGTTTTGTGGAAACTAACGCACTTTTGGTTTAACTAATGTGAAGTGGAAATTTACATTCAATCACAACAAATTTGAAGGGAGTTGGTGGAACATTGCATTGAATTCCAAGTAATCAAACAAGCTATGAAAGCTGATAATATAAAACATGAATGGATGGAATGAAACCAAAAATGGATCTCAGGTTAAAAATAGAGTTTTGTTGCAAAATATATTAACTGGATAAAAATGTACAAAATGTGGTCTTTCTCATATCCTCGATTCTTCTCTGGTTTTCAGAGTCAAACAATTACAAATATATAGAGAAAAATCTCCATTTTCCATTAATTACAAAATCTTCCACCTAGGGCTAGATCCGATTATCATGCTAAGAGACCTTACCTTATTTGATTTACAAAATATATTGATATTTTTTAGTGATTTTTTGTTTTGATACTTTCTGAATTCAAATAGGATTCTATCAATTTATGAGCCTTCAAAAATTATGTTGCTGAACTTTATTGAATTGAACCAAATGCTAAGTCTGTTGAATTTGCCGATGTACTTCTGCCACGTGGATGTGCTGACATGGTTGAATTTGCTGACTTGTGTTCCTGGAAAATAGGATTTCTCCTTGTCTGATGATGTGGATACCCTGTGTGGGCGAATTAATGTCTTTTGTGTGTATCACTTTTGAACACTTATTCCACCCATTTCTAACATTCTTCATCACGTCATTTATTATAATTTATTATTTAAATCCATTTTATGATGATTTATGCTTCTATGAATGAATGTTATTTATTCTCCTTTATTTCTAATAAATTGATGATTATGAATTATTTTATCAATGATAGTTTTAATAAATTGGTTATAACATTATTCACCATTTTTAGCCTCCAAGATAATTTCCAGATTGAAGATTTGATCATTAAAAGTGCCAACTCAGAAATGCACTGGAATAAGGAGTGACAGTTTTGCGGTTGAGATTCTGAGCAAATGAAAACGAATCTGGAAAATCCGGAACATGGGTTTTGTTCAGAACGGACCCAATTAACTTTGGAAAAGAACGGTTTGTCCAAATTCGGCTTATACTGAGAGAAACACAGGGTTATTTGAGCACGATTTTCCCGGTCTGTGGTTATGACAATCCTCCAAATCTAAGTTGCTGAAAGCCAAATTAACCTTGTTCTTGTTTTATCGGTGATTTAGAAACAATCCAATTTGTAATGTAATCATGTTGTACTTGTCTTTATTGTCTTTGTTTGTAACTTCTCTAAGTCTCCTCTATTTAAGTGAAAAGCAAGATCGAGAATGTGAATGATTGCGGATGGAGGAGCTTTTCTTGACATAATTTGCGGTGTGCTCGGCTCTTGTTAAGAGAGTGTGAGCTGTTTGTAAACATTATTAATCCCTGATTAATAAAGGAGTTCACTGTTGTTCCATTTCTCAAGCGCTGGAGTAAAGCACAACAACGCTTCACCGGTGGTTGAGGGCCCGGCCCTGGTGGAGCGATCTGTTGTTTGTATTTCTATTAGTTTATTTCTGTTGTGTGAAGTTCGTTTATTACAATTAAAGAATTGAGTTATTGCTAATTGGATCAAATACAGAGTCATTGTTATTCCATTCTTTACACGAAGCATGATTCATGATTCAATTGTTATAAAATGTTGTTTTTCTGTATCTAATTCCAGTTGTTATTCCTTTTGTTTATGAATTACGATAGTTGATTGTTGCGTGGTTGTCGACAGGATTAAAGAGTAGAAATCTAGTTTGCTTGGTTATGAATTGAATTCACTGTTTATTTTACGCTGCTATTCAATTCCTGTTCATTGCTTTTAGATTGATGTTCCTTTCCAGTTTACGTTTTAGATTTCATTTCCTTTGAGTTGTTTTCACTTGCTTTGAGATCTCTAAACTGTAGAGGGCAGAGCTAATCATTCCAGGTCCCCAGATTTGGTCATCTCACATCGATTTCTAGGGGAAAGAGTTATTACTACTGCATCCCTAATCGGTGTCTAGCAAGGTTGCTGTAGTGTAGTCTTTACATTTCTGTCATTTGTAATTAGATTTCTTTTCAAGCAGATTTCTTTTCAAGCATTTATTATTTCTGCATTTGTATTTCTATACTACATCTTCACAAACATTACTCTTGAGTAAATAGCCGCCTCGAGGTAATTTGCCTCTTGAAACAAAAAGTACGTAATTGTTTTCCAATCAATCGCATCATTTTCGGCTAGAATACTGTCAGAAAAACATCTTTTTGGCATATTGTCATTCTTTTTCTTTTTCATAACTTATCATCAATCCAAAGCATCCTATCTCTTATTCATAACTATCTTTACACACTCTGCTCTCATTATAATCATAACTCTCGTTGTCCTATCATTGATATGTGTACTCTGCTTCATTCACTGATATATTGTTCATTCCCGTGCCTTGCCGTCAGCATAACCCCTCTCATACGCTTTATGGTCATGGCATTCCTTTTCCAATTGGAGGAGGGAATGTATGCATTATGGGATTGCATGCGATATGATTACTGCACTCTGCCATCACTTGTTGATTTGCCAAAATATTAGTATTGCATGTATACATAAGTTTTTCTGATTGAAATTTTTGCATGCATCTTATCTATTGCTTACACTATGGATTCAAGAACATTGTATACCAAATAGTGCTTTGTTTGCAGGAAAACAACAAGTATGGGCAGAATTCTATTCATAGCATGACCACACTATTGCAACTTACAGAAGAGGCTCGAGCAACTCGCGAACATGAACAATTCTTCAGACATGATGTGCTTCCCTGGATTCCACCTTTTGCATCACTTTCAGCACCAACTCTGCCTACATCAGCTTCAACAACTGCCAGTCCATATATGTCATTCCACATTTTTGGAGGTAAAACTTGAGGTAAAATTGCATAATTTTCTGATTTATTACGAATTTAGGAGAATTTCATAAAAATCCATTTTGAGCATCATTTATCATCCTTCAGTCCACATCTATACCACTCCCTATTTTTCAGCGACATATCATTTTCGAGTATGGGGGAGTGTTCCTTTCATTCATTTCTTTCTTATGACCATGTTATTCATATTCTTTATCATCCATTGCTATTCTTATTCCTTCTCAACACCTCCCTTATTCCATGTTGTTTTACACCAAGCATAGAATTCAACAGATGGTAGCAACCACCTCTATTTGTTTTCTAGCATTGCATGAGGGCATGCTAATTTTTCAGAGAAGGGGAGGAATTGCTACGCATGATGGATGTTTTCTATTTTCTTTCTCATTTAAGGCATACAATTTCAGTGTAGAAATTGATTTCCATAATATTTTTAAAACTATGAACTCAATTCTTGTGATTTTTGGAAAACACGGACGTATCATTAATACAAACCCAGACAATTTCAAGATAAATTGGTTCATAAAATTTCGGAAATCATGCACTCTCACCTACAGCCATTTTGTTTATATCTCATGATCCGTGCATCAAAACGATCTGATTTTTGGATCATAAAGACATTCATATATTATAAATTTACTTGCCAAATTTCAACAAAAGCTGGTTTGTAGTTTTTGAGAAAATAGTTAATGAAGTTTGTTGTTACTTATATCATATTTTGCTGCAACTTCATACATATAGTTGAATGTCAATATAAAAATTGTTATGCCTTCATCAAGATTACTAAAAGTGAATATTCATTAATTAAGGAAGAATTTATTTGTTCTATCCATTTCATGAGCTAAGATGAACATATTTTTTATTGCTTGGTTAACACATGGGTTTTTGTCTTTGGGTTGCATGAGGACATGCAATATATTCAGGTTTTCGTTGCATGAGGACATGCAACATATTGAGTGTGGGGGTATGTTGAGCCGTTAATATGCCATTATTATTATCACTTGTGAACGCTTATTCCACCCATTTCTACCATTCTTCATCACGTCATTTATTATAATTTATTATTTAAATCCATTTTATAATGATTTATGCTCTTATGAATGAATATTATTTGTTCTCCTTTATTTCTAATAAATTGATGATTATGTATGATTTTATCAATGATAGTTTTAATAAATCAGTTGTAACATTATTCACCATTTTTAGCCTCCAAGGTAATTTCCAGATTGAAGATTTGATCATTAAAAGTGCCAACTCAGAAATGCGCTGGAATAAGGAGTGACAGTTTTGCGGTTGAGATTATGAGCAAATGAAGACGAATCTGGAAAATCCGGAACATGGGTTTTGTCCAGAACGGACCCAATTAACTTTAACAAAGAACGGTTTGTCCAAATTCGGCCTGTGTTGAGAGATTCGCAGAGTTCTTTGAGCATGCTTTTCTCAGATCTGTGGTTGCGGCCGTCCTCCAAATCTCAGCTGCAAAGCCAAATTCGCCTTGTTCTTGTTTATCAACTGGTTGGAAACAATCCAATTTTGTAATGTAAATCATGTTGTACTTATCTTTATTTGTAACTTCTCTCTGATCTCTCTCTATTTAAATGAAAACAGAGATCAGAGATGGGGATGATGGGGGATGGAGAGACTTTTCTTATTGTAATTTGCAGAATTGTGCATCGTCTCTTGTTAAGAGAGTGTGAGCTGTTTGTAAACATTATTGATGCCTGATTAATAAAAGAGTTCACTGTTGTTCCATTTCTCAAGCGCTGGAGTAAAGCACAGCAACGCTTCACCGGTGGTTGAGGGCCCGGCCCTGGTGGAGCGATCTGCTGTTTGTATTTCTATTGGTTTATTTCTGTTGTGTGAAGTTTGTTTATTACAATTAAAGAATTGAGTTATTGCTAATTGGATCAAATACAGAGTCATTGTTATTCCATTCTTTACAAGAAGCATGATTCATGATTCAATTGTTATAAAATGTTGTTTTTCTGTATCTAATTCCAATTGTTGTTCCTTTTGTTTATGAATTACGATAGTTGATTGTTGCGTGGCTGTCGACAGGATTAAAGAGTAGAAATCTAGTTTGCTTGGTTATGAATTGAATTCACTTTTTATTTTACGCTGCTATTCAATTCCTGTTCATTGCTTTTAGATTGTTGTTCCTTTCCAGTTTGCGTTTTAGATTTCATTTCCTTTGAGTTGTTTTCACTTGCTTTGAGATCTCTAAACTGTAGAGGGCAGAGCTAATCATTCCAGGTCCCCAGATTTGGTCATCTCACATCGATTTCTGGGGGAAAGAGTTATTACTATTGCATCCCTAATCGATGTCTAGCAAGGTTGCTGTAGTGTAGTCTTTACATTTCTGTCATTTGTAATTAGATTTCTTTTCAAGCATTTATTATTTCTGCATTTGTATTTCTATACTACATCTTCATAAACATTACTCTTGAGTAAATAGCCGCCTCAGACTGAGTACACTCTTGAAACAAAAATTCGTCCCTGGGTTGATAATTAATGTGAAGGTAATTAGGAGTTAAAAAGACACCTTTTATTACGCTCCACACACCGCGACCTACCATCGGTACGATTTCTGTTCTGCGGTGATAAACCAAAATTTATAACGCAGAAAAAGTGACTTGACAGTTTCACAGAAAAATTTAGTAGCAAGTTACAAAAACATTCCTCTGGTACTTTTCTGATCTTTCTGTAAGTTATGAAGTATACTTTTATGCATTTTAGCTAAATTCATGGCATTAGAACTCCATATAAAACTTTCACTTGTATTTTCATCAATGATATGCTACAACAATTTCGTAGAAGATTTTCAGCTTAACTATGGGGAGTTGCTATGAAAGTTTGAATTATCTGAATTTTTTATTTCTTATGAATTCTTATGCCTTATTATTACTCCTTATAGTCTGTCTAACCATGTTTATTGCCGAAACTATTGATTTAGCATAGTATAGGAAAAATGTGAGAAATTTACCATACTTAAAAGGTGTTTTCTGCTTCATCTAAAAGCTTAAGATTTCTTTTTCAGAGTTTACTTTTGATTAGCTCTACTTGAGTTTCCAATCCTATGACTTGTTTTTGCAACTTATTTCTCTCTACTTGTATCCATTTGTTCCTTTTGTACATATTCTTTAACATCATGTGCAATGGTAAAGTCCTCTTCACCATCCTTCTGGATTTTTTTGGCAAAAACGCAGACATCCAACATTGGAAAATGGATGGCTGAAAACATGGTATTCTTCCAAAAACTTCATGTATGTGGGTTCATAGTGTACCACATAGCCTCCTTTGTATTATTTCTTATGCTCCATGGCTACAGCACATGATGAGCTCCTTCTTGCCACTTGCAATTTTACCTAAGGACAACTAGACCTCTCTATGAGAGCGAAGCTAACTCTAAAAGGAAAATGAGGGAAAATGTGCTTTGCAGTGTGAAAATTTGGGGATAGTAAATAAAAAAGGTGAACTTTGACACATAATCATAATCCTTCGAGACTCTGATCCAAGACTTTAAATAATTTAACCATTGTTAACAGCAGTAGGGTTTCATAGTGAAACATGTGGCACATAGCTAAAATTGCTACGAATTTTGAAAAAAGTGGCTAAACAATAATCATAAAAAAATAAGACCTAAAAAATGGATTATTTGGATTCTGACTCATATTGTGGAATCCACTTAGAATCATGTTGACTCTACACACTGATTAGGTGACCAAATTGACACTTTGTACATTTAATTATATTTTTAGAAATTTTAACAACATTACTAATTTGACAAATTAACTCCAAACTATCTCTAGGTGTTATCAAAGATAACATATGGTATGGGTAGCAAGTTATTAGAAGTGAAAGTGTGTGGCTTAATAACTAGTTGCAATATCACTAAGAACATTTCTATCACTCATCTTATTTTCATTAATGATTTTCTTATTATTAGGGAACTATTTGTCATTGAATGGAAAATTATTAACTAGGTTATTACATCTTTTGGTGATGCCTTTATTCTATATATGAACAAGAGCAAAACATCACTAGTTGCTATGACACATGATGAGGATTCAATTAAGGATATTACAAATATTTTTTAATCAAAATGTATTCTATCGAAAAGGCCCTTTTAAGTACCTTGGTTTCAATATAAAACCAAACAATTATGGTGTCAAAGATAGGGAGTGGTTGTTAAATAAATTTTAGAAACGTTTTTCTATTTGGTATCATAAATGACTTACTATGGGAGGTTAGTTGATCATGGTAAAATCTTTTTTACAAATCATCTATGTTTACTGGATGAATCTATATTTTAAGACAAATAATATTATTTGTCGGATCAACTCATTTATCTCTAGATCTATCTGCGTTGGTACCAGTGATTCTAAAATGATCCATTTAGTGAGGCTAGAATTATTTTTATGCATAAGGAGGATGGGGATGGGGTATTAAAAATACAAAAAAAAAATTGTTGGGCTTTACTATCAAAGAGTCTAGGGCGGGATTTATTTGGTAAAGGTTTATGATAGAGTATAATCAAAGAAAAATATCTTATAAACATGTCATATTTAGAGTGGATTAAAGATGGGGCACAAGTTCCAAATGTTATTTCATATATATGGAACAATTTGATGAAAATTAAATACTAGTTGATCGGGAATATGATATGGGAAATTGGTAATGACACAAATATGGAGATTGGATTGGACTCGATGAAAGGTTTTCAAGTGGATCACACTTTATCGACACCCCTTATCAAGTATATACACTATACGAGAATCTATTATTTGAATAGCATATATATCCTTCTTGATAACATTTTTGGGTCTCCTTCCTAGATACATGTTAGAGATATTGGTTTTTATGGCGTTCTAGCAGACATATGGGACAAGTTTATTATAAATATATCAAAGGCATGCATCTCTATGATAGAACATGAAGAAATATTTATATGGGTTGTATTTTATAAATATAGATAAATCACGATTAAGGAGGCATATAATTACATTTCTCCAACACTATTTTCAAAATAAAAATGAATTTGGTTCTGGAATTGGAATCTCCCTCTCAAGGTCAATTTTGTTTGTTTGTTGACATGGCATAACAAGATCCTTACATTGGAAAATTTGTGTAAGACATGATTCAATGGACCAGGGAGATGCACCTTGTGTAATATGGAGCAAGAGGTTGTCATTCATCTCTTCCTCAAATGCCCTTTTATTGTTTCTATATGGTATATTGGTGTTCTCAAATTTCTTCATTTAAATGTAGATTGGAATGTCAGTTATGTGGAAGTATGCCTCACAGAGTGGTTCATGCACTTGAAAGTCTTTCACACACTCCCTTTTTACATTTTTTGGGGTATATGGAGGTCTCAAAATGCATTGATTTTTGAGGGAACTTCTTCAAACGTCAATAAGACTTATTTGAAGGTTGCGACTTATTACAATGAAATAGGCCCCAATATGGATATTGGAAAATCAAGACATATTAAATATGTGGATACTTGGCAGAGATATCATTTTGGATTCTTTGATGGGACGACACAAAATTACACATGTGGTAGGGGGGATTTTATTGTCATTTAAACTGGTTCATTTTTCCATCTTATATGGAAAGGTGGGGAGGGTAGAAATACTTAGGTGGAGATAATTTCTCTCTGGTGGGTCCTATTCTGTGCACAATGGGTGTCTATTGATCATATAGTTATATTTGGATATTCTAAGGCGGTCATATACTACGTGAAAATGAGAAAAAAATCTAGCTCCACCCTTGCTCATCAATGAGATGAATCGTATTAACATGTTTATTGAGGTTTTTTAGGATTTGTCTTTCGAACAAATCTACGGGGAGAAAAATAAAATGGTAGATGATTTATCAAATCTTGGATGCAACAAACAATATGGAGTGACCCATTATACTGATTTTCATAACGACTCTCTCCACAGGGTGGGGCATTCCTTTTATATAGAATTTGTCTGTATAGAGAAATTTCTACCGAATTTGGTAAAATATCTTATTTTGTTTGCATGTAAAAGAAGGTATTTTATAATTTAAGATTATAGACAAATGGTTGGGACAATACCAAAGTTGGTATGTGAAGCCAATTATTTTTTGGATTTTAGACACATCTATGTATTGTATGTTTTTATTCTATGAGGAAGATAGGGTATAGATAGTGGAATATGAGAGAATGAGACATATATAAACACATTTTGAATATGTAATCATATTTTTAATGGAAAGAATTTTTTTTTTCTCTTAGAAAATCAACCAAAATTCTCATCGTATCTATATTGAATCTAATAAAACACTCATCACACTACCCGATATGATCATAACAGAATGGTTCATATTTGGCGCTATGGAGAGTGTTGAAGAATGCAGTAGGGAAGCTATTAATTCAATTTCTCCTTAACCTTAATAATTTCTTGTGAACTGTATTTATCTTCTTATGTTTCTTTATTAGATCATTTCACCAAAAAATTATCTAGTGAAAAAATAGTAAAGGCAATGGACACAAGTATTAGAATCCAAGCTAGGGAAAAACTCCTCCAAGGGGAAAACCTAGAAATAATCTCTTATCTTCTTATAGAATCTGCTTCAAATTAGAAAAGCAAGACCCAAAAACCTAGACCAAGTCCTCCTCCAACCACCAAGTCAAACCTCCAAGAAATCCTTCTACAATAAGTCAAATTCAACTAGAGTCTAGCCTTTCCAATCTATCTTAATCTCATATTTCGGTCCTTTGGAACAACTTATCGACCTCTTGTAATAGACTTGAAAATTTGGCCTTTGGTACAACAAAATCCCTATCTCTTTGGTGTGTGTCAACCTTCTAAAGAATGCTTCTTTGAGTGAATCAAGTTATTCTAATTCAACCGAAGTCTGACTTCTTCAAACTAGCTTTGATCACAAATTTCAACCCCCACTTAGATCTACAATATTCAACTTTCTGTAGTAGAAAAAAACCCCTATATTTTCACATGTGAGTAGAAACATCAATATTTCGACTTCTTTCCATCGTAGGGGTAATTCTCCTTTCCTTTTAGCTTCCTCACTCTTCTTGTCTTTCTTTTTCTTTCTTGAGAATGTGAATTTTAGAAGTTTGTATCAAATGGGTCGAATATCCTTCTATATATAACCTTTCCAAGTGGTTTAATAACCATTTCTACGCAAACTTGTCCTTGACTAGGGCCAACCTATGCTGGAGGATCATAGGGATTTCTAGACTCAAAAAAAATATTCTTTTGACATGGAAATCCCTAGAAACACGAAGAACATGATTTAGAGTGTTAGTCCATTTCCTATCTTGGATTCTCTATCCTCAAGGAAATCATAGATGCTTATCCAATCCTCCAAACTCCATTCTCCCTCCATGGCCTTAAATTAGATGTACAACTATTAGTCCTTCTCAAGTGCATGACACTTGAAGTAGAGAATATAAATGTCATGTCCATCATCACTCCCTCTCAACCAGATAGGAGATCCTAATTCCCTCTTGATTAGGGAATTGATCCTTTCTCCTTTTCATACATTAAAGGAGACTCCTTTTACTCCCTCTCAAATATATATGATATTTTTATCCTCATTTTAATTTGGGAAGTCATAACCACAAGCTATTTGGCTTATCAACATAAATGTATCAACTACCAGTTCTTCATGGAGATAGTTGCATGGCTCCTTCTTTCCTTTGTATCTCATCATATTTAGCTTATTTCTTCCTGCACATTGTGGAGCCATATTATTCCTTTAATATTTTCATAGGGTTCATGCCATCAACCTTTCATATCATTAATGAAGCCATTATAATGATCCTTCCGAAACATGAAATTCATCTTCATGAAAATCATGTTTTCTTCTGTTGCTACCTTTCAACCCAAAGATGATGATGTAAACATCTCGATTACATAATTTATCAATGCCATATACTTAGTCCATATGTTCTTTGAATTGAGTTCAACACCAAAAATTGAACTTTCTTCAATTTTCACCATGCATTCTTTCGATATCATTCTAGGTAGCAAAAAAATATGTTAACTAGATAATAAATATCAAAATATTAACATTAGAATTGCCTTATCATGATGGCCTTTTTATTAAAGCACCAACTTACTTTATTTTTTTGAGATAAACATAATTTTTCATGATCCATATACATATGAATCTTTCTCCATGCACCCATTTTAATCAGAGTTCCCATTGATTGAACTTGATTACCAACTACAACATCTTCCTTGGATTTTTCATTGTTAACTCCCTTTATTTCTTCTAGAGACTATACCTGATGTTGATAAATATTCACATATTTATTCCATGCAATTTTTATGAGAGAGTCTCAATTTCCATATATTCCAAAGCGTGTCTAATTTATTCTTTCGAGTATCATGAATCCATATGGAAAAATTACCGAGCACACTTTTTGAAATATTCTTGTAGATATGAACCTTACCCTAGATAATATTTACTTAAAATATGCATATTTTTGCTTACATATAATCATATAGCCATCCTTTCTTGAATGATTTTGCTTCTAGTACTTGTCGAAGTTATGTCTGATTCAAGTTCTCCCTTTTCTTCTGTTATGTGGGCTTCATTTCTTTCCTTTCTTTTGTTTTTTTTTCTTGTTTGTATAATCCTTCTTAAAGTGACCATACTCATTGCATCCAAAGCATTGAACCTTGGGCATATCTATCTTTTTCTTTGAATTTCAAAACTTCCATTTCTTCAACTTATTGTACCTTGCAATAAAGGCTTTAGACCTTTCGCTTGATTTAGTGTCATCCTTTGCTTTGATTTATGATTCTTCCAAGATAACGTGAGCCCATAATTCATCAAAAGGTGTAGTATCTTTCTTTGAGTAGATTCTCGTTGAAAAACTACTCTAATCAGGTGGTAAAGCATTTAATACACAAATGGTAATTTCAGAGTCAGAAATTGTTTCCCCAAGCCCTTGCAATCGACCTCTTATTTGTGATATATTCATCAGATAGGTGGCCATGTCTTCATATTTTGATTTCCTTATTCTATATGGTTGATTCCTAAAGGAAATATTTTGACCTGATGTACTTATAAATTACAACTTTACCAGCTTATCATACATAGCCTTAGATGTCTTCAAATCAACAATAAAGGGAACAAAATGATCTTTTGTATATTAAAAAATGATTCTTTGTGCCCTTACTTCTCCCTTCTTGTATTTTTCTAGCTCTTAAGTCTTCTCCTTATATGGCATAGATAATTCACCAACGACATATCCCATGAATTCATTTTCTATGAGGGCCAAGTCAGTCCTCTTCTTCCATGGTAGGGAGTTTGCTGATCCAACAAGCTTGTTGCTTTCCTTGAAAAATGTAGGCATATTATCTATAGATTGAGACGAAGAAGACAATATTATACTTAATTTCCAAACAAGAGTCTTTCCTTAACTATCTTGATGTTTTCAAGACTTCCAAGGAGACTTCAAATATGCCTATAATATTCCTAAGCCTAAGCTAAGAGGAATATGCAATTTTCTCATTTTCTGTTGCATGAATAAATGAATAAAGGAGGACATGTAAAACTCCTAAAAGAATGAATAAATCAATGCCCATATGAACATGGAAAAATCTGGGCCATGTAAACAAATCACTTGCAGGTGTGAAAGGGGTTTGAGCTATGAGACTGGGTCAACCTTGACCAAATCTACAGCGTTTTCTAGATACAATGTACCTCATGAAGGGACAACACAGTTCTAGAAGGAGGCCCCTCATGTGAAAGGAGCTAACTCATCAAGGTGGTTTAGGGTTTGCAAAGGCTTTCATCTTATAAAAGGAAGGGGAAGGAAACAAGAGAAGGTTGTTGATTATGTATATTTTTTATTATCTTGTATGTTTAGACAAATACCATTCTCTGCTATTCAGTGGAGAATTATGTTGCTTAGTGTTAGGACTTGAACTCGACCCCAGGCTGAAAAAGGAAAATCAGGGTAACAACTAAACCACGCTCAACCTTGTAGCTAGCCCTACAAGGACAAAAGAGGGCTCTCTCCGTGAAAATATATTCAACAAAGTAGAATAATGAAACTGATATTAGGCTAGGTATAATGATAGGAAACAATTTTAATAAAATGAATGAATTTTCAGGGATGTGTGGGACAAAATGGGACAATATGAAACTTGGGAATTAAATCAGGATATAGGGTACTTCATGGGGCAAGATAGGCAGGAAATTTTAGCAATTAAGTTAAATAAGGATGGAATGGAAAGACTGGCGAGGAGCTGAGAAGGGCACAATAAATGGATCCTTTTCAAACAGAAGAAAAACACAGAGTATGAATGATTTCCAAAGGCAGAGAATATACAAATGGATTCTACCTTTCTATCTTGAAAGCATTCAAAAGGAAATGTTTATTAATGAGCGATGAAACATAACAATTTATATATGAAACAAAAGAGAGGAAAAAATGCTAAAACTCATACTACATGGATCCCACAAATCAGAGCTGCATCTCTTATTAATTCCCTGTCAAACTGTACAATGGAGCACAAAGCTTTCTTTCCACACTATTCCCCTACTGTTGAGCTACAAACTTTAGACTACTTTACAAATGATTTACAATTAAAATAAATAGGCTGAATTGTGGGAACATAGATCCACAGAAAAAGGGAGCTTTTATGACAGCTCAAGAACTGAAATCCAATCATAGAAAGAAATCCAACAATTAGCCCTAAAGAAGGAACAACACTACATTTGATTACTTGGAAGATTTCACAGTTTCACTGTTGAATGATAAAATAGGCAATCAGATCCTATTTTCTCTGCTGTTGTAGACATCTTTGTTTTATATAAGCTTCTCGGCCTTTGACTGTTTCTTTCCATATTTAGTTTGAAGAAAACCGACTTTTATAAAATGTTTTGAAATAATTCAAAATGAATTTATGCCTTTGTGAAGGGAAAATTTAATTTTTGAATAGGAAAAAGGGAAGGGAAGGAGGCAGGGTCCACGTTATAATCGCAATCAGGATCGGATGGGATGCGATATATAATAAAAAATGGTAATATGCTTTGTGCGATAGTGCCATCGCTAATCGACGATCGGGGAGGATGTTATTTGAAACAAAAACCAAAACTTCCGATGCGATTTGGCAAGGCCTGATGGGAAATCCCTTTGAAAATAAATAAAAAATGGTTATTCATTATTTACAAAGGGAAGAAGGCTTTTTATATGAAAGAGCGGAGGGATTTTATGGTGGGACCGAGGTATTATCATCTCAATCGGAATCGGGTAAATGGCGTGGGTGCATTATATAACACAATACAATACTTCCGATGCGATGGAGATTAGCGATGGGGGAAAACGTTTGGGTAAATGAAAATAAAACAAATTTCAATTTTAACAAAGGAAACGACCCTTCGTTTTATGAATAGGTGGAATTATTAAGTGGTGGGCCCTGGATATGTGAATAATCGCAATCGGGATTGGGATCAGGAGCTTCAGAGCGGAATATAACATATAATGATTTTTCCGATGCAATGGGAGAAATAATTTGTAAAATGAATTAAAATGAAATTTTAAATTTTACAAAGGGAAAGCCTTTGTATTATTTGAATGGGCAGAGAATATTGAATGGTGGGACCCAAATTCCATTGGCATCGGAGATCGGAGGAGAGCGGGGCATGGTGACATATGAAATTGTCGATGCGATGGGCGCGACGGGTTGTGGGTCGTCGGATTGGATTGGGAGATCGACGGCTGAGGGATAATCAGGAGCGGGCCATCGGCGGGAGTCAATCGAAGGGGGACGATCAGAGGCACCGATTGCGATGAAGCGATTGCATACAGGCTGTCCTATCATCGATCGGATCAACGGTTGGGACATACATCGGAGGGGTTCCATCAGGGGATTTGAAACAATTGCATCGGAGTTTTTGGTAAGGGTCAATCGGGGTGCACATTTTAATATTTGTGATGCGTTGGAAAGGGAAAGGGACTTAAGGCGGTGGGGTTTTATAATATAAAATTTGTTATAAAGTTTTATTATAAAGTTTCCATAGTATGGTGGGGAAGTGGTTAATAATTAAATCGCATGTTTAGTTAAACGATTTAATAATGCGATTTTGTAATTGGAGGTGGGGGGGGGGAGGGATTTATAAAGAAAATAAAATAAATTTTAGGGAAAGATGGGAAAAAGGGGAATTTTAGGGAATAGGGGACTTTTTACTTCACTTAGGCATAAATTTCAGTTCAAAAGTCAGTTTTGAGAGTGTAGTATACCGTTGGAAAGCTCTTTCTAGGCTATTCCTAATGGATTTGCTTGGAAGATGATTTGGCACTAAACATTCTGTGGAAAACTTCTCTGAAGGGAGGGTGATGACTTTGTGGAGATAACAGCTTCTGAATTGTGACTTATTACATATGTTGACATAAAATTACATAATGAATGATAATAAAGGCAAAGTATCATGTTTTCACCTCAAAACATGGTTTTGAGGTGAAAATTACATCAAGCTGAATAAAATATTTCTTTGATCTTCCAGGTGCTGTGACTTTGAGTTTATTGACTTCCTCATGACTTTGTTGATATTTTTTTACAATTGACTCATTATTTTGACCATGGTGAGATCCTAGGACCTAACGAGACCCATCCTATGACCTACTGACATGACTCACAAATTCAAAGTAGCTCATGACTAAAGACCATAGAGAGGAGGATCAGCAAATTTATCATGAGGGAAAACTGATGAAAAATCACTAACATCAATGAATCCATGACCTAGCGGAATGGTGAAATTTATTCTTATGGGACTCCTAATATGCAAATGCAAAAGAGAAATTTTGATCACTAATGGCATTGTGACTAGACTGGCACTAACATTGGCTCCAATGGGGATG
This sequence comes from Pinus albicaulis, assembly GCA_034641835.2. Classification (NCBI taxonomy): domain Eukaryota; kingdom Viridiplantae; phylum Streptophyta; class Pinopsida; order Pinales; family Pinaceae; genus Pinus; species Pinus albicaulis. The sequence continues at coordinate 535,993,884 of CM076579.1, forward strand.
GTAGCTCCTTGGAGGTGCCAAGAACACCGTAGACCAAGTAGCCTTATCCATTGGGCATGCAGTCAAAATACTAAAAACTAACACAATGCATATTGACTCTGACTCAAGACTAAGACTGAAAACTGAAATAAAACCACACAATACACATATCATCCAAGTTTTATAGCCTTCACCTCAGGCCCCAAACTTGAATGACTATGTACTTGAACTTTGCTAAAAAATAACATGGTATATATAATGATGATGACATAGATTCTGATCCATTGTTCTCAACAGTGGTAGTGCTTCAAAAGCCTACCATTCACTGCTCCTCCAGGGCAATCTTGGCCATCCATTTCTGAAAGCAAGAAGGCATTCTGTCCCCTGTATGCTGAAATCCTGTATGGTCCTTTCCAAAGGTTGTCAAAATTACCTTTCTTGCCTTTGTCCTCACTCCTTGCATCCCATCTTAGCACTACATCATCCAGCTGAAACTTTTCTGCTTTGTTATTCCAGTCATAGATCTTTTAATCTTCTCCTGCAACTGAACAACGTTCTGTGACACTTCCTCTCTTGTTTGCTGAAGATGGATAATCTGATTGATCCTTCGTTGATTTTCATCATCTTCGCTGCCAACTTCTTATAATAATCTCATAACTGGAACTTTAAGAGATGTAGGAAAAACAACATCATTACCATAAATCAGCTCAAAAGGTGACATACCTATTGATTTCTTACTACTAACTATGTCTGCCCACAGTGCATTGATGAGATTTTGATGCCAGTTTATTTTGTTTGCCTCCAACATTTTCTTGATTATATTTATCAACGATTTGTTGGGTGATTCTGCCAGGTCATTTCCCTGTGGATAATACGTTGTTGAATGGCCTAGCGCGATATTGTATTTTTCACAGAAATCGACCATCTTCTTAGATCTGAATGCTGTTGCGTTATCTGTTACAATTTTGTATGGGCGGCCAAAATGAGATAAAATATTCGATTCCAGGAATTGAATAATTACTTTGTCTGTAGCTTGCCTTTCTAGGATGGCCTCGATCCATTTAGTGAAGTAATCCATACCTGTGAGGATCCATCAATGTTGCACTGATGAAGCGGGGTGGATCTTGTCTACTCAACTTAGTGTTCCTAAATTGATGTCATAAATTGTCAACCAGGGCTAGTAAACTGTTGAAGTGAAATGCACTATATGTGCCTAGGTATCTTCTTCCTACTTCGTTGTGCTTAGTGTTTTTCTAGTGTTTTTGGTTTTGTGTTTTTATGCTAAGAGGAAAAGAACTAAATTTTTGGCAAAGAGAAGTTACCGATCACACTAAAACAGAATGAAATCTACTCTAAACTATGAATGGCACCTAAGAACAGAAAATGATAATCCACAGACTGTAAAGATGATAAGAAAAGTAACTCATAACATTAAACTTAGTCCAATTCATTTCATTAGAGGTATGTTGGAACAACTGAGAAAAGGATTAGTTTGATGTAATGAGGTTCTCTTTAGTAAACAACAACTTAAAATATCACAGAGAAAATCTCATCCGTTGTTAGAAATTTGTTGGAACATTTTGAGAAAAGATCATTTGCAACATAGTAAGAAAATCTATGCTAAAATAACTTGTGACACTAGAATTAACTCATTCTGCAACTCAAAATGTTACTATTAAGCCTCATTCAAAGGTTAGAAATGTCTTGGAACAACTTGGGAAAAAGGCCGTTTTGTAAAATTATGAGAAATTGCAGAACAATCAAGAACTCAAAATGATATAACTAATTCTTGTCCATATGATAAAGATGTGTTAGAAGAAGTTAAGAACAAGAGCAGCTTATAAAATTATGAGGGTATTTTAAGTCTAATTAACAGGACTAGAATGCAATTAACTAATAAAACTGAAATGCAATGAACAGAACTGAACTAAAGTGCAATTAACTCAAGAGTACTACAACTATATCTCATTCATGCATTAGTGATATATTGGAACAGCTCATGAGAACAAGATTGACTGTAATATTCAATATAATTAAATGACATAAGCATGATGAAAGAAGATAAACTCAGAAAACTACCTAAGTTAAGAACAAAACAGAGCTAAAGTCACTTATCTATAAAATATGCACAAAGTCTTTCGGACAGTAGGGGCCCTCTACCATCAGAGTAGCACACGAATCCTTAACTCCTTAAAGTTGCTTCAGATCATGCATCAAAGTTGTACTTCTTTCATTAAAGGAAAAACACTCAGAAACAGAGTATTACGGTCTTTGAGAACTAACAACAAAACATTAACTAACTTTCTCTCGGTTCACCGAGTTATTTTTATAAGGAAATACATAACTGAGATTGAGTAGAAATAGGCATAGGTGTCTTTTATAATCAAAATCGAACTAGAACTCCTGTTGAGGACTCGTATTCTGCTGAAGACACCTCAAGAGTCCTTTTCCTTGTAGAATTCTGCTTCTTGGTTTTGGCTTTATCCACGTGCATAACCACTGCCACATTTGTGCTCAGCCCTCGTGGAGGACAAGGAATGATGCAGGAGATTTTTGGAGTCTAACCATATACGTCTTTCCCTCAGACGACACCTGTAACCTTTTTAAACACTAAAATAGCTACGAAACGCCTGATCGGCTACGGAACGTCTGTATTCTGTAGCTATTTTGCACAAAATTATTAAAACAACAAAAACCATGAAAATACAATATGTTAATCAATTGCATGTAACCTTTAAGCAATACTAATCATTCTTCATTGATTTTAGGCTTATGAAGTGATAAAATAATGATGAAATGAAGTGAAGGTTTGTAAAAGTGAAGGCAATTATAGGGCTCAACAGATCTCTCCTATGAAATCGAGTCCCCACTGTTGAAAGGGAGTGTTCACTGAAATTAGTTTCAAAGGAAGAGGAAGCAATTTCTTCTTCCCTTGGAAAATTTGAAATTCATGACAATTCATCGCTGTTTTATATAAATCAGAAAATAATGTGGGCCAATAATACCCTGCTCTCAATACCTTGTTAGCTGTAGTCTTCCAAAACAAGTGACCGCCACAATCACCTTTGTGGAAATCATGCATTACCTTCTGAGCTTCTTCTTCAACCAAAAAATTGAGCAGAACACCTCCTGGGTCCTTCCAATATAGAGCATTGTTTAAAATACAATATTTAGCAGATTTAAGTTTAAAATATCTACCTTTACTCTTAGACATGCCTAAAGGTGGTGACAAATGCTAAAGGACATAAACAATATCTGAATACCAAGGGGACTGCAGAAAAATATCTGAAATGGGAAGAAGAAAACCTTCGTCTTCATCCTCTGACATTGTTGTAATGAGGTTTATATCCAAAGCACGCAGATTTGATTGGACCATCAATTTTTCCAAGCCTTGGCCTTTAATCAACTTCGTGGGCTTGATCTCCAAGTCATACTACAACATAGCTGCTATCCATTTTCCTCTTCAACCTTCTGGATCAGTTTGCATCAAGACATCCTTCACTGCTATGTTAGGGACATATGCTACAGTATGTGAAGGTAGAATATAGACCCTAAAATCCTTCAATGCCTTTATAAGAGCCAATGCTTGATTTTCAATAATATTATACCTTAAAGCAGCATCTCTAATAGTTCTACTAAAAAAGGCAATTGGATTTTCTACCTGATCTCTCTTTTGCATTAAAACAACAGCCATAGTGTGCTCCGATGCAAATGAAAATATGATAAAATCTTGAGTATAGTCAGGACTAATCAAAACTAGGGAATTGGACAAAAAAACTTTACCAAATTGAATGACTTGATAGCTTCTTCACTCCACTTAACAGTGCTATCCTTCTTCAACGTATTGGTCATTTCTCTTATATGTTCAACCAGATTGGGCATAAATCAGTGAAAAAAGTTCATCTTACCATTAAAGGCCTGAATCTCCTTTTTGTTTCGTGGAAGATCTATGAGCTGAATTGCCTCCACTCTAGCTGGATCGATGAGAATACGATCTTTAGAGATGATATGCCGAGAAAATTGCCTTCATCCATGGCAAAGAGACTCTTCTTGGGATTGAGAGAAATCCCCATTAGGGGAATTTTGAGGTCTAAAATGGGCCTCCTAAGGAAATTATAAAATAATAGTGGAAAAAATCAAATAAAATTTGATGACATCATCAAATTTTAGAGGGAAAAATGAAAAAACTACTTTTTCAATTCATATTTTCAACTTATCTCCCAAAGTTTTTACTCAAATTTCGAGCGGGAGTACTCGTTGGATGCGAAATTTAATTCCCCATCCAAGGAGTACCCATGTTGCATACTTTTGATAGGTCCTACTACACGAAAAATGAGAAATACATAAAAAACGTGATTACAATCACGTTTTTTATGTATTTCTCATTTTTCGTGTAGAAGAGTTCATAGAAAGTATGCAACATGGGTACTCCTTGGATGAGGAATTAAATTCCGCATCCAACGAGTACTCCCGTTCAAAATTTGAGTAAAAATTTTGGGAGATAAGTTTAAAATACGAGTTGAAAAAGTAGTTTTATTATTTTATTATTTTTTAATATTTTTACTTTTTTACTCCAAAAATGGTGAATCATCCATTATAGATGACATCATCATCTTGAATCCTATTGGTTGTTATAAAGTTTATTTTTGTTGTACATTTTTCTTATGAGGCCCATTTTAGACCTCAAAATTCCCCTAATGCAAATTTTCTGCATCGCTGAAAAACAACTCTCAAATGGTGCAAATGCTCATCATCTGAACCTGAAAACACTATCAAATCATCCAAATAAACAACAAGAAAAACATCTTTTTCATTGGCAAAAGCAATGTCCATTGCTCGCTGAAAAATGGCTCCAGCGTTCTTCAGTCCGAACGACATCTTAGCGTACTAGAAGGTTCCCCAGGGTGTTGTGAAGGCAATTTTGTCTTGGTCCTTCTCATGCACCAAGATCTGGTTGTAGCCTGAGTAGCGATCAAGTAGTGACATCCTAGATGCTCCGACTACTCTCTGCAGAATATGGTCCATTTTTGGAAGTGGATAATTATCCTTCAAGGATGCCTTATTCAAATTCCAAAAATCTATACACAATCTTATCTCTCCAGTCTTCTTTCGTACTGGGACCAAATTTGAAATCTAGTCAGAAAATCTAATGGGAACTATGATACTTGCTTTGTACAACCTGTTTACCTCTTTTTTGATGGATGGCAGCATCTCTGGATTGATTCTTCTCAATTTTTGTCTAAATGGCTATTGATCCATCTTGATAGGAATAGTATGATGGATTATGTTCTTATCATACACCTTCAAATCTGAATAATCCCATGCAAGCACATCAGAAAATTTGGAAAGAAATTTAACATACTTCTCTTTTACTTCAGGGGACAATGCCTTTGAAAATTTCACAAACTTGGGCTTGTCAGGTGTTCCAAGATTCACATCTTCAACTCCTTTCTCAGTGGGTACCAAGCTTAGCTTCTTTGCAACATCATCCTGATCAAAAAGCTCCTATAAAGGTATAAGACCTCTAGGAATTACATTATCCTTCAGCTGCAATATGTCCATCTGATTTTCTTCCAATTCTTGATCATCAACCTCATACTCACCTTCTATTGGAGTGTCTTTGAATTTCCCATCACCCTGCAAAAATGCATTAATCTCATTATCATCCCAAAATACTTGCCAATACCTCAAATTTTCCGGAACAGCAGGCCTATGTTTGACATAAATCTCAAACTTGTTGCTGGATTTCATCGGGATCTTCAAGTTGCTGGCAGTAGTGGCAAGGGAATCAGAAATAAGGTTCTGCATCCTGGGTACTATTGTCAAAGTGTACTCAGGGAATGTCTTCAAGATATCCAGGATTGCATTTCTGTATGCCCTCAATCTCGGATGTTTAGCTTGGTACTCTCCTTTAACCTGTTTGATTATTAACTCAGAGTCTCCATACACAGAAATCTTCTATGCATTCAACTTCTTCAAAATTTTGAGACCTGCAATCAGAGCTTCATATTTTGCTTCATTGTTAGAGCAATCAAAAGCCAACTTATAAGCACATACTCTAACATTGCTAGGAACCTTTTTCAGGCTGGAAAACAGGGCTCCTAATCCATATTCCAATACCAGCTCTATCCTTACCAACAGCTCCATCAAAATCCATGCTCCATAAGACTTCTTCTTCTTCTTGTAGGTGCTGGAATTTTGTTTCTTTCTCTCTTTTACCTTGGCTGATTTGTGGTTTTTCACTGTCTTTTGGCTACTGGCAGGCAGGAGGCTCAGAAGTGTTTGCTGCTTTCTCTTTTTCTTGTTTGAGGACTTCTCTGAAATTCTCTGAAATCTCAGGTATTTCATCTACTTGTACCAACTGAACATTCTCATCATTTAAACCACCATCTGAATAAAAGACAAAAGACTCTAAATCTGTGTGGACAACATTAGTGGGATGGTTTACTGGCTTCTCTTTGCTAGTGATCATATATTTAATTTTCTTTCCCTATATAGCTTTCTCAACTGGCCAAATACAGGGATAGTGGCATAAGAGAAGTCAAGATGCATGGTTCCCTTAAGTTTTGCACCCCAAGACCTAGATAGAAGCATTCCAAACCTTGGTGGGACATCGGCAACCACTACGTCCATCAAGACATTCTTTGCTGGGATCTGATCTAAAGACACTACCAAATATTTAATAAGGCCAATACAATGGACCCTACCTGAGTCAAAGGAATACAAATCATGGTATTTACGAGTAGTATCAAGTCCTAACTTCTCCATGATGGCCTTGGGCATCAAATTATGTGAGGCTCCAGAGTCCAACATAGCGTTATGCAAGATGAACTCATGTAATCTAAGACTTAGGTAAAAGGGTGGGACTTCAATTTCTTCAGATTCTTCTGTGGCTGGACCAAAGATGAGTTCTGGATAGTCATCTTCTACATTCACCATATTAGAAACAGAGTCTATTTGTAAAATTCTAGACACCTGGTTTTTATACACACTATTTTTCACCAACTCAGTGAGGGGCATAGACACTTTCAGCTTAGAAATTTCATTCTCTAAATTAAAGGAAGGAGCTTTTTCTACCTCTTTAATGGGAGGATCTTTCTTCTTTGTCTACTCCTTTGCTGCACTCTGTTGTTGCTTATCATTTTTAGTGTTAATCGCTGAAGGCGCTTTGCTAGAGGAAGGGTCGACCGACTCTTTCCCTTTCTTCTAAGAATCGTTTTTCATTTGGAGCTATTTTTTCTTTTGAATGGGACTGATTAGAACATCTTTGTTCCTCAAAGAATATTTTTTTTGGGCCGATAGAGCGTTCATGTACCCTCTCTGGTAGTCATCGGATTCTTCTTCTAATACTATGTCATTGGCCAAGATGAAATCTTCATCTTTTTTAACATCTGGAGTCGCCATGTATTCTTATTCTTCTATGAGGAACATCGGGGCACCATCAGTAGTGAAAAAGTGATTGGCCTCAATTAGAGGATCCTCATCCTCATCTGTGTATGTTCCTTGGATGTAGTTCTGCTGCAGTGGAGTTTTGATTTGCTGGTGTGGTGGTGCTTGGTCCTACGTTCTTTGTTCTCTCTGCTTAATCTTGAACTGTGGCTATTGCCCTCTGAAGTTCGGATTTCTTATCTAAGGTTCAGGTCTATCTATAATGGTTAATCGATCAACCATTTTCTCGACTATCCAAATCAAGGTGTCCATTTTGCTGTCTGAAGGAGAAGATTCCTCTTTCACCGTGACTCTCTTTTCAGCTCTGTTTCGAGCTCTCTTGGCCAGTAAATTCGCTTCTACACTTACCACTATCTTCTGCATGTATTCCAACGAAGTGGGATCTATCTCCCACAGCTGATATTCCATATCAGCATCGAAACCATCTGGAAATTTAAGCAATGCTAATCCCACAGGAAGTTTCAGCTTAGCTGGAATAACTTTATATACAACATTAAATCTTAAACAATAGTCCTGTACAGTTTCACCAACATTTCTTTTAATATTCTCATACTCTGACAAAATTTTTAGTGGGTTCTTCTTTACCTCCCACCAGTCTAAAAACTGTGTGTGCAACTCCTGGAAAGTGTGAATCGTGCCTGCTGGTAAAGCTTTGAACCACTTTCTAACTTCGCCTCAGAAGCTTTGAACAAACACCCTGGTAGTTACATTCTCTTCTTCTACCTCATGTAGATCAAAAAAGTCATTCATTTTATCAACATGCTGCTGGGCTGTGATGCTCTGGGTGGCATCAAAGATAGGAATCTTGCTTTGATAGTCAGAAGGCATGTCATTAAGAACTTGAGGTAAAACCAGGGGTGCATATCGGGCAGCCATGGCTCTAGGAGGATTTACAACAGTGTTTGTAGTACTAGGATTTAAGGGAGGTGTTGATGGAGGAGATGACAACTGAGAGTTGACTAATGGGAATGCTGATGAATTAGGAGGAGGGAATGTTGTTCCTGATGATTCTGAGGGGTCAGGGATATTAGTTACAGTGATGGACAGAGGAGAATTCAAAATGTAATCATCAATTGAGGAATTTGCTTTTTGAACTTCAATATCTACAAGGGATTATGGATCTAAAACTGTGTCATCAAGTGCGGCCTCAGACTTATTTATAAACAAAGAAAGCTCAAAATTCTCATCAAAGGAAAGATATTCTACAAAAAATCACTCACTGAGCCAAGTATGGGATCTGAAGATAGGTCTGGGACTTAGTGATCCTTCTTGTCTTCTGACAATTCTTGGGATAAGATTGGGATTCTCAAGCACAGGGGGAGGATTTGGATCTGGATTAGCCCTTGTGTATCTTCTTGAAGCCATTGTGGTCAAATTTCTATTGTGCAAAATTCTATCTCCAGCCTAGCAAACTCCGAACATCATTATCCAGAGTCCAGGAATTTACAAGGGAAATGCTACTGGGGTGATGAATCTTCTATGCTACAAAACTCCCCAGTATGGTCACCAGAGATGTTAGCACCTGATCTGGACCCTAGGCTGAAAAAGGAAAATGAGGGTAACAACTAAACCACGCTCAGCCTTGTAGATAGCCCTACAAGGATAGGAGAGGGCTCTCTCCATGAAAAGATATTCAAAAAAGTAGAATAATGAAACTGATATTAGGCTAGGTATAATGATAGGAAAGAACTTTAATAAAATGAATGAATTTTCAGGGATGTGTGGGAAAAAATGGGACAGTATTAAACTGGGGAATTAAATCAGGATACAGGGTACTTCATGGGGCAAGATAGGCAGGAAATTTTAGCAATTAAGTTAAATAAGGATGGAATGGAAAGACTGGTGAGGAGCTGAGAAGGGCACAATAAATGGATCCTTTTCAAACAGAAGAAAAACACAGAGTATGAATGATTTCCCAAGGCAGAGCATATAAAAATGGATTCTACCTTTCTATCTTGAAAGCATTCAAAAGGAAATGTTTATGAATGAGCGGTGAAACATAACAATTTACATATGAAACAAAAGAGAGGAACAAATGCTAAAACTCATACCACATGGATCCCACAAATCAGAGCTGCATCTCTTATTAATTCCCTGTCAAACTGTACAATGGAGCGCAAAGCTTTCTTTCCACACTATTCCCCTACTGCTGAGCTACAGACTTCAAACTGCTTTACAAATGATTTATAATTACAATAAATAGATTGAATTATGGGAACATAGATCCACAGAAAAAGGGATCTGTTATGACAGCTCACGAACTGAAATCCAATCATAGAAATAAATCCAACAATCAGCCCTAAAGAAGGAACAACACTACATTTGATTACTTGGAACATTTCACAATTTCGATGTTGAATGATAAAATAGGCAATTAGATCCTATTTTCTCTACTGCTGTAGACATCTTTGTTTTATATAAGCTTCTCGACCTTTGACTGTTTCTTTCCATATTCCGTTTGAAGAAAATTGACTTTTATAAAATGTTTTGAAATGATTCAAAATGAATTTATGCCTTTGTGAAGGGAAAAATTAATTTTTGAATGGGAAAAAGGGAAGGGAAGGAGGCGAGGTCCACGTTATAATCGAAATTAGGATCGGACGGGAGGCGATATATAATAAAACATGGTAATATGCTTTGTACGATAGTGCCATCGCCAATCGGCGATCGGGGAGGATGTTATTTGAAACAAAAACCAAAACTTTCGATGCGATTTGTCAAGGCCCGATGGGTAATGTGAAAGGGAGCGGGGAAATCCCTTTGAAAATAAATAAAAAATGGTTATTCATTATTTACAAAGGGAAGAAGGCTTTTTATATGAAAGAGCGGAGGGCTTTTATGGTGGGATCGGGGTATTATCATCTCAATCGGAATCGAGTAAATGGGGCGGGCACATTATATAACACAATACAATACTTCCCATGCAATGCAAATCAGCGATGGGGGAAAACCTTTGGGTAAATGAAAATAAAAAAAATTTCAATTTTAACAAAGGCAACGACCCTTTGTGTTATGAATAGGCGGAATTATTAAGTGGTGGGGCCTAGATATGTGAATAATCGTAATCGGGAGCTTCAGAGCGGAATATAACATATAACAATTTTTCCAATGCGATGGGAGAAATACTTTGTAAAACGAATTAAAATGACATTTTATGTTTTACAAAGGGCAAGCCTTTTTATTATTTGAATGAGCAGAGAATATTGAATGGTGGGACCCAAAGTCCATCGGCATCGGAGGAGAGCGGGATAGGGTGACATATGAAATTTCCGATGCGATGGGCGCGACGGGCTGTGGGCCGTCGGATTGGATTGGGAGATCGAAGACTGAGGGATAATCGGGAGCGGGTCATTAGCGGGAGTCAATCGGAGGGGGACGACCGGAGGCGCCGATTGCGATGGAGAGATTGCATACGGGCCGTTTGATCGTCGATCGGATCAATGGTCGGGACATACATCGGAGGGGTTCCATCAGGGGATTTGAAACAATCACATCGGAGTTTTTGGTAAGGGTCAATCAGGGCGCACATTTTAATATCTGCGATGTGATGGAAAGGGAAAGGGACTTAAGGCGACGGGGTTTTATAATGTAAACTTTGTTATAAAGTTTCCATAGTATGGTGGGGAAGTGGTTAATAATTAAATTTCATGTTTAGTTAAAAGATTTAATAATGCAATTTTGTAATCGGAGGGGGGGGGGAGGGAGGGATTTATAAAGAAAATAAAATAAATTTTAGGGAAAGATGGGAAAAAGGGGAAATTTAGGGAATAGGGGACTTTTTACTTCACTTAGGCATAAATTTAAATCCAGAAGTCAGTTTTGAGAGTGTAGTATACCGTTGGAAAGCTCTTTCCGGGCTCTTCCTGATGGATCTACTTGGAAGATGATTTGGTGCTAAACATTCTATGGAAAACTTCTCTGAAGGGAGGGTGATGACTTTGTGGAGATAACAGCTTCTGAATTGTGACTTATTACATATGCTGACATAAAATTACATAATGAATGATAATAAAGGCAAAGTATCATGTTTTCACCTCAAAACATGGTTTTGAGGTGAAAATTACATCAAGTTGAATAAAATATTTCTTTGATCTTCCAGGTTCTGTGACTTTGAGTTTATTAACTTCCTCATGACTCTGCTAATGTTTTTTGACACTTGACTCATTATTTTGACCATGGTGAGATCCTAGGACCTAACGAGACCCATCCTATGACCTACTGACATGACTCACAAATTGAAATTAGCTCATGACTAAAGACCATAGAGAGGAGGATCAACAAATTTATCATGAGGGAAAACTGATGAAAAATCACTAACATCAATGAATCCATGACCTAGCGGAATGGTGAAATTTATTGGTATTGGACTCCTAATATGCAAATGCAAAAGAGAAATTTTGATCACTGATGGCAGTGTGACTAGACTGACACTAACACTTAGCACTTGGAGTTCCTATGCAGGGATTTCACCTCTTCCATTGAGGATTCTTGGAGAAGCATTTCTGATTTCATCCACTATCAGGCATTTTTCCAAGCTCTACTTCCAACTGCAACATAGATCCAATGAGGGTTTGGTTACTTTTGTAGGCTGCAACAAGTGGAACACTAGATCTGTTAAGATCTAGCTTATATTGGTGCCTCTTCTCAGTGAGTGTGTCTTTTAACCTCTTGGAAGAGTGCATGAGTTTTTTAAGCTTCAGATCTATATCTTGGCATCAGGCCAATTTTTTTTTTTAAGCTATAGCGTAGTTTCCCTTTAGGGACTGCGTTATTTTTTAGTGGAGGTTTTACAGGGTATTTTGATCCCATTTTTTATGAGAGCTTTGCCTTTCACTTTGGTGATCCATGGATTAGCTTGTTGATCCATATTCTGTATATATCAGATCTGTTTTAATGTAAATTCATCTTCATAATTTCTTAATAATATTGCAGATCTGCTACTTAAAACTCAGATCTACTCTTTGTATTGCATGATTTGATAAAAACCCTAAGGGGATCTTGTAATAGAGCCTTTCTAGTGTACAGATCTGAAATGGATCTGATATTTTGTACACAAATCTGCTCTAGATTTTAAGTGTAAGATTCAGCTGCTACAGCTCCATAAAATAACGTTGTTAAGCCATTTTGCAGTTTATACATGTGTTGTAGCCTTCTTTTCTGAATATTTCCTTCTCTCTTGTCTTCTGTATTCTACTGTATAATGTAAGAACATCATTGTAAATCTGATTTTCTATTGTATATTAAAAATTTGATCTTATTTGATGGCCTCCTGCTCATGCTTTCCAAGACTGTGTTATTTCTGAAGCAGTTTGTTGTCCATAGTTGCAGCCCCTCTTGTAGGGTGTTTCTCAGCTAGACTAGGTGGTAGGAGATCTGTTTACCACACCTAGTTTGATTTGTTTTTTCTCCCCTTTTGGATATAGACTCCAGATCTGCTGATCTAAGGGATCCAAGGGCTGAAAACTCATTTCTGTGCATAAATCTCCCAGAAGTGCATTATTTCAACAGGCTTGTTGTGAAATCCCAATTTTGGGATATTACAGTGGTATCAAAGCTCCTTTCTTGGCACAACCTGTGCTTTCATTGGAGAATCACAACCATGCTACATTTGGAAGAATATGAGCCTCTTACTGAGAGGGAGCAGAGGTACCATAACAGAAGCCACAATAATTTTTATTACACCACTGAGGATCAAGACAAGGGTAAAGCCCCTGAAACTGGAAGTGATAAAGAAGGAGAAGAGTTTGCAAGAAATATTTTGGTGGCCATGCAAGATCTTGCTAGAGATATCAAAGAGATGAGGATGGAAAAAATGAGGGAATCTCCTGGGGGATTTCATCCTGGGGAAAGCTCTGGCATGTCTCACCACTAGACTGGTCAACCAATGAACCAGACACAAGCTCCACAACGCTCCACTATGCCTACCTTCTTGGCTGTGGAGAATGAAGGACCACAAGAGCAAGCATCCCTTGAAGACTACTTTGTGGAATATGAATCTTAGAATCAGAGATTCAAGAACCAATTGAGTTTCCAAGAGTTTTGTCACCTCAAGGACAAAATAAGACTAAGGCATGAATATAGAGATGGTGGGTTCTTCCATAATCATGATAAACATCACTCTATGGGAAGATTTGTTTTGCCCAAGTTTGATGGATCATTCGCTAGTTTTGCCAAGGCCTGAGTAGAAAGGCTAGACATCTACTTTCAGTTGAACAAAGTCCCCGAGATTGAATCCATCAATATTGCAGCGCTGCACTTTGAAGGTGAAGCACACAATTGGTGGTTCCACGGGTTGTCTACATTTGGCCATGCCAATGTGACTGCCTATTCTGAATTCACTAGAATACTGGTGGAGAGGTTTGACAGAAAGGATCCAGAAGCACCTTTCATGAGCCTTGCAAAGTTAAAGCAATCGGGAAATGCAAAAATTATATCTCTGAGTTTTTGAGATTATCTGTTATGGTTCCTGATCTGTCTGCAGCAAGGAGGGTGTACATGTTCATCGATGGCTTGGATGAACCTTTGCATGGGTTGGTTAAATCTACCAAGCCCATCACTCTGCATGATGCCATTGAGAGGGCTAGAGACCTCCAAGATTGCTTGCCAAAAGCAAAGGAAACTTTCCAGAGCAAGGCCTCTCACCTTTCTAAAGGGAAGGAAGACAAAGCTACTCCTTCCAAGGAGAGCTCATTCAAGAAGCCTCTTGATATTAAAGTCAGGAGGGAACTGAGAAAGAAGAGACTATGTTTCACTTTCCAAGAGTCATGGGCACCTTGACATAGATGTGCTCCTGGGAAAGCACACTACATAGAAGTCTTCTCAGATTTTGAGGAGGAAGATGAAGATGATGAACCAAGAAGGGGTCACATCGCTGATAATGTTGAGGGAGATCCAACGCCATCTGGAGATGGGGATGGAGCCTTTGCTCCAATAGGTGGGACTCTTGCATCTTTGAGAGGAGTACATAAGTACTTGACCCTAAGAGTACAAGGTTCAATCATGAATCAGAGGGTATCTGTACTCATTAACAGTGGGGCAACCCACAACTTTATTGATGCTCATCTTGTGTAGAGGAGAGAAATCCCCACTTATACTTTTGAGGGGTTCTCTGTTTTGGTCTAAGGAGATAGGACAATGCAATGCATGCAATATGTCCCATCACTCTCAGTCACTATGGGGTCCTACACTTTGTTGGATCACTTTTTTGTAGTTGACATACCAGACACCAATATCATTTTGGGTGTCCAATAGTTGATTACATTGGGGAAAGTCACCACTGATTGGAAATGTTTGCAGATGGAGTGAGTGGACATGAAGAGTGGTAAACCAAAAATGATCCAAGGCATGCATACTTATCCCTCACCTAGCGCTTCCACACAAACAACAGAGATGGATTTGCGCAGTGGAAGCAAGGATCTCACAATCCCTTCTCTTATGTTCATGATAATTCTGCAAGGGACATTCCTATCTAGTGGCAAACCACCTGGGAGGCCACTAGATTCAGATCTTGTGGGGGAGGCATCAAAAGGAGCTGCTCCAAATATAGGTCCAGGAGGGATTGGAGAAATGGGAGACCAAGCTACAGTGTTGGAGGGCTTGCGACAACTCAAGAGTGAGGGGAATCTTCTCCCTGCATCACTATCACCCTCTCTCTTTCCTAGATCTGTGCTGTGGGAGGAGAAGAATGGGAGGATCAACCTTCCAACACACATCTTTGACATGAGAGATTTCAAAGAAGAGATCAACAACATGACAGGCACTTCCATGGATGTAGCATCAGCACTGTCATTGTTGAACAATGTGGATCTGTATTGGGAATCTCAACTGCTTGTAGAGTATTCCAAATATCTCCACATAGGTACGATACTAGATGACATGCAGAAAGAAGAGGGCTACTTAGTCCAAGGGGGAGTCATCTATCATCATGGTAGGGTCTTCTTGGCTAGAGCTTCTAAGCTCAAGTAGAAGATACTACAAGGGGCACACAAATAATTCTTTCTCAGCCATATACATTCAATGAAGGTCTATTCCCTGATCATGAGGAGATTTGATTGGGAAGGCTTGAGAGAGGAACTACATCAGCACTTTCAAGAGTGCATGAGCTATGTGGAGTTGGGACAACCAATGGACTCTATGCAAGAGTCATTTCAGCCATTTCTTCCTTCTTTTGAGAGAGGGGGAATGCCCATGCACAACTCCATGTGTATGAGGAACTTTGATGGTAAAAGATCTGATCATGTAGAGAAAACTTTATTTTTGATTTGTCACAATATTTTACCATGTTTTTGCAGGATATGACTCCTAAAGGGAGTGAGAGATCATGTGGATCTCATGGGTTTTGGTGGGCCAATAGAAATTTTGAACTTGGCCAATCCCTTGTTGTGCAAAGGGAGATTCCTTTTCATGATGGGTGTTTTCCAAAGGCACCAAACATATCTGACATCTGCAGCCTTGTTAAGGTAACTCATGTAGAAAATGTGTGGTGGGAATGCCACTTACTACACCTTGATCTAATGCAGTCAGGAGATGCACTGTGCTGGCATCCCATGTGGTATTTTGACCCACCTCCTTAAGCTCAGTTTTTTGTTTGCATATATGTAGTCTTGCTTCCATACTTGGATAATATAGTTGTAATATTTATGGGATTGTATGGGGGGAGGATGGGCAGTTTGTATGTACCAAATGGAATGTAACTTCTCCCTGTACCTCATGCTACATGTTTTATATAGAGCATTGCTCTAGCCATGCTTATTTCTATTGAATTCTTCACTCCTGGTGGGATGGACTATCCACATCTTATGTTGAACCTGGAGGGAAAATTCATGATGTATTGGCTTGATGAACACTTGGCCTATGATGAGGACTTGATTATTGATGGTGTCATCAATGGGGGAGGGGAAGTACTACAACTATCACCTTATTAGTTGCTTGAGGAAAAGCAAAATTTTGGAGGGGAGGACTGTAATATTCCTACTTAGCCTAAGCTAAGAGGAATATGAAATTTTGTCTCATTTTCTGTTGCATGAATAAAAGAATAAAGGAGGACATGTAAAACCCCTAAAATAATGAATAAATCAATGCCCATATGAACATGGATAAATCTGGGCCATGTAAACAAATCACTTGCAGGTGTGAAAGGGGTTTGAGCTATGAGACTGGGTCAACCTTGACCAAATCTACAACGCTGTCTAGATACAATGTACCTCATGAAGGGACAACACAGTTCTAGAAGGAGGCCCCTCATGTGAAAGGAGCTAAATCATCAAGGTGGTTTAGGGTTTGCAAAGGATTTCATCTTATAAAAGGAAGGGGAAGGAAACAAGAGAAGGTTGTTGATTGTCTATATTTCTAAGTATCTTGTCTGTTTAGACAAATACCATTCTCTGTTGTTCAGTGGAGAATAGTGTTGCTTAGCACTTGGAGTTCCTATGCAGGGATTTCACCTCTTCCATTGAGGATTCTTGGAGAAGTCTTGCTGATTTCATCCACTATTAGGAATTTGGCCAAGCTCTACTTCCAACTACAATGCAGATCTAGTGAGGTTTTGGTTGCTTTTGTAGGCTGCAGTAAGTGGAACACTAGATCTGTTCAGATCTAGCTTGTATTGGTGCCTCTTCTCAGTGAGTGTGTCTTTTAACCTCCTGGAAGAGTGCATGAGTTGTTTGAGCTTTAGATTTGTATCTTGGCATCAGGCCAACTCTTTTATTTAAGCTATAGCACAATTTCCCTTTAGGGACTGCGTTATTTTCAGTGAAGGTTTTGTAGGGTGTTTTGATCCCATTTTTTATGAGAGATCTTTGGTGTTGGGATTTTCCTTTCACTTTGGTGATCCATGGAT
This sequence comes from Pinus albicaulis, assembly GCA_034641835.2. NCBI lineage: Eukaryota > Viridiplantae > Streptophyta > Pinopsida > Pinales > Pinaceae > Pinus > Pinus albicaulis. Next base: position 536,011,150 of record CM076579.1, read on the forward strand.
TAGCTTGCTGATCCATGTTCTGTATAGATCTGATCTATTTTAATGTAAATTCATCTTCAGAAATTTCTAAATAATATTGCAGATCTGCTACTTAAAACTCAGATCTACTCTTTGTATTGCATGATTTGATCAAAACCCCAAGGGAATCTTGTAATAGAGCCTTTCTAGTGTACAGATTTGAAATGGATCTGATTTTTTGTACACATATCTGCTCTAGATATGAAGTGAAACATTCAACTACTATAGCTCCATAAAATAATGCTATTAAGCCATTTTTCAGTTTGTACATGTGTTGCAACCTTGTTTTCTGAAGATTTCCTTCTCTCTTGTCTTCTGTATTCTACTATATAATGTAAGAGCATCATTGTAAATCTGATTTACTACTGTATATTAAAAATTTGATCTTATTTTATGGCCTCTCACTCATGCTTTCCAAGACTGTGTTATTTCTGAATCAGTTTTTTGTGCATAGCTGCAACCCCTCTTGTAGGGTGTTTCTCAGCTAGACTAGGTGGTGGGAGATCTGTTTACCACACCTAGTTTGATTTGTTTTTTCTCCCCTTTTGGATCTAGACTCTAGATCTACTGATCTAAGGGATCCAAGGGCTGTAAAATCATTTCTGTGCATAACTCTCCCAGAAGTGCGTTATTTCAGTAGGCTTGCCGTGAAATCCCAATTTTGGGATATTACAATGCCCTAGAATTATGAATTCTAGGATTCCTTCAATAGTGATGTATTTGAACAAATTCAAAGAGTGAGTGATGATCCCAAGGTTCTTTTATACTTTTCTTCAACATGTTGCACTAGAGAAACTTCAATAAGAACTTTTCCTTCTCTTAGTACGGGATAAATTACCCCAGGGTTTAGGTTGAGAACCCCAACAAAGCAAGAAGAAGCAAGCAAGTATACAATCCTAATGCTTAAACTCGTAACATTGGGAAAAGAGACTATACTGCAGGTCCGAATTTTGAATTCAATCGCGCAGGGTTCAAACCCTCTACTTCTCCTAGTGCTTCAAAGCCTGCAACTCATTCAAGAAAAGCACATAGACTAGTAATAATTGAAAGCATGTTTTAGATATCAATGTTAGATCATAAAATCTTATAAAAAAAATAACATGAAATCAACTATAACAAGATCATAACATGTATAAATCATATAGATCATGACATCATAACGATACATAGATTCTTTATTGATGTATTTAAAGATGTGTGGAGGAATACCACCTGATTCAGCCACGGCTCCAAGTGAAACAATCCTCTGGATCCGTCCAACCCAAGCATCAAAAATATCCTTCCATAATAATACACATGGATGTCACATAAGGGGGGTGAACATCTCCATGAGGGAAACAGGGGTTTCCACAACCTGGGAAGTGCAGGAGGCACAAGGATAAATCAAAATTTATTAGGGACTAAATGTATATAGTATCAAGACCTATCTCTCTCTCCCCTTTAGGCCTTCCCATGAGGTGTATTTATATCCACACACAAAAAAAAAATCAGTTGGGAAACAGTTAGGTCATAGGCTCCTGTAGGTAGGCTTCCGATGTAACCCATAAACCCTACCTAGAAAATAGCAACTTTTATATTTTTTTCATATTTTAAATTATATACATGGGTTGGGTATAACTAGACCTCAAAATAATGTTTTTTAGGTAAAGTACCAAGTCTGAAGGGAAAGGGCTGCCCAAGGCCATAACATAGAGCATCAAGTATATAAAGGTGAGGAATGATGCTATAACACCTTCCTTCCTTCAATTTTGAGTTCTTCTTCACCAAAATATTGATAGAGTAACCTTCCTTCTAGAGCAATGGGCATTCTTCTTCATTCATTGTGTCATTCTAAAAATAATTCCTCTTGATAAGAAAACCCTTCAAGATGATCCTTCAACTTCCTTTTCCTGTTCACCTTAGCTCTGATACCATGTTGGAGAATGCAGTAGGGAAAATATTAATTCAATTTCTCCTTAACCTTAATAATTTATTGTGAACTTTATTTATCTTGTTTTTTTTATTAGATTTTTTCATCAAACAATTATCAACCGCAAAAAAAGTAAAGACAATGGACACAATTATTAGGCTCCAAGCCATGTAAAAACCCCTCCAAGGGGAAAATCCGAAAATAATATTTTCTCTTCCTAGAGAATTTACTTCAAATGAGAAAAAAAAGACCCAAAAACCTAGACCAAGTCCTCCTCCAAGTACAATGTCAACCATCCAAGAAACCATTCTTCAATAAGTTAAATTCAACTAGAGTCTAGCCTTTCCAATCTATCTCAATCTTAGAATTCAGTCATCTCTAAAAACTTCTCGAACTCATGCAAAAAACCTAAAAATTCAAACTTTGGTACAATAGAACAGGGAAAATTTTAAAGATGGAAGGTTATCTTAAATTTTAGAAATTTTGGCGAATCTTACTAGTCCCGAATATTCAAATTTTAGAACGTTTGATGATAATTTTGCAAAAATGTTTAGATTTCTAATTATTTTATATTATATAATATATAATATTGGCGATTTTTAAGGTAAGATAATTTTATACTATAAAATTTTGGCGAATTAGTTTTTAGAAAAACGGGAATTGGTGAATATTTTTTTTGGAAAAAGCATGGAATATTAGCCCACCTACGAATATTAGCCCCTAACATTTTCCCTGCAATAGAATCCCTAGCTCTTTAGAACGTATCAACCTTCCAAAGAATGTTTCTTTGAGTGAATTAAGGTCTTCTAATTCAACCAAAGTCATACCTTCCTTAAAATAGCTTCGATCATACTATATTTCAACTCCCACATGGATCGGCAACTTTGATTTGAAATATTTGACCTTCTGCAGTAGAAAAAAAACCCTAGATTCTGCACGTATGAGTAGAAAGATCAAGATTTCAACTTCATTCCTTCGTTGGTGTAAGTCTCCTTGCCTTTTAGCTGCCTCACTCATCTTGTCTTGCTTCTTCTTTCTTGAGAATGTGAATTTCATAAATGTGTATCAAATGTGTTGAATCTCCTATATATAGCCTTTTCAAGAGGTCGAATAGTCATTTCTAGGCTAACTTGTCCTTGACAAGGGCCTACTTGTAGGTTTTAACCCTGTACATAAATTATCTACAAGAAAATCTTTAAAAAAGAAAGTAAACAATAGGGAGAGAATAAAACATAAAACAGATAAACACAGATATTTTCCCCTGGATCCCAAATTGGGATGACTAGCTTGATTTTTCATTATATTCCTTTTAGTGTTACAACACATATATATACATGTCGAAGCATACATAAACCCCAATCCATTAACCCTGGATTAGAACATAACCATAGTTCCCTTGACCAGATATACAAAATACCAGGGGCCGAAAACCATTATGCCCCAAAGCCATGTGCAAACCCATGCACAAAACCATGAGTGGGTTCGCCCACCAAAAAATAGGGTCCAATTTTTTTTTTTTCCGGGGCGCTGCCTTGGACACTGAACAAGGGGGGATGCTACCCCCCCATGACCCACCTTCTACACCCGATGCAATGTACATGGGGCACGTGACTAGTCATGGAAAGAATATAACACATACCCAAGATTCTCCCACTTGTTGTTTTCTTTCCACGGGGGGCCACAGGAGGGCTTAGTCATTGGCCCAATTCTTCAACACCCATTGTTTCTCTACACCAAGAGAACTTCTGAGTGCTCACAGATTTTGTCAATGCATCTGCAACATTCTTCAAAGTGTCCACCTTTACCAGCAACACCCTTTTAGCCTCAACCATATCTCTAACAAAGTGATATTGAACATCAATGTGCTTTGTCTTTGAATGATAAGCATGGTTCTTAGCCAAGAAAATTGCACTTTGGCTATCACAGTCTATCCTTATAGCTTGCTGTACCAACCCCATACTTGAACACAATCTCTGCAACCAAACTGTTTCCTTGCTTGCATGAGTGGCTGCTATGTATTCTGCCTCTGTAGTTGAAAGAGCCACTACAGACTGTCTTTTACTCATCCAACTGACTGCGCCTCCAAATAGGCTAAACACATACCCACTTGTAGATCTTCTTTGGTCCAGATCTCCAGCCCAGTCTACATCAACAAAACCATGAATGTCCAACATTCTTTCCAATCTTGGTCTTCCTTGGTAGCACAAGCCATAATTGCTAGTGCCACGTAAATATCTGAAAACCCGCTTCATTGTTGTCCAATGCTCCTTCCCTGGGTTTGACATAAACCTGCTCAATACTCCCACTGCATGTGCAATGTCTGGTCTAGTACAGACCATTGCATACATCAGGCTACCCACTTCACTTGCATATGGAACACGGGACATATCCTCCTCTTCTTCTTGTGTCTTGGGACACTGTTCAGCAGACAGCTTTGCACCTACAGGAATAGGAACACTCACCGGTTTACTATCCTGCATATTGAACCTCTGCAATATAGTCTCGACATACTTCCTCTGGTTTAACCAGAGCTTCCTCTTTGCCTGATCTCTTTTAATTTCCATGCCCAAAATATAGTTTGCAGCACCAAGATCCTTCATGTCGAATTTGGAGAACAGTTGGGTCTTCAAATCTTGGATAATTTCTTTGTCATTTCCAATCAACAACATATCATCCACATAAAATACCAAATAAATAACACGGTCACCAATTAATTTAAAATAAACACAGTGATCCTCCTTGCTTCTGGTGAAGCCAAGTCCCCATATATAGGTATCAAATTTCTGATACCACATCCTTGGTGACTGTTTTAACCCATATAGAGACTTTTTTAACTTGCATACCAGTTATTTCTTCCCCTTCACCATAAAGCCTTCAGGTTGTTTCATGTAGATCTCCTCTTCTAGATCCTTTTGAAGAAATTTTGTCTTCACATCCATCTGTTCTACCTCAAAATCAAATGCAGCAGAAACATATAAAAGTAATCTAATAGAAGTAACTTTGGCAACATGAGAAAAAATATCACCAAAATCAATTCCCAACACCTGGGAATAACCTTTTGATACCAAATGAGCTTTTTATTTCTCCACCTTGCCTTCTACATTCATCTTCTTCTTAAACACCCATTTGCTTCCAATGGGCTTCCTTCCACCCGACAACTCTACCAGATCCCATGCCTCATTTTTATGCAAGGATGCCATTTCATCAACCATGGCCTCCTTCCAGAGTTTTCCATCCCTTGAGTCTACTGCCTCCCTAATGGTTCTGGGATCATCATCAGTTATAGTTAAAGAAAAATTTGAACAGAGAGCATATGGACTATACCTTTCTAGTTGTCTTCTTTCCCGAACTGATCTTCTCATAGCTAGAGTTTGTGGCTCTTCCTCTTTTGAGTCTTCTTCTGTTGTAGAGTCTGATTCATCTTCCTTTAGCTCAAAATCTATCTTCTCAGGTTCCTTTGGTAGGATTTCATCTTTAACAACATTTTTCACCTCTCTAAACATCACGTCTCAGCTGTACATAACCTTCCTTGTTTCCAGGTTCCAAATCTTGTAACCCTTTAAACCATCCTTGTACCCAATAAAGAAACACCTTTCAGATTTATTATCCAACTTGGTCCTTTTCTCCTTTGGAAAATGTACATATGCATCACATCCAAATACCCTCAGATGTGAAAGAGAGGATTTCTTACCAGTCCATACCTCATGTGGAGTCTTATCCTCCAACGCTGATGAAGGTGATATGTTAACCAAGTAAAATGCAGTCTCCATTGCCTCTGCCCATAATTCTTATCCTAACCTCATACCACTGAGCATGCTTCTTTCTTTTTCCATCAGCATTCTATTCATTATTTCTCAACTCTTTTTTGCTGAGGTGTGTATGGAGTAGTCTTCTGCTGTGCTATACCACACTTCTTACAGAACTCTTTAAATTCATTCTTGCAGAACTCCCCACCATTATCTGTCCTCAACACCTTTATCTTCTTCCACTAGAAAATTTGGCCCAATTTTCGATGGCCACTTCGTCTCTATTCCAACACATAGTCATCGCAAGAGCGACAGTTCGAGTCCAGACAAAACGTGGTTAGCCATTACGTCTCAATTCCGACGCTTTTCCAAAGTGTTGCAATACTGACACATTTTTCGACGTTTCCAAATGCTGTGCCAGACTGTCTCAATATTGACGCATTGCAAAAGCATCGAAAGACCGACGCCAGGAAGATGTGTTGCAATACCGACGCGTATAAGGTGTCACAAGACCAATGCTTATTAAAGTGTCGCAAGATCGACGCTCTGCCAGAGTGTCACAATATCGACACATTGCAAAACCGTCGCAAGACCAACACTAGGAATAAGTGTCGCAATACCAACGTACAATTGAACGTCGCAAGACCGACGTGTATAAGGCGTCGCAAGACCGATGCTTATAAAGCGTCGGTATACCGACGACGCATGAAATTAAAAAAAAAAAAAAAAAAAAAAAATTTTACCAAGCTGGTGATGTCTATGAATATGGAATCTTCTTGGAAATTGATTAATGAATGTATTTGACCGTCCTTATGTAAACCCCGAACAATAGAGCCTTTTGTATTTTTTTTTCACGCTCCAGACTATAATACACATACTTTGTATCATAACCTTGGTCCCTAGTTTATAAAGCCCTTAATATATATTTGGAGCCTTCCCTTTGTATATTTTATCGAATGTATTAGCCCGACTCACAACTTAACCCACTCTCCAAGGTTTGGACGTAATATAACAAAATTCTTTCATATTCCGACCTTATCAATTAACTTCAAACCAATGGTTCGACGGTTTTAAACATATGCACAACGCCTATAACATTCGACCATGGGTTATACTATTAACACAACATTCATATTGTATGGTGGTTCACGGGCCCCACACACCCATCGTAATTAAACAATGTTAAATCAACACAAACCACGGGCCATACCTTGGATTATTCTCTGTTCAACTCGTTGTGCGATATCCGTCCGATCTATCGCTACCCAGATCGAACGCTCCTTGGCAATATCACATTTTTTTAACGGGTGAAGTTTAACACCTGAGAGTTGCGCGATATGGGCGGTATTGCCCCAACGACATGGAAAAAATATATTGGATCGCGTTATTATTTCTGAAACCACTTCGACCCCCAAACACCGTGCAATACCAGCAGTATCCTCCTTCAAAACTGCTTCTGGTATTTGAACAGTAAATAACTTAGAATTCCGCTCGAAGCGCCTTTCTCTGTGTTGACACTATATTTCAATTTTTAACCATGCCGCTCCAACTGCAATCACACCATATTCTCCATGTGACAAACAGAGGCTAACTTCCCAGCATAAACAGAGCTTAATTCTAGTCTCGCTCTCCCAGCAGGGTGCATTAATCGACCTCCCTCGGGGATTCAATACAGACTAAACATATTCAATTTCTCCGCAGTTATAAACAGAGAACGGGGTTCTAATGGTCCCAATTCAACATAAATAGATATAACATTATTAACGAATCTGAATCAATTCAGTCACCTCCAATCAAAGAGATTGGGTGGATGCCTCCGGGCCTTTATGCAGAGTTAATATGGTTATACAAACAGAGATTCTATGGCTTCACTCTTTCAAGAGAGTCTGACCCTTCGACTTCTCTCAAGGATTCTACACAGAGTTAATACATTCCATTCCTACACCGAGATCATGGATTCAAATACATTCAGAAGTAAGGAAAATTTAACACAGCAACTAATTCTCCCAATTTATACATTCTACACAGGCCATTTCCACCAGAATGAAGTTCAACGCTTCTTTGTTATATATGATCAATAAAAGACAATTCGGTTCTGTCAATTTTTACAAGGGAACCACTCAATTCTTACAGACATGTAAATAGGGTTCAAACATTCTAACTATATGGAGACTATGCATCAAATTGCAGGATAAGCTCTTCAGAAGCGCTTTCCATCAAACACAAAATAGAGACTCCGTATCGATTTTTAACACTCTCCTGTTCTTATCAACTCAATTGATAACCAAAGTCTATTTTTTTCCAATGACACACGGGCTCATTTACACAGAGTTAAATCAAAAATACCCACATAGTTGATAAATTTTATGAATGAAATTCAAAGAAAAGAAATTAGAACATCGTGAGCTTGCCAGATTGTGGATATGGTTGGGCAATGGACTTGGAGGGCATTTTATACACAACATTGAGAATGAAATATGTGAGAACATGGATTGTGGGTTTTTACCTTGCACCAAAGTCTCCAAGTTGGGTTTGTGAAAGTCCTAATATTGTTGAGGAAACCCAAGAATAATCTTCAAAGGCATTTATATTTCTTGAAAAAATGTACTACTCTAAAAACGACGACTTTACTTGAAAATTTTGAAGTTATGAAAGATTATTTATTTTTGTTTTTTATTCAAAGACTCAAATTGAATTTAAAAAATATTCTTCTTTTGTTTATTCCAAATCATCTGAAGAAGGAGATATTAAAGATATAAAAAATCCACTGGACGTAACAGGCCTAATATTAAATAAAAAACCAATTATTCCACATAATATAATGGCCGCTCAAAATTCAAATGATCTAGTTGTTGCATGATATGCACCCCTAAGATTTATTGCAAATCCACATGAAATTCCCCAAGGATACCTTAAAAACTTTCCAAGATACAATGGATAAGATAAAAATAAATAAAAAAATTGAAGGGCTTTCATATGGTTACATGAAACCCTTATATTTATGGAGCAATCCAAGTGTAGTTCAATAGCCAGCTCATAACAATTTTATCTATCCATCACATACAGAAGATAGCTAAAATGAAACTTCCAACAACTCTTTGTTTTGCATAGATAATTGAAGCTTTTGGGGAAACCTTGTTATTGGTGCCCCATCTTGTGCATATACTTCTCGAATTGATGCACAATATTTGTTAAGCTCCAATTCTAATGGTTGAAGATGTACATTTGGGTCTCATACCACTTTTAAATTCTACCATAGTGCATACATGAGGCAATGTTAAGATATTAGTACATCTCATTTGTTGGGGTTAATTAGTATATAAGACTTTTATAAATGAATATCAGTTGGTCCCTTACTTGAATAAACCTGAACAAAACGAGAACTCTATCCAGTGTATTCTCCAACTCCTCCTCTGAAGTACCTTTGTTACCAGATCGAAGTTTCTCATCAAGAAATTTGGCAATAAGTTTTGCTGGTCAATTCTGCAGACAAAGGCCATAATTTAGATAAATGCAAATTAGTATATCTAATATTATGAATGCAATTTTCTTCCTAAAAACATTCTTTCATTACTTACCTTTAGCTGTTTTTTCATTAATCCTTTCAAAATTTCTGTCTCACTTAATTTGATAATCAAGAGCACAAATTCAATGAACAATATGTATAAACAGAAAGAAAATGAGCATAAACATATAGTAACTAACTTGTATAATTAAATCTGTATAAATAGAAAGAAAATGAGCATAAACATATAGTAAATAACCTACCTTAGATTTATCAGATGCTCAAAGGCATCCTTGATAGTAGTAGAAAAGGCCTCATTCTTCAAAAAAATTTCTTCCTATATTGTATCAAGTCGTGCTTTCAAGTTTAGAAGTGATGACACCATGTCCTTGTCTTTCATTTCATCCAATACAATGCCTTACCCAATAGCTTTAATGTATGCACTAAGAGCCAGCCGAAGCAGCTCAAGTGCACTCACCCTTTTAAAAAGAGAGTACATGTGTTGAAGGTATGGAATGCAATTGGAATCCATGAGCAAAGTAAATCCCTGGGGAAATCATGATTTGGCTACCCTGTTAAATACATATGAATCAACATATTTTTGAATTTAGAGAGGGGATTTGACTCCATCAGTAATAAAGAATGGGCTTCTATATCGATTTTTTTCCACATAGAAGAGACCATAATGATTAATTACATAAAAAAATCCAATCAACAAAAAAATATGGGAATTTGAACAATTAACATGAATGAATATCAGATAACTCAATGGAAAGATCCGCATTCCCAATCTCCATAAATTTTTCCAAAAAATACATGTGATTTGAATGGTAAGGGTATTGCCATCATCATTGTTTCTTTAGGTGAGACATTTCCCAACATGAAAATTGTATTTGGCACCTTCACACCTGTACTTATGGACATACTCCCTTTATAAATGCAAACTCTTTAATTTTCCCAGAATGAAAAATAAGAACAAAATCTCAACTGAGGGGTTTACACCAATCATGCAACCATTTTCAAGAACCTGTTTGATTTTTCTTGGAAACGTGTGAAATGAAATGGAGCAGCAAAACTTAGTTTTCTATAAACACAGTACACATGAAAATAGAAACACTGAGGTGCACCCACTTTGATCAAAATAATATTATACATATTTTTTGGTGCATCAATAGAATAACACAACTCTCGCATAGTACATAAAGCTTCCATAGAAAATGTTACCACATAACCATGACACACTGTGGCATGACAAAATACATTTTCTATTTCCATTTCAAGTGCATTCAACTTTGTAAAGACTTCGACCCGAAAAGGGTCACCATTAGAACAATGCCTGCGGGAAAATTACATAGATATGGTAAGCAATGCATAGTTTTGTTTCACTGCTCCAATGAATAAATATGTGAATTTGATCAATAATGGAAGCAGTAATCTGTGAATAACTGTGAATATACAAGGATTTCAAAGAAATGAAGGCCAAAACAGGGGACATGGAGCCGAATTCCAAAGAATATTTTGAATTTTCAAAAGCTGCAGGTCAAGAATGGGGTAAAAGACTCATTGATAAGCTTCAAGAAGGATCCAGGAACTATAATACAAAGCAAGGGAAAATGATAGGGTTATAGTTTATCCACAATAACATGATTGATTTGGGGATTTAGAGAATATTTTCGAGATTCTGTGTCAATTTTGTGCCAAATAAGGTTCCTTTATTGACCTAATTCTTAAGTCCTGGGACGAACATCTTTATGGTTGGTTTTCATATGAGAAGCTAAGGAACCTCTTGCTTCTTCCCTGCAGTTATATCCCTTCCTAGATGTCATTCTTACCTGTGTAAGTAATTCTTAATGTATAAATGCTAGCTATTGTAACAAATAGACTTGAATATCATCTTCTCTATAGTAGCCATCATTGAAAAACGTTATTGGAAGCCAAATCAATACTCTTGATAGATTCTCTTTCCTTTTACAAGTAAGTTATCCTCTATGCTCTATGTCTGCAATCCAAAAGTCTATATCCTAATTTGAGACTATGGTCTGAAGCATCTTTCCAAAAGTTCTGTAGGTTGAATCCTAAAAGAATCTAGGACCAAGACTGAAAGAATAAATCCTACATCTCTTGGAAGCTAATCTCTCGACCAAGTTACAGAAACAAGCACTTATGATGACACCAAATAGTTACATGTGACTATACATGACATTCGATACAATATTCTTTGTGATTTATGGAAGAATATGAAAGAATATCCAATGAATTTTGAAACCTCTTAACCATCTATTAGAACTCGCTCTTGCTTAAGGTTGAAGGTCAAGTTTATGATAATCATCTTTACAAATGGATAAATATTTTATGGGAAAATGAAGTGATGCCCGGGCTACCTGCTCAACCCACAATTTCTTGTCTCTGTGCATATAAAAGAAATGCACTTCACATTTAGCCCAAATAATTTTGAATCTGGGCAACCATTAACACTGTGGAGGCTCATATCCTTTTAAGCCTATGGTTATTAAACCATACAATACACCCTCTTTCGCTTTTTAATTCAACTGTTTGAATTTCACATAAACCTGATTACAAGCTTCCTTTCAACCCAACATTAAATTTATAAGTGCCCAATATATTATATGCTCAAATTCACCTTTTTCATATAACCATGATAATGCCCAGCATACAATTTCGCTCCATACAAGGTTCGGCGGACATAATATATATATCAATGCTTAAATTAATATTCGTCCTTGGGTTAAAACCTCACATATCATAATACCTCTCTTTATGGTTTGAACCCCTTGGATTTTATATCCAATCTTTACACAACGCATACAATGAATGTTTGCAATTGTATTCAATTAACCCTTAAAGCTCCACCTTTCCTTAAAACACTTAGCCATTATTTTAAACCCCCTTTCGGAATATTGCATCAAAGGATAATAACCCAAAGTTAAAACCTCCTTTTACTCCCTTGACTATGGCATTACCCTTGAATCGTATTAGTGCCTTTCAGCCTTTAAAATAACATTAATACCCCGACTCCTTTAATAACCACCAAACTTCAGACTTATAACATTAATACTTATTAATTTTAACAACGCGACATTCTATTACATATTGTATTCCATGGGGCCCACGTATCCATTATCCAACTTTTTTGAATAAATAAAATATTTAATATTATTGAAACCGCTGGTTCATACCTTAATTTATCTGTCGTGTAGCTTGCCCGCGATTACCATTGGATCTACTGCCTGGCAGATTGAACGGACTTCATCAAAATCCTGTTTTTTTCCTCACCGGACTTTAGTGCTCCAGAAAAACGCGATATGGGTGGTATTTAGGAGGTAACGTGTCCAAATATTGTTGGATCATGTTGGTAAAGGCAAAAACCGCCTTTGGTCCAGATGCCACGCGAAACCCGTGGTATTGCCTCCCGAAACCACTTCTCCTACTCTAGCAATTAAACAATGGTTAAATTGGGTCTCACTGCATTTTTAATACAATTCTCGACTTAACTCCTCGCATTAACGCTGTGGTTGAGTCTCAGTAATATCGCCTCACCAACGACAATACAACACCATTGCCTCTAACTGTGATCGCTTCTGTTAGTGACCTATAATATAGGATTCATAATTTTGACTTGACTGTTGATAATCTTGTAAATTTGTATATACTTTTCCTTCGGCAAATTGTATTCACATATTTTGTAAAAAATTAAAAAAAAAATCAAAAAGAGGGTAAAATTTCCTAAAAGAAAAATCAAAGGACTTAGAAAAAATAAAAGACCCCAAAAGAAAAATGAATAAAAAATGAAAGTGTGCAATTATAAATGCCACTACTTTTACCTTTTGACTATGGCAGAATGTCAATAAATTCCATAGTCCATGATGAGTTAAACAGTTTAATCTTAACTTGACATTTTTCAATTTCACTTGTTGTAGATAGAGAATAATGAATTGTCATACAGTTTAATCATGACAATTCAGTAGTTAGGTAGAGAAATAAAGTAAATCCAATAGTTTAATATGGATTCATGAATGAAATAAGTGTAGAATTAGATAGTTTTACTTGCTTTCAAAAAGAATAAATGCTGTAAAGGTTGCTAGCTCAAATGCACCTTACTACAAAGGAAGAAAAAATGTTAGCATGGTAAGTTGGGTAGGTAGAAGGTGGTGAGAAATCTCAATGTAAATATCATTCATCTAGGCTGCAAAATAACTAACTTCCGCTTCCCATAGTCATGAAGCATTCTAAACTATCAGTCAGAAAGGCTCAAGGCATTTCCTTGACTTTTGTTGGGATCGGACCCAAGGCTCTATGACTAATCAGTTGAAAGTGTAAAATGTCTATATTAATCCCTAAACTCACATCATTATTCCATTTCATGCATTCATCCCCCTGAATAATCATAAGTAAAGCCTTATTTTTACTTAAAGGCATTATAATTTCCATTTGACTAATTTCCATCATCACATAAGAACATTAAACCCCCAAAATTACATTATATCATAAGTTAAAGTGATAAGATTAATGTAAATTGTCTTTTAAATTTCACTTTACTTGTTATGTTTATGTATTTTGAGTATACCTTGTCCTATTTTCATATTAACTTTAACTTATATATTAACTCCCTATAGAAGTAACATTTTCCTATTATATATAACTCCTTTTATATAATAGCCCCAAAAACCCATTTATTATAACTTTAGCCAAAGTTATTTAATCTCCACATGTTTAAATAAAACACCCACATTACAACCCCTTTGGCTAAAATATATCTTTATATTAAATCCCACCCCTATGGTAAGTAAATTGTTTTGATTTAATTACTATATAATAAAATTATATATAAAAAAATCATTAAACATATTTAAATATGTGTTTAAAACAAAAATATAATCCCCGAAGTTTAATTTAAACTAAACTTCAAATAAAATCATCCTTTCATTTCCTCGACTCTCTTAACCCAAGGTTAAAACCTTAAGCTTTTTTACTTTCCCGATATATATTCATCACCAAAGTTATAACCTTGGGTGAAATCCTTTATACCCCTCCCGATCACTTTACTCCATTGTATAAAATCCGTTTATACATTAAACTTCATAAATCCCTCAGCACCATTGGACTCCATTCTAACCGTCCGATCATCCTTCTCCTTTTAATCCGACGGTCATAAGTAAACCCAATAAGCCCTTTTCCCCGTCCCCACCATTTCCTATCGGATCGAATTTCATCTGTTGATCTCCCCTTGTTAAATCGATGGTATAGATCAAAGCCTTGGTCTCGCTATATTTACCCCACAACTTCACATCAAATATTGACCATTCGCTCCGCATTGATAGATCGGACGATGCACATTCATTTTCACATTTCTAAAGTAATCGAATGAAGTTGCCCAAAAGTTTTGCAAAAAAATTAGTTTTGTGAAACCACCCCATGCTACATGTCCTCCTTTCATTTGATCGCATTCCAAAAGGGAAAATCTAGTTACCACTCAAAAGCGATGCGAAAACCATTTATGGTATCTCCTTTAAACACACAAACCACTCCCGCCCCAACTGCAATAAATGACATTGAAAGGTGGTATAACTTAAGGTTTTATGACTTAGTTTTTCATTTTTTCCTTTGTATTTCGCCCAGTTTCCATATTAAACACTGTAATCCCTTTGCGAAGCCTCTCGACACCCTTTTCGAGCCGTCTGCAAATCAATTGACATATAAATAACCTTTCCCTCTGAAATTCACTCCCAGAGAAGTTCCACGACCTCTGCCCATCAAATTCAACCAAATTTAAGATTATTGCAAGTTCAGAAACTTCATCGACTGCAATTATACCTTTTACATGTATTTTCCGTCAAAATCAATCCATAAAATCTTCAATTTCAAAGAACATTAAGCTAATTAGACTATCATTGCCTAAAATGAGTTTAAGTAGCCATCTGGGAAGTTTTATAAACCTTCAAAATACAGGGGAAGCCCTGTCAAAATTTCTCCAGAATCCACATTTTCCATTTTAGCATGTTTTAATCCATTCTAAGAGCATTTTCACTGCTGAATTTGATCTAGAAGATCTTCTGCATACAGTAAACCTATTTGTCTTCTTAAAACCCTACCCAGAGTCTCAAATTTCCAGAAAAAATCTTCAATTGACCCAAGTATCTAAAAAAAATAACGTAGAAAACTATTTAATCTTGCTATGTTCATTTAAAATGACCAAAAAACAAGTAACTCCCAAAACTAGAGGTCCTAAATCCCAGAAGCCTGCCTCCAGCAAGCTTCAAAATCCAAAACCTCCCAGAATTGATAAACCTACTCCTATTTTAACTGCTGATTCTACTGAAATAGTTAGACCTCTGCAACCTCCTGTTACCATTGAAGAAAGCAATCCTTTGATTGACTTAGATTACAGAATTGCAGATTCCATTCTTGAATTTGATCTTCTAGAAGTGCATAAATGGTGTCAAGAGAAATTTGAAAAGAAAGAAGCCAATGATATACCTGTATGGGAGTCTAATTTGCCCAAGTATGTGGTTCCCATCAGCCATCCTACTCAGGATTTCATAAGGTTATGTCAAATGCATTATATTCCTGACCAAAGGTGCATGGCTAACAAATATAGTGATGTCTTATTTTTTATAACTGCTGAATCAATCAATGGCATGCTCCAGTTAAGCCATAATCCACAATCAGTGTCATTGTCAATTGAAGACTTAACCCAGATGTATTTAGACCTAGATTTCCCTAGAAAGTTCCAAATTATCCAGAATTTCATGCCCAATCATGTCGATCTTCCTAAGGTGAACCCTCCTTATGATACCTTGGATTTTCCAGAAGGCTCCAGACAGTTCATTTCTATGCTATCATTTATTTTGGGTTATGTTAATGATGAATTCACAGATGCCTCTGTCTTAGGTTTCCTTTCCACTTTGTCTCCTGGACAGCAACCAGACTTGATTTTTGACTTTGCCAAATTTATTGCTAACAATATTCATTATCAGCTAATAAAATTTCTTGATGAAGGAGTGTTCATATATACTTCATATCTGTCACATCACTTCTTGTTCTTTCAAGAAGATAAATTTCCCTTTGCAGTACAGAAAATGGATATGGAAGGCAAACCACTGTCAGTAATATTTTGGACCTCTCTTCTGAGAAATAATAGAAGTGAGTACAATTATAGTGATTTCAATGACCTATTTATCAGACCTGCTATCAGTTTGTTGGATAAAGCAGAACCACCAAGAATAAATGAAGATATCAAAATAATTTTACAGTTGTCTGAAAACTGTAAAGTGGGTGATTGGTCTTTATACAAAAATAATACAGAGATCAGAATATATGGTGCACTCTTGGCTTCATATAAATTACCTATATTTGTGACTACAAGGATTTTGATCTAGAGTATATAAGGCAGATTTTGAATGCTGATGCAGTAAATTTCATAGCATCTAAAAAGAAGGCACAATTTAAATTAAGAAGTCAAATTGGTTCTTTCATTGTAAACAGCAAAGATGCCTTAAAGGAAGTATCAGACAAGCTATCAGCATTCAAGTTTCAGGAAATTTTTCTTGGAACTATGACCCTCAGGGTATTATAACCAATCTCAGAATTAAAAGCAAATTTCTCCATGAATCTAAGCCACTTATTGAAAAATTTGCCAATAAGTTGGAATGGGTGATCAATACCTTAATTGATGATGATCAGGATAAGCAGATAGACAATTTGAATAATGTACAAGTGGTTACAGTGAATCAACCAGCAGAAGTATCAAACAAAAGACCAAGGAAAGAAGAAGGATATTTGGCTGAAACAATCGTTGAAAACAAATTCAAAACAGTATACAGCAAAAAGGCCAAAATGACTACTTTAGAAACAGAAGAAATAATAGATGTGGATGACACTAATCAACAACAGACAAATGATGAAGCCACCATCATTGCGAATGAGACACTCAGAGAGATTCAAAGTAAATAGGTACAAGCACAAGGTAAAGGCAAGGAGATGGTTGAAATGGAAATGGATACAAAAGCCCTCTCTTCTTCTTCTAAAAAAATTAAAGAAAATGATTCTGATATTCAGAAGAGGTTCAAGCTAATCAGAGAGAAAAATGAAGAAATCAAAGATGAAGTTTATTCTAAAATTCTCAAGGAAAAACCAGGAGATAAGGACATATTAGTAACTGCATTTGATTACTCAACCAACCAAATGATCATGTCTTTTCTCCAACTAGTGGTAGCACATCCAAAATTAGCTTCAGACTACAAAAAGACAGAATTTGCAGTAAATGCTGATACTATCCATGAGCTGGATCAAATAGAATTTCACAGAAGTGCATCAAAAATGTTATATTCAAAAGTAGTAAGCAAAACAATGACTGCCACTATGCTCCAAAATACTCTATCCAACTTTCAAACTCAAATGAAGTTGGATAAAGCATCTTTACATGCCAAGGATTTGAGAATAAAATCCTTAGAATATTTGGTCATTGAGTCTGGAGCATATCCTTCTAATACTGAAGCTGCCAAGAAGTTAATAAGACAGAAAAATGATAATATTACAACATTAAGAAAGCAGCTCAAATTACCACAGAGTGAGCACCCTCAAAAAAAAGAAATACTTTAGGAAAAGACAGAGAAAGAGGAAAATATGAGACTTTTTTTGAAAAATATGGAAACTCAGATAGAAGCTCTTATGCAAGAAATTGAAAATTTGAAGAAAAAATATGGAAACTCAGATAGAAGCTCTTATGCAAGAAATTGAAAATTTGAAGAAAAATCAGCAGGTTTCCGTTCCTACAGTTATTCCAACTGTAAGCACAGCAATCCCCTCAACATTGGCAGAACATTTGGCACCACAAGGAGTATTGGCAACTGCAGTGTCAATTACTTCTAAAGATATCTCTGCCACTTCTTCATCATAGATAAACACAGTGGAGGAAACAACTGAAATAATCAAAACTATGGAAGACATGTACATAAAAGATCAAGAGATAATCAGTTTAAAAGGCACCATCAAATATCTAGAAACATCCAAAAGAGATGCCTTAATCACTTCCAAAGGACATGAACAGAGGGCTGACAGATTAGAGGAACATGTGAAAATTCTTCAACAGCAGGTAAATCTTACTGAATAGGTTGCTTACATAAAAAATCATTTGTGGTCAAAAATCACTGAAGGCATTCACTTACAATGGCCTTCTATTCAAATAATATATGAACAAAAAGATCTGATACAAGCTGCCTTAGCAGAAATTGATAAAACAAAGAAGGAACTTAGCAACAAACCCCCACAAGAAATTCAGCTCATATCATTCTTGAATAGTAAAAATAGGGAAGAACTAGCAAAATTGAAAATTCCAGACAGGACAGAGGCTATCCTTGAAATCAAAAAGGTCCTAACAAAGAGAAACATCATGAATAATCTGGAAGAGAAGTGTGATAATATGAACATATCAATCAGTATATTCAAGACCAAATATGACTTACTGCTAGAAGCAGGATTACCAGATATACATGCATTGAATGAAAAATTAATGCCACAAAAGGACTATGACTAGAAGATTAGAGCTCATGCTAAGGAGCAAACTAAAAAGCCTTTGCCACAAGGATCTCCAAGTGGAAAAGTACTATTGAAATATTTTGATAATTTGTTCTTTTTGGAGAATGAAATTAAGCACATGTTTATAGTAAAGCCAAACTTTTCTAAGTACACAGAAGCTAATGAAAGCTATAGAAAATTAAAGAGTATAAAGATCCCCACAGCTCAATAGTGGCAAGAATTCACAGATCTGATGTGAATTTGACAGGTAAAAGAGCAGGAAAATCACATGAAGAAATCATATTTTACTGTTATTTTATGGTGAAAAAATCAGTGTCAAAGTGTATCAGGGTCAAAGTGTATTAGTAAAATCAAATTGTTACTGCTGGTTATTTTTCAATTACAGCAGTGAATCAGTGAAAAACAAAGATAAAGAGTATCATGATTGAAAGTGAAAATAAGAAATGTTCTACAAGTAATCTTCCACGAGGTGATGCATCCAATGCCAGCAATGCTACCAGCACATCATGAAATCACTTCGATTAAGATAATCAGTTCTATATTTCCTTGTAAAAGAGAACAACTTGCAACTGTTTTGCTGTTGTCCCTCTTCTTATGTTATATTTCCTATTTTTCCTTGAAACATTATCTCAAACTTTGAGATATTTTGTAAACAATTTATGTGTATAAATACTTCATCATTCAAAGTATTCAGTGTGGAATAAAATTTCTCAAGACTACTATAGTCATTTTGCTGGATATATTGAAGTTGGCGTGAGTCAATTAGCAAAGCAGCTGACTGGAATTGAGATTAAAGACATCATAACTAAGGATTCTTGTGCTGAAAAGATAAGTCTATTCTTTTTCCTCTTTTCTTTGTTTTTCTTTCAAAAAGTTTCCATAAATTCATTTTAATGTGTTTCTATCTTTAATGATCAACTAGGAGAATTTAGATAGGATTAGTGATAAAAAGCTCCCTGTTTTTAACTAGTTGGCATTATTATGTTTTTTGCTTGATAACCGAACTATAGAATTCTTAATTTCTCTAGGTCCCAGTTTGATCCCCTCCTTCAATCTTCTTTTTCTGTAACTTAAGGATTCTTAAGTGCCCTTTTGTTCAGATTTCACCCATTCCATCAACAAAGCCTATTCAAAGCCTTAGAAGGTCATCTACCCTGCACTTAGTACATTTTCATCCTTAAGTCTTATTTCCTAGCTCTGCTTGCCTAGAAAGTTGACTCCATAGCCCAATGTTTTGGTAGATCCCTCTGGTTTACCTTGAAACACTTTTTATTCCCACCACTCTTTCAAAACAAGTCCCACTGTCCACTCATAGCTAGCCTAAAACCCAATTATAAAACAAATTTAAATCTTTAGGAGATATCCCTCTCCGGAACTCAGGAAAGCTAGATCCTGAATTCTAAAAGAGGTTCTTGGTTACCCCTGCTTTTCTTAACTACAAAAATCCTCATCCCACAATTTGAGAATTAGTAGGGTGATAAAAAATTCAATAGACAGGGGTTATATCACTATTATTTGAATAGACAGAGGATATCCTGCTACGCTGACGGAATAGAATCGACTCTTTCACACAAGGTATATTCGTTCAAATTACACACCGAGGATGTGATTTCGCCCTCCCAACAAAGCCACTATTCCCTTCTGCAAACTTCCATATAGGGAAATCACATTCGATTCACTCGCAGAGAATATGAAATTCAAAGGCATACAGAGAATAATACATAGAGTTTATTCTTCCTAATCATACACAGAGGTTTCCTAATCGAAGGAATGAGTCTTTCAGGAGATTTTCAATAACATACCCAGATATCAATAAGTCCACAGTTTTATTGAACACCGAGAGAAAAATCTCTCGACTTACTCTTCTACTGTCAAAATCCCCAAATTACAGAGTCTATTCACACAAATTTCGGTCAATCAAAGCATACAAAATTCTGAATCCATTCTTATAATAAATTCAAATTACATAACCTTCCCTAGTCTTGGCCTGATCTTCAGGTTGAATTTTCAGAAGATGCAGGTAAGGAACATGGTAAAAGACTCATTGATAAGCTTCAAGAAGGATCCAGGAACTATAAGACAAAGCAAGGGAAAAGGATAGGGTTATATTTTATCCACAATACCATGATTGATTTGGGGAGCTAGAGAATATTTTCGAGATTCTGTGTTAGTTTTGTGCCAAATAAGGTTCCTTTATTGACCTTATTCTTAAGTCCTGGGATGAACATCTTTATGGTTGGTTTTCATACGAGAAGCTAAGGAACCTCTTGCTTCTTCCCTGCAGTTATATCCCTTCATAGATGTCATTCTTACCTGTGTAAGTAATTCTAGCTAAGTAAGTAATTCTTAATGTATGAATGCTAGCTATTGTAACAAATAGACTTGAAGATAAAAATTTAACGATTCAGAATTATACAAATACAATGAGGAAAGGGTTATCATTTTTTTATGAGGAAAGGGTTATTAGTTTTTTATGTAGGGTTTATCAGTTTGACAGAAAGGGTTGATGAGTTCAGGATTCAGAAATGACAAAATAACCAAATGGGATGAAATGCATGCTTAATTTACAACAGAACTCTATCAGCAATCAACTTAGTTTCCAACAGAACATTGATAAATCATAAGACTGAAGTAATACATTGTATAACCTGAATGCTCCATTCCCCTCCAGATTTCTATATGTAGTACATAACATTCAATCTTGGTTAAAAATATTTAAAAAAAAATTCCACCAAATGTGCTAGTTTTAAGTAAATAGGTGACTTAGCTAATTCGAAAGTTCTGTCCAACCATCAGCAAATAGGAGATAATCTGAGATTTTAATAGATGTTCACCGCATAAAATATGTCAAAATCCTATAGCTATATCCCTGGCCTGAGACTGCAATGAAGAGGTCCAAAGTATGGCGACTTCAATAGAAGCAAGCCTCAATATAGGGTTGTAGTAGGTTCGAGGGTTTAACTGATTCAAGTCTTAATAAAAAGCTACAACACAGAACCGAGCTCTTATGGTATATCTCTGTCCTTCAATAATGACAAACATTAAATTCTCTTGAGCATGGTAATAGAACTAAATTTGTTTATAACAGTACACAAGATATCCATTCATTTCTAGAAATTCTGCAAGAAGAAAATGAAAGTCATGTGTAACAAAGTATTATGAAAAGACTTCAAGAAACCAGAACTTAGCCTGAATATCCTAAAACTGAAATTGGAAACGTCGTCTCTCCAAGGTTGTTAATGCTGCAATCCTCTGTTCAACATTGATACAAATGTCGAAAACAAGTTAAAAGATGAACCAAATAATAGCATTCAAAGGAAAGACTAGGATGTCACCATTTCGACCTGCTATCCTTAAAAATAAGGAGAGCTAACTTACATGCTTTTGTGTTTACAAGGTGGACTTGAAGACCATGTTCATCCCAGATTGAGCACAAAATGTACTTTTGTTTTTGGATTTGTGAAATAGAAGGACAGTGTTGTCAAAAAATAGTGAAATGGAGATCCCATAGAGGGCCTCCACCTTTACCACCCATGGATTTTGAAATTAGAAACTCTCATCCATAAATATGAAGTCCAAAGAATGTGAGGCAGTCGACACCCTTGCTTGAATACTATGTTCATGTATATAATAGACCCCAAAGATGATCATTTGAATCTCATATAGGGTCATAATTATAGAGATCGCCAAGCATAGGAGAGGTATACCTTTAGCCTCTCAAATAGTAGGTTTCTTCCAAATATCTGAAAGGCTTAACAGGTGTCCATGGATCAACAATACACTTACTTTTGCTTCCTCAATAGCATTTGGGAGGATTGAAAATAGTCAAAAGTGCGGTGATTCCATTTGCAATGACTAAACCTTAAACCTGCAATTTCTTCCTCTCTGCCACTATGGAGATGAATTTGTCTACTCTTCTGGCAAAGAGTTTGAAAATGGTGTATCCCAACATGATAGTCTCGCAATTAATTGATTCAGAGGTCAGGATGTATGCAGGAGGCGGAGGACTTGAGTGAACTACCATACTAAGGAGGAGAGCATGAGTATTGAAACTGGGTATTGCTTCTCTAGTGAACACTTGATTACTTACTGTAATGGGTTTTACATATTAAAATTGTATTCATACTAAGAGAAGCCAAAATAATAGAGATTAATTTTTCTAGATCCAAACACCCAATTTCCATAAAATCAAGAGAAAATTGGGTTAAAATAGTTTAGCAAATTGATATTTCAAAAACTAATGTCAGGAACAAGAACCGTAAGCTACTTAAACCCTAACAAGCACTTTTGAATTGGATGTTCATGGCATGTTGTCTGCCCCATCTTAGTTAGATTGGAATTACATCTTGCAATCTGATAAGAGTTTGTATTGCCTGATGAACAAAATGCAACTTTAATTGCAACCAAAAAAAAGGCAATCCTCTTGCAGAGTCCATAAAGGTGGTAGTTCTATATGGCCAAGCTTCACTTGAACAAACATGTCTGCCATTACATTTTTAGTCTGCTCTACCAGACAGAGTGATGCAAGGGCATTAGGCTCTAGAAATACTTTGTATTTTCTTAAGTCTAGAGGGATCTCATGCCTTTGAATTCTCATGTAGTTGTTAATGTTTTGAGTAAAATAAGTGAGGAGTTGTAAATGTTCTCTAGCCCACTAGAGGACATGAGGGAAGCTGATTGAGTTAGTTAGATGAATAGTCAGTTTCAGTTTTTCGAGGGTTTGAGTCCAAATTTAGGAAGTCCAAGAGTCTTTGTCGAGCTGTAAGGGACCTAAATCGATTCAGGTCACCATTCTGTACAAATGTAAGTATGAATGATAGCGTAGGATATCAACCCTGTTTAGAGGTAGATTGTAGTAGAGTTCAAGAGCGGTTCAGAGGAGGCAGAGTAGGTTGTAGAAGTCCATTGTAATTGAAGATCTGGCCGAAGACCAGAAGTTCTGTAAGTAAAGTCATGTATATAATTAAAATGATTGTTCCATTATTAATTGATTTAGTTCTGTGTGGTAAGATTGAGCTTCGATGAGAGCTATATAAGTAATGTGTGACAAACTCTGTCTTAAGGGTTAATGCCTATGTTTTGATTCGTAAGAAATTCGAATATGCTGAGGATTTATGTTGTAATGATTTGATTTTGGAATGAACAAGAAACTCAGATCAATGCTATTGAATTGAATTCCGTGGACCTTTTAGGTCGAGGAGTAGAATTGCTTGACCGAATGAGTATTGAATAAGGTGTTATGAGAGAACTTACAATTTCTATTATGTAATTATGGAATTGTGAAGTTCTGGGGGCTTAAATCGATGTTTGGTTATACTGTGTAAGCAGTGAAATCAGGCTGGGTTGAGATCATAGTAATGTGTGACTGTATGGACATGGAATCGAATGGAATTCGATGATGCTGGGAGCGGTTAAGTGAACCCAGGGGTGAGAAGTTAAAATCAAAAGAAACTTCTTGGTGCAATTGAAAGAATCGCTTTAATCTATGGTTGCGGTGTCGGATAGAATGCATAACAATGATGGATGCAAAGGGTTGTTAAACCTTTGTGGGGATTGTATTAAGGATGCGAAGTCAAAGGAGTTAATGTGGAACCACGAATGATTGAGGGAATGGAACCATGACCTGTAATAGTGAAAGCGGGCTTCCAAAACTGTATGTGGTTTTCGCAAAACTCAAAAGCGGTAAACGGAATTTGGAAAAAAAGTGCGATATTGGTCGCTGGCTGACACGTGGCTTGGGCGGTTTTTGAAAACTGCGAATTTCACAATTTTTCTGGGCACTAAGGTCTTATTCAAAAAGTTTTGCGATTACCGTCGGATTTTTCGATCAAATGATCAGATGGTGGTCACATCCTGGGGATGCACGGAAGATAACGTAAGGGTAATTTGTGTGTTTATGTGGGCCAAAGGTTAATACACGAGGTGCAAGAATTGCGATGTTCGTCAGATCTCTTGATCCACGGATCGGACGATGTTCGCATCATGATGATGCGTGAAGGTTAATGGGGACATTTTTGTGGGCCCCGAAGACGTTTATATATGTATCGCTTGGAGTTAACTCTAAAGGCATGGTTTGTTATAAGGTATTTACCTTTGGCGGGAGGATGTAATATGTGTTCATATATTATAGTTGGCATGCAATACCCCAAGGGGTACGCGATATATGTGGATATATATTATGTCGATGATAACTCGAACCTTGTATGAATGAATTCGTATGCTAAGGTATATTATAGTTATGTGTGAAGGGTAAGCCATAGGATTATTTCCGATTGAGTTATAAATCTCAGGTGTGATTTGAAAGGGGAGCTCAATTTTGAAGTTTATTCGAAAGTCAGAGAGTTGACTTAAACATCATAAGGCGGGGTATTCCAATGGTTTGATAACCATTGTTTACATATACAAGCTTCCGTGCTA
Source organism: Pinus albicaulis (assembly GCA_034641835.2). Taxonomy (NCBI): domain Eukaryota; kingdom Viridiplantae; phylum Streptophyta; class Pinopsida; order Pinales; family Pinaceae; genus Pinus; species Pinus albicaulis. The sequence goes on from CM076579.1 coordinate 536,036,300, forward strand.
AGAATTGAATTTCGGAGTTGTTTGGGTTATAATAAGGGTTCGGCAGGAAGTGGAAAAGAGGGAGAGCTTCCACATTTATGTATAGGACTGGGCGCGTGTCCTTTTGATGAATTCATGAAGTGGGTTAGACTGTGATTTAATCATAGGTTTGGGAAAGGTAATGGTCCTCATATATATTGTTATAGTTGGGCCACATTTAAAATTAATTGGGGAAAAACATTGAAGTGCCTTGTTGTTATATGCATAGAGTGAGAGTGTGGGTTAAGTGAGGTAGCGCAAGAATCATAGAGCTGAGGCAAGGATGAAATGCATGCTCAAGAGTTCAACTTTCAGGGAAAAAACTTGAGAAATTTAAAGAAATTGCACCTAAAATTCTGAGTAACACCTACCTTCATTAGCAATGGCACTTTTGGTATATATAAACAGTAGTAAAAATGAATAGATGAGAAATAAAGGAAGAAAAACTGGACTCAATGCCTGGCTTGGACCTGCAAGATGAGAAATAAAGGCACGTTGACAGGCCATCTCACATAGACCTGTTAGGACAATGCAATTTTATGGAAAACAGTAGCGCATTGATCATGGGTTCAAATCAAATTAACTAACTCAGAATATCTGCCCTCTATCCAGATGTGTCGAGGAAGGAGAGGGGATTACACAAGGATTTACTTTCAAAACAAAAATCCATTGCTACTGTAACTGTATAGTACCACAATCAACACTTTGCAGCAGTTAACCATGTGCTAATCTATAATTCTAAACTCGAACACATATGCATGAAAGAAAATATGAAGTTGTGTTAGATTGCATGAGTGAACGTCAGAGAGTTTGGAAGATTCAAATGAATGACCCTCACATAAATCTAGCACACCTCAGGATGAAGCCCTAGCATTCTCACTATAAGAGGAGGGTCCTGAAGCAGAACGTAGAGTCTTGAAGGGTACACTGTGGGACAAGCTACATTGTAGAGGCTAGAGTGAAGTAATCATACCTGCGCTAAACTCAAAGACATGAGTCACCAAGAAGTGCAGCATGCCAATGGATTTGTCCCTAAAGCAGAACTGAATGGTGATCCTGCACAAGATGCCAACAAGATCTAGAGGATCTGATTTTTAGCATTTTATAACACGATCTGATTTTTAACGCTTTAGATAGTTGTATTATATAGTGTAGCTGAGACATTAAAATTATCAAATTTCTATGTGATTATAGACTGCATGATTAATTATATTATCTGGTTGCTCAAACTCAGTTAAGATTGAAACTTTGGGACTAAAATGAATACAATGTTTCCAGGACCAGAAATTAGCCTTATAAATAATTTAGTTTCTGCCAGAGGTATATTTTTCCCAAGAACAAAAGAGATTGTAGATATGGTTGTAGAGGGCTTGGTTAGTTTATATGATCAATTTTACTGTATGCATCAGTACCAAGGCCCAAGAGGTAGAGTAGGAGGCTGCCATAGCCCCAATGTCATTGAAATTTCAAGACTAGGCAAGGTCCCAAATTGTTGCGCAACTGAAAAGCATCTCTAAACATTCCATTCTACTCACCATGGACTATCATGGCTAGGAGGAGAAGTCCAAGTCTAAACCTTATTCCTTGGGGAAAAGTAGGTCCATGTTATGTCTGCTCATTTTCATTTACAAATATAAATGCACTACTGTCCTGTAGCAAGGCCATTAGAGGTACTTACAAGCCACAATAAGGCCACAACTGGCTCCAACAAGAACACATAAAGAAGAAGGCTTACAGATATGAGGAAGGGTGGATTTGAGTAGGGAGAGGTGCCCTAACTAGAGTCGAGTTCTTCAAAAAATACAAATCACATTTTAAGGAATTGGAAGAGAAGTTTGTGGAGAACAGATATAGGATTGGGTTTGAGTCTTGTGATAGCATTATGTGCTTGATGGTGTGAGGGTCACCTTTGTCTAAAAGATCAAAAATGGAGTTTTATACAACAATAGTTAGAGGGATTGTTTGGAGGGTTGTTAGGCATAGTGTAGGAGTGTTCCTTAGCAAGTAGCTCCTGGAATTGAATGTGCAGTAGCATAGGGGGTGTCTCCATAAGTAAGGGAAACGTTCATATTGCTGGTTGGTCCATAAGTGCGGTAGGGATATTTGAGGAGAAAACTCACCCTAGGGTAGTGTTCTCTTCCTTTAAGTGGACAAAAATAGAAGCAACCTGTGGGAGAATTTGATACAATGATGAAGCAATGGAATAAGGGCTAGAAGAGTGCCCTAACTGGTCTTCTAGAAGCGCATAATTCAAGGGCAAGAGGGCAACAACGAAGAGTTGTAGATTGCCTCTTGGATGATGGCTTGAAGGGTGTCCTAGGAGATGAATCTAGGGAAATGGGAAAATCCCCATCTATTGCAAAAGGGATTTCCCGTCCTGAAGAAAAAAATTATAATAGAAAAATCATGAAAAGAAAAGGCTCAAATCTCTCTTCCAGACTGGTGACATAGCACAAGGCCACATGGACCACTGTGATCGGTTGACATAACACATTAGAAGCATGATGTTAACATCTAAAATATCTAGGACATGTGGCACTCCATGATAAAGACACATGGTGTGTGGATTTGAGTTTTTCAGGTGGTCAACTGGGCCGAAAATAGGTGAAATGTGGCACCACTCAGAGATTGACATGTGCCAATTGGTACAAGTGGTAGAAAATTGGCATGCTCAAACAACAAGGTGATGCAGGAATGAAATGAAGGAGAAAATATCAGAAAAGCCCCAAATCTGGAGAACTAAAGCTCATCACCAACCTGAGATTGAAAACTTTACATGATGTCACCTATGAAATCGTAAATGGAGAAATCATAGTAACAATAAAGTAACCTATGTAACAATAAAGTTGGATTCATCCTGGTAGTGGTAAATGGAGAAATCATAGTGAACAACAGGAAACATGCAGAGTTGCTTACAATTAAATAGATGAAAAAACACATACAAAAAACCTAGATAATAATCATGAACAAGCTTAATATTGAATTATTAACTGTAAAGGAACTTACAAAATGTGACATTACGAACTTGGTCAAGCGCACAAGAAAAAATATCCTAGACATGACCCTGGTTGACAAGTTGTATTGCTCATGATGCAAGAGGATTTGTACCTGCACTGCCAAGTCAATCAAAATCCATCATTATCTATACAATAAATAGAAGTAATTGATGTAGTATTTTTTACTCTAAGATGCATTCTTATGATAATGTTAGAACATATGTTGAAAATGTCAAAACATACCTAAATAAGCTCCTATTCGTTTCAAGAACAATTTATTGGAGTTGCATGAACTTGGAACAAGCCTCCCACGATCTGAAAGAGTAGCAACTAAGTCAACAGTGACTTTTTTGTTGCTACGTTGGATCGAGGGAGGTTTTCTCCAAGATTAAATCGCTCCAATAAATTATTCTCTACTAAACAGGGCCAACCATGTGAAGGTGGAAGCTCTTATGGCCCCTCCCCCCCCCTCACATCACTCTCAATTCCCCAATACCCAATCTATATTTCATTTTTTACTTTCATGAGCATTAAAAAAAATTCAATAACTAATAAAAAAACAATGCAACAAAAAGTACGCAAGGAAACATTGAAATTAGTGCTTGACATAAAAATAGTATGATAAATGAGTTTTTTATATAACGCAAAAAACGTTCCAAGTATGGTAACGTTTGTCTTATAATAATACAATATTTTACATTGTCAAATTTTCTTTTCTTCTTCCTATTTTTAAAGCTCCTAATTACATCATCAATATCATCGTGCTCTGCTCCTATTTCGTGCCTTTCAACCCGCACTGCTGACCTAGTTGCTTATTCACGATGTCTGGGCTCATCCAGTGACGGGGCATCGCCTACAAAAACAGATAATATTAAATTTTAATTGTCAGTTTTTAAATATCATTGAACTAGTTCGGTAATATTAATAAAAAAATTTGCAATGAGATTATTTACCTGGTGCACCAGTTGTCGCCGTTGGGACTGTTGCCCTGTCTTCCTCTCTGGTGGTAAGATCCTCAAGGGAAACATTCTCTGCCATTTAAACAAAAAATGTTATAAGGACAACCATCAAGGTATAATTAGAAAAAATTATAAGTGGAAATTAATTACCGTCACGGCCCTCACTGATAGTAGCATTGTCGGCCTGGTCCCCACTACAATGATCAGGTTGCACGTGAGGAACATCTACATCTGGCTCTACAACTGGGTTATTTTCCTCGTCGGCAGTGATGCTCCCCTAATTTAAACAAAGTTGTTAGAAATTAAATTTATGGACGAAAACAAACATATTGAAAGGTTAACGTTTTAACTTATCAAGCATTATGGATCTTAGGACCTGCCCCAAGCTTCTGCGATGTTCAACTACGGCTTGATAGCCGGAATGGAAAGCGATATTTTTATCTTCCTCTGTAGTTTTTGTTCTGAAGTCATCACCCTACATTACATATGATTGTGTATTTTTAATGTTATTTGATAGGATTACAAAAAAGTTGGAAGGCGATACAATTAATTATAAGATGTTTAGCTACTTACAATTCTTGCGGCTAATTTCAAGTAGCCGCCCTGGCCTAGCTTGTGATGGCCCTTTTTTTCAATCCTATCTTTGGTTTCCTTCGAGGTGTCAGGAAACCTATCATCAAAATATTGAAGTCAGATATGATGTAGCACACTTTTATTTTAGACATAGAGAAAATTAAAGCTATTGAATTAAAGTTGTAATTTACCTTGCGGGTCCAGTTGGCATTTTTCCTTCTTTCTTTTCCCTTTTCTCTTTTCCGTCATGGATGAGTGCTTTCCACTCACTCTCTGGAATTGTGAGAGGATGCTCGTATCTAGGTTTAAATTGCAATTACATCCTATAGGTGTCCCTGGTATATTTCAAATATTTGCCAGCGACTCGAGCCACCGTTGTTCTGTCAAATGCGCCCACCCCAAAAAGGGCTTCTAGATAATCTAGAAGTTCTTTTTTCAGGTTGGAATTCTGGAAATTCCACCTTGTGCGTATGGTTGGGCCAAAAATTACCAACGCATGGCTCTCCAAAAACCTGTAGAACTCATTGTTTCCTACACATAAAAAAGATATTATCATTAATTTAAAAATAAAAATCATGATAAAATATGTTTTAGATAGAGTACATGAAATAGTTAAAATATTAAAACTTACCTGGGAGTTGTACGTGCTTTATAGGGACACCTTCATCGTTCACCAACAACGTGCCATTAATGGTCCCTGTGGAGCTGACACGTGTAGCTCCAGGAAACACAATAATGTAGTTGGCCATATCATCCTCATCATTGCCAACACGTTCAGCGGTTGGCTGGGTGTCTGCTTGGGCAGGGTGTGTTTCTTGGCTGGCACCTAAAGGAGTAGAAGGTGTACGAGAGGGTTGCTGGGCAATCTCTTGCCCTTGTGTCCCACTACCACCAACACCGGGTTCAACAAGTGTCAGATAACGCTACATACAAAAGAACTTTTTGTTAGTTTAGTCAATGTAAAAATTAAAAATCAAACTATCACAATTCATCTCATGCAGAACAAAAAAAATATCCTTTTGAATTTTTATTATTACTTGATATGTTTCTAGCTGGCTCATAAGTTTTTTTATCCTCTCTTCTGTTTCAGGTGTTTGAGGCGTGTCTATCAAAGTATTAAATTCCGACCTTGCATCTCGTGCCTTTTTTCGCAACAAGAGCGCTGGAGATAGGGATGAAGAAAGCTCTTCCTCATAGAGGGAATCATCAAGCGTACCATGGCTAGGTGTCTACATATTTGAACAAAATTAATATTATTTCAATTATGTAAATAACTAAAATACTTGAAGATAGAGCAATGCTGGCACTTTACATGTTCTTCCGCTGGCCTCTTTCCGCGATCATCCCGTCTCGGGGTTGTTCCTGCACTGCTCTGATCAGTCTGCCACATTGCAATAAAATTATAAATGTAAAAACTTGAAAACAATATCTAACATGAAAACACAAAATGAAAACTGAAATAATTTCTAATAAGACACCGAAAGACAGAGTTAGAGTTTCAAATATGCCTTGCATTGAATTAAGTCCTGGAAACATGTCATTGCACATTAAGGCACCCAAAAAAGAGACGCGTTGACAATGAGACTAAACTGGGTTATTTGTAGTGAAATTTTAAAATCTCAAAAGGTATATTAATTTTTGAAACAAATCAGCTTCATAATTTCAATATTATTGAGTCTGTTGTGTATAAATCACAAAAAAATTGAAACAAAACACTAGAAAAGAAACAACATAATCACATTCTGCTATAGCAATGATCTGACCTCTAAAGTAGACTTTCTACTAGTTTCATCAGTACCATACAAACAATGGAAATGAACACAAGATACAACCACATATGTGTAGTTATCCGCAAAACCATCCACCCGCCAACCTCCTCTAGTAACCTACACTAGAAACAGATGTATGGGGTATTTTTATAAGGGGTTCCTCAAAAACATCTGCTAGAGGTTCTTTTCCTTGTAGTGATTCTAGCCTATCACATCCAACCAATTTAAATTAATTGAAACTTTGAAATTCATAAAATATACTCTCCATTTTCACAACACAAGCATTTTTACAAAATCCTTTTCAAATTTGACATGTTGACCATGTCATGGGTAGACTTTCCATTTTTTTCATCTCAATAGGATGTGTTAGACCTTGAAGGTCATGGTATAGGTGGCTGCTCTTGCACGATTTCATGAAGTAGCTATTTGCATGAATGAAATGTGTTATGCATGAACTAGAGGTTCTCGCATACTTGTCTACATTCAATGATAGTTGTAGCCAGATTTTGATCTGATCCTAGTTTTAAGCATGCTGGAGATTGAGGTTTAGCATTAGCTATAATTATATCCACATGGCTAACTTATCTGGCCCTTATGCTGAATGTATAACTCATGTCAAGGGAGATGTATCATCCATGCCACGTGGAAATTGTGCCAATGTTTGGGGTGGTGATTGTGCTGATAAATTATCACAAATTAGATTTATTGATACTTTCCAATTACAAGCACCTGATTATTACAATAGTATGTTCATGTGTGACTATAATATGAACAGATGTGGGTTTAATTTTCACCCTGCACTAGTACAGAGCTTTTCAAAGATTTTTCCCGGCAATGGCAAGGCAAAGAAAGAGACCAACCCTAAAAACATGGCCATGGAGAAAAACACAATTTCTAAAGTACTGGCTGCAGGAAAATTAGGCCTCTGGGATGTTAATTTTCCATGCTACAGGGAAACTATTCCCTCGTCTTTTACAACTATGCCAAATATGGGATTGAGTAAATTGTGCATGATAGCCCTGGACAACTATGGGGGTCAGTTTATTGATTGTCCTGTGGTTTAAAATGAAGATGCAATTCGTGTGAGCTGTGATGTATTAAGCAAAGAAAACTCTGGAGATTCTTAGACTCGTCTACATGAAAACACTGCAGACTGTTGGCAATATGATGTAGAATGTTGTCCTTGATGGCAACCCACTGAATGATGATGAAGACATGCGTCTATTGACATGTGTTGTCCTTGATGGAAATTCACCTGATGAAAGTATTCTTGACTTGGTAAACGATGTTTGTTAGCAATATGATGTTGAATGTTGTCCTTAGGCAACCCACTTGATGAAGATAATGGAAACTTACTGGATGAAGTTGTGCTTGATAGAATATGTCTTGATGAACTAAATCTGATGCATCTACAGTATATACAGAAGGCAATGAAGAAAGGAATTCAGCATGTGCTAAATCTTGATGAAAAGAGTATGTCTCTAGGCATACGCGGATTTGTCTAGGGGAAGTCACGTATGCACGCGGGATTCAACGTTCCAAGTCACGTATGGGCAAAAGCGCTCTTAAAGTGCAAAACCAGGGGTAACCACCATGGTATTGACCCATTGTATTGGGTAATGATTCGTCTAAATGACTCCGTCCAGGAATACCATCGGAAGTAATGTGGTTTTGGCTCATGGTATTGAAAAAGGGTAAACCTATATAAGGAGAAGAAATTCATTGTGCAAAACAAGTGTGGGTGCAAGATGTCTGAGCTTGAATGAATACTTCTCTCTGGAGTATATCTGAATGGAAAGGGTTACAATTGAATGAAAGATCTGAATGTATGATGCACCAATGAAGGAGTGATGAAGAAGGGGATCTAGATCTGTATTGTACTTGTATCTGCTAGATCTGTTCATAGAAGGCCTAGATCTGAGATGAGGCGAACATCTGTCTGAAGCAAAAAGGGTATATCTGAACTGAATATCTGATCTGAAGAAGTATGCTGCTCTATAATAGTTGAAGATCTATACGCTAGTTCGCTGCAGAGGAAGCGCGTACATACGCGGCTACGCTGAAGAGAAAGCGCGTATGCGTAATTAAATTAGCTCTATAATTTGTACTGAAGTATACGCGGGTTTATGTGAACGGAAGCGCGTATATACGCGACATCAGAGAAAGGAAAGCGCGTATGCAAACTAGGGTTTGCTAAAGTCTATGGTAAGAATTGTCTGATCTGTTCTGCTGATTTACTGATATCTGTCAGTGAGTTATATGTATATGTTTCATGGTTGACTGTGCTTAAAAGTATGGAAAGGGTCCAGTTTGGAAATATGATGAAATGTGGCCTGCAAGTGGTGTCCTAAAGGAAGCTTTGGATCCAGTGTGAAAATTGATGAAACGTGGTCCATAGAGGTGCTGAGGGTTGTAGCCTTCAGTCAGGGGGTTGTAGCTCCCTTCCAGGTGAGGTTGGTAAACGAGATCAGGGGGTCGTAGCTCCCTTCCAGGAGAGGCTGGTAAACGAATCAGGGGGTTGGAGCTCCCTTCCAGGAGAGGCTGGTAAACGAGCGCAGGTGGGTGCCTGCATGCTGGTAGGAGTCTGCACCAACACATATGTTGTAAGATGTTTTCTCTATAATAAAAGATTGAAGGCTGAGCAACGACAGCGGTGGTTTTCTCCCGACTTGGGTTTCCACCTAAAAATCCTGGTGTTCATGTGTGATGCTTTGTGTGATGGTTTAGTCTGCTCTTACTGTTCATGTTTACTGTTTTTTTAAACATCTGATGAATGAATGATGGAATGATTTAAGTGAAGATCTAATAACATAATTAGATATCTGTGTATACGCGAGTTTCATAAAGGGTATCCGCGTATATACGCGAGTCTGTTTTAGGAAAGTAGCGTATGGGTTTTAGAAGCAAGAAAAAGTAAAAGTTTTGAATATGTAGTAAATACTGATTCACCCCCCCTCTCAGTATTTTTCCCAACAATTGGTATCAGAGCAGGTCCTTCTGCAGAAGCTTGATCGCTTGAAGGAGATCCGTCGCAATGGGAATTCTTGAAGGAGTAATGTCTATAAAGCCACCTCTATTCAATGGAAGAAATCTGATCTTTTGGAAGGTACGAACAAAAGCATATCTGCAAAGTCTTGGTGCAGATGTATGGGCAATCATGGAAGAAGGTTATCAATACCCAGCAAGTATTCCTACCGATGCAGCAGAAAGGAAGAAGTATGAAATCAATGCCAAAGCAGTGAATGTCTTGTTAGGAAGCATGTCTGAATCTGAATTTGCTAAAGTGATGCAACTACATTCAGCAAAAGAAATATGGGACAAAATCATTCTGAGCTATGAAGGAGATACAAAGGTAAAAAGTGCAAAACTCCAAACTCTTAGAATTGAAAGTGTCCTTATAAAGAAACTTCGGCTAAAGGAAAAGAAGTAGCAAGAAGGAATAAGAATCGATCTAGCACAAGAAAAAGTTATTATACTAATGAAGACAGTGATGGATCATCTAATAGTGAGGAAGAATGTGAAGAAGACTTTAGACTTCTCATGGCTTTTGAACAAAGAGAAGAAAAGGATACTCTTGTGGATGCTCTAGAGGACAATGATTTTCTTGAAGAAAACAATCAACTCAAAGTAAGCCTAGAAGAAAAGAACATAATCATAGAGACTCTTGAAAATCAACTTGAAGCCAAAGAAAAACACATTGAGGAATTGGAGTGTGAAGTAGTAAGTCTAAGAAAAGATAATGAGAAAGTGAAGACTCTCAATCTTAGATTTGCTAAAGGTTCAGAAACCTTAGATGAGATTATCAAGACACAATGGTCTCCTCTTGTAAAAACAGGTCTTGGATATACTGGGGAATCTTCCCAGACTTCAGCACCAAATTATCTGAAAGCAGTCACAACTGGTTCTCTTCACTCAGCCACTCAGCAAGGGAACAAAGGATCTTTACAGGTAAAGCATGATCATCTCAAATCAAGGATCACTAACAGGGAGATCCCTCAAAGAAGCAACAACCAACAGGTAAATTCAAATAGAAGATTTCATGATCGCATAAATTTCTACTTCAATGGACAATGTTTCTCATGTCACAATTTTGGTCATAAAGCTGTTCAATGTGTTGCATATAAAACCATCATGACAAGAGAAGCAAGAAAGAAAAGGATGAATATTGAACCAAAGAAGAACACCTATAACAACTTTTCTCCTCTTCAAAATGAAGTTGAATGTACTTATTGCAATAACTTTGGTCATGAAGAATCTGAATGCAAGAGCAAGGTCCAGCCAAAAGAACATGTTCCCTCAAGCTCTAAAGTGTGGAAAAAGAAATAAATACCGGTCGAAAATTGTGGGATAGCATTATTTGCAGAAGGTGAAGAAAATCAATGGTACATTGATAGTGGGTGCTCAAGACACATGACAGGTGACAAAAGCAAAATTCTTACATATAATGCTCTAGAAAAGGAAAAGAAAGTTACATTTGGAAATGATACTCCCGCTGTAATTAAAGGAAAAGGGTCAGTATTTCTAAAAGAAAAGGTGAAGGCTAATGATGTCATGTATGTGGATGGATTAAGGCATAACTTGTTAAGTGTAAGTCAAATGTGTGATCAAGGAACAGAAGTGGTCTTTAGTTCAAAGGAATGTGTGGTTCGTGATCTTGATACAGGTAAAATTATTATAAAAGGAAAAAGAAATCCTAGCAACCTGTATGTACTGAACGGCATAGATCAATGTTACTTGAGCAAGTCTTCAGAAAATTGGTTATGGCATAGAAGGCTGGGGCATCTGAGCTTCTCTCAAATCAACAAAGCAAGCAGACTTCAAGCTGTTCGTGGTCTTCCCAATATTAATCTACCAGAAAGTATCATATGCAAATCTTGTCAATTCGGTAAGCAGACCAAAGTACGATTTAATGCCAAAGAAGGATCATCAAGTGAGCCTCTTGAACTCATTCATACTGACATATGTGGACCTATGAGGAAAAAGTCACCACGTGGGGAAGAATACTATATCTTATTTATTGATGATTACTCTAGAATGTGTTGGATCGAGCTCATTAAACACAAAGATGAAGCATTTGAAAAATTTCAGATCTTCAAAGCTTTAGTTGAAAATGAATTAGATCTAAAAATCAAGTGTCTTAGATCTGATCAAGGAGGAGAATATACATCAAATGAATTCTCTAAATTTTGTGAACAACATGGCATAAAAAGACAATTCTTTGTAGCAGGTACTCCACAACAAAATGGCGTAGCAGAAAGAATGAATAGAACAATTCAACAAATGGCTAGAGCTATGCTCGATGATTCTGGAACTCCTGACATGTTCTGGGGAGAAGCAGCACATACAACAGCTAACATTCTCAACAAGGCTCATGTTCGAGTAAATAGTGACAAAACTCCATATGAACTCTGGTATGGTAATTCTCCATCAGTGAAGCATTTTAGAGTTTTTGGAAGTAAATTCTTTATAAAAAATAATGATGAAAAGCTTGGTAAGTTTGAACCTAGATCAGATTAAGGGATATTTCTTGGTTACTCATCTTCAAGCAAAGCATACAAATGCTACAAAAAAAGGCTTCGAAAGATTGTTGAATGTATTGATGTTGTTATTGATGAGTCTCCTACAGCTCCTAAAGAAGAAAAACAAACAACAAAAGAAGATGATGGTGACCTATGTCCTTCTACATCAAGTGATATAGACAATGGATCCAATGAAGAACCTGAAGATGATCTATCTGAAAAAGCTCCATCCAGATATGTGCAAAAGAATCATCCTGAATCTCAAATTTTGGGTGACAAGGAATCAGGTGTACGAACAAGGAGAACTCTTGTGGGATCTTCTAATCATCTGGCACTTCTATCCACAATTGAACCACACAATTTCAATCAAGCTAGCAAAGATGAATGTTGGAAGCAAGCCATGAATGAAGAGCTTGATCAAATTGAAAAGAATGACACTTGGGAATTGGTACCAAGACCACATGATAAAATTGTCATTGGAACTAAATGGATTTTCAAGAACGAGTTAAATGAGAATGGGGATGTTGTAAGAAACAAAGCTAGACTGGTTTGCAAAGGGTATACTCAACAAGAAGGTATAGACTTTGAAGAAACTTTTGCTCCTGTAGCTAGACTTGAAGCCATAAGAATGTTTCTTGCTTTTTCAAGTTATCAACAAATCAAAGTCTATCAAATGGATGTTAAATATGCTTTTCTTAATGGTGATCTAGAAGAAGAAGTATATATAGAACAACCGGAAGGATTCATTTTGGGAAATGATGCAAATCTTGTTTGTAGAATTAAAAAGGCTCTATATGGTCTCAAACAAGCTCCAAGGGCTTGGTATTATCGCCTTGACAAATATCTTCATCAACAAGGATTTTCAAAGGGGTCTGCTGATAGCAACTTATACACAAAAGTTGAAAATGATAAACTATTGATTGTGGTTGTATATGTTGATGATATCATTTTTTGGAGTAATGAAGAATCTTTGAGTCAAAAATTTTCTTCTGTCATGCAGCAAGAATTTGAAATGTCCTTACTTGGAGAACTAACATTCTTTCTTGGCTTACAAGTGCATCAAACTGCAGATGGTATATTCCTCTCACAATAAAAATATCTTAAGCAAATTCTGAAGAAGTATGGCATGGAAGAATGCAAACCTGTAAGTACACCAATGATAACCGGATGCAATCTCAGTTCTTATGATGATTCTCCCACGGTGAATCAACCAGAATACAGATCAATGATAGGAAGTCTACTTTATCTCACTGGGACTAGACCAGAAATTATGCATGCAGTTGGGATTTTTGGACGATTCCAAGCTAATCCAAAAGAGTCTCACCTTCAGGCTGTTAAAAGAATTTTCAAATATCTTCAAGGAACTCAAGACCTTGGTCTATGGTATCCAAAGAATGTTGATCTTACTCTTCATGCTTACACTGATGCAGATTGTGCTGGAAGTGTTGATGATCGGAAAAGCACTAGTGGTGGTGCATTCTATATGGGACCCCGGTTAGTATCTTGGTTCAGCAAGAAGCAAAATTCTATTGCCTTATCTACAGCAGAGGCAGAATATGTGGCTGCCGCATCTTGTTGCACTCAACTCCTTTGGATGATGAAAACCTTACAAGATTTTCAAATCAAATGTACACCTCCTGTCCCCATTAAGTGTGGCAATACAAGTGCCATCAGTATTTCAAAGAATCATGTTATGCATTCGAAGACCAAGCACATTCCCATCAAGTATCACTTCTTACGTGAACAAGTGCTTGAGCAAAAGGTGAAGTTGGAGTATGTTCCCTCCAAAGAACAAGTTGCTGATATTTTTACCAAACCTCTGCCCAGGGAAGCGTTCGAGTATCTCAGACAGAAGCTGGGAGTGTTCTCTGCCAGTCAAAAGAACAAATCTGCATAAATATAGAAGATTTTACTGGATACGCGAGTTTCCTGAAACACAGTCGCGTATATACGCGAGTTCATGCACATAAAACCGCGTATGTCTGATTGCTGACAATTTTCTGTTTGGAGTCAGCTCTCTTCAGCACAGCTGCAGTGATGCTTGGTATTTCTGATACTGTTCGGTATCTCTGGTGGTGTTCCAGTTCTCATAATTCTATTTCTAAAGTTTTGATAAAGATGCCTTGATGATTTGTTGGTGAAAGTGTTCAGGATGCACAAACTAAGGGGGAGCCTTAGTCATATGGAAAGAATGTTTAGAAGCACTTTTTCAGGGGGAGCATTAGCGTTGCTGAGTATAATGCATTGTTGGCATTATGATGGTTCTGAAATGTGTTATCTTTCTTGAGGACTTTCTGGTGTTGGTTATGAAAAGTCATATTTGTATTTTGATGAAAAGGTCATGTTGAGACCCATGATGTAAAATTGTAATATTCGGTCATGTAAGGACTTGTCAAATTTATAAACCCACTTGGTTGGGTAGCTGAGTCAAATTTTGTAAACCCACTTGGTTGGGTACTTGAGTCTTATATGTAAATCCACTTTTTTGGATATTTGATGTAAGTATGAGTCTTTGGTGATAGGTCGTTCATAGAGTCATGTACTTCTTTGGAAAACATGTTTGCAGATTCAGCATGAACTCAGGGGGAGCTTGGCCACTTCAGTATATATATCGGATCTACAGAATGCTTCTTACTCATGCGAAGAACACCATCATGGTTGCCATCAAGTCCAAAGGGGGAGATTGTTGGCAATATGATGCAGAATGTTGTCCTTGATGGCAACCCACTGAATGATGATGAAGACATGCGTCTATTGACATGTGTTGTCCTTGATGGCAATTCACCTGATGAAAGTATTCTTGACTTGGTAAACGATGTTTGTTAGCAATATGATGTTGAATGTTGTCCTTAGGCAACCCACTTGATGAAGATAATGGCAACTTACTGGATGAAGTTGTGCTTGATAGAATATGTCTTGATGAACTAAATCTGATGCATCTACAGTGAGTACAGAAGGCAATGAAGAAAGAAATTCAGCATGTGATAGATCTATGATGAAAAGAGTATGTCTCTAGGCATACGCGGATTTGCCTAGGGGAAGTCGCGTATGCACGCGGGAATAAACGTTCCAAGTCGCGTATGGGAAAAAGCGCTCAAAAAGTGCAAAACCAGGGGTAACCACCATGGTATTGACCCATTGTATTGGGTAATGATTTGTCTAAATGACCCCGTCCAGGAATACCATCGGAAGTAATGTGGTTTTGGCTCATGGTATTGAAAAAGGGTAAACCTATATAAGGAGAAGAAATTCATTGTGCAAATCATGAGCGTGGGTGCAAGATGTCTGAGCTTGAATGAATACTTCTCTCTGGAGTATATATGAATGGAAAGGGTTACAGTTGAATGAAAGATCTGAATGTATGATGCACCAATGAAGGAGTGATGAAGAAGGGGATCTAGATCTGTATTGTACTTGTATCTGCTAGATCTGTTCATGGAAGGCCTAGATCTGAGATGAGGCGAACATCTGTCTGAAGCAAAAGGGTAAATCTGAACTGAATATCTGATCTGAAGAAGTATGCTGCTCTATAATAGTTGAAGATCTATACGCTAGTTCGCCGCAGAGGAAGCGCGTATATACGCAGATTCGCTGAAGATAAAGCGCGTATGCGCAATAAAATTGGCTCTATAATTTATACTGAAGTATACGCGGGTTTATGTGAATGGAAGCACGTATATACGCGACATCAGAGAAAGGAAAGCGCGTATGCAAACTAGGGTTTTGCTGAAGTCTGTGGTAAGAAATGTCTGATCTGTTCTGCTGGTTTACTGATATCTGTCAGTGAGTTATATGTATCTGTTTCATGGTTGACTGTGCTTAAAAGTATGGAAAGGGTCCAGTCTGAAAATATGATAAAACGTGGCCTGCAAGTGGTGTCCTAAAAGAAGCTTTGGATCCAGTGTGAAAATTGATGAAACGTGGTCCATAGAGGTGCTGAGGGTTGTAACCTTCAGTCAGGGGGTTGTATCTCCCTTCCAGGTGTGGCTGGTAAACGAGATCAGGGGGTCGTAGCTCCCTTCCAGGAGAGGCTGGTAAACGAGTCAGGGGGTTGGAGCTCCCTTCCAGGAGAGGCTGGTAAACGAGTGCAGGTGGGTGCCTGCGTGCTAGTAGGAGTCTGCACCAGCACATATATTTTAAGATGTTTTCTCTATAATAAAAGATTGAAGGTTGAGCAACGACAGCGGTGGTTTTCTCCCGACTTGGGTTTCCACCTAAAAAATCCTGGTGTTCATATGTGATGTTTTGTGTGATGGTTTACTCTGCTCTTACTGTTCATGCTTCCTGTTTATTAAAAATCTGATGAATGAATGATGGAATGATTTAAGTGAAGATCTAATAACATAATTAGATATCTGTGTATACACGAGTTTCATAAAGGGTATCCGCGTATATACGCGAGTCTGTTTCAGGAAAGTAGCGTATGGGTTTTAGAAGCAAGAAAAAGTAAAAGTTTTGAATATGCAGTAAATACTTATTCAGCCCCCCCCCCTCTCAGTATTTTTCCCAACACAGACTTAGAAGCTCTTTTGAGTTCTGATGAAGAGGAGAGTAGCACTGGTTAGGAGAGTAGCACTGGTCACTCACCAAGTGAATATAGTGGAAATAAAAATGCATGTACAAAAGTTAGGGATGATACTAGTGCTGGGATTTATACCAAGAAAACAGGTATTAATCAACAGGAACATAAAGAAGAGGAGGAAGACTTTGGACCTGCTATTATTGAAGAATTGTTTGGCGAGTCTAGCATAAATGACAATTGTTGAAGGAAAATGGTAGGAAATGGTGATCAATTTTTCTTCTTGTAAAGACCAAATTGTGATGATGGAAATTGTTGGGGTTCCCATGTTTTGGCCAGATTGGCAAGACCAAAAGATGAGACAACATCATAACCACTTTGGGGCCCTAGGATCTAGCCCTCCTGGACCCGGAGAGAGATCTCTCCAATAAAACAAATAATGATATATCTCTGAAAGCTCAAGATGAGGTGTTAGGCTAGTTATGAAGCACAAAGGGGGGTTTAAAGTGATTTGGTTGGTTGGTTGCTGGGTTGGTCATGAGATCATAGACTGAGGAGGTAATGGAATAAAAGGAGAAAAGCAGTAGGATGTTTAGGTAAAGAGAATAGGTAAAGAAAGTGCCATCCATTGGGCTATGGAGTCATGAAAGGGAATTACTTGCAAACCAATAGCCAAGGCTTCCAGAGGGAAAGTCATCTATTATAAAGGATCTTTTTAGATAGATGGTGGGATGGAACATTAAGGATTGAAAGTGAGAGAAGGAAAGACACCCAATTTCTGTCCATAGTTCAGGTCATAGGTCATTTAACTCCAGACCTGCTTGGGCATACTCATAGGAAGCTTTCAATGGAGGGACAAAGGGGCAGCTTATAGATCGGACTAGAGGTCATTTAAATCCAGGTCAGCTTTAGCATGCTCCAAGGTAAAATATAGATAAGTTTAACAAAGCCAGGGTCTATATATCAGAGAAGGACTTTGAACCTTCAATGCTTTGACACCAGCAAGAGATCTTAGAAAGGCCAGCTGGTCGCACAAGGATCCTAGCGGACAGGGCTAACTCTAATCCCTAGCTTCCCAAATCTTCCAGCTTAAACCCAACAAGAACAACTAAAGACAGATTTCATTAATTCATACATCAGCTAGCAGGCAATGGCATCCACTACACTGGTTAAATTAGCTGAAACCAACCCTTAGATAACACATACAACAGAAAACATTGAAGGCAAGGAGAGCAGAGACATAGGGTACCTAACAAGGGTAAATCCTATGCCATATTTCTGATGCAAGCCAGCAGCAATGAACATCATGAAAATGTAAATAAAAGATACAAAGAGAGAAACATCACCCGTAGTAATAGACCAGGATCCTGTGAAATTTTCTTGATTAATTGATGCAAAACTAGTCACATAGACTGAGCTCAATGGCCGAATACAATCCAAACTTCTCCTCCCAGCCTACTACATTAAAAATTACTCTGCTACTCCCTCCCAAAATTGTTCTAACAGTCAAAACTGAATCCCTCTAACAACAACAGCAACAACCGAACAACAACCTTTTACAATATGTTCTCGGGAATTCTTATAGCTGGAAGAGGAGAAGATGAGGTAGGTGGAAAACTAAATGTAGTATTAAAACTTGGAAGAGGAAGAGGGCCAAGACCCCATTCTGTTTTAAATTATGGGAATTTATCTCTGGTATTCTTTGGATGATGGAGTGGTCTTCGTCAGGCTTCCATTTACTCAAGGTATGTCTCTAATGTACCTGTTGTAGCCTTTTGCAGAGTTCTGGTGAATAAATCGAGGTGGATAGACAACTGTGAGGTCTGCCATACCACATAACTAATGCACTGGTAGCGTAGGACTGTTGTCAGGGCGAAATTTCCCTAGGGACACGAAAAAGCATGCAGACGATATGAGCACTTCGTCCTCTCACGGGAAAGAACATTCTGCTGATGGTGAAACCCTGTTGGCGTTGTTTTATGTGCCCTAGGACCTTTTGATCGATCCATGATGTCTTTGATTTGGTATTCTGCCTTTAAATTATCGGATTAAGGCTCATAATCTGCAATTGTGGGCCCTAAATGCTCTATTTTCCCACTGATACTATTTGTCGCTTCCACGTTTGCCTTTGACTGCGAAATATGTGCTTTAATGACGCCGGAGAGGTTTTGCAGAGTTTGAACCCTGTCCTTTGATGAGATTTATGTCGTAGCACCTTTCCCAAGCCTTTCTCCATAATTTCAACTCCTGAAAATGGTCCTTTCCTGTGTTCTCTGTCATTGTAATAGATACTGAATCATGGCGGTTTTTCGCCGCCCGTAAATCTGCAAAACACGTAAACACGTTAAGAAAACCATGCATGGAAGGGTGGATGCAGTGGGGACAATGAAAATGGCTGTGCAGTCTGGTGAAATGGCAGAATAGTGCAGGATTATGCTGGAAAATGTAGTGGGACCACTAGCCAAGGCTTCCAGAGGGCAAGTCATCTATTCTAAAGGATCTTTTTAGATAGATGGTGGGATGGAACATTAAGGATTGAAAGTGAGAGAAGGAAAGACACCCAATTTCTATCCATAGATCAGGTCAGAGGTCATTTAACTCCAGACCTGCTTGGGCATACTCATAGGAAAATTTCAATGGAGGGACAAAGGGGCAGCTTATAGATCGGACTAGAGGTCATTTAACTCCAGGTCAGCTTTAGCATGCTCCAAGGGAAAACAGAGATAAGTTTAACAAAGCCAGGGTCTATATATCAAAGAAGGACTTTGAACCTTCAATGCTTTGACACCAACAAGAGATCTTAGAAAGGCCAGCTGGTCGCACAAGGATCCTAGCGGACAGGGCTAACTCTAATCCCCAGCTTAAACCCAACAAGAACAACTAAAGACAGATTTCATTAATTCATACATCAGCTAGCAGGCAATGGCATCCACTACACTGGTTAAATTAGCTGAACCAACCCTTAGATAACACATACAACAGAAAACATTGAAGGCAAGGAGAGCAGAGACATAGGGTACCTAACAAGGGTAAATCCTATGCCATATTTCTGATGCGATCCAACAGCAATGAACAACATGAAAATGTAAATAAAAGATACAAAGAAAGAAACATCACCCGTAGTAATAGACCAGGATCTTGTGAAATTTTCTTGATTAATTGATGCAAAACCAGTCACATACACTGAGCTCAATGGATGAATACAATCCAAACTTCTCCTCACAGCCTACTACATTACAAATTACTCTGCTACTCCCTCCCAAAAATTTTCTAACAGTCAAAACTGAATCCCTCTAACTACAACAACAACAACCAAACAACAACCTTTTATAATCTATTCTCGGGAATTCTTATAGTTGGAAGAGGAGCAGATGAGGTAGGTGGAAAAATAAATGTAGTATTAAAACCTAGAAGAGGAAGAGGGCCGAGACCCCATTCTATTTTAAATTTTGGGCATTTATCTCTGGTATTCTTGGATGATGGAGTGGTCTTCGTCAGGCTTCCATTTACTCAAGGTATGTCTCTGATGTACCTACTGTAGCCTTTTGCAGAGTTCTGGTGAATAAACCGAGGTTGATAGATAACTGTGAGGTCTGCCATACCACATAACTAATGCACTGGTAGCGTAGGACTATTTTCAGGGAAAAATTTCCCTAGGGACACGAAAAAGCATGCAGACGGTATGAGCACTTCGTCCTCTCACGGGAAAGAACATTCTGCTGATGGTGAAACCCTGTTGGCATTTTTTTATGTGCCCTAGGACCTTCTGATCGATCCATGATGTATTTTATTTGGTATTCTTCCTTTAAATTATCGGATTAAGGCTCAGAATCTGCAATTGCAGGCCCTAAACGCTCTGTTTTCCCACTGATACTCTTTGTCGCTTCCACGTTTTCCTCTGACTGCGAAATCTGTGATTTAATGACGCCGAAGAGGTTTTGCAGAGTTTGAACCCTGTCCTTTGATCA
Organism: Pinus albicaulis; assembly: GCA_034641835.2. NCBI lineage: Eukaryota > Viridiplantae > Streptophyta > Pinopsida > Pinales > Pinaceae > Pinus > Pinus albicaulis. Next base: position 536,056,621 of record CM076579.1, read on the forward strand.
TATTTATGTCGTAGCACCTTTCCCAAGCCTTTCTCCATAATTTCAGCTCCTGAAAATGGTCCTTTCCTGTGTTCTCTATCATTGTAACAGAGACTGAATCATGGCGGTTTTTCGCTGCCCGTAAATCTGCAAAACATGCAAACACGTTAAGAAAACCATGCAGGGAAGGGTGGATGCAGTGGGGACGATGAAAATGGCCATGCGGTCTGGTGAAATGGTGGAATAGTGCAAGATTACGGTGGAAAATGCAGTGTGAGGCTTGCAAAATGGTGGCGCAGTGGGAAAATGCAGTTGGAGGGTGGCAAGAATGGAAATTTTAATGTAAAACATTAAAATTTTACCTTTGAACGAATATATATACAGGGACGGGCGAAAAATACGATGAAACACATGGAATGGGTAACGTGGCGGGACCGGTCAATGGCAGGCGTGCTTTAAATCTGGACCGTCCGATCTCAGGAGGAGATCGACGGCTGAGGACACGGTGGAGGGCGATTGAATCTGGACCATTCGATCTCAGGAGGAGATCGACGGTGGAAAACGTAGCGGAGGGCGACGGAATCTGGACTGTCTGATCTCAAGAGGAGATCGATGGTTGAAAATGCAGCGGAGGGCGATGGACAGTGGGCCAAGGGTACGGTTACCTTGGTTTAACTCCCGTGCATCTTCGCGGCGCGATCACCGTTGGATGGATGGCTCCAGATCGGACGGTGTCTATGCATATTGCGTTGGGTCAAACGCTGAACTTTAACGTTCGATGGGGGGGCGATTTTCAAATAGTGCCCGAGACACGTGTCCTGTGGTGAATGGCATCGCTTCGAAAATAAAAATACCACCCACCTTTCAACGGTGGTGCGATAGAAACTGGCGGTTTTTTAATAGTGCGCGGGGACCACCGGGGCGGATAAAATCTGGGCCATCGGATTGGCGGGTAAATGAACGGTGGATGTGTGATCAAGGCGGGGCGAACAGAGTGGGCCATGAAGCGGCGCTGACCTGTGAAGACTGTCCGATCTAAACAGATCGACGGCTAGAAATGCTCCCGATATACATTTTTGATGAGCACCTTCCACCTTGGCGCCTAGTCTTGGTGTTGGGTCACGTGGTGGAAAAGGGTGAGGGGGCTAGGGCCGAAAGGTGCTAAGCCCACATAATGTGTAAAATGGGTTTTTGGCCCATTTTAGTGCGTTTTGAGGCTAATAAAGGGTAACGGTAGGGGAAAAAGGGTTGTTTGGACCAAGCAAGGGTGTGTGTAAGATTTAGGGGGGATTTTAGGATGATTTGGAAGGACTAAGGGAGGTATTTGGGGGTAAAAAAGGGGGAACTTTAACAAAGGGGAAAAGGGATGAAATGAAGAATTCTGCAGGGGTACAAGGGATAAATGTAGGCCTTTTGGAGCACAATTGTTTTTTTTGCAATCAGAGAGGCTTTATAATGGGAATCAGCAGAGGGGATTTTATCAAAGGAAAAAGGCACAAGGAGGCTTCAAGGATGATGTGTTTTAAGAGGAAATACATTCCTTGAAGGCTCAGAAACATTTTAGCCCCCTGCTTGCTTGTCAAAAATTTATAGGGGGCTAACAGAAATAAACTACCAAATTTTATGGAAAGCATGCTAGAGACTAAGGTTTGCAGAATTCGTTATGTCTTACATTGAATTTTATTAAAAACAAAACTAAATCTACAGGCATGCCCTATTCAAGGAAAATGAGCAGCCCAATTTATTGCTCTGTTTCAAATCCTGGGCATTCTAAATGGTAAAATCACTTTTCAAAATTTGGAAAAATTCTATTTGGCCATACCATTTTGCATGCTGATGGAGGAAGGGCCTGCTTTCTGGAGTTTCTTGCGCGACGAACGGTTGTTTGCAGCAAGGGCCTGCTTTCTGGAGTTTCTTGTGCGACGGGCGGTTGTTTGCAGCAAGGGCCTGATTTCTGGAGTTCCTTGCGTGATAGGCGGTTATTTGTAGTAGGAGGCGTATATCCAATAGGGTTTGAGTCGATTAGAAAAGGAAAGGAGCTATAGTACTGATCTACAAAGTCGTATATCCATTAGGGTTTGAGTCGATTAGAAAAGGCAAGGAGCTGTAGTACTGATTACATGCAGGGTAGCTATAGTGATTAATGTAAAATTTTGAAAAGCCTGCCATGATTAATCCGAAACCTTTGTAATTTGTTTGAAATTACTATTAAAACCATAGTTTATGGCGGTAATGCTCCACCATATAAATAGGTATTAAAACCTTTCAAATGCCAACTTAGGTTTGATTTAAAAATGGCATATAATTTTAGTTTAGCTTGTACAATAGTAAGGTTATTATTTATTGGTTTGAAATAATAAACAACATGCAACAAACCCACATAATTAGTAAATTATTTAAAGACAATAATTCCTACATATTAAAATATAAAGTTATAACATACCAGCTCATACTCGAACATAACATCTGTATCAATATTCTTCTTCTGTATCTTCTTGATCTTCATCCAACTGATCAACATCTATACCAACATCTGATTCAGAAACGGTGTTGAAATGATCGACCATGTCATCATCATCATCATAAATTATGTCATTTTCAATAATATCCTCATTGACATCATCATCAATAATTGTTGCCTCATCTCCTATGCCTGGTTCATCTTCTAATATATCTTCTTCGTCTGTCAATGCATATTCCTGCTCATCTGCCACTGCATCATCTTCTTCCTCTACAATATGCTCTACTGGCCTTCCTCTTGGATCATATCTAATAGCAAATGTCCATTCGTTCTCACCTGGAACCTCTAAGTAAAATACTTGTTCGCATTGGCTTGGAAAAACATAGCGATCTTTTCTTGCTTCAAACTGCGATGTTTTAACCATTGGAAATCCATTTTCATGTTGAATAAGTGTTCTATCATCATCACGTACATTCATTCGTAGCCTATACCATTTGACGTCGAACAAAACTATTTTGAAGTAATTAAATTCACACTCAACTATATCATCTAAAAACCCATAATATCTATTTTCATATTCTCGAGGATGTCTATCACTCCTAGAGGAAACATTAGTGACCTGGAATATTGCAGTTATCCCACTATCATAAGTTTTCCTGTTATCATCCAACTGTTTAATGTGAAATTTACGACCATTGCACCACATAGCCTTGTGGTGTTTCAACTGCAATATGCCAAACATGAAAAAGATGCATTCTCAATTAATAATTAATCATATAATTTACACAGCATGAAATTTATCTGAAAAATCAAACTTGTTGTCACATTATAAATATAGTATAAAATAAGTAATGAATAAAATAGGTGAATTAATTGCTTACCTTTCTATCTTTCAAACCATATGCTAAATCGATTTCCCCGTCCATAACATTTCCATCTCCACTACGATATACTTCTCTAATCAATTCAGATAGTAGTTGCCATGATAACTTACCGTTGTTACGTGCTTTACATGTTTCAATCCATTCACTCATCCACTCAAGATTGTTTGCAATGTATAAAATTAGTGCCTCATAATCTTAGGCACCTGAATAAAAAAATAGTAATTCACCAATATTAATAAATATTACTTCTAGCCATGGTAAATTATATTAATTAATAAACTATGAAAGAATAAGACCTAAATGAATATAATGATCATATACATGATGTAAAAAAATGAAACATTATATGTATTATACATAATAAATCTTTTACCTCTCACTTTCTTCATTCTACCTTTTCCCAACAGGTGCTCCACTTCAAAAATTTTGATGGAGTTCACATCCCAAATGCAATCCACCGCCTTCATAGCTGTTATAGCTAATATAGGAATATAATGACTAATATACACCATGGATTCATATACCACATATCCCTCCACCATAGAACCCTCAGGTCATGCTCTTTGTCTAACCAAAGCCTTCAAGGATTTCAGGTGCCTCTCGACCATCCACATTGACCTTGTGTGTACTGGTCCACACATTTCAATCTCCTCAACTTGGTGTATCAAGTAGTGTTCTTGTGCATTGAAAAATGCTGGAGGTAGATACTTTTGCATTTCACACATTAGCCGAGGAATTTCTCTCTTCCAATACTTTATTTCATCTTGATGGATTTATTTCAATGACAACCATCTGCAAATCATTACGCAAGGTTATTTCATTGAAACATAATATATATTTCATTACAAGTAAATTAATACATCATTTCATTAAGTACGAAAAGAAATTGTAGCAACTAGATTTTGCGTATAAATCAAAACTACTTACCTCATGTATTTACTAAGACCATATATAACTTGTTTGACATTGTTGTCAAAGTCGTTTGGGAGAGATACAGGTAGGACATACTATAACAATAAAAAATGAATCGTTATTGGTTTCCAAATTAAACCGAAAAAAGGAAAATTTAAAATATGTATTCAAGCAATAACATACAAAAACGTATACCAAAAAAATTACCTTAACAAAGGTATGCCAATCATGTGTTTTCAACCCACTGAAGTCACCTTTCTTCGTTAAGATATTATTTATGTTTGAAGCAAAACCTATTGGAAATTTAATTCTTCTAACGACCTCTTTTACATCATTTCTTTGTTGTTTTGTTAATAACCATGGAATATTATTATAATTTCGACCTCCATTGTTATTTGATCTGTCGATCACACTTTTCATTGCATGATTCGATTTCTCAATGTCAGCACAAATTTTGTCAATTTTATCTCTATCATGTGCACCATCTATGGTTTTCCATAATGTTTTTGTCACATTCTTCCCGACATGCATTATATCAAAAAAATGAGCTATTTTTAGGTCCTCATAGTAGGGCAACCTCGCGAATTGAGAAGGATAACATTTCATTCCAGGTGGAAGTACAATATTAGTACCTTCACCGCGACGATGACCTTGATATCAAAGAATAAAATAAATCAGAACAATAATTATAAAATACAATAAAATAAATTCATTAGTTAAAACAAAAATTCCAAACATTACATAAACAATTTATATATATATATATATATATATATATATATATATATATATATATATATATATATATACTAGCTTTCTTTAAGTTCTGCGAATGACGATACTTCATCTTAGGGCCACAAACTGGACATGCAAATCTACCCTTTGTTTGAAGCCCTGCAATAGATGGATCAATAACAATTATACTATGAGATCATTTTTAAAACATGCAATATGGTATATCTAATTTAGATAATTATGTATTATATTAAAGTGCAACGAAATATTACATACCACAAACATGTGTTAGTCCTAGGGCATCATGAATTTTCCATACAAGCATTCCACGACATTGAAATCTCTTCTACTTGATTGGTTTAGTGATGTCATACATAGTGATGCCATGCCATAACTGTATTAGCTCATCGATAAGAGGCTCAATATATACATTCATATCTTTGACCTGGTACTTACCTAATTGTTCAAAATTACAATACATAATAATTACTCCCATGATATATGTATATATAAGTAAGTAAATAAATAAAATATATTTTTCAAACAACGAGAGAAATAAAAATGTTATATTCGAAAAAATAATGAATCAAATACCTGGAATAATCATAGTCAACATTATGTGCTCCCTCTTTATTGACATCTAAGGAGGAATGTTATTGTTGATAACGAAAATAGGCCACACTGAGTAAGTAGATCTAAGCTCTCCAAATGGATTAACACCATCAGCTGCCAATGAAAGCTTGACATTATGAGGTTCATTTTTAAAATCTACATATTTTTCCTCGATTTCTCTAAATGCAGAACCATCTGCAGGCATTCGAAGAACACCATCTCCACTTCTATTCTTTGAATGGCAATCCATAAACTGTGCTATGCTGTTACACCTGAACATTCGCTGCAAACGTGGAATTATGGGAATATGATGAACAACATTTTGAGGCACCTTTTTGGTTAGTTGATCTGTTCGATATCTACTGGTACCACATTTCGGACATTCTGTTTTCAACGCATGTTCTCCGTAATATATAATATGATCTTTAGGACATGCATATATAGTGTTATATTCCATTCCAAAGTGTTTCATAATAGCACATAGATCTCGATATGTTGAGGTAAAGTATTTGGCGATGGTAACAAATATTCATCCAACAATCTACAGCATAAACAAAAACTAGTTAATGTAAATATTAATAATCATATATATATATAAGTATTGAATTATTATTTTACACATTTATTACAACTAAAAAAGGGAAAATAATCAACATTTACATATATGTGATCATATATACATATGGCATACCTTAGGAGTTGTGTCATACATATGTTCGAAAAATTATTCATAACCTTTAAGTTCACCAACAACAATGTAGCAGAGAGAAGAGTTGCATTCGAGTGTTCAAAAAGTCGTTCACTTGACCTTTTAATCAGAGGTACATCATAAAACCGTCACTATCTCCACCATCATCATCTGACTCACCATACAAGTCTTGGAGCATTTGATTTGTCCCATCATTAATGTGAACTGTCTCATTATTGTAATCATGATCTACCTCCATGGGATCATTAAAATTACCTTCATCATTCACTTCATGTTCTTCACCTTGTACAGCATCATTTCCAATACTAATATTTGCTGCAATATTCTCTTGTACTGGTGCAACATCATCTAATCTACTACTATTTAGCTGTGGAAGCTGGTTGATCATCTGCAAAAAGTTGGGGGGAAACTGTGCCTTTATGAAAATTACAAACATTAATCATTAAAAATTAGTGCACATATAAAAAATATTAAAATAATATAAAATTTTATGATATAATCAAAATGAAGATAGATAATTAATTACCACGGGACGATAGTCATTCGATCCACCATCAATGTGCCCATATTTCCTACAATGCATTGTTGTTGTTGCTATTAAAACTCTAACATTATTTCTCAGACAACATTTTTTGCAAGGGCAATAAACTCTACCATCACCCTTTCACCCTTTTGAATTTTTTTTCCACCTCTAATGTTTTCTTCCATTGATGCAAATTATCCTATAAAGAAAATAATAATTATATTTAGCAATTATCTCTCTCAATGGTGTAGAAAACCCAAGACGTATTGAACTCAATGGGAGCTCAATAAGCAAAAAGAAAATAAAAGTGGGCTTTTTACAAATTGTGGGCTTTTTACAAATTGTGGGATTTTTACAAAATTGTGGGCTTTTTACAAATTGTGGGCTTTTTACAAATTGTAGGCTTTTTATAAAATTGTGGGCTTTTTACAAATTGTTTATATTTTTAATAAAATTGTGGGCTTTTTACAAATTGTTTATATTTTTAATAAAATTGTGGGCTTTTTACTCCCAATAAAAAAGTGTATATTAATTTTATTTTAATATAAATTTTTTTATATTTTTAATAAAATTGTGGGCTTTTTACAAATTTTTTATACTTTTAATAAAATTGTGGGCTTTTTACTCCGTCGAGCGCCTGGCTCAACACCTACACTAATCACCACAGGACCAAGGCGAAGAACCACAAGCTAAACCACAACCAAATACAAGTCATGAGGAGAGGGGCTGAGCGCATGCGCTGAGTCCCAATTGATTGAGTGTGCATAGCCTTGGGCTCGTAATCGAAACATGTACAACCTCAACTCGTATATAAACACCAATATCGCTTATACGCCTGGTGAATGTGGGATTATCCCACCGGACACCAACACTATACCAGCATTCACTGGCGTTAACAGCATAACCAACATTGTAATAATCACTATTGCCATCACCACTAGAACCACCAGAGATAGGGGCACCACCACCGACTGGAACCACATCGATGTAATTCTCAGCAGCATTAACAGTTGGAGAAGTTGGAGATAATGTTATGGCTCGCTCGGCTATGACAGATTCATCAGAAGTAGGCGACTCAAATGTCGTAGATTTAATGTTGCGAGTACCATATCTATATTAGAAATTGATTTTGGTGGCTTAAAGTCGATTCAGATGCCAGTGATTTATTTGGAAACCAATGACTCAAACTTCAAGTGTGTGTGACGTTCCAAGCGGTGGAATGAAGATAGGATAGAGAATTTCATTATGGTTCCCCGCCTCCTGGAATCACTATGGTCCACCTTCCCCTATGGGAATCCTATTGTAATGCAAGTATTTGTATTTACCCAGTGCCATATATATATATTTGGCTAAAGGAGGCTAATACCCATCCAAGGCTCATTCATCGAGGGCTACATCAAAGGCTAATCAATCGAAGATAACTATTGGGGCATGACCCTCCTCTCCATATTTTCTTTTGAAAAAAACACCAGGACCCACTTGTTGAGGACTTATGTAGAGGCGAAAAAACCTCACCAACCGTCGTAAGAGCGAAACTCTGCCACCAACTGTCGCAAGAGCGACACATTGCCACCAACCGCGACACATCGCCTAACCGTCGCAAGAGTGACACTTTGCCACCAACCGTCGCAAGAGCGACACTTTGCCACCAACTGTCACAATAGCGACGCATTCTTCTAAATGTCACAATAGCGACCCCTTCCTCTAAACATCTCAATAACGACACATTGTCTTTGTAATGTTGCATTAATGACATACTTCAAAAATCCGTCACAATTACGATGCTATTTTGAAAACGTTGCAAGGCCGACACTTGCCTCTAAGTGTCGGTATTGCAACACTTGCCTCTAAATGTCGGTATAGCAACAATTTCGGGCGGGATTTGAAAAAGTTAAAAAAAAATTGGGGAAATTTCCGACATTTGGTCAAAAGTGTCGGAACCAAGTGTCGGAATTTCCACCAAATGTACTAGTGTTCTCTGTCTAGTTTTCCACCAGAGCCTTAAATTCTTTGAATCTGTCAAATAATTTAGGTTTCTTCCTCAATAAATATATCCATGTATTCCTTGAGAAGTCATCTATGAATGAGACATAGTACACAGACGTACCCAGTGATGGAATCAACACAGTTCCAAACACATCACTGTGCACAAGCTCTAATATCTTGTTCGCCCTCTTAGCACCAGAAGGAAAACTCACCCGATTCTGCTTCCCATATACACAATGTTCACAGAAATCGAAATCCAAAGAGCTATTAGACATACCTTCTACCATATCATTTCCATGCAGTATCCAAAGGCCCTTCTCTCCAATATGTCCAAGCCTTTGATGCCATAGCATGGTCTTTTCTCCATAGACCGCTAGGCTTTCCACTCCACTTTCGGGAACCAAAGAACTGTTGCGCCCATCAATAAAAGTTTTGCCTTGAAGCTTGTAGAGAATTCCAATCCAAACTCCCTGCATTAATACCAGTGCTCCCTGAACCATCTTACAGGTATCTTTCTTGAACACTATTTTTACACCTGCATCATCCATCTTGCTTATAGAAATTAGATTTCTGGCCAATGCAGGAATGTGCAAAACACTAGGAAGTGTTCTAATCCTTCCACCTTGCAGATTTAGCTTGAATTTTCCACGTCTGATGATTCTGGCCTTCCTATCATCACCTAAGAAGACATCACCGCCATCATATTTCTCATACTCACAGAACCACTCCCTATGGGGAGTGAAGTGAAAGGATGCACCCAAGTCAATCAACCATGACTCATGATCTACATGTGTATTTGAAGAAGAAGCCAAATACACATCCCCACCTTCATCCGAGGTTGTTTTTTCCTCTACAGAATGAGCATCATCAGATCCCTTTCCTTTCTCAGGAGCTTTAGATTTGCAGTCCTTTTTGTATTGCCCTCCCTTTTTGCATTTCCAACACACCTTTACAAACTTTCCAGGAGATTTAGATCTCCCTCTAGATTTAGATCTCCCATTCGAAACCTTATTCTTCTTTCTGTTCTGGGACATTCCTTGTATAGATAAGGCATCTCCATTCTGACCCTCCATATTTCTCTGTCTCATTTCCTCCGATAGAAAGGCTGAGACAATGTCATCAAAATTCAAGGTGGTTGTATTGCTACCTATTGCAATAACTAGACTGTCCCACAAGTTTGGTAGAGAACACAACAAACTGATGCACTTATCTTCATCTGAGATTTTAATATCAACAGATGATAGCTAACTTACCACAATATTGAAGGCGTTCAGATGCTCTGTCACCGAGTCTCCATCCTTCATCCTTAAGCTATACAAATTTTTTCGCAGGAACAATTTATTCACCAGAGACTTAGATTGGTATAAAGTCCCAAGTTTGTCCCACAAATTCTTCGTTGTAGCTTCCCCAAATACATTCAAAAATACCGAATCTGAGACACACAACTGTATTGTGCTCTTTGCCTTCCGATCCAAATTTTTCTAGTCTTCATCTAACATTGTTGTTTGTTTAGTACCTAGATCTACCATGATCCATTGGTCTTTATCCACTAGCAGATTCTCCATCTTGAGCTTCCACAACTCAAAACTCTGACCATTAAATTTCTCAATCTTTATCTTTCCACTGCTTGCCATATTATTTCACCACAAGAATCGACCCGCGTATCTCCCACTGAACAGGATCTACCACAAACCCGAGCAAAAAACCCCTCAGCAGCAAAGGCATCCCCTTGAAGTCGAAACAACTCCGATACCAAATGTAGGTTTCAACCCTGTACAGAAATTATCTGTAAACGAATCTTAAGAACATAAAATAAACAATAGCGAGAGAATAAAATACAAAACGAATATACACAGATATTTTCCCCTGGATCCCAAATCGGGATGACCAGCTTGATTTTTCATTATATTCCTTTTAGTGTTACAACACATATATATACATGCCGAAACATACATAAAACCCAATCCATTAACCCTGGTTTAGAACATAACCATAGTTCCCTTGACTGGATCTACAAAATACTAGGGGCCGAAAACCATCATGCCCCAAAACCATCGGTGGGTCCGCCCACCGAAAAATAGGGTCCAAAGTTTTTTTTCCTGAGGTGCTGCCTTGGACCCCGAATAGGGGGGGCTGACGCACCCCTTGTGACCCCCCTGCTGCACCAGTCACAACATACGAGGGGGCTATCACCCCCCCTATGACCCCCCCAGGCATGACTAGCCGTGGAAAGAATATAACACGTGCCCAACACTACTTGTGCTTCGAGGATCATAGGAATTTCTAGGCTCAAAATCATTAAATTTTACATGTTACAAATCTCCAAATAAGGTCTTATTAAAACGATGATGACTCTTTTTGACTAAAAAAAATGTTATTTTGACATGAAAAATCCTAGAAGCATGAAGAACATGCTTTACCTAGATGACCAAAATGGAGCATGAAACCCATGCTCAAAACAATATTTTTCTTGTAACATACATAATTATTTTAGTATATTGAACATTATAAAGACTGAAACTAATTGTATTTTCCAATAGATAAAACGAGCTAAATCATATGGTTGGAGAGTAGGTGCCAGTGTCAAATCATTGCACAATTAAAAAAGAAAGAAACAAAAATGACTATAGTGTAGTGTTGGTTCCTCCAAAGTGGTGAATTAATATAATTATGTGGTGAATTAGTATTAATAATTATAGGGTCACGAGATGCAAACACATCATCTAAACTGAGAAAAAAATGGAATTTATCCTAGTTATATATCAATACATTAGCATATATAAAATTTATAAAGAGACCGCTTAAAAAATTCAACATATCAAGGGGAGTTATTGGAAAGATGTTAAATTGTCTAGATGTAAATTCCATGTACAAATGATATATATATATATTTGGATTCCATGCACAATTAGCCCCTTCTTACTATATCCTAAGGAGTATTTGGAATTTTTATTTATAAATCCCTTAAATTGGTCCTTTTGTAATTTCTCAATTTTAGAGACAATACTAGATCAATGAAGCATAAATATATCCTTTAATAGATATGTATACCATATGAAATATATATATATATATATATATTCAATAAAAAAATTATATATATTATTGATAAAATATATAATGATATGTTCAATACTTCATAAATTCCCATACATTCCAATCAATCTCAATTTTCCCCAATAAAACATTAAAAAAAAAAGACAATACATTATCATATAACTACATAAATGTGTCATCTTTTATATGATGATATTGCTTTCCTCCAATTGTTAATCAGACCCAAAGTTTATACTGGCCTCCATAAAAAAAAAATTATTCTCCATCTTGAAATTCATATTGACCTATCAAGCTAAAGGGGAGCTATAACACCTCAGAGGGTGTCTAAACCAATAATTTTTACCTCCGACTTCTGATTGGCCTAGTCTATGACTATTTTGGAGTCTCCCATCACCTAGAGGATCAACACTCCTCTACTATAGGCCAAATCTAACAGTATCCATAATGATGAAAATTGTACCTTATTATTTGTGCCTTTTTTATTACTCTATAATTTCCAAGGTTGTAAAATAAATTACAAAGGTAACCACAAATTCACTTTGGAAGCTGGGATCTAGCCTTGCTAGCTTCAGAGAGGGATCTCTTTATCAGATTTAGCTTTGTTTGTATTTGAGATATTAGGCTAGTTATGAATGATCAATATTTGATTGATTGATTGAGATTGTTTGGTTTGTTTGGTTGATTAAATGCAGAACTTTCCATTGGGATATGGAGTCTATGACTTAAACTTGGATCCATTTCATTTTTTATAAAGATATTTCACATGGCAGGGTAGCCAAAATAACTGGATTCTATAAATTTAAATGAAGTGTAGGAGAAGAGATGAGAGAAATTCCATTAAGTAAAGAGAAATTAAGAATTCATTTACTTAATTTCAAATGAAAACATTAAAATTATTCAAATACATAATTAGAGTGTGTTTTAATGCAAATTATTTTCTTCAATTTTCTATTGAATAGTTCAGATCATGTATACGTAAGTATGGCAAACAGAGAAGCTAAAAACATCAATAGTGAGAGATGAACTTCACCAATAGTTTGACACAAGAATCCTGTGAAAGAGTCTTATTTATTATTGATTAGTTCACAAAACTTGAAAATGTATATTAGCCTTCCTGGATGCAAAAATCAACCCTTTATACTTTGAAATGAGAAGTATATATAAGTTTATTTACAAAAAATCCTGTCATGACAGATCAGGATGTATTTTAGGAATATCTAAAACAGATTACATATTTTATTACAAAAATATAGGGTTAATTGGAACTGCTCGAATTCTGGCCCTATTTTGGAGGAGACTGTTGCTGATCTATCCATGTGGCTCTTGTTGTGCTATTGGTCCTGTTGTTTAAGATAGAATTACCTTTTTCACTCAAGTAACTTTTATAACTTGTACCACCTTTCTACACTTGGAGTGGATAACTTAAAAAATTTCTTGTAAATCTCATGTGCCTCTGTATACTTGGAAAAGGTGGGTTTGGTAATAAAAATGTGCTTGATCTCATGCTGGATATTAAATCATTTTCCAGTGCCTCAAGGAAATATTTGCATGTAATGCTTCCCTGTATACCTGAAAATTTGGAACTATCCTTAGCTACATCAGTCAACTTCTTGTTATAATCCTCCAAGGTGACTAATTTATCGTTTATCACAAATAATATTGGAAGCCCTTTGTTATTGAACACTTCAAATCTTTTGAAGAACCTCTTGACACTAGTTTACAGAACCTGACACTTCTCTTCTACCTTCAACATGAGGTTATTATTATTTAATATTTTCTTGACCTCCATTATGTTCTCTGTTCTATCCTCAATTCCCAATTCTTCTATCTCATACTTGCTTTTGAAATTCAGAAATATGATCAGGTTTGCGGCTTCAGTTGGCTTGTCTCCTAACTTTTCTCTGATTTGTACAGTTAATTCCTTGGAATTCTCAATTAAATCACTCTGTTCAAAGATAATTTGAATTTTAGGCCAAATGGGTCATATGACCAAGTGAAGCTCAAGGGAAAATTCATCTATTTTAGGAGGATGTCTGCCTCCTCTCTTGCTGTCCTACTTTTGAAAATAAAAGGTCCAATCTCAGCCTTTATCCTGAACTGAGATTTATTCTTAGCTACAATAAAATGGATTTCATCTGTTTTGATCATATGCCTAATGTATTCTAATTTAAACACTCTCATTAGTAGGTATCTAGGTAGCTTGTAGGGTGGTATCTCACACACATACACTCTTATTTTAGTGTAATTTGGGTACAAGTACCAACCTCCTGTTTTGGTCTCGTCACTGAGGTGTAAGATCTTTTGAATCTCCACACTGACCCTGGGTTCTGCATTACTGTTTATTAAATATGTGGCTAGATGAATGAACTGGTGAATATAATCTTCTGTGTTCCTCTAAATCCTTCCTCACCAAGGAAGTCCAAAAAATGAGTCACCGTGGATTTCCTTCTTCATCTAGCTTTTCGAGTGAAAATGGGAACTTGTGTGCTTGATATATATAAACATGTAAACCAAAATTGAAGCATATTTGAACATTCCTTCAGTTAGAAACTTAAGGAATTGTTCATGGATGCTATGAGAAAGGAATTGGATAAATTAAAAATTAGAGAGGGCTTTTATTTAGTGGTGAAAATGGATAGGAAAACTAGGATAGGTTCATCTACCCATTCATCAGAATAATACCCTAAAAAACATGATAACATGGAGATAATATATTTAGAATGGTCTGGAAACATGGATGAGGGAAAGGGTGGATTTTTCTTTGGTAACTGGACATTTTTAAGCAGAGAGATTTCAAAAATATTTGCTCTTTGGGAAAAGGTTAAATTTTGACACAATTCAATCAAGGCTTCCACTGAGAAAGGGGTATTGGAACTGATTTGGGGGATTTGCAACATTTGATTGATGGTTTCAGGGGTAATTGTGAACAAAACCTCTCTACTGTGGGCTACAATGGCCCTCTGGCTAGGAAAATAACAAACATGGAATTTGCGGATAAAATATGAGAAATAGTAGGTCTGAGGAAACACATAGAGGAGAAAATTGGATTCCCAAAGTCCAATTTCATCACTCTAGTCTATGTGGTTGTCTTCGAGCCAACATTGCAGTTTGAATTGGTCGAATTCACATTTTGGTTATGCAATTTTGTAGTCTCTATCAGCAAGAGGGACATGATCGATATCAATTGTAGGAGGAATCATTGGGTTGTTTGAATTATCATTATTCTGTTTAAGCAATTTGAAATTTCAAAAAGTTGGAGAAAGAAGCCTGACAATAGAAAGTTACCAAGAAATTGCTGGTAGTTGACAATTGGTGGATATTCTTTTTTTTTTCATTGTGCACTCTGGTCTCTTTATTTGGATTCGAGATGCTCTCACTGTGCAAGGGAAATTTGAAAAAGAGAAAAGATTTGTTAGATGAATGAAAATCCATGAAAATGGTGTAAAATGAGTGAATTAGGTGGTTTTTATGATGACAGTAGACATCTGTTGGGGGCATGGGACCATTAGGAGGCATAAGCAGTAATCCCAGGAGAAATCAATGCATAACAGATAGGACAGGTGTCATGAGCAGAGTGGAGGTGAGGGCGCAGGAAACATTGGTGGGAGAGAGTAGCGGTTTGGTGGTTTTTGGAGGGAGGTAGAGGAAGTAAACCATATGCGGGGGGGGTGAAAAGACAAGGAAATGACACATAGTGTGGGGCCAGTGGGGGGACAATCCACTTTTTGGATTCCCCCTCTGCTGATAAAGCTAGGAAGGGTGGGGGGGGGGGGGGGGGGTTGAAAGGTGTTTGGGTCTTCGATTTGGATGATGGATATGACAAACACCTTTTGTCGACTGTGAAATTTATAACATGAGTGCTTAAACTTTGGATAAATGTGCAAATGATACAAAACATAAATTATTTCATATTCAACCTTTTCATTCCAATTTTCTCCTAAACTAAGACTAAGTATCACTAACTAAGGTTGAATTTAAATGTGCAGACCCTTTTTTATTTCTTCTTTGAAAGGGAAAATCATCTATTATAATCCTAACCTACTCATTTACATCATTGATCCAGCTTAAAGAATTGGACCAATTTATTCATCTACCTAACTATTTTTAGCCAAGATTAAACAGTTTGGCTAAGTTATTTCTCTAATCTAACGACATAAATTCAAATATGTTTGACCATGATTACAATGTATGATCTAAAACAAGATTCATGGTTGTGGTGTTTAAAACAAGTTGCACACAACACCCTACTTTATTTTTCAAAACAAACTATTTTTCTTCTAGTGGCATTTGAATTTGCATCACTTTCACATCTTTTTTCTTTTTTTCATGGGGTTCTTTCATCATCATTTTGTATTATTTTATTCTATTTTTCTTTTCTTTTCTTTTTTATTCTATTTTTCTTTCCAGATACCCTCTTTTCATTTTTTATTTTTATTTATATATTTTTCTTTTGGAAATCATTTGCAAAATGAAATATTATTTACAATTTCATATGACTGAGAGAAAATATTCAATCACCTTGTGATCCTATGGATTATAGGACCCTAATAGTGGCTCCAGCTGGGGATGGAACTCTCCATGTGAGGTGCCAATAATTGTTGACCAATTTCCTTGAATCCTCTCCTTCAATACTTTTGAGCATCTGATTTGTTTTGTTGTTGTTATAGTTATGGTGGAAAATTAATCATGAGATTAGGGCCTTCTCTTAGGGCTTCAAATTTTGACAACAAGTCATCCACTCATTGATAATACAAAGAAAAATTATATTTACAATGAATCTAGTGATAAATACTACTATTCTTGTGAAAATTAATGTTTTATAATCCTGCAATTGACAGGCGCATCAGGCAGCTATGCTCAATCCATATCCTTAAGAAAAAATGCATTACTACCTCTGTAAGCATGGATTATGTAACGTCCTTTCCATAAATTATCAAACTTACCATGTGTACCTTTCTCTTCCCTTATTGAATCCTATTGCAATAATTTTTCTCCTAATTTAAAATCATCAGCCTTGGTTCTTCTATCAAATATTTTCTTGTTTTCCTGGATTACTTGTGTTTTATTATACACTTCTTCTCTGGATTGTTGCAGTTGTATTGTCTGATTTATCCTTCTTTGAATGTCATTTAGTTCCACTTATAATTCCTGCAACATTTTCATAATTGGGACACCTAAATAAGTTGGAAAAACAACATCCATTCCATAAACTAATTGGTATGGGGATATGTCAATTTATTTCTTATTGGTGAGTCTGTTACCCCATAATGCATTAACCAGCTTGTTGTGCCATGAATTTTTGTTATCCTGCAACAATTTTTTGATGATATTAACTAAACTTGTGTTAGAGGACTTTGCTAATCCATTCCGCTAAGGGTAATAGGTAGTAGAGTATCCTAAAGTGATCTGATACTTGTTGCAAAACTCAACCATATTATTTTATTTCAATGTTGTTTCATTATTAGTGATGATTTTCCTGGGACATTAAAATCTTGAAAGAATATTAGTTTCTAAAAAATTTATAATCACTGCAGCAGTAGCTTGCCTTGTAGGTGCGGATTTAATCCACTTGGTAAAATAATCAGTTGTTGCGAGGATCCATTTGTGTTGGGCTGAGGATGGTGGATGAATTTATCCAATGAATTCCAAACCCCACTATTGAAAAGGAGTTTTAGCTGATATTGGCTTCAAGCATAAAGGCAACAGTTTTCTTTTGCCTTAAAAAATCTAGCATTTATGACATGAGGTAAATTTTTTATGGACATAAACAAATAAGGTTGGCCAGTAAAAACCAAATCTTAGGATCATTTTGGCATTATTTTTCTAGTACAAATGTCCACCACAATCTCCTTCATGAAATTCCTGTATTTTTTTATCTGCTTCATCCTTGAACAAACAATTTAGTAAAATTCCACCAGCATCCTTCCAATACAAATTATTGTCTAAAATACAAAATCTCATAACTTTGAGTTTAAGAAATCTAGCTTTGTCTTGGTAAAACTGGAAGGAGCTTGTAAATTATGTAATACAAAAATGTGGTCTACATACTAGGGAGAGGTTGCAAAAGTCTCTACTACTTTTGGAGTCGGGCTTGCTCTCCTTGTTCATCAAGTGCAACTACAAAATTAATATCCAAAGCATGAAAATTGGATTCAACCATTAATTTAGCTAATCCCTGACCTTTAATGAGTTTGGTGGGTTTAATTTCAATGTCATATTCAAGTATAATGACAATCCATTTACCTCTTTTCCCATCAGGACCATTTTGGGTCAGTGTATATTTTACCACAGTGTTTGGAACAAAAGTAATTATATGTGAATGAAGAATATAAAATCTATCATATTTAATTTCCTTTACTAATTAAAATGTTTTCTTTTCCATAATGTTTTATTTTAACGCAACATCTCTTAAGGCCTTACTAAAGAAAGCAATAGGATGTTCATATCATTAGTTATTTTTCTGTAAGAGAACTACTGCAATAGTATGTTCAGATGCAAATCAGAAAATCAGAAAATCTTTAAGAAATCAGGGTTGATTAACACACGGGCTTGTGTTAAGGCTTGTTTTACTTGATGAAATGATTTTTTCTCCTCAATATTCCATTTTACTTGTGTGTCTTTTCTCAACATGTTTGTTATGTTTCTTAGAAGTTCTGCAAATTAGTGATAAACATTCTTAGAAAATTTAGTTTACCAACAAATGATTGGAGTTCTTTGACATTTCTAGGAGGACCTATCTTTAAAATAGCCTCAATCCTATTGGGATCAATTCTAATTCCATATTTCGAAATGATATGTCCCATAACATTGCCTTCTTCTAATCCAAATAATGTTTTCTTTGGGTTGAGGGAAATTGAAGGTTTTAACTCTGTACAGAAATTATTTGCAAATGAATTCTTACAAAATAGAAAATAGACAATAGCGAGAGCATAAAACATAAAAAAAATATACACAAAGAATTTTCCCTTGGATCCCAAATCGGACTACCAGCTTGATTTTTCATTATATTCCTTTTATTGTTACAACACACATATATATACATGTCGAAGCCTTCATAAACCAGAAATCCATTAACCTTGGATTAAAAGATAATCGTAGTTCCCTTAACCGGATCTACAAAATACTAGGGGAAAAAAACCATCATGCCCTAAAACCATGTGCAAACCCATGCACAAAACCACAGGTGGATCTACACACCTAAAATAGGGTCTAAAAAATTTTCCCGGGCGCTGTCGCGGACCCCGTGCAAGGGGCTACCCTCCCCCTGCAAACCCCTGGACATGGGGGGCTACCCCCCCCCCCCCCCCCCCCCGCGCGCTTGCGACTATTGGTGGAAAGAATATAACACACACCCAACATTCTTCCACTTGTTGTTTTCTTTCTGTGGGGGGCCACAGGAGAGCTTAGTCATTAGTCCAGTCCTGCAACACCTATTTTTCTCTACACCAAGAGAGCTTCTGAGTGCTCACAGACTTTGTCAATGCATCCACAACATTCTTCAAAGTGTCCACCTTTACCAACAACACCTTTTTATCCTAAACCATATCTCTCACAAAGTGATATTGAAAATCATTGTGCTTTGTATTTGGATGATAAGCAACGTTCATAGCCAAGAAAATTTCACTTTGGCTATGGCAATCTATCCTTATAGCTCGTTGCACCAGCCCCATACTTGAACACAATCTCTACAACCAAACTACTTCCTTGCTTGCATGAGTGGCTGCCATGTATTTTGCCTCTGTAGTTGAAAGAGCCACTACAGACTTTATTTTACTCATCCAACTGACTGCACCTCCAAATAGGCTAAATGCATACCCACTTGTAGATCTTCTTTGGTCCAGATCTCTAGCCCAGTCTGCATCAACAAAACCATGGATGTCCAAAACTCTGTCCAATCTGGGTCTTCCCTGGTAGCATAAATCATAATCACTAGTGCCACACAAATATCTAAAATCCCACTTCACTATTGTCCAATGCTCCTTCCCTAGTTTTGAAATAAACCTGCTCAATACTCCCACTGCATGTGCAATGTCTAGTCTAGTACAAAACATTGCATACATCAGGCTACCCACTACACTTGTATATGGAACATGGGACATATCCTCCTCTTCTTCTTGTGTCTTGGGACACTATTCAACAGATAGCTTTACACCTACACGAATAGGAACCTTCACTGGTTTACTATCTTGCATATTGAACCTCTGCAATATTGTCTCAACATACCTCCTCTGGTTTAACTAGAGCTTCCTCTTTTCCCGATCTCTCTTAATTTCCATGCCCAAAATATAGTTTGTAGCACCAAGATCCTTCATGTCAAATTTGGAGAACAACTGGGTCTTCAAATCCTGGATAATTTATTTTTCATTCCTAGCCAGCAACATATCATCCACATACAAGACCCAATAAATAACATGGTCACCAATTAATTTAAAATACACACAGTGATCCTCTTTGCTTTTGGTGAAGCCAAGTCCCCAAATATAGGTATCAAATTTCTGATAACACAACCTTGGTGACTTTTTAAACCCATACAGAGAATTTTTTAACCTACATTCCAGTTATTTCTTACCCTTCACCGCAAAGCCTTTAGGTTGCTTCATGTAGATCTCCTCTTCTAGATCCTTGTGAAGAAATGTTGTCATCACATCCATTTGTTCTACCTCAAAATCAAATGCAGCAGCAACAGATAAAAGTAATCTAATAGAAGTAACCTTGGCAACAAGAGAAAAAAAATATCACCAAAATCAATTCCTGGCACCTAGGAATAACCTTTTGCTACCAACCGAGCTTTTTATTTCTCCACCTTGCCTTCTACATCCATCTTCTTCTTAAACACATATTTTCTCTTGATGGGAATCCTTCCAGCTGACAACTCCACCAGATCCAATGCCTCATTTTTGTGCAAGGATGCCATTTCATCAACCATGGCCTCCTTATAGATTTTTCCATCCTATGAATCCACTACCTCCATGACAGTTCTGGGATCTTCATCAGTGATATTTAAAGAAAAATTTGAACAAAAAGCAAATGGACTATACCTTTTTGGATGCGTTATTTCCCGAACTGATTTTCGCAGAGCTGGAGTTTTTGGCTCTTCCTCTTCTGAATCTTGTTCTATTGTAGAGTCTAATTCATCCTAATTTAGCTCAAACTCTATCTTCTTAGGTTCCTTTGGTAGGAATTCATGTTTAAAAAAATCTTTCACCTCTCTAAACACCACATCTCGACTGTACACAACCTTCCTTGTTTCTGGGTTCCAAAGATTGTAACCTTTTAAACCATCATTATACCTAATAAAGATGCACCTTTGAGATTTATTATCCAACTTGGTCCTTTTCTCCTTTGGAACATGTACATATGCATCATATCCAAATACCCTCAGATGTGAAAGAGAGGGTTTCTTACTAGTCCATACCGCATGTGGAGTCTTATACTCCAATGATGATGAAGGTGATATGTTAACTAGGTAACATGCAGTATCCATTGCCTCTGCCCAGAATTCTTGTCCTAACCTGGTACCGCTGAGCATGTTTCTTTCCTTTTCCATCACATGCTTCTGTTAATTCTTTCTTCAACTCCATTTTTCTTAGGTGTGTATGGAGTAGGATTTTTTCGTGCTATACCACACTTATTACAGAGTTTTTCAAATTCCTTCTTACAGAACTTGCCACCATTATCTATTCTCAAACCTTTATATTCTTCTCTGTTTGGTTTTCCACCAAAGCCTTAAATTCTTTAAATTTGTCAAAGACTTTAGATTTCTTCCTCAAGAAATAGATCCATGTATTCCTTGAGAATTCATATATGAATGAAACATAGTACACATACTTTCCCAGTGATGGAACCCACATAAGTCCAAACACATCTCTATGCACAAGCTCTAATATCTTGTTCGCCCTCTTAGCACCAGAAGGAAAACTCACCTGATTCTGCTTCCCATATTCACAATGTTCATAGAAATCGAAATATAGAGAGAAATTATACATACCTTCTACCATAACATTACCATGCAGTATGTAAAGGCTCTTATATCCAATATGTCCAAGCCTTTGATGCCATAGCATGGTCTTTTCTCTAGAGACCACTAGGATTTCTGCTCCACTTTCAGGTACCACAGAACTGTTGCACCCATCAATAACAATGTTATCCTGAAGCTTGTACAGAGTTACAATACAATCTCCCCACATTAATACCAATTCTCCTTGACCAATCTTACAGGTATCTTTCTCGAAAACTATTTTTACACCTGCATCATCCATCTTGCTTACATAAATTGGATTTCTGGCCAATGCATGAATATGCAGAACACCAAGAAGTGTTCTAATCCTTTCAACTTGCAGCTTTAGCTTAAATTTTCCATGTCTGATGATTATGGCCTTCCTATCATCCCCTAAGAAGACATCACCACCATCATACTTCTCATTCTCGCAGAACCACTCCCTATGGGGAGTGAAGTGAAAGGATGCACCTGAGTCAATCAACCATGCCTCATGATCTACATGTGTCTTTGAAGAAGAAGCCAAATACACATCCCCACCTTCATCTGAGGTGGTTTTTTTCCTCTGCAGAAGGAGCATCATCGAATCCATTTCCTTTCTCAAGAGCTTTAGATCTGCAGTCCTTTTTGAAGTGCCCTTTATTTTCGCATTTCTAGCATACCTTTGCAAGCCTTCCTGGAGATTTAAATCTCCCCTCAAAAACTTAGTTTTGTTTCTATTTTGGGACCTTCCTCGTACAGATAAGGAATCTCTATTTTGGCCCTCCATATTTCTCCGTCTCATTTCCTCAGACAATAAGGCTGAGAAAATTTCATAAAAAATCAAGGTTGTTGTATTGCTACCTATTGCAATAACCAGATTGTCCCATGAATCTGGTAGAGAACACAAAAAACTTATGCACTTATCTTCATCTGAGATTTTAATATCAATAGACGAAAACTGACTTACCACAATATTGAAGGCATTCAGATGCTCTGTCACTGAGACTCCATCCTTCATCCTCAGGTTATACAAATTTTTCCGCAGGAAAAAAATATTCACCAGAGAATTAGATTGGTACAAAGTCTCTAACTTGACCCACAAAGTCTTCGTCGAAGCTTCCCCAAATACATTCAACAATACCGAACTTGAGATACACAACCACATTTTTCTCGTTTCCTTCTGATCCAACTTGACCCAGTCTTCATCTGACATTGTCGTTGGTTTATTACCCAAATATACTGCGATCCAATGATCTTTATCCACTAGAAGATCCTCCATCTTGAGCTTCTACAACTCAAAACTCTGACCATTAAATTTCTCAATCTCTATCTTTCCACTACTCACCATCTTCTTTCACTGCAAGAATCGATCCCGCAGATGTCCCACTGAACAGGGTCTACCATAGACCTGATCAAAAAACCCATGAATAGAAAAGGCGCCCCCTTGAAGCTGAAACGAATCCGATACCAAATGAAGATTTTAACCCTATACAGGAATTATCTGCAAACGAATTCTTAAAAAACAGAAAATAAACAATAGCAAGAGCATAAAACATAAAACATATATACACAGAGATTTTTCCCCTGGATCCAAAATCGGGACTACCATATTTGTTTTTCATTATATTCATTTTAGTGTTACAACACATATGTACATGTTGAAGCATTCATAAACCCAAATCCATTAACCCTGGATTACAAGATAACTGTATTTCCCTTAATCGGATCTACAAAATACCAGGGCCAAAAAACATCATGCCCGAAAACCGTGTGCAAACCCATGCAAAAAACCACAGGCGGGTCCACCCACCTAAAATAGGGTCAAAAAATAGTTTCCTAGGGTGTTGCCGCAGACGTTGTGCAGGGGGCTACCCACCACCTCTAGACCCCTACACAGGGGGGGCTGTCGCCCCTCTTGTGACCACCCCACTATGCCAGACGCAACGAACATGGGGGATCTATCACCCTCCCTGTGACCCCCCCACGCGTGCGACTATTCGTGGAAAGAATATAACACACACCGAAAATAAATTCCAAATTTCCTCCATTTTTCAAATACTCTCCTCAAATGTAGAAAATGCTCTTCATCCGTTTTTTAGAAAACAATGATGTCATCAAGATATATGAATATGAATCTGCATATTTCATCAGTAAAAGCAATGTCCACTTCTCTATGAAATGTAGCTCCAACATTCATTAAGCCTAAAATAATATTCACATACATGAAGGTACCCCATGGTGTAGTAAATGTTTCTTTTTCCTCATCTTCGGGATGCACTAAAACTTGATTATAACCAAAGAAACTATCTAATAGATAAATTATATTGGACACAACTACCTTCTACAAAATATAATCCATTTTAGGTAAATGGTATTTATCTTTCAGTGAGACTTTATTAAGATTTCTGAAATGTACACAAAGTCTAATTTCTCCTGTCTTTTTCCTAGTTGGAACTAAGTTGGATACCCATTTAGAATACCCTAAAGGCAGAATGATCTTGGCATCATACATTTTCTTAACCTCACTTTCAATTAGAGGCATCAACATTGGTTTGATCCTCTTGAGATTTTGTTTAAAAGGTTTTTGGTCTTCTTTAATAGGAATCTTGTGATGTATAATGCTAGTGTCATAAGATTTCAAATCTTCATAACTCCATGAAAATACATCTATGAATTCTTTGAACAAGCTTATATATTTCTACTTTTCAACAGGGGGTAAATATTTAGACAGTTTCACCATTTTTGGGTCTTGTTCATTTCCTATGTTACAGTCTTCAACTTCAGCCCCAGTAGGTTCAATGTTGGGCTTTTTGGATACATCATTAAAATCAAACAATTCCTCTAAGGGGACTAACCCTCTAAGAAAAACATTATCTTTCAATTCCAGTATTTAAAATTCCTCTTGCTCTTGATATATTTATTTTAATTCTATCTTATTTACATTATTTTCTAATTCCAAATCTACATTTATGTTAGCACACTCAAATTCGTCTTTGGATTGTAAAAAAATTTCAATTTGTTTGTCATTTCCAAAAACTTGCCAATATCTAATGTTATCCAAAACAGTTTTTCAGTTCTTTACTTCAACTATGTATTGATGACTAGGACGGTAGGGAATTTTGCATGTATTAGCTGAAGTAGCCAAACCATCATCTAGAATGTTTTGACCTCTACGGATCACTGACAAGCCATATTCCACAAACCTTTCTAAAAAATCTAGGACAACATTCATGTAGGCCCTTAATCTTGGGTGTTTAGTAGAGTATTCTTCGTTCATCTATTTCATTATCGGTTCAAAGTCTCCATGAATGGAAATTGTTTTGGCACCAAGCTTCTTTAAGAGTTTTAAACCTAGAATTAAAGCTTCATATTCAATTATGTTATTTGTACATTGAAAGTTTAGCTTATATGACTGTCCCTCTGAATGGTTGGTTTGTGAATTTGAAACCCATAATCCTGCTCCTGATCCTTCTTTACTAACAGCTCCATCAAAGTCCATATTCCACAGAGGTTCATTTTTCTTATCATGCTCAACTATAACTGTTTTATCTCCTTCAATTTCACAAAGATCAATTTCTAAGCTGGAAATTTGTTTTTCCATGTCTCCATTATTGTACAAAATGAATGAATCAAGGTCTGAGTGGACAGAATATAGGGGATAATTGTGTGGTTTCTCCTGACTATTGACCATAAAATTCATTAAGGTTTCCCTATATAATCTCCTTTGTTGACCAAACACTGGAATGGTAGCATAGGTCATGTCCATCTGAAGGGTTCTTTGCAATTTAGCTCATCACATTAGGGGAATCTTGAGGTCTAAAATGGGCCTCCTAAGAAAAATGTACAACCAAAATAAAATTTATAAGAACCAATAGGGTTCAAGATGATGATGTCAACCATGGGGGATGATTCACCATTTTGGAGTAATAAAGTAAAAAGAATAAAATAAAATAAAATAATAAAACTACTTTTTCAACTCGTATTTTCAACTTAGCTCCCTAAGTTTTTTCTCAAATTTCGAGCGGAAGTACTCATTGGATGCAAAATTTAATTCCTCATCCAAGGATTACCCATGTTGCACACTTTCAATGGACCCTCCTACACAAAAAATGAGAAATACATGAACAAACGTGTTTGCAATCAGATTTTTCATGTATTTCTCATTTTTCCTGTAAAAGGTTCCATCGAAATTGTGCAACACAGGTATTCCTTGGATGAAGAATTAAATTATGCATCCAACGAGTGTTTCCACTCGAAATTTGAGTAAAAACTTAGGGAGATAAGTTGAAAATACGAGTTGACAAAATAGTTTTATTATTTTAAGATTTTTTATTATTTTTTCCCTCTAAAAATTGATGATGTAATCTAATATTATTTTATTATTTCCACTATTATTTTATAATTTCCTTAGGAGGCCCATTTTAAACCTCAAAATTCCCCTAATGTGAGTGAGGAAATAACATGCCATACTTAAGGGGTATGTCAGCAACAATTATGTCCACCACCAAACTCTTGGATGGTATATGTGCTAAAGTAACACACAAATCCTTAATGAGGCCTCAACACTTTACCTTACTTGAATCAAAAGAGTACAAATCTTTATACGGTCTAGTGATATCAATTCCTAGTTTTCCCATAACATACTTAAGCATAAGGTTGTATGAGGCTCCTGAGTCAAGCATTGCATTGTGCAGAATTTTGTCATGAATGTTTAGACTAGTATAGAATGGAGGTACACCTCCTTCTTGAGGTTTTCCATCCACTTTAGGCCCAAACAAAAGTTCAGATTGATCATCAGTCACGTTAACTGTATATGCACCTTCCCCTATATTTTTAGCTTTCATTACTTGTTGTGACCTATATACATTTTTAGTCATAAGCTCTATTAATGGAATGAGTATCTTAATCTTTTATGATTCATGTTCAATGTTGGAAGGATGTTTGAATTTTGTTTTGGTTTAGGATATATAGCTTGTTAGCAACATATCTTTGAGTGGTATCTTTCTGTTGGCTAGTGGATGGAATATCTGTTTGATTTGTTTTTGAAGCAACTCAATTGTTTTCTTAGCTGGAATTTCTGCATTCTTTTTAGGAGGAATTTCAGGGATTTTCTTTGCAGGGGTGTCAACTATATTTTTACTTTGGGTGTCAGTAATTTTCTTAGTAGATTTGTCACTGGTTTTCCTACTCCTAAGGTAATATTTCTTATGAAATTCCATAATTGTGTTTTCAAAACCTTGCTTATAATATTTTGATTCCTGGGATTTAACTTTAGTTTTTTAAAACAGAACAAGAGCTTGTTCTTCTTGAGTAAGAAATATGGAATCATTATCATCTATCCCCATTAAATTTATTTGAGTATCATCAAGGTCTTCAACTATTTTTCCTTCTTCAGCAGCATAATTTTCTTGAAATGGAGGCATGACCTGTTGATTTGGCCCTTTTTGTTCCCTTTGTTTGATTTGGAGGGGGGGTTTCTCCTAAAGTTAGGATTTCGAATTTGGGGACCAATTTGGTTTTCTCTAGGAGGGGGCGTATCAGTTATATTTATTCTTTCCATAATTCTATCCATGGTTCTAACTAGGGAATCTATTTTTGCATCAATAGAAGAATTATATGGTTATTATTTTATAGTTACCCTCCTCTCAGTCCTAAGCCTAACCCTTTTAGATAACAAATTTTCCTCTACACTCACAACATTCCTCTGCATCTCTTCCAAGGTTGTATATTTCCTTTCTCTTAATTGGTAAGACATGTCAGCATCGAAACCATCTGGGAATTTAATCAAGGCTAAACCTTGAGGGGGCTTAATGTTTGTTGGAATTGCATTGTAAACATTGTTAAATCTAGTGAAATAATCCTGCACACTCTCTCCATGGGCCCTTCTAATGTTATCATATTATGATAAAATATGAAGGGGGTTTTTATTAATTTCCCATCTATTGAGGAATTATTAGTGAAAAGAAATGAGACCATTTATATTATATTCTGGTAAATATTTGAACCATTTTCTAACTCCCCAGGTTAGACTTTGAGAAAAAATTCTCATTTTTACATCTTCCTCGTCAACTCCCTGAAGATCAGAATAATCATTCATTTTATCAACATGTTGTTGTGCATTGATGGGTCCAGTACTATCAAAATGAGGGATCCTATTTAGATATTATTGGGGCATAATGTAAAGGATCGGCCAAAACCAGGGGAGCATACCTTGCTACCATGTTTGGGATTTGGGGATGAACAATAGATGAGACTATGAAGGGTGTAGGTGTAGGAGTTTCTACTATAGGTTGAAACACTATCTGGGATGCTACTCGAAAAGTAGTGGATATTATAGAGGATGTGGGACAATTTGATATATGATAGATAGATTGAGAGGAAGCGAAATATGATGCTATTGTTAGGGCAAGGATTTCAATAGATTTCTGGATATATGCCTCATGTACAGCTTGATCAAAATCTGATACTGGATCCTATAATTTGTCAAAGTTTTGGAGGGCTTGCTGATCAAAATTTGGTTTAATAGATTGACTTCTCAGTGTATAAGGTTGTAAAATAGATTTATCAAACATCGTCCCCTCCATAAAGCTCTCAGACTTAGTCGTAAATAGACTATGTTCGAATGGCAGATCAAACTCAATATCCTCTAACATGACAAAACTCTTAGGGAGATAGTTTTCTCTAGGAGGGGACTGCTGCTTCCTTGACTTTCAGCTAAACTTCTCTTCCTAATCAAATTTTCAGGGTCATATAATATCTTGGCAGGTTCTGGATCAGGATGAGATCTGGTGTAAATTATTTTTGGAGACAGAACTAAAATTTCAAACAGACAACTCAATTATTTAAAAGGTTTACAACCTTTGAACTTTTATTTCTAAAATTTGAACGATTAATTTTCCTGAAATAAAGTTTTTTAACTAGGGAAATATATCTTTATAAGTCAAGCTTTGTTCATCCCCAGTATGGTCACCACTATGTTATCACTCTATAATTTCTGAGGTTGTGAAATAAATTACAGAGGTAACCAAAAAACTACTTTGGAAGCTGGGATCTAGCCCTGCTAGCTTCAGAAAGGGATCTCTCTGTCAGATTTAACTTTGTTTGTATTTGAGATATTAGGCTAGTTACAAAGGTTCTATGTTTTTTTGATTGATTGAAATTGTTTGGTTTGTTTGGTTTATTAAATGCCTAAATTTCCATTGGGTTATGGAGTCTATGACTTAAACTTCGATATGTTTCAATTTTTATAGAGATATTTCACAGTGCAAGGTAGCCAAAATAACTAGATTATGTAAATTTAAATGAAGTGTAAGAGAAGAGATGAGAGAAATTACATTAAGTAAAGGGAAATTAAGAATTCATTTATTTAATTTCAAATGAAATCATTAAAATTATTCAAAGCGAGAATCGGAGTGTGTTTTAATAAAAATTATGCTCTTCAATTTTCTATTGAATAATTCAGATCATCAATACATAAGTATGGTAAACAGAGAAAATAAACACATAAATAGTGAGAGATGCACTTCACCAATAGTTTGACACAAGAATCTTGTGAAAGAGTCTTCTTTATTGCTGATCATTCCACAAAACTTCAAAATGTACAGTAGCCTTCTTGGATGCAAAAATCAACCCTCTATACTTCGAAATGAGAAGTATATATAAGTATATTTACAAAAATTCCTACCATGACAAATCAGGATGCATTTTAGGAATATATAAAACATATTACATATTTGATTACAAAAATATAGGATAAATTGGAACTTCTCGAATGATGGCCCTATTTTAGAGGATATTTTTATTGATCTGTCCATGTGACTCTTGTTGTGTTGTTGGTCCTGCTACTAAAGATATAATTACCATTTTCACTTAAGTAACTCGTATAACTTGTCCCACCTTTCTACACTTGGAATGGATAACTTAAGAAATTTCCTGTAAATCTCATCTACCTCTGTATACTTGGCAAAGGTGGGTTTGGTAATAAAAATGTGCTTGATCTCATGCTAGATATTTAAATAAATTTCCAGTGCCTCAAGAAAATCTTTTCCTATAATGCTTTCCTGTATACTTGCAAATTTGGAACTATCCTTAGCTACATCTTTCAACTTCTTGTATAATCATCCAAGGTGATTAATTTATCATTTATCATAAATAATCCTGGAAGCTCTTTCTTATTAAGCACTTCAAATCTGTTGAAGAACCTGTTGACACCAATTTATAGAACCTGAAACTTCTCTTCTAGCTGCATTATGAGGTTCTTCTTAGTTAATATTTTCTTGACCTACAACATTGTCTCAATTCAATCCTCAATTCCCAATTCTTCTATTCCATACTTGTTTTTGGAATTAAAAAACATGATCAGGTATGTGGCTTCAGTTGGGTTGTCTCCTAACTTTTCTCTGATTTGTACAATTACTTCCTTGGCCTTCTGAATTAACTCATTCTTTTCAAAGATAATTTGAATATAAGGCCAAATCTCACTCATGGATTTATGGATATCTATCCATATGTTTTCCTTAGATTTTGCTAAGGTATGAGCCATGATATTTTCCTTCCCTAATTGTTGTATTCTTTGAGTGAGTCTCTGAGACTTCCGTACTTCAGCCATATGTGAGGTTTCAATTCTTGTTTTCTGCTCTTGCAAGGCCTTTATTTTTCCTTGTAACCTTTTGACTTCTTCTCCTTGTATGGGCATGTCCTCCATATCCTTTTTCAGATTTCCAACAAAATTTAAGTATTGTGCTGGGAGTATTGTTGATGTAGAAGCCCCTGATGTAGTTGAGGTAGCCATTCTTGTTTGTGCTATTGTTGTAAGAGGTACAACCTCAAGTGGGACTATAGCTAATTGTGAATTCTCCACCTTTTCTTTTACTAATTTTTCCATCTCTACTTCCATGTTCCTGATTTGTGCATTTTGCTACATAATCAGCTTGAACATGTCTTGTTTTTGGCTCTATGTATCTCTTATTTATTTGGTTTGTGGATCCTTAGTGGTTGGTAATTTGAACTGTTTCCTGAGTGCTGCAATGTCAACATTCTTCTTCTTGATCAATCCTTTTTCCGATTTAACATTGGTTGGGTCATATACTATTTTCATGACTAAGTCTTCTAAGGATTTCATCTTATCATCCTTTACTAGAGAAGATATCTTATCAATCTTTAATTATGATTGGACATTGGTAAGTGACAATTGTAATTTAGAAGCACTCGTTGTAGTATTTTTCAAGGTGGAACATATAATTTCCCCTATCAGTTTGTGCAGCTCCATCTGATCTGTTATCACTAATAAAAATGAAGCATCAGTTGACAAAGTCCTAGAGGTTTATGTGTCAATGGTAAGGTCATATAATTCATTTCTCATTACTTGGTCAAGGGAAATTTTGAATTTTTCTTGTTTAAATCTTACCCTAAGGTCTAAACCCACTCACTTTCAAACTCCCTCATGTCACATCACTCATCATTTTCTGAATGATTTCAAATTTCAAGATATTTGTATCAAAAATTCCATTTTAGCCAAGAATCCCTACTTTCGTAGTGCATTCAGTGTAAAATAGGCAGAAAACGCTTCGAAACTGGCTGATAGTTTCGTAGCGAATGTGAAGCATTTCTCTGTTTTCTAGTTTGGATCAGTCAACTTTAAAGGCGGTTTATGAGAAACTAAAAACGAATTTTGGAAATCTAAACGAAATTTTTCTTCATAACAGACCTAAATACAAAAACCTCTCTCAGTTTCTTCAAATTAATTAGGAGGTGGCATAAATTGATAAATTAAAATGCGCCACTAAACTGCTGCTACGAAATTGTCTTGTACATGACTATTTAGCAGTCAACTTAAAGTTCAGTTTCTGGCCAAATGAAAAAGTGTTTTGGAATTCTGAAAGAGGTTTGTCTTCATCACAGCCCCATATACAAAAAAATCTCTCGATTTTCTCAAAGGTGTTTGAGTTGAGAGATACAAGGATTTCATTGAAGCCCTATTTTCAGAAACAAAGTTTTCTTGTTTTACACATGTTTTTCAAATGTCGTTTCTTTATAGCAGGAGATGTGTTTCAAAAAACCAAGAGAGTTTTTTATTCAAGAAATAATTCAGTTTCGCAAACTACATCATGGATTAGGAGATCTAGGATCTGTTCCAAGACCTATTTTTTCAGAAAAAACAGGAAAAATCTGCAAGGATGTCTTGTAAATGAAGAAGGAATGCCTCAAGGAAGCTAAATGAAGTTGATTTATGGTTTGTATGTTTTGAATATGATGAGGACACGTTTTATTTTGAGCTTTTGGGAAAACACAATTTTCATTTGACCAATTGGTGAAGAAATCTGCATACTCAGCAGTTTCGTAGCGCCTCCAGGCTTAAAAAGCAGAAAAGCGCTACAAAACTGTTGTAGCTGCCTTTTTTTCTTCTTTTGGTTAGTATTTAAGGTGTTAAAAGATGAGTTAAGAGCTAAAATTTCTATGAAGGGTGTGTCTAAATGTGATTAAAATGATACAAGAGGAAAGATTCAAGTTTTTGGAGAATAAAGGCTTGAAATGGCAGTGCTACAAAAAGCGCTACGAAACTGTTGTATTTTCGTAGCACAACATATTACACCCTTTTGAATAGTTTTTGAAGCAGTTTTTTACAGCTGGAGGCTAGGAAAGAGTGATGAGATATGTTAAGCTAACTTCCAACATCCAAGGACCATGAAATGAAGATTAAATGATGGTCGGAATGTTCAAAGAAGGAAAAATATGCTATGCCTAAAAAACATGGTATTGTTTCCTATTTTTGTGGAAGTCAGCAAAGTGGTCATGAAGAATTGAATATCATTATCCAAATTTGACTATGTGATGTTACACTTGTCAATTATGTAATTTAAAATGGATAATGTTGTTATAGATAGTAATAAGGAGTTTGAGTCCTTTTTGAAATAGGACTGTCAAGTAGGATAGGTGTCCTTTTGTAATAAATTTCATG